>CAMTDV010000017.1:94267508-95499903 GCA_947069175.1 Scalesia atractyloides | reverse complement strand
TTAAAAAATTGGGTAGACTAAACGTACCCCCTCTCTTACTTGTTATACTCCTCCCCTAAAAATTCACTTTATAAACTATGGTATTCAACCCTTGATATTTTCATTATTTTTAAAAAGATTTATATACAAACAGATTTATTCTATTTACAATTGTATATATCTTCGACATAAGCTTAAAAATTTTGGAATTTTTAAAAATATCATGGTACGTCACATTTTTATACTTTTATGAATAGATATATTAATTAATATTATACCATATACTATATTATATATTATATTACAATGAATAGATATATTAATTAATACTATACCATAATATATTATATATTATATTATATTATATTTTGTGTATAAAGAAAATTTATATTTTCCTACACTAATAAATTAAAAAAATTTTAAAAATTAAGGAGGCACCAGAGAGAGTGGCACGTGTACAAAAAGATTTTTATTATTAGTATAAAAAAATAATTGCATTAAATAATTGATTTATATGTGACTATTATACACATATTAATCATACAACCTATTGAATAGTATTTTATTATTATAATAATAGTAATATATAGTTTTTAAATACTTTTACTATATAATATTATAACAATAATTACTTTTTTTTACTTTTTAAATTAAATACACTTTGATATTTTCCTTATCTTTAATGATTTTTTTGTATCACGTAAAATTCAGGTACTGTCCTGTTTGGTATCAGTCAAAAGTATATGATCAATATATAAGTAAACAATAAAACATTTATTAGTATTAAGTTGTTAAAGAATTTTTCATTTTTGTATTAATTAATAATAATAATAATAATAATAATAATAATAATAATAGTGAATTGATGGATAGAATGCCATGGACATTAAGTAGACTCTTTTACTAGTATAAGAATGTCATATGATATTAAGTAAACTCTTTTATCCGTATTATATTAGATATTACAATTTGAAAAAAAAAGATCTACATGTAGTATTGACATTAGGAGAAAAGATGCTTGCACACAATTTTCTCTGGCATCAATTTACTAAAGAAATCGATCTTCTTTGCACCGTCTTTTATAAATTTATGCACCCACCCTACCGAAAAATAGAAATGTTAAAACTTGTTCATCTTAATTACGTATAACTAAAAAATTTCTATGTGTCGTAGACAATTTATCATGGTTAGTAATATATAATTATAATTATATTTTGATACTTAGTGTTTACGAGTATTAATATTTTACGGTAATGTGAAAATTGTCTTATTGGTTAATCATCAATTATAAGAAGCTCATTTATTTTGGATTGTATTATTTATTATAATTTTCACATATGTTTCAACTTAAATTAGATTGTATAGTATGGATTGTATAATTTATTATAATTATGGTTTATGTATATATATATATATATTTCCACGTACAGTAACTTGTTATCTTCTTTGTTCGATGTTCTTTATGCTATATATGGGTTTATATTATTTTTTATATCAATTTTGGTACAAATTTATGATGTATATTATATTATTATTATTTTATAATAATAGATTAAAGATAAAAATAAGTGATATTCATGTATTAGTTATTGTTAGTAAAAAAATACTAAGGATAAAGATAAGGGCATTACCTTTATTATTTAAAAATATAGATAATTACTGTGAAGTTGAAAGAAAGAATGTTAATTATCATGTGGGATTGTTTGAGTCTTTTATTATAAGTTAATATATTAAAATAGTATATTCAAACTTTTGCTATAAACTATTTATAAAACTAGGAGTTAAATGTCAATTTAGTCTCTGTGGTTTGGATCATTTTGCTAGTTTAGTCTAAAGGTTTCATTTTTCGCCTATGGATCTAAAAAGGTTTCGCCGTTGCCATTGTAGTCCACTGTGTTAATTTCATTCATTTTTTCTATTAACCAAAAGGGTCATTCAGTCATTTTATATGTAATTTTGTTAACTAGAAGGGCAATACAGCCATTTGACCGAATTGCCCTTCTGGTCAACAGAAAAAATGAATTAAGTTAATCAATGGATTAAAATGTCAATTGTAAAACATTTTTAAACCCAATTATAAAAAATAAAAGTTTAGATTAAATTGATAAAATAATTTAAACCACAGGGCTAAAATGACATTTAACTATAAAACTAAAGAACCAAATAAATAAATAAATAAATCCATCCGCCGCCCGACACGACTTTTTCATACACGCAGGTTACACTGGCCTGAACCTGAAAGTCAGAAAACCTATGTAAAAAAAAATATGATAAGAGTCTAAATCAGAAGAAGCAATCCCGCATAACATCTTGATAAAACTTCGATCGGGCCCTTAGCCCACCGATCATCGAGAAAACCCACACGACTTGATTGAAACAAGAGTCGAGTTGACTTTGAGAGATGACACAAACAGATCTGGAAATGTTCATGGCGAAGTTGAAGAGGTTACTTTATGACAACTTCTACACTTCGCCGATTGGAAACAATCCTTACATCGAAGCAAGAAAGCCTGAAATCTAGTTGCTTTATGAGGAGCTTGTCTACCTCACTGGATCGTGTTTCAAAGACAACACGATTGACGAACAACAACTACATGATGTGGGAAACAGGAAGATAAAACTTATCCAAGTAGCACGGGAGGCAGAAGATATCGTTGATATGTTCCTATCTTCTGCTATAATCAAGAACTATTTTAGTTGGTTATATGAAGGGTCCATGTCCACACACCGCAGCCTTCAACAAATAAGGGGGTCACTCGATTGCTCTCTTAAGGACCTTAAGGGTGTTGTGGACAACCTAAAGTCAATTAGAGACGAGATAAGTAATAAGAAGGGAAACTTGTTCCAGAACCTTATTAAGCAAGACATGATGATGGATACCAGGTTTGAAGCTACTGGAACAACAGTGAATCTTAGTACAACAGAACATGAAGAATTCATTGTAGCTTTGATGATGATGTACTACTGATATTAGACAGACTTACCGGATACCCCAAGAGGCTAGACGTAATCTCCATTGTGGGCATGGGCGGACTTGGTAAGACTACTCTTGCTACCAAACTATTCAATGATTCTCTTGTACGCTATCACTTCGATATGCGCGGGTGGATTACGGTTTCTCAAAAATATTCCAAGAGAGATTTGTTAGTACAGCTATTGGCATCAATAGGCAAACGGGTTCCTGAAGCAGCTGGTGAATCAGAACTCTTGAAATGTTGTACCAGAGTCTAAAGGGCAGGAAATATTTGATCGTCATTGATGATGTCTGGAGTCGTAAGGCATGGGACGATGTGGGACTATGTTTTCCTGATGATAACACTGGTAGTAGAGTTCTTGTGACCACCCGGCTGACAGAAGTTGCTTTGCATGCAAGCCGGGGCGGCTTCACTCATAACATAGGACATTTAACCGAAGACCAGAGTTGGGAGCTGTTGTGTAGGAAGACTTTCAGGGGATATGAGTGCCCTGACAGTTTGATTGAGACAGGGAAGCATATAGCTAAGAAGTGTGGAGGATTACCGCTTGCTTTAGTTGTCATAGCAGGACTTTTGGAGAAAGAAGAGAAAACGAAAGATTTGTGGGAGAAAATTGTAGAAAGTGTGGGTTCATATATTATTAGTGATCCTAAAGGATGCATGGATACGCTAGCTTTAAGTTATGATCATCTACCTTCTCACTTGAAAAAATGTTTTATGTATGTAGGCGGCTTTCCAGAAGACTATAACATCCAAGTGCAGAGGTTGATCAGGCTTTGGATGGCTGAAGGGTTTATAAAAGAAACAGCCCAAAGAAGTTTGGAGGAAGAAGGTGAGTATTACCTGATGGATCTCATTAACAGAAATTTGTTAATTGTTGCTGATAAAAGGTCCAACGGAGGAATTAAATCATGTCGCCTGCATGATCTTTTGAGACAACTATGCTTGAAAAAAGCTTCTGAAGAAAATTTCTTCACAATAACGAGTATGCCAATGTCAAACAACAATCTTTTCTCCAACTCTGTATCCCACATAGAAAACAACGACGTCTATTCACAGACAAAGGACGTGAACTCTATTTGCCAGATTCTAGAAGACACACAAGGTCATTATTGTGCTTTGGTGAAGGACGGCCAGGATATCATAGTCCTACAAGTTGGGTTGGTTCCTTTTTGCTTCTTAGGGTGTTGGATTTACAACATACTCCAGTTGATTTCAGCAACATAAACTTACTGCTTCATTTAAGGTACGTGGCAGTTTGGTCAAGGGGCGATGACTTCTCATTCTCAAAGGCCAATGGATGGAGCCTTCAAACCCTCATTGTTAAAGGCATGCTCTACAGCTTTATATATTCACCATATATTATGGCGAATCTAAGGCATTTGGGGTGTGGAAGAATCGACATCCCATTTCATTACATTACATTGATTCTACATTGTTCAACTTGCAAACGATTTCCAGGCTAATGTTAGATCACAGGACCCCATTTTTGCTAAAACCTTTTCCTAGTATCAAGAAGCTTGGGTGTTTTATTTCTTCAACATTAAGTAATCATGGATTACTTAGCTTTGAAATGCTAACTCATCTTGAAGCTTTGGATATAGACGCATACATGCATAAATCATTAACTTTAACAAACCCAATTAGGTTTCCAGAAACGTTGAGAAAGCTGACCTTAAAAGGATTATATCTTCCTTGGAACTATATGTCGACAATTCAACGATTACCCAAACTCGAGGTTCTCAAATTACTAGACTCTTCGTTCATGGGACGCCTATGGGAAACTGGTGATGAGCAGTTTCACAATTGAAATATTTGAAATTGAGATGCTGAACATCTGTGTCTGGGAAGCTTCTAGCATCAACTTTCCATGCCTCAGGAAACTAGCAGTGAGAGGCTGTAAAGATCTAAGTGAAATTCCCCTAGTACTGGGAAACATCTCCACACTCGACCATATTGAGATTGATTACTCAAACTCTCGTGTACGTGATTCTGTATGTAGAATTCAAAAAGCGCAGCGTGAAATGGAGAACGATGATTTCCATGTCATCTTCACTCATATGGATCAACCGATTAGGAGAGTCTTCTTTGAGCGAAGCCCTGACAGGTCTCTTATGGATCTAAGTTTCACTCGGACCACTCGCATGGGTCCAAGTGATGTCTTCTTTGAGGGAAACCCTTTTCTGTGATTAACTGATTCATCGGACCATCATGGATATTCTGAGCTCTTGTTATGGTGAAAAGGATGTCAGAAGAAAATTTTAGTACCAGTAAGTTTATATTTTGCATCAAATAGTTGTATGAATGACAAGTTGTTTTACAACATTTCCACAAATTCCTGGAGGCTATTCATGGCTTTGGTAGTGTTCCTACAAACATTTTACATCTATGTGGTGGCTTGAATTTACTTATCTCTCCAGTTGACAATTCTAGTTTACAAACATACTTTCTTCGCGTTTAAATATGTAGCAATCATCAAAGTCAAGATTATTTGTTTTATGATTTTCTAAACTTAGTTCTGCACAATTCACTAACTTTTCAAAAAATGCTCATTAACTCTGTATCTACAATGCTTATCGGGTTATGCATTGTACTTAAGAAGCCCAGATGAATGCAAGACATGGATCGAGTCTAAGCGCATAGAATTTGGAGAAATTTATAGCTCAATGCAACAATACTAAAATATATATCTTATATTTGTTCTAAATTTATTACAAGATTGTAACATACAGCAATACTACTGCATAATTGCATATTTTGTTGTACAATGCAGAAATATAAGACATAAGAAGTGAGACATCATATCTAAGCTCCATTTAACTTGTTACGAGTATATTACACTAGAATGCTACTGGTGTTATTGCTATCACAAATCTCAAATTTAATACCAGTTTCGGAATTTGAGATCAACATATAATAGATGGATGTTCCTTGTGAAATTAACATTGTTGAGATTAAGCTGTGTTTCTCCTTAAAGTTTGTCCAGTTTGTTCTTGTTTGACTGTCCTTTTCATATTCATCTGGTCATTATTTCTAACTGATGACTCTACATTGGCAAGTTTATATGTTGACAAGCATTAAAAGATAGCGTGCACCTTTTATGATCACTAAAACAAAGGAACACAGTTTTGTTTTTTTGTGAAACAGCTTATTGGTCAACTTCATCTACATTTCTTTGTTTTCTTTTTTGTAATTAAGGCTCCTTTCTTGATTTATTGACGGCCGGTACCCTATAAATTCAAGAGAAAAACAAGTATAAGATGGATATACTTAAACACCACCAAGTATGGGAACCGCAACAAAAGAAAAAGGCGTGCTTAAACTAGTGCATCCAGGTAGGCATGTTGAGTATCACCGAACGCCAATCACAGCTGGTGAAATCATGAGGAAGAATCCTAGACACAGTATCACTCGACCCGATTTCTTTAAAAATCCAAGTACTGTGGTTCGTCCTGAATCGGTTATGGTTCCTGGTCAAGTGTTCTTCATCGTCCCAAACAAGACTGTACATCGCTTGATCAAACCTAAAAGTCAACAACATGGACAACCATCTTCGCAACAAACCGGATCTAGAAACACTAGTGATTACAGACATCATCAGGAACAAGAAGACTTAAGTTCCTGTGGTAGATCACTGCCTCGGGATGAAGAAAGTCAAGAAGCTACTCAAGGATCTCTAGTAGATGACACGTGGGACGATAGTTTGACTTTGACTTTTCAAGCAGAGATTATTATCTCAATGGAAACAGGTCAGCATGGGCAATAACCACAAATTATGGTCAACATAAGACAAGGAATGACAAACAAGATATGCATTTGAAATCCTGCATGAAGGAAGGGAGGCATTGGGGCATCCCCTAATCCAAGGGTGACTTTTGATAGCTAATGCAGAGATGAAAATAGGGGTGTCGAAACGGGTCGGGTCGGGTCGAAATGTTCGTATATGACTTGCAAACATTATTTATCAGTTTTCAAATTTTCTAAGTAATCAATGTGTTAAATATGATCACAAAACCTATATCATTTACAACCTTAGAGAAAGAAAACATAAACAGATTATATATGGGCTGTAACGTATCATAGTTACGACTATTCATGGGTTGTGGAACGGCCTAAACCAGTAGAGATTGAACCAAAACTGCCAAGCCCAAAAATCCTATCCTGTGAGCCAACTCAAGTTTCAACTTCCGGTTCTCTCGCCTCAACGATGCATAGTTATCCTTCGGTGACATGGCGGCACTAAGAGCACCGCTGTTGATCCGCCATGACTGTTGGTGCACTGGCGGTTTATGGATGTCGCCGAACTCAGAGCAGATAAGGCATCTCTAAGCCTGAGTTGTTCTAAGTATAGAAATTGGACTATCCATTGAAATGGAAGTCGGCATTCTGTGCAGCATGTGCACCAGCTTCTGGTGAGAGCTTTTGGATATCAATTAATTTGCAGATCCATTTTTATCTAGTACTGATAAACCCTGATGAGCCTGCATGTTTTTGTTTCCATATATAAGAATTAGCTAACAAAATGTGCACTTTGACTAATTTAGGTCAAACTGATTGATATGAAACTTAATATTGGTGAAGTCGGAACGTTTAATGTCCAACTTAATTGATCACTTAAACTAATTTGTTTGTCAAGTTTATTTACATAATTGATTTAGGAGAGTTCTTTGTATTTAAAGTACATAGTTTTTTTCAAATAAAATGGTTCAAGAGCCTATAGTTTGACCGATAATACGGTCTGACCCACTTCATTTTAAGCTGTTTTTTGCATTTGATTTCTTGGGTCGTTAATACAACCCATTTTAAGTAAAGTGATGGAAACTATTGGAAACTAGGGATGAGTAGAACAACTGCGAAACAATAGACTCACTGGAGAGATCTTTTGGGGAAAGGAGTTTATGTAGCGAAGGCAAGGCGAGGAGATGACCGAGTGGGCGCACCCTCCTAGTGCCGGAGAAGATGGAACAACGTTTCTTAAACCCTGCATCGCCTTGCCATCCCTACGTATCCACCCCCAAATGATCTCTCAGTGAGCCTTCATCCAGTGCTGGACATATTCAACAGAGCTATTCACTGCGACGAGCTTGAATGCCTCTGTTACCTTGTTCATCAGAACAGCCTCCTCGCTGCCCTCTCTTTGACCTCCTATAATATTTGATACGTAATACTTGTCTACTGACATATATGTGGCAGATATGCTAGTCAGTGTTCTTGCTGATTATGCTGTCAGACTTGCGAGATGTGTCTGAGTAATTGTTTCCGTGGTGATATGAACATGTCACCTACATTGGTTGATCATTTTGAGTCACATAAAACCATACAAATGTGATTTCTTTGAGAAATATAATACATGAATACGGTTGTAGTTTAATATTTAGATCAATACATGTTAGTAGATGTATAATCAAATCAAGCCTTCATAGGGCCAGTTATGGTTGAATATCTGGAAAGAAATTGCTTACCAATCTTTTTATTAAAACATAAACAAAGAAACAATCAACTTTGAGATGACTGTGAGTGTCTACAAACACGTGCTTCTTTATAAACAAGCCCATATTGGCAACAATAACCATTCGAGGGACTACAATGCCTGTGCTCCGAGCATACACATTCCCCTTCCAAAGCACATCCATCGAAATTCTCCCCTTTGCTTCCAAACAACACTTCATCCGACCAGTCACTCGAGAATAGATTTTGCGGGTCCATTTTCATTTTAGCTGCTACAAACTTATTGAAACTTTTGTACTTTTCCGCTACCTTTGAAAATTCAATTTTCCTGTTTTTACCCCAATGTGGCCTTCCTCCGTACTTTAAAAACGCCATTTGTTCCACCTCCTCCATCACATCTTGGTTTAGCCTCGGGTCATAGCCGAGTCAGCTCGATAGTAGTTAAAGTCAACCACCACCGAATCCACAGGTTGGCCTAAATACGCAGTTGATGCCTTGATGAAGCGTATAAGAAATCCATTGTAAATGTCTACACCACAAAAGTTGTCTGGATTTAGGTCCCTTAACTCTTTAACGTCCCGAATGAAGTCCTTGAACTTATCAGCAGGGAAAATGGCGGTGGTTTAATAGAAGAATAATCCATTGATACGTGGATCCCATGCGCACAGCGTTTGCAATGTCACTAGATGGCGAGTACAAGCATGAACCCGAAGTTTGCATTTTGCCTTGGCGTCCTATCACGGGATATCCAGTGACTATTAGGTTGTTTCTTAATCCATTAGCTATTAGTTTCTTGTAGCTTATGAATGTGCTTGCCATTGCACACTTTCCCTTAACATTTTTCGCCTTTTCCAACGTGTTTTCTACAAGGACACTTATGAACAAAAGTTAGCATTTGTTACAGAGATACGAGCTTATAGAACAGATCCTGTTGAGAAAATATATGAAGTGTGAATATATATATTAGTACCACTGGCTCGGGTAGATTTAGAGACCACGATGAGATTAGACTGGAAACCGATGAAGTCGTTGGTACCGTCACTTTCGTGGTTAACACAACCCGATCATCGTGCCTGTAAACAGCCATGTGCTTGGTGGGATACCATGTTATGTCCCCAAACTCGTGCGCTTTTGCGTGACTCGTGAATGTATCCTCCAGCCCGGTATCGTCAGTGAAATTTAAGGTTATGCTTCTCTTGAAGCCTTTCTCTAAGCCAAGTGTTACCTACTTTTCAAGAGGTCAAGGTCAATACTAATTTTCTGTTACCCAAGGCAACACCTTTTTACTAATGTATTTAAATTTACTTATGATAAATAATAAATAATTATAAGATAAACCAACACAGTTACACAGATTTAAATCTTGTAATATAATAACTGGTTGAATTATTGTGTAATATAAAAAAATCAAGATTCTGTAATATAAAAATATCAAGAATGTCAACGACTCAACCATGAATAATTAAACTATGAAATAGAAACAAAATCAAATAAAGAAAGATATGTGATGATATTTTGCAGGAAATAATAGTTTGTCCAACTTTTTCGCCAAACAACCTGGGATAATTTGAGTAAATAATGATATTTGTATAATCTCTATTATATACAATGTTGTAAAAATTGCGACTAGTCAGCGATTAATCGCTAGTCAGGCCTAGTCAGCCGGCCAAAAATCGGTGATTCCGGCCCGATTCCGGCAAAAAACATGTATATTCCGGCCAAAACCTCTAAGTTTTGGCCAATTTTCAATCAAACCATGTGAATTCCAACAATTAATCTTGTATACTTCAAAAAATGAGTTGAGTATGAGTTAAAATCTAGTTACTTAAAATATTTACATACAAAAATGTGTATATG
This sequence comes from Scalesia atractyloides, assembly GCA_947069175.1. Lineage (NCBI taxonomy): Eukaryota > Viridiplantae > Streptophyta > Magnoliopsida > Asterales > Asteraceae > Scalesia > Scalesia atractyloides. Next base: position 95,489,644 of record CAMTDV010000017.1, on the reverse strand, counting down.
TAAACATAAAACTGAAAATTACAAAATAAAAACCGATCTGATTAATCCCGAGTAATCCCAAGTAGTCGCTAGTCCCCACCTCACCGGCCGACTAGCGATTAGCGAATTCTCCAACCTTCATTATATATCACTATTAAAGTTAGTCTTCTACATTTATGATATACGCTAATTTTAATTTAAATATTAATTTTTAGTTCCTACAATATAAAGTTTTCTGTTCTGTATATATATTGTTGTTAAAGTTAAATATAAGGATTATTTACATGTGGGGATTACCAAAAATCCATATTGAAAAGTACAACAAAACTAATAATACTTTTTTTAATTTGATTAGCCAAATGAAAAAAATACCTTGGAGATGATACCCAAGGTGCCTAACGAAAGTTTGGCTGCATTAAGAAGCTCATTTGTTGCATCCAAATGAAGAATCTTGGCAAACCCTTCAGTTTCTGTTGCAGGAATCACCATATCAATACTAACAACATGATCATGAACTGCTCCACCCTTACCCCACCAAGAACTGCCATGAGCACCAGTACTTATCAACCCACCCACACTAACACCTTCCCAATATGGTGCAGCCCCAAGGCTCAAACCTGCATCTTCCACCTTATTTATCAAATCCTGAAGACCAACTCCGGCATCCGCAGTCACAGTGAGTCCATCCACATTAACATGGATGTTGGAGTTGTAGTTGTCAGTGCTAACAAGAACCGAAGAGTTGTCGATGGCTGGACAGGCGAACTTGGGTATGGTGTGTGAGAACTTGGAGACTACTTTGAGTTTAAGTTTGTGTTTAGTTGCATTGGCTACAATTGAGAGTAGTTGGTCTTGTGTTGTTGGGTGGACTACTTTGGAGGCGAAACAATCTTTTCGGTCACCCCATATGCCATACGAGTTGTGTAGGGTGCAGCCGTTGGCGGTGCACTGGATTGGTGGTGGTGGTGGGATAGCTAGGGGTGTGGTGGCTAAAGTCCACAAAGTTAGAAATAAAAATAAGGCCATTGTAGGGAGGGATAGCTTTGAAAGATGGAGGGGTATTTTACTAGTTAAATATGTGACTTCTAAGTTATTTATGCTTTCAAAGAAAGAAAGAATGATGGTTTGGATGCATTATTTTATTACTTCTCCAAATGTTATTAGATATGGTTGAACCTGATACATGATATATGGAGACTTCAACTTGTATATCTAAAACCAGATATGGATAAAACCATGACAAGTTAAATTATAACATCCTAAATTTGAAGAAAAAAAAAGGTATATCCCCTAATATAAGGTTGACTTTTGATAGCTAATCAGCTAATGTAAAGATGGAAATGGGCTTGTAGAAAAGGGTCGGGTCAAAATCTTCATCTTTGACTTGCAAACACTGTGTTATCAATATTCAAATTTTAGAAGTAATCAATGTGTTATATATGATCACAAAATCTATATCATTTACAACCTTGGAGAAACAAAACATAAACAGATTATATATGGGCTGTAACTTATCATATTTAGGACTATTCATGGGCCTTGGACTGGCCCAAACCAGTAGAAACGGTACCAAAACCGCCAAGCCCAAAAATCCCAGCCTGTAAACAGGCCCATTTAATACAAAAAAAGCAGAAATGTTTGCTTCAATCTGTTCTCACAGTTAACTTAGAATCAGTTCTTTGTGAATTTCTTGATGGAGATGTTGATTCCCTTGAAGAACTATGTCCAAAAAGATTAAGCTTACTAATTTTCTTCGAAAACGAGCTCATAAATTTCCGCGAATTCGATTTCTCCATGTTTCTCTTCATGCACACATGCTCTTTCTCCAAATCATTTAACCTCATCCTTAACCGCGCCAACTCAAGTTTCAACTCCCGGTTCTCTCGCCTCAACGATGCATAGTTATCCTTCGGTGACATGGCCGCACTGAGAGCACCACTGTTTATCCGCCATGACTGCTGGTGCACTGGTGGTTTATGGATCTCGCCGAACTCAGAGCAGAATAAGGCGTTTCTAAGCCTGAGTTGTTCTATGTATAGAACTTGGACTATCGATTGAAGTGGAAGTCGCTCGTTTTGTGCAGCATGTGCACCGGCTTCCGGTGAGAGCTTTTGGAAATCGATTAGTTTGCAGATCCTTTTTTTATCTAGTTCTGATAAACCCTGATGAGCCTGCAGGTTAAAAGTTTCCAGATGTAAGAATTAGCTAACAAAATGTGCACTTTTGACTTTTTTAGGTCAAACTGATTGATATGAAACTTGATTGGTAATAAATGCGAGGTGGCAAAATAAACGGGTCGGGTAATGTGTCAAAACAAGAAAGGACTTTTTTAAAACTAGTTAGTGTGTTCAGTATAATTACATAGTTTATCGGTGGGACTGTCTCGCCCAATTAGTTATAAGCAATTTTTTCGGTTGATCTAGTTGACCCGTTACACATATAACATAACTTATTTTTAAATAAATGGTGGAAACTAGGGTTATGCAGAAAAACCGAGTAACCAAACCAATCCGTCTGGTAACCGATTTTTCAATAACAGAATTAACCGAATTACTTATAAAAATAACCAACACAAACTACGTACCTTGAGGTAAACATCGATAGCTCGATACAACCCATCATGAACCGTACGAGCATGGGCTGGTAAACTTTCTGCAATCGCTATAAACTTCGAAAGTTTAAGATTACCATCAGGCGCTATTTCCGACAAATAGTTATCAACCAACTTGGAAACCTTAAACAAAGCAGTTTCTGATGGCGAATCAAGCCCATCTGATTCAAAAACCGAGCCATCCGGATCTTCCTCGTCACCACAACTATCATCCAGCTGCGAAAAGTTAACCAAAATCCTATGTACCGTATCCACATCAAACAATGTGTCACTATCATGTCTAAAAGACGGTATCAATAGATCGTCTAGCGTCGCTATATCCAATTGCGAACCGATTCTTCGCTCAAGATCAAGCCTACAAGCGACCGAACATTCAAGCATCATCGCACTTCGAAGCAACCCAAACAAACAACTCAACGGAACCGCAAGTTTTTCAATGGGTAACAACCCAACAATGGTCTCGACCACGAGCCGCTCGTGGTCGAGACCCCCCTTTTGTTGACTGTTTGATTTTTTTGTTAGTTTGTTTTCAGCATAGTTCATTAGTGACTCCCCAATACTTTCAGGTCTCACCCCGCGATGTTTCATCGCGGTAATGACCCGTTGGTATAAATCTATTCGTAAAACGGATAAATCTTTTATCCACCAATCGGATTCGCACTTTTGTCGGCTCATATGGAGCCGACCCGAGCTACTATACTCGAGTCGTGAAAAACTCGAAGCGATTTGCTCCACGCACGCTTTTGACGCAATAGCGTCGATGCATCGGGGAACGATCTTGAGCTCGTCGGCTAGCGGAAGTAAGTTTTCACACTGTTGTAGAACCTCGACCGACATTTCAAGGTTCTGGAGGACGATGTAGTTGAGGTACTCGTCGGCACGTGATCCGAGGTTGTCGTTCGAGAAGTCCTCGGTCATTTCGAGGTAGTCGGAAATGCAACATAGTTGCGCGACGTTTGATGGGGTTATCTCGAAGTTGTTTCCGTAGCAGAACTTTGCGGCTAGCTCGAATGCTTCCGGGCCTCCGGGTAAGTTGAGTAGCTCGACCCGAGATATCGTGGCTTCGCGGTTTTCGGAGACTATTTTTCGGATTCGTCCACTACGTGACACGAGTGGAAACTGCGCAAAAAAACTTTGGTTGTTAAAATCAACATAACAGAAGTCGGGTTGAAACAAGTCATTTTTTAACACCGTTCAAGTTAAATGAACCGTAAAAAAATATTCATCCACTTCTATTAATAAAATTTAATAGTTTCTACTTTCTAGTTAAAAAACAAAGAAAAGGGTAAATGCATGGTACCCCTGACCGAGCTGGACTATTCGGGCCGAGCTGGACTACCCAGCAGGATTATTCGGGCCGAGCTGGACTCGAACCCGCGTCCTCCCGTTTGGAATGGGTGAGGCTGGCCACTGGGCTGACACCCCGTGGTTTAGTTAAAAAACAATATAAGTCTATAAATAAAATGGATTTTAGAAGTTATTTGGTTAGAAAATATAGTATTTGTGTGATATTATTTAAAGAGTTAACTGTCATTTTCGTCCCTGTGTTTGTTCACTTTTGCATTTCAATCCATTTTACAAAAACGCGCCAGTTTCCTCCCTGATATATTGGAAACGTGCTACTTCAGTCCAAAAATCAAAACCTAATTAAGCCAGACAGGTTTAATGAAGGTATTTTTAGTCAGGCATAAAATAAGAGGAAAATAAAAGAAATATGAAAGGACAAAAATACCCCTCACTAAACTTGTCTAACTTAACTGGGTTTTGATTTTTGGACTGAAGTGGCACGTTTACAGTATGCCAGGGAGGAAACTGGCGCATTTTTAGAAAAATGAACTAAAATGGCAAAAATGAACAAACCACATGGATGAAAATGGCAGTTAACTCTTGTGAAAATTAATTAATTTAACGTATAAAACACAAGTTAAATCAAATCATTCATTATGCATAACTAAATGAATAAAAACTGTCACCATTCTGTTTGACTCTTCAAAGTCAACTTACATTTTGTGACTCTTCCATAGAGAAAAGAACAAAATACATGATCACAAGTTTTAGAAGTTAAAAACATAACAAAATTAACTAACCTTATGTAACGCGAACGTTACACTGTTTACTTCAATCGTTATATCACTCGGGACATCACGAAATATCCTGCAAAACATGTAAAACATCATGATGAAAAACAAAAAATGAACACATGAAAAGTTGAGCGACGAACCATTCGTTAGAGCGGTAGCGCGAGCTCTTGGCTAAGGTGAGATGGGGTTGGTGGAGGTGCAAGTCCATGGGAGAATTAGTGTAGAGGAAAATGGGAGAGGGAGAATGATATGGAAGTGGTAGTTAGTTTAGTGAGTGTGGGGGTAGATAGAGGGACACATGAGCCCATTTGGAGATTTTGCTGTTTTGTGCCCATCTTTTCTTTTTGCCAATATATGAGATTGCAATGGTCCTAACCAGTTGGCTGTGGTAGGGTCGGGTCCTTATAACTTCAAACTATTCAAGTAGTGAAGGATTTATAAATGCTAGCTAGAATGATGGATGGATGGATGGATGGATACCTATAGTGGTGAATCACACTCTTTTACTTTTCGTTTTAGATTAACGGTTATTCTTTGCTAGTTTGGAGCTTTACTGATCTGATCTAGAATGGGCATAATAACCGGTTCCAAACCCGATCCGGTAGAACGAACTGGACCCTGTTCCAGTTCCTACCCGACATAAAGTAGAACCGTTTCCGGATTCAAAATACCCGATGGTTCCTACCCGGTTCCACATTTTTTAATTTTAATCGGGTCGTACCCGTTCCAAACCGTACCTGGTTACTACCTGTACCCGGTTCCTATACCCATACCCGGTCCCGGTTCCTAATAATTAGTTTATTATTAATGTTTTTAATTTAACTAATTTATTATCAATGAATAAAAAAACATTAAATTTACTAAACTCACTAAACATTAATAAAAATTAAACATAATAAACATCTCCACATGACCGGTTCCCCATTGTACCCGTAACCGGTTCCACACAGTACCCGTACCTGGTTCCTACTGTACCGGTTCCGGAATACCCGTACCCGGTTCCAAACGGTTCCAGATTCTGTTGTGTAAACCCGGGTAGGAACCGACCGTCACATCAAACCGTTCCATTGTCAACCAAATGGAACCGGGTTCGATTTGGAACCGGTTCCGGGTACTAAGAAAACCCAATTATGCCCATCTCTAATCTGATCTGCTTCTATGTAGTTCACGAACAACTCAACTTGTTTGGATGCGTATATGTAACCTTATTATATTTAATAGAGTTTAAACATATAGCAAACGAATTTATCAAATTTATTTCTAACGATTATATTAAATATCTTAAAGTTAAAAATCTTAAAAAAAGGAAATAAATAAAATAACAATGAATTTTATTTAGTTATTTATTTTAATGGAACGTAAAATTGAATATTTTAGATGAATGGTTATATTATAAGAGTAGCTTTAAGTCTTAAATATGATTAACTTTTATAGACAGACTCATGTAGTGCATTTATTCATATAATCATCCATGTTTTTACACTAAGTCGTATTCAAATAGACGAATACATTAATATCAAGGTTGGAGAACTCGCTAGTCGCTAGTCGCTAGTCGGCGGTGAAGTGGGGACTAGCGACTACTCGGGATTACTCGGGATTAATCAGGATTAATTGGATCGGGTTTTTTATATGTAATTTTCAGTTTTATGTATAAATATATACATTTTTATAGGTAAATATTTTAAGTCACTAGGTTTTAAATCTTACTCAACTCATTTATTTGAGTATACATGGTTAATTGTTGGAATTCATATGATTTTGTGACCGGAATTTAGAGGTTTTGGCAGGAATATATAGGTTTTTTGCTGAAATATGGCTGGAATCGTCGATTTTTTGTTGGCCTAGTCGGACCTAGTCGGTTAATGGACCGATTTAAGAAAAATTACTCAGTAACTGGACGATAGCGATTAATCGCCGACTAATCGTCGCCTAGTCGCGATTTTTACCACACTGATTAATATTGAAGAGTGTGAGACCCACAAAAGTCTGTCAATAAATATATGTAGGTAAGGATGAAAGCTTCATGATCATTTGCCCGTTTTACCAGTTAAGGACATCTTGATAATTGACAACATGGTGCGTACGTCCTTGTTCACCCGGGGTGCTATAACATAAAACAAATTCTTTTGTTAATGAGTATTCTTGTATCAGATAATGAAATTTCAAAACATTTTTTTATCTTAGAGAATTTTAATTGTTAAAAATTTAGAATGAAAAGGTCAATACACTAGACTTTTGTGGAACATATTTTTTTTTACATGAAATGATGCCTTTCACCACGATTGAAGTAAAGTATGAAAGTAAGAAAAAAAAAGTATTTTAAAGTAGGGGGAAAAGGCAACATTTTCAAAAGTAGAAGTAGGCTAAGTGACTTTTGTGGTAAAATCAATTGATTGCCCACCCAACTCCAAATGGGCTAGCTGGTTTGGTGGGTCCATGTTGCCTCATTGGGCCCCATTAAGGGCTCCCCTTAATTATAGTGATGGCCTTTGCATGATGATCTCTTCCACCAAATTTGTTACTCTCTCTGTATCTTTAAAGCAAACTACGTATCTCCTTCAACTAATAAAGTATGTTAACAAATGCGCACACGCATGCGCTTGTATATACATGCATATATATAATATACAGAGCAATGTACAATATTTTTTAACGTACATTGGGTACAAGATGAAATTACGCATGCTATAAACAAATAAAACCCTAATCATAGCTTGTTGAAAAAAACATAATCACGCATGATTATGATTTTCAACATGCGTAATTGTGATTTTCAACATTCGTGATTATATTTTTCAGTGATTATAGTTTTTCAACATGCGTAATTTCATCTCGTACGCAGTGGCGAAGCTTGAGATTTCCAACCGGGAGGGTCAAAAACGTATATACCAAAAATTTCTATAAAAACAGGGGGTCAAAAACGTATATACCCAAAAATTTCGCTACTAAAACAACATACTCTCAACTACTGAGCAAAAGTTCGAGTGGTCGGCCGCCCCTACAAAGCTACGCTCTTGAATGTACGTTAAGGGATATTGTCTTTTACACTTTCACTATATATATATATATATATACACACATATATTCACGAGTGCTTCGTGGTGGTTAACTCATTTAGACACGAATAGAAACTGAGATTTAGGTGTGGTTAAGTTAGTTTTGAACCGTGGTTAAAATTTGGAACAAACATGATGACCAAAGGGACCGCTAAATTATAATAATACAGGTTATGACCTCATGTCACCTTCTGTACTCTATGTATCCTCTCAATTGCTTTGATTGGAAGTGGGCATGCCCCTTTGATGAAAGTACTTATTGCTTTCATAAATTCAAATGGCCAATTTTGAAGCATAGAATCAATGAAAGTAACACTTGTATTTGGGTATGACTATACCATATATTTGATATACATTGGTCCATACTCACCACTAGTTCAAATTGTTCGCAACCGTTGAATGAGTTCAAGGGAGGAGCTTAGTGGGTATCCCGACCCCCACTGATTTTTCATTCGTAGTGTTAATTTACCAAAAAATATATTTTTGTAGTGTAAAATATTGGATTTTTATAAGGCTGTCCCCTACGGATTTGGATTTTAAGAGTCTGGCCCCTCCTGATTTTTCGTTCAAATTTCACAATTGGATGAATTTACCAACCAGCATTACCATTAGTAACCAATAAAACTCTAAATTGTTAAAGAGTCTCTCAAGTTGTTATTTGCTTGCGATCATTAATTCATTTCTCGAAGTTTTTATAAAAAAATGTTTTTATATAAGACATGTGAAATGACCATGAGGAGATCTACGTTCATAATGATTTATAAGTTTCACTATTTTGGATACACTCACTAAATCATTTTTGTTAGGCTAATTAGTTGATTTAGAGGTTTTGTCATTGTTTTGTACGATTCATAAGACATGTCATATTAGAGTTATTGTCATTGTTTTGTACGATTCACGGGCGACTTTTTTGTTGTTATTATAATAATAGCTATTAAACAATACGAGATTATAATAATAGCTATTAAACAATACGAGAGGTACAAAGTTTGATTAACTTCATCTCTATTAAGCTTTCACTATCATAAGTTATATTATCATTTAACTTCATCTCTATTGAGCGTTCACTATCATAAGTTATATTATCATGCTACCAAACATCATAAGCTATATATCTCTTTTATTTTTATAAACTACAAATTTTGTCTTGAACAATGGCAGGGCTTGAACGAAACTAGGTGGGGCCGGACTCTAAAAATCCAAATCGGTGAGGTCAGATTATTGAAAATCAATATTTTACACACAAAAAAATCAGCAAAAATAACACTATGCGTGAAAAATTGGTGAAAGCCGAGACACCCTCAGACCTCCATTATGTTCTGCCCTTGTCTTGAAACATTATTTTTTTCTCTCTATTGATTTTGTTACCTTAAATATATAAAAGGTTTTAGCAAAGACAATTAACACGTTTTTATATAGCTAAAATCGATTCCACCCTTGTGATATTAACAAAGTTTTAGGATGTATAATTAGGGTTGAGTTATAATAAAAAAAAGAGTTTAAAAATAAGAAATTAAAGAAGTTAGTATAGAATGATAAATGTCTAAGAAGGAATCAAATTAGAAGGGTAATTTTGTTTAAAAGAAAAAAAAAGAATATGAACATGCAAGTTACATGCCTAGAAACATGCATATGCAAGTCACATGTTACCACCCCCCAATCATTTTTTAAACGTCCATAACTTTTTTATACGTCATTTATTTTTTTTAATTATATCATAAAATCAAGCGTTTTTTATCTTTAATACGAGTACTCTATTGTTATAATTTAAAAAAAATCAAAAACCCAGTTGGATATTACACAATGAACATAATGTAAAACACAATGAGTATCAAACTAAAAACACAATGGAAAGTAGACCAATAACATAATCGATGACAACATATTAAAGACACAATGGACAACATACTAAAACACAATGGCTATCAAACTAAAAATATAATAGAAAGTAGTTTAAAAACACAAATGTTGACAACAGATAAAAGACACAATGGACAACAGACTAACACACAATAGACAGTAGACTAAAACATAATGGACAACAACCAAAATACACAATGAATAACAATTAAAAACACAATGAACAACAGAATAAAATACAAGGAACAGCAGATTCAACACAATAGACAACAGATTAAAATACAATGGATAGCAGATTAAATACAATGACTAAAACCTATAACATAATGTTTAAAAAAAATCCCCCCAAATGAAAAACACAATAATCAGAACCAATAACACAACGTATAGAAAATCAAATATAACACCATTTTTATTGTGTCATAAATTATGTAATAGATTTTGATAAAAACAAAGTGGAGAGAACCCAAAATAAAATTGTGTTATAAGTTCTGATAATAACACAATGTATAGAAAACCTAGCAAAAACGTTATGAACAAAACCCAGTTGAAAGACACAATGACCTGAACCTTTACCACAATGCAAAGAAAACCTAGTAAAAATGAAATTTTTTTATTTTTAATTTTATATAACCATATCATACCCATACTAAAGATAAAAAACGTTCGTTCTTATTATGGTGAATATTTCTTTTAATGTCGTAAGAAAAAATTATGGATATTTTAAATTGATGGTAATTGACATATGTCTTGCATGTGAAAAGAAAAAAAATCAATAAATGTATGATTCCTTTTATGCTCTTCCACTATTTCTTTTTACCATTTTTATTTTTTTCTTTGTGTTTGATTCTAACATGTATAAATTAATGTATTTGAGTAATATAGTATGACTAAGATTGTCAAAGGAATTGAATTGGTATTTGGACTTGAAACTTTTCAAAAGGATTTGGAATTTATGAAATTAATTTGAATTTGTAATAAAAATGAGTGAAAACAATTTTAAAGGAATTATAATATCTATACATATAATAAATAAATCACATTAGGACACATAGCGCTCTATGAGTTGATCTCAATTGTTTTTTTTCCACCCAAATAAATAAATAAAGATAATATTCTAATAATATTTAAATAAAATATATTATTAATCCATAAATTTTATATTTTTTATCCTTTACCTAAATAAATAGATATAGATAATATTTGTTAATAAGATATAAATAAAAAATATATTATTTTAATCCATGAACTTTATCTTTTACCATTTTGTTTCCATTTTATTTATCATGTCTTTGCTTTATAGTAGAGATTAATTAAATTGAATTATAAATAAGATAAATAACAAATTTGGCTTACTAACGTTTAAATTTTATGTAAAAGTAAAAAATACAAAAAAAACAATTCTGAATCCCATGTCATTGTTTGAACTTTTGATTTTTATGTATATTTAAATATATTTATCGGTCTTTTAGCAAACCGTATATAAATAAAAAATCACTGCACAAGGCCTAGTGATCTCATGTTTTTCCACCAAATAATAAAGTATATTCTATAATTTCAAATAAATATATTTTTAATCAAAATTTTTATTTATCCTTACCTAATAAACATATAATATTTATAAGATATAAAAAAAATATTTTTAATCCATGACTATCTTTCCATTGTTCCATATATTCATGTCTTTCTTTTAGAGATTAATAAAATTGATTATAAAATAAGCATAAATAACTAATGGTTTTACTAACGTTTTAGAATTTTAATGTAAAAGTGTAAACAAAAATATGAAATAAGAACTAAAGTTCGTATGCGTAATCCGCATGAGTCTATTTTGTTTAGAACTTTTTGAATTTTTTTATTATTAGTTATTTTTTAAATAATCATTTTTAGTCGGTTGCTTTTATGGGCAAAACCGTATATATACACTTACATTGGTAAGGGGATGCCGCAACTGAGCGACAAAGAAGCTAATATAGTTTCACTTTGTCATTAGACTTATGTGGTATGCGTATTCAACTTTCTTTTATGCACGTTTAATTTTAGTTTCAGTTAAAACCATTAAACATTCAAATTAGATAATGATGAATATTACAAATAAGACAACCAATTTGGTGTACGAGGAATTTACCTATCATATGTGTTCTTAAGTTTATTTTATTTATATTAAAATAATTTTTATTATTTACCCTCTATTAATTTGCAAATTATTACGCTCCTCACATATTATTGTTCAATTTTAGTTTGGTTTTATTGGTATCAAACAAATACAAAGTATTTTCATTTGTTAAACCACGTGTACACGTGGGCTCTAACCTAGTACATTTAATAAATAAAACGAGGAATTCTCACTTGAATTTATTTAATATTAGTTCAGTCCAAAACTCATCAATGTTGAACTAAAATGTCGATAAATATCTAATAATGAATACCAAAATTGAAACTTTTAAATTTTGGTGCTAAAATTACAAACTTATGGACTTGAGAGTCGTCATTACCATTTTAACAACGATGAAGTTCATGGATCCTTAAAGTAAGAGTTTTTTGAGAAGAAGATAAGAGTTTTACCTTTTTTTTAACGGTGAATTTCTTTTTGAGTGATCCAAAGTCATCGGTGGTTCTAGCCAAGATCTGCCCAGACTATATTGTTTTAACCGGGCCAACATTGGGTTAGTCAGACTTGGTTACGGTATTTCCCCGGAAACCGTACTCCCTCCACACGAGTTACCTCATTGAAGTAACAGCTGGATGAAAACCGGGGTGCGGCTCAGGATCGAACCCCCCTCGGTGGGTTTGTCACCATCATTGCCCAACCACTAAGCTATAAGCCCAGGTTATATCCACCCCGATATGACACAAGTGGGAATTGAACTTGAGTCTCCATTGGAAAACCCAACTCTCCTACCAATAGGCCACAAGCGAAGGATTTAACTGTTTTACTTTCATGTGTGTTCTAGTATGTAAGTGGTCCAAAGCAAGAACCAAGTTGATTTATCAAAGTAAGATGATGGAATTCATGTATAGTGATCATCTTCATCATATTTTGTTGATTGAAAGGGATAAATCATTACTTGATAAGTCTCATCCCTCGTTTCCAACTTTAGAAACTTTCAAGTAGGATTTTTAACCCAACATCCTATTTTTGAGACTTATGATGTTAAAATTATCCAATAGCATAAAAGCATCATAAATAGTTAAATACTAACTAAAACATCCATGGTAGATTTCATTAGGAACATGTGGCTCATGATAAATCGTATCATCTCATACCAATCAATATTGATCATTTTGCTCACCAAAAACTAACGGATTAGGTTTTGTTGCCTGAGTGAAAACTTCTGAAGAGGTTATCCATCCAAGGATTGAACCTACTGAAGAATGTTTAACTATTGGGGTCTCCTCTCATCCGCAACCCCACTGTGGCAAACAAAACATAGCGAGAGTGGCTCGAATAACATTTATAATATCTAGTCTTTCATATGAACGAAAATTGGGTGTTTTGCTATTAAGAGCTCACAGATTTGTCTTTTGTTACCCGTATGAAATCTTTTAAAAGGGTCACACATCTATGGATTACTCCCACTTAAACACGTTTATTTTGGAGTTCTCTCATCTACAAAAAGGACATGAGAGATGTCACATGTGGCATTAAACGGTTTTGGGTGTGGTAAGACTCTTGATCTAAAATTTTAAAAATGGTTGGGGTATCTGATATGCATGGATCACATGGTTATGTTGAGGGAAAGCACATAACTTGTCTTATATGATCTAAAAAATATTTGTTTCTTATAAAATTGAGCACACTTCTATATATAATGACTCGCATAATCATGTCCTACAAAGCTAAAAATAATATTTGGATATTAAGCCACACAACTGCGTAAGTCACAACACATAGTCTTGTACTAATAGTTGGCTTTTACTGTAGTGGCATCATGTCACTAGGTTATGCAATGAAATACGCATAACATGTGCTACTGCAATTTAAAAAATAAATGAAATTTTGGTGTCACACAACAATGTTGTGTATTGCGCACAATCGTATGATGACATGTTTTGTTGAAAATGACAATATGTGTCCTACGACCATGTAGAAGGATTCACATAGTCGTGTGATGTTATATTGTTGCTTTATATCTTCTCATAACAAATCACATGCCTATATAACCTTGAAAAATTAGATGTTACCATCGTTTTGGTACTTAAAAATTGACTTTATAAACAAAAATAAATAAACCCGTGTGTACTAGTGAGTAAATTATGTCTTCTAAACAAATGAAAACTAGCATATTGTGCCTAGTAGAGCACAAAGGGAGTAACCAGCACATAATGTGTCTTATTTAGACTCGGTTTGCACTAGATCTATTTACTGTCAGCAAAATTTACTCTCACTACTCTTACTCTATTGCACAAATTGCTTCCAAACATGGCTCATCCAACTCGTTTTACTCCCGGTTTGTCATGTGTCACAATTTTTTAGTTGACGCAGAGTAGTACTACTGTGACGTATTTATTTTTTGTCAGAATTTTATTGTCATTAGTGTAAAAATATTTTATTATAAAAATAGTAAGTTAGTAGCATTTCTATCAAAGGGCTTGTACCGTTGTGTTACAAAGAAGTGTACTAACTTGTTGCCTCTTCAAGTGATGTGTATTCTAGTCTCGTAATGAACATTAATGTAATAAAAATATTGGTGCATAATTTATGGGTGGTTTGATGAGTGTTAATTTAATTTTATATAAGAAAAATAGTTAGCATTGGGGTTTTTTTCCTAAATTTATTGGGTTTGCTATTGAATTTGTGTATATGCATTATCGTCTAGTATAGATGGATATGATCGGGTGGTTTTGTTGATGACACAATGATATTTCAGTGGTTCGTCAATAATCCAAATTTGTCGAAAGATTCATATTTTTGTGTTTTTTTACACTTTTCAAAAAGCTCACATGTTTCATATACATGGCAGAAAGGGAATCTAAATCATTATTAAGGATAGGTTTGACTTGGGACATATGTAGAGTAGAAAACAAGTTTAGGGCATCATTAAAGTCAAAGAATGTGGTAAAAAGAAGGGAGGTGGCCTTTTTCATTCACAAAGGGCCGAAAGTGTTAAGTTTGGATTAGTATTTATTAGAGTTAAATGTCTGGTTGGTCCTTGTAGTTTGCAAAAATTACAGATTTGGTTCTAGTAGTTTAATAATTACAGAGTTGGTCCTAGTAGTTGTAATTTTTGCACTTAGGTGGTTCTTATCACTAACCTTTGTTAACTTTCTCTGTTAAATGTGTGTAAAATAACTAAAATACCCTTGACCTATTAAAAAAATAAAAAGAATTCCATCATGTTCTTTCTCATATATAGAGTTAAATACATGGTTGGTCCCTGTGGTTTGCAAATATTGCAGGTTTGGTCCTAGTGGTTTAATAATTACAAAGTTGGTCCCGGTAGTTGTAATTTTTGCACTCAAGTGGTCCTTACCACTAACCTTTGTTAGATTTCTCAGTTAAATTATATTAAATGACTACAACACCCTTACTTATTAAAAATAAAACAATATATTTTCTTCTACCCTAAACCACTACCACCACCACCACCATTGAACACCCAACACCACCACCATCTCTCCTCCACCACTAATAAACACGCACAACCACCATCTCCCTTTTTCCATCAATGAATACCCACATCCACCGTCTCCCCTCCACCACTTAACACCTATTAGACAATTTGCACCTAATGAACAATCAACACCATACATCTGACTAGCACAAAATGCATATCCAAACATCAGCAAATCACATATATCTACAAACTACAACCAATCTTTATATCATCAAAGCAACTACTAAAAACCCCTTAAACCACCCAAATGCACAGTTCACCAAAAAAACCACATAACAAATAGTAAATCTTAACACCCAAATCAAAACACCAATCAATACCGCAAACTGTTTGGGATCGAACCATGCCATTTTCGATTATGTTGTTGAAAAGAGATTTAGGGATGATGCTGTTGAATTCGATTTAAAAGTTGGTCTTATGATGATGAATAGAGTCAGTGATGGTGGTGCTCTGCCTGTTGTCGAGGTGTTCGCTGTTGTTGGTGGGTTTCAGAGTGGGTGGGTGTTTTGGTGTTGGTGGATTTTCGGTGTTGGAAGTAAGACGATGGTGGCAGTGGTTGTTCGATGGTGGAGATGGAAGAGGTGAGGTGAGGTGTGGTGAGTGTTAAAGCGGTGGTGGTGGTGGTTTCAGAAGAGGGAGACCTAAGAAGAGAGAAAGAGAGAGAGAGAGAGAAAGAAAGAATGTGTGATTTACAGAGAGAGAGAGGGAGAGAGATGAAGGATGAAGAAGATGATGGTGGGCCCCACCCATCTTTATATCTTTTTTACTTTTCAATTGGTTAAGGGTAGTTTAGTCATTTTACATATATTTAACTAAGAAATTTAACACAAGTTACTGATAAGGACTATCCGAGTGCAAAAATTACAACTACCGGGATCAACTTTGTAATTATTAAAGCACTAGGATCAAACCTGCAATATTTGCAAACCACAGGGACCAACCAAGCATTTAACTCTCATATATATCTCCAGAAGACTAACAACCAACAACACTATCAAACTCACCATCACCACCTTCAACCCACCACCACCGTCACCTCCAACCCACCACCACCACCTCAACCGTCCCAAACACTAATGCATCTGTAATTATTGAACCCGACCCGAAACCCGGAGCACGACACAACTGACCCTTCATCCAGTGCCTCCACCTGTCCACCGCCGACGAATCTCCGACAACATCCACCGGAGATTCAGCAGCGACAAAGCTTCCAACTGTCTCAAACTCCCGGATCTTGACAAACCGGGTTTGGGTTAGCCCGAATGGTGGTTTTGGTGACCTTTTCTTCTCCTTAACAGACCCGAATTCGGTGACCGACTTCGGCTCCAGCCCGGTATGGGGCTCCGGTGACGTGATCTTCCCGGAGATAAACCTCGTACGACTTCCTCCTTCAATGTTTGTGAAAAACCCATGTCTTTTCTCCATGTTTAAGGTAAATCCAGATGATACTTAAGGTTGGTTCAATTGATGAGTGATGATGAGTGAGAAAGTGGGTTATGAAAGAGAAATAGAGGAGGGTGTGAGGTTCAGTTATAGTGATGACTGATGAGTGAAAAAGAAGACCATGGACATTCTTTTTATTTTTTAATAGCTTAAGGGTATTTTAGTTATTTTATACACACTTAACTGAGAAAGTTAACAGAGGTTAGTGATAAGGACCACACGAGTGCAAAAATTACAAAATTGGGACCAAGTGTGTAATTATTAAACCACTAGGATCAAATCTTCAATAATTGAAAACCACAGGAACTAACCAAACATTTAACTCTATTTATTAGTATTAAATTATCCTTAAAATGGGCATTGTGTGGAACTATACATTGCAAATTTTCCTTATTATTACAAAGTAAAATAAAAAAGGATGTTCATTCAAAGCAATTGCACGCACATGCCTTTTAAAATCGTGAAAAAAAAATGAAGTTCTTATTCTTGTATCTTTTATTGAGGTTTGAAGAGAATGATATAACGAGGTAAGTGTTTAATATGTAGGAATAAGAGGTGGAATGAAATGAATCATTGTGAAAGAATGAGAAAAAAGATGTTTGGTTAATCAATAGAATGAAACCGCCTATTACACAAGGCAATCCAATCCCTCAAAACTTCACCTAACGATTTAACCTCACTAATGATATCTTCAACCCAAACAACTTTTTGTTGGAAAATTTAGCTTCATTCCTAGCTCGTCATATGCTAACATCCAATAACAATGATACCATATAGAGCCTCTTTAGCCACATCCTGCAAGACTCGAAGAATGAGGTATGCCGAAAGAAAAGGTGAAAATATTTGGAACCTTGCATCAAGAACTCACATGTTGCCAAATAATGGAAGCCATGTAGCATGATGTAAAAATATGATCGACCAACTCATCCCCAGAGTTACATAACGAGCACGATGCATCCTCCAAACATTCTGCCTCTTGAGAGCTAAACTCGTAGGAATTTTATCGAACACATTACTATACTCTGAACCAGTCGAAAGAAGTTTCTTTACCGCACCAACACTGAAGTCTCCCCTTAACTCTCCTATCCACGCCCACTTTTCGAGATCATGAGATAGCCCGACGTTGACCAGCAATGCATTAAACGCAAACAACTCGGTTTCTTTATCCCGTTAACAACGGCCTACTCCAACTCCACGTCGACCCACCTGTTTCATCCAACCCACCCAATCAATCCTTAACCGAACATTTTTTTATCCAACTTGATTCTGAAAAGAGCCGGGAATCTGCAAGTAGAGGCTCATTTACCACCTACGGATCTAACCAAAAGCAACTTCTTCACCTCTCACGACCACGCCTTTAAAAAAAATGTAGCAAGGGCCGCCCATCGATGACCGTTTTAGAAGAGCCTTCGCAATATTACCCCAACCCCCCCCCCCCCCCCCCCCCCCCCCCCCCAAGACTAATCTTGCCCAGGATAATATCCAAAGAAACTTTACTAGTATGAATTGTCTCAATAACACGTCTCCAAAGATTGTCTTTTTCCGCATCATAACGCCATCCCCAAAGACTAATCTACGACTTTGATTGCACAATGACAACATGATGACAGGAGCTATGTCTACAGCAACACATAGATGACATAAGAAATATCAATAAAACATATTTTATATATATGTACAACGTGTCTAAAGGGCATGATGAGAAGGGAATAATAGAAAAAAAAAATCATTACACAAGAAAGACGTTGGATGAAGAGGACTAGCAACCAACTAAAATGTGATGGAAAAAGCGGTGAAAAGAGAACAAAAAGGAAGAAAAACTAAATCAAAAACCCTATGTCTCTGATATCATATAGAACAATAAAACCCTATAAAATCAAGTGTATAGTTGGTCAATTATTCATAGAACTACAATATGATAATTATAGATTTTTTTTAAAATCAAATCATATATTCTAATTATGATAATGATATTAGGATAAATTTAACTAATGTATTTTATCTAATAATAACTAATATGTTACTTATAAGAAATTCAATAAAACTTTTCCGACATATAACATATCATTTGCGCTAATTTTAAATTCAGGTTATTTTGATTAATTTGGTTATTTATATATGTATAACCATAACCGAACAAAGATTATAAGAAAATCATAATTGAAAAGTGAAAAATAATTTTCTTTTAACTCTTACAATCTCTAAATTCCAACTAAATATAATAACATATAAACCCAAGTTGCTGATGTGTTTCAAAGACAACATGTTTATAGTATAAAAACCTGCATTTTGATAGTTGTTTATTGTAAATATTGCTTGGAATGGATTAAATGTTTGTTTCTAAGTGTTTTAAAGGTTCCTAATTTAAATGAATTGGAGGTTATTAGGGCCAGATCTGAAGATTACTAAAAGTGCGTAGAAGACAGGCCCAAATCCATTGTTTACGGCCCGTGAGCCTAGAAGATGAGTATGAGTCATGACCCCCAAGTTAGTGCACCGACCTATTGATTGGAAATCCTACAACGCTAAGGTGTAACTTGGCTTGTTTACGGGTCATGAGCCCCAAGTTAGTGCATTGACCTATTGATTGGAAATCCTAGAACGCTAAGGTGTAACTTGGCTTGTTTACGGATCGTGACCCGGGTTCTTGTTCACGGGTCGTAACTTACCCAAATTGTAGATGAGCAGTATATAAGGAATAAGATATCAAAGAAACCATAAGAGTGGATGAAACCAGAAGGAAAAAAGCGAAAAAAGAGCAGTTGAGGTTTAAGTATTCAAGATCGGAGATTTAGGCGAAGATTCAAGGAAGAAGAACGTACAGGAGGACAAAAGATTGTTCCTTACTGAGTTAGCACCCTTCGTATTATCATTCCCTATTGATTTCTATCATGTATTCAATGAATTCTTTAGCTTAGTTTGTTACTATGAGTAGCTAACCGCACTATAGCCGTTAGGGTAGGATGATTCTTGTTACTTTGCACTGAATTGGTTGATTTTGTTATGCAAGTGTGTTTTTAGTAAGGTTTGCTTATGAACTTGTGATAGTGTAATCTGTATGTTAAGTATTGATGTTCAAATAAGTTTGTGTTGATGATTTAGGTCTTTCTATGAGGTTATGCATGTTAGATCTGCTTTTTTTATCTGTAGGCTATATATCAATCATTAGTCTAAGGTTGGATGCTTAATAAGCAAAGGACAAACCTGTTTGAATGTTGGTAATTCATATGGGTCACCTACGAGAAGAACCTGATTATAAGGGTTTGGATACTAGATAAGGATTTGCTTTAAATTGAGTAATCTAGATAGTAATTCGTTCGGTTCATTAATCTAGATTACTAGAACATGATAAGAGGCTCTTAGATCACAATGGATGAGTAAACATCGTAGTTGCTTAGAACCGAATAGTTGGGTGTATCTATAGCCTAGTTGTTTGGGGACATGTGGCTAACCCGAGGGGGCTCTAGCTTTTTAATACTATACCCTCGTTACCAGTGTCAACTGTGACGAGTTTTTAATAAGAACTGTAATCAACTGTTTGCAAAAGTAATGGGATCATTCTGCACCTGTTTGATTATTTTCTTATCACTGTTTCTTTAAACTTAATTAAATAGAGTGTTTAGTGTTTTCTGATTATTAAAAGTACTTAGGTTAAATATTACGAAAGAGATAGGTTAATAGTTAGTGTCCACGGATTGATACTTACTTTCCTAGGCTATACTATATACTGGTAGGTACGCTTGCCTAAAATGTGTGTAGTTAGTATTAGTGTTTTTATCCTTAAAACCCAGTTGTGTTATGTGTCAATTTATTTTTTATCATCTAAGCACGTCAGCTACATAACTGAAACGAGAGATAAAGGAAAGGTTATATTTGAACTAGAGTAATTGATTATTTAAACTGTTGCTAAGTCATTAAGTATTACTTATATTCACAAGTGAATCTTAAATGGGTTGACCCAAAACACAACCAGAACTTGATACAACTATAAATGTCCGACACAATGTGACACGAACAAATCTATACATCCAGTGGTGAAGCTTGACCAAAATTTCCGCAGGGATGGAGAGTCATGGGACCCAAAAAAATTCATATCTTTCGGGTTATATGTTTGGGTCGGGCCAAACAATAATAACAAACAAAAGACCAAATATTTATAATGATGTGAAAACATGTATAAGCGATCGAAGATTTGATGGTATCATGAACCCTGAGAACACATAACCTTTATTCTTCTGTTGAAGTCGAACAACACAGATGGGACACCTCTATCCTCATATATTGTTCCTTTTTTTGTTTAAACATGTTTCAATTAAGACAAATATGAACCCTCAAGTTTCATTTATGTAAAACCTAGTTTCAAACTTTGTTTAAACTCACTTCAAGTTTAAAAACAATTATAAAAAATTAATAATACCCTTGTTCTTCACGTTTTTTTTTCTTTTGACTCAATACGAAAATTTGTATAACTTTTTTGGACAATAAACTTGGTAGAGGCAGGGGATTTTTAGGCAAAAGAATTGGCGGGGGCGGACATATATAAATTTAAAAATTTCAGATGAAATTCAGAAAAATTACACTACTAACCGAAACATTGACTGAGAAAAATTACACTACTAACCGAAAAATTAACGGAGACAGATGCATCCCCTTACCACTTAAAAGGTGCGCCCTTACTTACATAGTATTCGGTTTAAACAATTCAATCTACCAACACTCTAATTTAATACAGTGTCAAGCCGACATGATTAACACCTAAATTTTGTGAATCATATCTTGGACCCTAAATGTTTGCTTCGTTAGCACACACATGGATGGTACAGTGGGGCACTTCAGCTGGCGTTGTCACGTGAATTAAGATAAGACTTTCACGTGATTTTGGAATAATCAAATTTGTTAGTATTTAACATCAAACATCCCATCTCATAATTTGCTTTGCTTTGTTATCCTTTAAGAAAGAAAATTTATAAAACTAAACTTTAAATTATTTGTTTATAAAGTTGTAAATTGTAGGAACAATCTTTTAAATCATTTATATATAATAAAGCTATTTATTAACTTTAAGTTATTTGTTTATTATCATACTTAATAATTAATAATTATTAAGCTTAACACTACTTTATACATGTATATGTTCTGAAATTTCAAGTGTCCGTGAATACTTCATTTAATGTGATTATATGTGTATTGTATCCTTATGGTCATCATAGAATAGTTCTATACATATAAGATACTATAGATCTATAGTGTATATACCATTACTCACGTATCATTTTCTGTTCCATTAAAAAGTACACGAACTATCACCTACACGAGTATATATAGACACAAGTACAAAGTGCATATAATGCGAATTTGAACATGTTCGTCCCTTTAGCGAGAGTTGTGGAAAACATTAAGGGGGTTCGTTTCTTTGGGTTAGAATTAGATCAAAACATAACGTGTTAAACAGAGAGAGGTGATGTGAGTTTAATATTCGCAATTGTAATCTTTTAGTTTTCGTTTGTTTGGTGTCTTTCTATATTTATTGAAGTTGACCGTTTGAAAAAATACACGTGAGAGTTCTTGATAGTAAAAGATGTGCAGAAGTTAATTTCACACATGGGCTTCTAAAAAATGTAGTCAAAGCCTTAATGTGCTTGTAATGTTCACAAAACAGGAGTCTAGAAACCTAGCTATTGATCTTCATATACGTATACAAATTAATTTTGTTGTTGATCTTTATACCAAAATTTTGATCATTTTGTTGTTGATCTTTATACCAAAATTTTGATTGATATGTTGATCTTTATACATGAATCTAATAAATTATTTATAATATGGGTAAGATGATTCCCCTCTATTCAAGAGGTGGAAGATTCAATAAGTATAAATACTATAGTATTTAAAAGTAGGTTAGTCTTTATTTAAAATGACAAAAGTTTATCTAACACCTTGGTAATACACATCTCAACACACAAATACAAAACATGTTCTTGAATCCGTAAACGAATGTGAACGTTAAAAAAAACCAAACAAATCAAACACAACACAAATTCAAACATCGAAGGAATATAACAACCGTAAAAGAACCCTATATTACTTCCCAAGGGAGAAGGTGAAAAACGCAAACACGTTATGTGAAATCTATATATCTTATAAACACATGCGAAAACAACTTTTTTAATGGCAAACTAACTTACTCCTATGACACACTCAGAAAATGGATGCTTTCGTGATTTTCTCTTAAAGATAACAACTAAATAACCGTTTTAAGTTCAAAATTTAGAAGACCATGGCCAGTGCAAAGCTTTTAGCTTGCATTTGGCTTATGTGGATTTAGCATTTGAGAGGGAATGCATTGAGGGGTTTGCAATTGAGTGGAATTTTCTTGGAGAAGAATTGTGCATTTGATGGAATGGTGGGCCCCTATGTATATTTTGTATTTATTGTATTATTTTCTTATATTAATTTATGTTGATATGCATAAATAAGTTGTACACTATAAGCTTTAGTGACTTGTATATCATTTTTTTTCATTTCAAATATAATAATTGAACAAAATAACAAAAAAAAGTGTATTCTTTTTAATTTAAAACATAAGTTTATTAATGCTACTTTAATAAAAAAAATAATACCAAAGTTTAAGATACGTATATATTATTCGTGTTCAGATGTTTAGTGTTTTGTTTTTGTAACTTTTGATACAAGTAATGCGAAAATTAAAAAAATGTATATTGATAGAAATAACTTAGTTATTAAAAGTAAATGTGGTGATGATGTGAATATATAAATACTGGTAATGTTTGTAGGATTGGAGATAAACTATGTATTTTTAGTGTATTTGTGAAAATCTGATGTGATAGCTGAATAGATACGTTTATGAATGCATTTATCACCTTGCATTGGTGACGGTCTTGTATACAAACTAAAGGGGATACACATCAAAACATCACCAATTACCAAAATGGTAACATAGATACACAAGTGGCTCAAGAGTTTGAATGTAAGACATACATGCTTATTAACAATACATCCACTTTTTTTTTTCATTTATAAAGAGTGAAAAGTATGAATATCCAAATTTCTTGTATAACCTTTCATATTAGAGGTTGGTTATCACTTTCATCTTCTTCACTAGTAGCAGATGAAACACCATCTTCCTCAAGAGGAGATGGAAGATTTGGGCTTCGGTTATTCAACTCGATTCACTTCTAGAAGACACAACCGCCAGCTGTCCACTCAAAAGCCGATATATGAGGTTTTGGTGGTCGATTGGTTTGACTAACTTGAGGCGGTGTGCTGGCGTATGTTTCTGGTTAAACCTGCCTGGAAGTTTCGAGCCCGTATTGTAGCAGTCTCCACAAAGGTCATAACCACATATTTCAGTGCAGTCTTTGCAGCGATATCTATCCCCGTATATTGGACACATCTGTTAAATAAAATGAAGCAATGCAATAAGATGAATTATATTAGAGGTAGGATGAATTAAATCAGATGGGTTGAGCGACTTAAGCAATGTTGTCAATAGCGAATAGCAGACGATAGCGACAAGCTACCTATATGCTACGTAGCGATAGCGATGAAAAAGCGGGCACTATTTCATGTTCAGCGATAACTAGAAGAAAATTTTAGAAATATTTTACATGTATATTTTTATCACAATTAGCTAAAATACGCATATAAATACAAATACGCTTCTTTTCTCAATTTTGAAACAAAAAACCTAAATACGCTTTTTTTCAATCACTGTTTATATTAAAACAAAAAAAACCATAAAAGTCCGCTATTTTCCCACTTTTAATTCGCAAAACATCAGACACGCCAACCCGCTACTCAAAAAGCTATAGCGGTCGCTATTACTGCTATTAACAACTATGAACTTATGCGGGTCGAAAGTCATCATACATTGCTTAATTCAAAAGGTTCATATTGTAATTGGAGCAATATAGTTTGTTGAATAGCTTTTAACACATTAATTACTTATAAAATATAAAAAAAATGAAAACAACTGATCGCAGCTCAGCCAAACCCGGGCAGGCCTATTTAGAATCATTTTAAAGTTTTATGTTTTGACCCGTTACCCAACCAGCCCATTGTCACCCCCTATTCGAGGCTAACTTACATTAAATGGTGGCTTAAAGAGTTGCGTGCATATTTTTACTAAGTTGATTGTCATATTCATGTTTTGTCAATCATTAGCTATTGTAAATAATACACTTTAATAATTTATATATACGGAAAGTTATTTAAGAGTAAACGAGTGGTTTTTTGATCTTGTAAACATACAGTGATGATGTCTATTTATAATGACATGTATAAATTCAATTATTTTCATAACATGCAAGAAAAACAAAGGAACTTACCCCACACAGATCACAACCAACACCTGCGTGAAACTTAGAGTCATGTCGGTCAACCACCGAAGAAAATTCTCTTTTGTCGGAAATGAAAGACTCGGAGATTGAATACTGGCCTCTGAAACACAACACCAATACAAGTAAGTTCGTAGATATACAAAAAAACAACAAAAAAAATATGTTAACCCTTTCGATATGTTTTCATTATGACTTGATAATGGTTTCACCCTTATGGCCTTATTACCTACTATAACTAACTGCAACAAAGTAATATATGAGTGTAAATATTAATCCAAAAAAAATACCATTAGATGAATTTGTACTTTTGATTCCGCTCTTGATTTTGTTGAATAACGCTTCTTCTCAGTGCATACTCCGATGAAAATTGTTCCTCTATAAAATTATCAAGCTCCCTACAAACTTTCGGAAATCCACTCGGATGCCGGCATTCACAAACTCGACATGTAAGCATCCCCTCAGTCGGGATACTAATGCAGCTTTCACAGTAAACTACAAATTAATTTATTAAAAAAAACTCAATTTTATTAATTAGAAAATGGAATTGATAGTACTAGAAAGATAGAAGTACCATGGCCACAATTAAGTGCAACGGGTCGAAAAAGTAGTTGCTTGCAAGCAGCACATAGGACATCACTGACTGATATATGCTTATAAGTTTTAGAACAACTCGCCTTCAATTTCTTTGCTTTCGTATACTGATATACCGAAATTTCGTCTTCAAAACCGATATTGGAAGACTGGCCCAAATCTTTCCGATCGTTTATTCTTCGTTGGTAACAAGGCTGTCGATATCCAGTGAATACCCTAACGTGCTGTGCTTTTCATCCTCTAAACAACGCAAGAACGAAATGTAATGAATGTCACAAACATAATTAATCTATTAAAAACGGTTAAATAATAGTATGTGAACTTTAAGGTTACCTAATGTTTGTAATTTTTTTCTATTGTGGGAAACTGGATACAACTTCTTGAGCAAAAAGTGAAGTGTATGACAGATGGCGGGAAAATGATGATACGGATGCCTACATAATGGACAATGAGACTCGCTTCTCATACGCATCGAATGCTGACAACACCAGAAGCAAGAAACATGACCACAAACTGCAAACAGCCAAAAATTAATACTCGATTAACTATGGAAATATGAAATATCACTACTGCCAAATGCTATTTCCGCTTGAACGTTTTTTACCTAGAACGATGGGCTTGTATAAGACATCTCTGCAACAAAAGAAACAGCTTTACTTCAGAGGTATCATCAGCGATAAATAAACATGTCGAAAAAGTTGCAAGTAATCGATAATTACGACTAATGCGCCATCTAGTCATGAAATAACATAAGCTGATGAATTATCTGAGATATGTTTGCAATATGAAATATTTTGTCTATGTCCAAAACAAAAAAGTCTAACCTGTGTGTCATGCTGTCATGTTAAAAATGGCATTTTATATAC
This sequence comes from Scalesia atractyloides, assembly GCA_947069175.1. Taxonomy (NCBI): domain Eukaryota; kingdom Viridiplantae; phylum Streptophyta; class Magnoliopsida; order Asterales; family Asteraceae; genus Scalesia; species Scalesia atractyloides. The sequence goes on along the minus strand of CAMTDV010000017.1, from coordinate 95,463,182 downwards.
TACTATGCGTCTAGCTTAAAAAAGTCCTCACTTTTTAAGCGTATGGCGTCTAGGCTCCGGACTAGGCCTACGCACCTTGACAACATAGGATTCAGATATATTATAGTAAGAACAGATGAAAATTCACAATCAGCAATTATTCTAGAAGATGTTTTGTGAAGGTAGTGGATTTGTTAAAGCCAAACACGAGAACTCAGTCAAATATCGGTGATATATCAGTCATATCAGTCCCCTAGTAAAATATCGGTGTCAAATATCGATACCGGTATTATCGGCGATATTGACCGATATCACCCATATTTGACTTATATAACCGATATATCACTGATATTTGACCAATATATCACTGAATTATTGGTGTTAAATTGCTATATACATAAATTCTGCGTTATATTAAAATTACGGATATCCCACCAGTATCTCACCAAGATAGACCGATATCCGATATTTTACCGCATTAACTACATAGGTCTAGAAGATATTTTGTGAAGGTAGTGCATTAACTGCATAGGTCTAGAAGATATTTTACCTCAGGCGCGCTTTTTTAAACCAAGCAAACACGAGAACGCAACCCAAAAGACTAGTTTTATGGGTGAGGGAGGGAACCTATTTGGCCTATAAACCCCACATTTAAGTAGTTAATGCGGTAAAAAATCGGATATCAGTCAAGGACCAATACTTGAGATATTGGTTATTGCGGTGGGATATCGGTAACTTTAATATCATGCTAAATTTATATATACATATATATAACAATTTAACACTAACAATTCAGTATACTCTCCTACCATTAACAAATTAACCTTTTTGTAACTTGCAAAACACTAACATTTGTAGCAAGTAGGATCTGACTAAGACTTAAAACACTAACAATTAACACTTTAAACACTAATAGCAACAATAAGAAGAAAGACAAACGGTAGAATTAAGAAGAAAGGTACCGATATCCGGAAAATCGGTGATATATCAGCCAAATATCGTCATAATATAGGTACCGATATCCTGACCGATATTTTACACTGATATCTCACCAGAGGACCGATTACCGATATATCGTGATATTAACTACATAGCCCCACATTCGTTGCCCATACAACCGATCCGCAAAAGGATTTCCCTCTCTAAAGTCCATAAATAAACAATCAAGATTGTTCATTTAAAGAAAACTGATTTCAAAAAATGCCTCAAAATTGGAAACAAATTAAACTGCCGTATTATTATATCATTATTAAACTTATTTATATAAGGGTATCTAAAACATCGAACCCTAAAACGGAGCTAGTAGAATAAATTGTAGGAAATTGAAAGCAAAAAGGTGTAAAGATTACAGGCACACGGCGCAGGTGAAATTGTCACAAATTTGCTCCGAATCGGCGCCTTCTTCCATGGCCGATCTTCCGGAGTAGAAACAATCGGGTTTGATTTGAATAGAAAAGAATAAGAGAGGCACAACGAAATCTAAACGGGTTATTTTTTGTGTGGGTCGGGCGTTTTCATACGGGCCTTAAAGCAAAATTCGTCATTGATAATTTGTTGGGCAGAGAACCAACATGTTTTTAGCCTTTTTGTTTTTGATACATTTGGCTCCCTAGCATCATCAGAAGTTATTTACTTCTTAACTAGGGTTCAACAGGTCATCCACAACAATTATTCATCCCCAGGGGGCAGGGGTTCGTCTTTGGAATATTAGGGTTTGCAATTCAGAAGGGAGTGGCGGCGCAGCTTGTTGTCCGTCTACCTTTTGTTTTGATGTAACTTAACAAGTTTTTTTTATGATGTGAAATGAAAACATTGATAGTTTTCTAAAAAAATTTTGTGTATTTGTGGTTTGGTGATGGATCAACTTGTGTCTCCTAAATAGATCAACTTGTGTCTCCTAGCTCATTTTTTATCTTTATGTGCGTGTGGTTTTAAAATTTAACACACAGTGTCTCTCCTATCATCTATCTGTTAAATGAACCTTTAATAGGTGTAGAAATTACTACTTTACCCCATGGACGTAAATTGCACTTTACTTAAAATACTCTCCCCATTCTCTCCTATGTTCTCTGTTTTCTCTATCTCTTTCTCCCCCAACTAAACCATAACCCTCAAACAACAACAGCAAACCACCAATCAAATCTCATTCCTAATCTTGCTCTCCCTCTCAATCAAACCTTTCTCGTCCAAATGGAAAACAATCCGCCACAAACACAATCAAATCCTCTCCATTCTCGTCTCTCTCGGTGTTGATGATAGCAAATCGGTGGGGTTTACGGTCGAGAAATTGCCAGAACGCACACATTTAATAGGTCACTTGGTAGATGGGCTAACGGTTGTTGGAGTAGGCTTACGGCATCTTCCCCGTGTGCACGTCAAATCCAACATCTTTACTCGATTCAACACCATCATGTCACCTTATGGTTGATGGGTTTAATCAAACCAAAATTCTGGAAAGCAAATCAAATCCAAGTCAAAATTACCCCAACCGTTGAATAAGAATGGATAAGCCCACGTACCCATCGGATGATATTAGGTTTTATGTTAGTGATTTGTTGTGTATGTTTAAAATTGGAAGAATTTAGATGAAGATACAAGCGTGGTTTGTATTAATGAGGTGGTTCAAGAGAATAAGATGTATGTGAGAATTGGTATGGAGATTGATGGATATGTGAATTGTGACAACCCGTACTTTCCGAGGTTAGCACTGTTCACCTTCACGATTATTATTTACGCTCGTTACGTTTTATTTATTTATTTTTTAGTACGGTTTAGTCGAATTCATTTAAACGTATAAGTTTATATATGTTCTGAACCTACATACGAGATTTATTCGGAATTTTAACTCATCTATATGAACCCAAACTCACTTACCAGACCACTTAACATGAAACCCACCCCACTCCTCTCTTGTGGCAGCCCAACCAAAGATACCCCAAACCTTAACCCATGAATTCGTGGCCCAAAAAGGGGTTATGGCCCTAGATGCTCCAAACCGCCCCACACCCAATTGTTAGATACGTATATTGCATGAAATCTTGATAACTCCCCCAAAATACACCACCCTAACGTGCGATAACTGTAATCTCTCTCTCTCTCTCTCTCTCTGCTACTCTCTAGTCGACAAGGAAAGGCTCAAGAAGTCCTTCAAGTCTTTCGGTTCAAGCTCTATCAACCCTCATCACTTTCATAACAAGGTAACCTATATAACTAGTTTTGATTCTTGAAATAATGTTAAGTATCTTGGCTGCGCTTTCTGATTACGTGAGGATTGTTGATGTTTCTTGATGATACTTGTAGTGCAAGTTGTTAATGATCATGTGTATGTAATGCTAAGATCGATTATGGGTTCACCTAGTCTTTAGGGTTTCGTTTGTTAGCATGATCTTGATGGAACCTTGATGGTTCTTGATAAATAAAAGATATATGACTTAATTTACGATGATAAACCGTTGTAGCTTATGTATTTAGGTCGTTGGAGTGTTGGATAATCGCGTTTAGGGATCTGGTGACGAAATAGGAAGCTGTCCAACAGTTAAGCCGACTTTAATCGGCTATAACTGGTTCATAATTTAACGAAAATCTGGATTTTCTTGAGTCTATAACGTTCTATTTCGAAATACTATTCAAATGTCACTGAATCATGATATTTGGACGTCGTTTGCTATTTTAAATAAATTATTTCGTTTCAGCAATTAAAGCTACGCTTTTTCTGCAGATTTTTTGTGTTATGTTTTAAGTCATAACTTGGTGGATGATTAGAGTTAGATCATGAGATTTTTTACTTTAGATAGCCTTATGTGTTTCTGCGAACGTCTAACTGGAATTACGTCAATTGGATAACCGAGGATTTTTAAATGAATTTTTCGGTAAGCTGCAGTCAGAAAGTGACGAATCTAATTGCTGCTTAGTAAATGAATTTTTATAATTTTTTGGTAAAGAGTTGGACTCTAAAATTTTAACACAAGTCCAACCCCTCCGAGAGGCATGTCCCAAAACAGCCTATTTTCGGTGAATTTTTTTATGTATGATTATAAGGGTGTAATTGTCAAATTTGTTACGTGTTTTGGACTATTGAACATTGATCACTAATCGTGTTGATTGTGATGATTTTACAACTTTAATAATTTATTCAACATGATTAGTGGCTGGATCCTGGTTAGTTGCACCCCTCGTGGTAATACTTCGCATGTGGATTTTGAGGGTGTGACATGAATGTTTTGCTGGCAATTTCTCATTCTAATTACTGATTTGGGTTTCGATTGGTAGCAGCAGGTGGTGGTGGAGGTGACGGGGTTTGGCAACGGTGGAGATGGTCAGATTAGGGGTGGCTATAAGGTGGTTAGGATAATGGTGTTTGGTAGCAATGGAGGTTCATAATCGTAGCAAGTGTTGGTGGTGGTGAGTGGCGGTTTTCTAGAGAGAGGAAATGATAGAAGAGAGAGAGAGGGGGAGGGAAAGAGGGGGAGAAAGTGTAATTTCATAGATGATTTAGGGTAAAGTAGCAATTTTGCATCGTTTTAAAGTTCATTTAAAAGATAGATGATGGGAGGGACGCAAAGTGTTAAATTTTTAAACCACAAGCACACATGTGGCAAAAAATTAAAGTTGGGGACGCAAATGGATCCCGTCATCAAACCACAAGGATGTAAATTGCTTTTTACTCTTGCATTTAATAATCAAGACATTATATATAAGGGCATATTTTGGATTCCATCTCCTTTTCTCCTTTCTCAAAAAGTCAGAACCAACTAACTTTTCAAAACTCCTTTTCAAACTATTACCCAAACATCATTTTCTAAAAAACTCATTTTGCAAGAAGTTGTAAGTTATAAGGAAGCGGAAAAATGGAACCCAAACACCCCCTAAATACAAATAGCAACTTTAGACACGTCTCTTTGTCTTCCTCCTTAAATTTCAGACATGTCACTTCTCTAATTTCAGAAACCACCTTCACCAATTTTTTTTTTGAACGGCTACTGCTTTCCACGTGTAAACCCACCCTTTCGGAGCTATGTCCAAAGGCCGACTACTCGACCACCGCTAGAAAGCGTAGCACACCCCTGATGTGCAGAAACCCCGTGGAATAGGTAAAACTGCGCCCCTGGACTCGAACCTGGGTAAAACCCCAGGCCAAGCCTTCACCGAGATGGAAACAACCACTATGCTATAGTGGAGGACCCTCACCTTCACCAATTTGATGATTGTGTTACTAAGAACAAGTAAGTACTGAATATTCATCATAATAATATAATAACACATGGGGTGTGATTTAAGTAATAGATGTGGCGAGATTTTCCAGTACGTGAAACCGATGGAATTTTCCAACCTTTTAATCATCCAACCGGTGTAATATCCTTTTAATACAAAGAATAGCTTTTGTGAAATTGTGAACCGTCATACATCATACGAACTAAGAGAATACGTAGAAATGCTGAAATTTTCCAACCATGGAATCTTCATCAAACTTCAGAAATCAGAAGCAGTTATATTCAAATGAAACATGTACATACAACTAATACTAAACCGACGCAACTACAAAACTTTCATAAAACAGACAAAAACATCATTATATATACACACATTAAATGATAAGTTACATTTCTTCACGGCTAAAGATTTATGATGGTGAGAATAATAATGATTCGACGGTGAAAAGGTGTAGGCAACGCTGTCTCCTATTTTTAGTTGAGAGTAAGGCTGTAAACGAATCAAACGAACACGAACAAGGCTATGTTGGTGTTCGTTCGTTAAGGAAATTAACATGTTCACGAACGCATACTGAACATATGTTTATGTTCGTATTCGTTCGTTAAGGAAATTCAATTGTTCACGAACAATTCGTGAACACGGGTCTCGAACACAAACAAACGCAAGCAAGTAAAAATGAATGTAAACGGACATTTAACTTGAAAATAAAATATAAAAACATTGTTATCCTTAAACATTGGACATAAGTAGTTAAATATAACCGGTCAAATGATAAATGAAAACACAAAAAGTCTACTACAACCACCAAACGATGAATCAAGTTTAACTAACTTAAACATAATCATCCCAAAAATGTCTTTGTCCAAATTTTAGGTAACTTGGAAAAAAAATAGGATTTCAAGTTTTCAGTATGTGTAGATAAAAGGTTTATTATTTATTATTTTTAATATAATCAAACAAACACGAACGAACATGAACGAATGTAACCGAACATATTACCAAACATTCACGAATGTAGTCAAACAAAAAAGACCTATGGTCGTGTTTGTTCGCTAAGCTAACTAAACAAAATTTTTTGTTCATGTTCATTCGTTAAGCTAATCGAACAAACATAAACAAACTTTCCGCTGAACGATTCAAAAACTGTTTGCTAAACGTTCGGTTCATTTACAGCCCTAGTTGAGAGTAATCGAAGGATTGGATCTGGGATAACCAGAACTTTTTCATTGTGCCGGTGACGGTTACGATAACTGGAGCCGCGATGGCTCTGCTAAGAAAATAACCCTCGAGACTTTGAAAATTTGGCCGCCTCCTTTAAAACTCACCACAATACTTTTTTTAAGTTTTTACCGACAAACAAAAATAAGTCCCACTTCTATCACTACAATACTTTTTTTAAGTTTTTACCGACAATCACATATAACTTAATTTATTTCTTATTTTTTAACAGCTAATTTTTTCAACACCTTAATTTAACCTTACCTTACACTTATAAGGATTTGAACCTACAACCTTACTTTTGTAAAGGGGGACGCCATACCACTAAATAGGGGTGAACAATAAACCGAATTAGTTGAAACGAAACCTAATAACTGAATTAATCGAATCGAAAGAACCGAACCAGAGCAATACCCTGATGGTTCAGTTATTGTTTTTTGAATAACCGAACTTTCGGTTTATGTTAATCATATATCTAAAACCGAAAATAACCGAACCGAATTGATTAGCCAAATATATATAGGGGATGGATCATGAGAAAACTAGTTTAAATGAGAAAACCAAAAAACTAACTAAAAAGCCAAAAAAACATATCAAATTTTTTTTTGATTTTTTTAATAAAAATTCGTTATATATATTATATAAAAAATTTTAAATAAGCATATAATGCACATGTGTAGTACACATATAGTGCACATGTGCAGTACAGGTTCTTTTTTTTTTGAAAAAAAAGTTTTTTATACATAATATGTAGCGATTTTTTATAAAAAATTTGTAAAAAAAAATTGTATGTTTTCTATGCTTTTTTTTGGCTTTTTTAGTTAGTTTTCTAGTTTTCTCATTTATATCTAGTTTTCTCATGATCCTATATATATATATATATATATATATATATATATAGGGAAATGGTAAAATGAGAATCACCTTGAGTAGCGAGAACCGCAATAACTTTTTGATCCAGCGCGAGTTGGGTCAAAAAAATTTTGCACAAACGTAGATGAAAAATTATAAACATATCTGTAAAAAAAAGTAAAAAAAATTGCCGAGGCAGTAGTCTTGACTGATGCAAGTTTTTTTTATAGCAGACATAAATTTTGAAAGAAGATAAATATTTTTTATGTCTCATGTAAATGTGGGTATGCGACATTTTTCTTCAATTTTTTTGTTGTTGAAACAAGTGATTGTTTTTACGGCTTTTGAGAAAAAAAATTCGGAAAACCTTTTGGATGGCCTATTTCTCGCGGTTCTCGCAACTCGTGGTGGTTATCATTTGAACCAAATCCTATATATATACACACACACACATACCAAACTCTTTTAATGTAATATTATTTATAAGTTAACAACCCACTATATTTTTTTACCCTTTTAGTCCAATTGAGGGTCCATTAGTGTTTGTTTTATTATGTACATAGGGCCAATTACCAATATGCATGTAGTATTTATATAATTTTAAAAGTTTTATATTCATCAGTTTATATTATACAAGTTTTATATACATTGGATAATTAATCGAAATGAACTGAAACCGATCCATAACCAATGGTTAAATGAAGAACGGTTAACCGACCATCGGTTATGGTATGATTAATACTTTTCAATTAATCGAACCATCGGTTAATCGACCATCGGTTAACCGAATCCATGGTTAAAATAAATTTATCTAGTATAGATTTTAATAAACTAAAAATAAATCATAAAAATCATTTTGTAATTTTACTAATACTGTAAAGAAGAAGGCTAAAAATAAATAAGATGCAATAATAGTTTTATAACTTGAGCTCATATTCATACTTGTAACAAATATAAGTGTAAGATAATTTTAGAAATCGTATTATTATTGTTGTTATCAAACATATTATGATTGTTGTTATTAAATACTAGATTGTAGCCTCGTACATTACACGATTTGAATAATGAAAACTATGTTAGCTCAATACAATTAGACAAGTAGATGTACATAATAATAATCTCGTAAACTTGCAATCTTTTGCTCATTATAATCAATACTCAACCTGCTTCTAAAGTGTTTAATAATCAATTCTTTAGGAAGCTTTGTAATTATTTTTACATTGTGTAGCTAAACACTGAAAACATTATTGTTGTTATTAAACATATTATGACTGTTGTTATTAAATACTAGATTGTAGCCCTATGTATTACACGATTTGAATAATGAAAACTATTTGTTTGCACAATACAATTAGACAAGTAGATGTACATAATAATAATCTCGTAAACTTGCAATCTTTTGCTCATTATAATCAATACTCAACCTGCTTCTAAAGTGTTTAATAATCAATTATTTAGGAAGTTTTGTAATTATTTTTACATTGTGTAGCTAAACACTGAAAACACATTGTTATAATAACCGATAAGTTTATTTTCTCTTATTTTGTAATACACATTAACATATCTTGTCTCACGTATAATTTAAAAATTTGTTAGGCTATATTAATAATCTGTTAAAACTATTAAATAATGCAATACGGTTAAATTGAAAAATATTTAAATTCATTCTTGGGTTTACACTTGATTATAGTAACTCAAAGTTTGTTTCAAACATATCATGTTATCTATCACAATACTTAAGAATCCGTAGATTCTGCATTTTTCGGTAATTTAATTTAAAAGTATCATTATATTACTATTACTATTATTAATATAATAGAATTTAATTGTTTTTAGTAAGTTTTAATATAAAATTATCAATATCATTATAAATTATAAATTTATTTGAAGTAGGAGCAGATATTAAGCTAATGATTTTAAGAGAAGATATATTGCTATTATATGATATTAACATTAGTTTTGATTAGTGGCATTTTTAGGGAAAATATGATGTTAACACGTGACATTCTTTTGAATCGTGTATTAGAAGTAGGGTGTTCTTTTAAAAGTATAGAAAACTTATACGTAAATTTTGTTACGATGTAAATGTATATTAGTTATTTTGTATTGATAAGATGTAAACAAAAATGAAAACCCATATAATTTTGAATCGTATACTACTATGCTAAAAGTAGGAAAAATAGTATAATAAAGTTATCTCTAAAAGAAATACCATACTTGATAATAGAAATAAATATAAATGAAAATTAATCAATATCATGAACTATAATTTTGATAATAATAGAAAATGATAAAAGATAAAGATAATTAATTTTCTAAAAAATAATTTCGATAATAATAGAATAGGATAAAAGACAAAGATAATTAATTTTCTAAAAAATAATTTCGATAATAATAGAAAAGAATAAAAGATAAAGATAATTAATTTTCTACAAAACAATTTCGGTACTAATAGAAAAGGATAAAGATAAAGATAATTAATTTTCAAAAAACATCGATAATAATAGAAAAGAATAAAATATAAAGATAATTAATTTCCTAAAAAATTAAATTGAAAGAGATGAGTTTGATTAAATTTTATTAATATTAATATAAAACAAAATATAAATAAAAAAATAAAAAATTGTGAGAGAGAATGTCATACAACATTATATAATAAAAAATAAGAGATTATGGAAGAAAATGTCATCTGGCATCATATGAAGTATTTTATTAATATTTAGATTAGATTAGTGATAGAATTATTGCTTTTACCAGTTTACTAGAAACGATCACTAAAACAAATCCATTAAACACCTACATATTGTTGGATTGTCAAATTTTGTATATTTTAGATGTTATAGGTTAGAAATATATTTTTTATTTTTTATTTTGTAAAGTGAATAATAATATTTTAGATATTCATTCAAATAATATATCATCTCCTTGATCAATTATTTTCAAAAACCATATACATACATTATGACCATATCTAACAGAGTAAATTAAAAAATCGTCCTTTATGTTACACTAGATTGCAAACTATGTCGTTTGTCTTCAATAATTACAGAAAACGTACTCTATGTTTAAAAACACTTGAAGTTATGTCCTTTACCGGAAACTCTGTTTATTTTAATTGTTAAGTTTAGTCATGTGGGACCCATTTAAGGGCGTTATTTTCTTTTTCCCTGCCCTCTTGTTATCCATTAAAACCCCAATTTAATCCATTGTTAACTCTCTCTCTCTCATTACCTGACCATCGCCACCACCCGACCACTGCCATCTACCCCCATCGTTCTCTCTAAACACTCTTGTCTCTCTCACCAATTTCTTAAAAATCTGTCTATACAATTGTGAGCAACAAGTGTCACTGTCATAAGTTTCAATAACATAACTTCTGTACTCATGTTTCTTGGTTTTGGATCATAGCACTGGTAAAAAAAATTATGTATATTACGAATCTCACCCACAAAGGAAGAGTAAAAAGAGTACCGGATCTGTAAATCTATCAAGTTGAGTTTGTTCGATTCAGCTACTCGTTGAAGCAGAGATGATAAGAATGTTATGACATTTTTATCGAAAATTGAGTTGTTTCAGATCTAAACTCACCATCAAAGATTTGAGCCACATCTGGTTAGAGAGTAAAGTGTTACCGTTACACGTCGGTTGCGATGGTGGGTCTGCGATTAGGTTGGGTTGTGATTAGAGTGGAGTCTGGTAGTGTGTCCTGTTGCTTGGGTTTTAGTCCGGCGAGGGGTCGTGATGGCAGGTGGGTGGTGGTGGTGGTGGTTGCAGGTGGGGTTGTGACGGTGGGTGGTGGTGATGGTGGTGTCAAGTAGTGGTGGTGGTGGTAGGAAGTTAGACAGATAGAGAGAATTGAGATAGAGAGGATTCATGTTTGTATGTATATATTAGCTTTTTTAAACATAATTAATGTATCTATTATTTTTTTGTGATTATTTATTTTAATATTTATAGTAAATGACCGAAATACTCTTATGTGGGGTCCATTTGGTTAGACTTAATCATAAAAATTAACTAAGTTAGGGTCAAATGACATAACTTGCAAGAGTTTGTAAACATAGAGTATGTTTTCTGTAATTATTAATAACAAAGGACATAGTTTGCAATCTGGTGCTAACACAAAGGACGATTTTGTAATTTACTCTATTGTTTATTATCTTAGCATTTAAAAAATCAACAAAAATATATATAAGATGTAAAGAAAATGTATATTTAATGCTTTTTTACGAAAAAAAAGAAAGAAATTACGGATATATAAACTAAAGGTTGCATCTTTTGATGGAAAACTATTAATTAAATCGAAATTATGACCCCTAGCATCTTAATATAAAAAGAAAGGATGAAATAAAGAGAGACAAGAGAGGATATAAAGAAAATAGATCAATAAGTAATTAGAATGGTGAAGTGATAGACTAATAAAAGGTCATAAAATTGAATAGTAAAATATAAGAGAAGTAAATTGTGCTAATTAAGAGTTAAATGCTTGGTTGGTTTATGTGGTTTGCAAATATTGCAGACTTGGTCCCAGTGGTTCACTAATTACACGTTTGGTCCTAATAGTTGTAATTTTTGCACTTGGGTGGTCCTTACCACTAACCTATGTTAAGTTTTTCAGTTAAATACATGAAAAATTACTAACTTACCCCTAAACAAATAAGAAAAAAAGAAAAAGAACTGAACCTGCCCCTTTATCTTCTTCATCCTCTCCCTCTCTCTCTCTCTAAAACCCACCACCCACCTCCACCGTCAGCCCACCACCACCGCCACCTTCAACCCACCACCACCTCCTCCACCGCCTCCTTCAACCCATCACCACCACCTACACCGTCAATCTTGTATAGGGTCTCTTATGCAGTCACCTTCTCTAAAACTTGTATAGGGACTCTTATGCAGTCACATTCTCTAACAACTTTAAATCTTTTTCTTGCCTTTTCCCAAATTCATCTATCAATTCACCAAAAATCAGAGGAGATCGTCACTCTTCGTGTAACATTTGTATAAATCGGGTCTCCAAAACCCGCTCCGTTTTGTAATCAAATACCAGGTTAAGAAAATACAGTAATTATTTATGGTTATTTTGAGTTTAAACGTTACATAATTAATAAATAAACTAAACCATAAAAATTATATTTGATAAAAAGTTAAAATAAAATAAAAAAAAAATATTGTAGCTGACCGGACTCGAACCCGGGTCAGCTGAAACAATTCAACAACTTAACATCCACTTCCCAAACCACTCCGCCATCAAATGTTTTCTGATAACTTTAGGAAGACAATTGAATCTTATACGCGAACTCAATCAACCGTTAATGCCATCTGCATAACGGAAATCGGTAAACCGAATCGCCAAATCGGTTCAAACTCGTTTAGCTAGCTTATAACCGATGAATATCGGTTTCTAATTAAGTCCAAATTGAATGAACTTAAAGTTCCGGTTTTTGAAACCGAAAAGTATTCAAACTCCAAATAATTCAGGTTCCAATCATTTATGCGATTCAGAACCTTCTCAAATACACTCCATTTCCTTTTCGTCGCGTTTTCAAGTCTTTTGAGCACCAAAAACTGTTCGCCGGAATCCTCTGCAAAACTCGCCGGAATACCGTGTTCAACACAAACCGGTAAGATTTTCCTCCTTTGCGGTTTCAATCTATTGTTAGGACTCCACTAACATTAATCCATTACTCTAAATCAGAATCCATTACTCTAAATCAGTCACAGAAGACTTTGATGGATTTCTGGGTTCGCCGGAGAAATTCTGGAATTTGCCGGAAACTCGCTAGCTAACGGTAAATACATTAAATCGTGCTAATAATCCATGTACTCTGGTTTAATTTCAAAACTAATTCCTTAATTCTGTTGATAGACTCTCTCAACCGGAGGTCCAAAAACAGAGCTACCTGATTTCGCCGGACTCCTTAAAGAAGACGACCTGTCCGGTATTTCCTCCCCCCAAACTGTTCGGTTTTGTTCATTCAAGCTAGTAGTCATGTTATTTAAATAGTTAAATCAAGAACCAGTCGTTTGAGTGAAGTCGGTAATTGTAGTGAATAAGATGAACTGAAAACCGGGATAAGACTAAATAAAATTCGGATAATAAACGGGTTAGACACACAGTCTAGCGGTGGACTGTGTGCAAAGTTAACATACACGTCCCGAGTTCGATCCTTACTGCACACACGCTTCACGTAATAACACTCTTTTTATTCATGAACTAACCGGGTTAGAACGGGTAGTTGTTAAGTATAATATAAATCAAGAATATAACCGGGTTAGACACACAGTCCAGTGGTGGACTGTGTGCAAAACAAACTTCACGTCGCGCGATCGAGTCCCGTCACAAGCACCGGTCCGTGAGATTAAAACGTTTTGCAAAATAAAGGAATTTTCGGTAAGTTCGAATAAGTATATAAATATAATTAAAACTGGGTTTCTAACAGGTTAGTCACGTAGCTCAGCTGGTAGAGCTACGTGCGCGTGAACGGAAGGTCACCGGTTCGAATCCCGCTTGGCGCAAATAATTACCGCTGACCGAACCGGTCAACGGTCAACGGTCAAACAGTAAAAAAAGAATATTTTTTTTAAATATTTATTTGTTTATTTTAATTTAAAAATCAATTTAAAATACTTAAAAATAACATTTTTAAAGATAGAAAATAGCCATAAACTCACAAAAATATATCTAAAAATCCCATTAGAATCCTTAATAAAATCCATCCATTTAATATATTTTCCATTGTTATTTAGGTTAGTATTCCTCGTCGACTCGCTCGTCTAAATCGTGCGCATCTCGCTATATCCAATCCAACGCACCCAATGTGAGTGAACCCTTCAAATTCCCCGTTTTAATCACGTTTTTGGGGTGTATCATGTGTCTTGTTCATTTACATATTATAACCAAGTTATTGTGCATATATCATATCATGACATGTGTATTAGTTTGTTGCTGTTAAGTAGTTATTATTGTTTGCAAATTATTATTTCAGTACATGCAATTGCCGAGGCCGTAGCTCCCCATCCATCGAGGTTGAGTTTGATCCCCATTTTATTATGCGGTTGATCAGGGCGTGCCCGCACGATCGGCTCCGTTTGATTGAGCCTTGATCGGTCATTTCATTTTACATTTCAATACATGCAATACGCTCGGCTCCGTTTAATTGAGCCTTGAGTGCACAGTTCAATTTACATTTCCAGTTCATGCAATACGTTCGGCTCCGTTTGATTGAGCTTTGAGCGCACAGTCCAATTTACATTTCCAGTTCATGCAATACGATCGGCTCCGTTTGATTGAGCCTTGATCGCACAGTTCAATTATGTTAATTGTTATATGCTGTTGGTATGTTCATGTATGTTATCGATTGTTAATTGATGCTTGCCAATGTTTGATTCCATACATGTGCTCTTTTATGATTATGCACAATATTTTATTGATAAACTAACCAGACAATTATTATCAAATGTTTATTTATGTTGACCCAAAAACCTCCTATTTTACACATGATACAGGTGAACCAGCAGCAGCTAGGAACACGTAGGACCTGGATTAGAAGGAATAAAACGATTTAGTATTTGGATTATTTTTGGTTATTTTCCCTTGTAATGAATGGACATGTTTGGATGTTTGAGAAATGTAACTTTGACTTCATTTAATTATGAAACATAATAGTAAATGTCATGTGCTTTGGTGATAACCCAATTATGCCCCGACTCTTATTTTCGCTGCGGGTCGGGGTGTTACAGATTGGTATCAGAGCCATGACTATAGGGATATAGGATAGGTTATTAGACCCTTAGAGCCTATACTATAGTCGATTAGAAACTTATAAGAATTTTGTGTGTTATATGCCAAATCTCATGATGTTTATATGTTTATGTTAAATGTTACATTTGATATTGTTCAAGCATGTTCATAAGTATGTATTATCAAGTAATGCCTATCATGAAATCGTATGATCATAACATATCACATCCATGCAAGCACACACCACATCATGATTGATTTTACAATGATTTTCGTGTTTCCAAATCTCATCAAAGTGAGTTCTCATGACGGGCATGTAGTAACTGGAAGGGTACTAGTACCGGTAGTCGGAACGTCCTGTCTAGGCTGGCATTCGTATAAATCCAAAATAAAGGACCAGTTTGCCTACCTGGGGACTAACGATGAGAGTACGAAATACCTATTAGGCCAAAGCATGCTATACCAAACGTCGTGAGAGCTAATCCCACGTTGAGTTGTCATTGTGTCTACACCTGGACACGTTCCGACCAAATATCTCATGAACATATTTTGTGGTTAGCATTCGGGGGATGCGAGTGTTAAATTGCCAATACTAATGTGAATCCTACCAAGCCAATAGCCATGGGGGCCCACATGACTATATAGGTGAAGGTATGGGGGACATTGGAGGCCCAACATGAGCGAACCCAAGACATCCTTTGGATGTAGTTGCATTATTGATATTTATGTATTTTCATTTTTTCTTAAAGACACATGACACCTAAAAAGATACCATAAACTCACAATCTTCTCATTTTATGATCCTGTAGATGTCGTCTAGACCGCATCGAAGGAGTAGGAAATCGGAAAAGTCTCGGGAACGTTTGGCCACTCATATCGCGAATCAAATGGCCACGATATTACCTGACATCGTAGTACAAGTACAACAAGCCCTTGCTGCAAATCCTACTAACCCTCCTCAACAACAGGACCAGATCATCAACAACCCTCCTACCATCAAATGCTCCTACAAACATTTTAAGTCCTGTGATCCTCCGAAATTCGAAGGGACTGAGGGAGTCACTGCTCTCCTACATTGGTTCGAGGAGATGGAAAACGTTTTCTTAAACTGCGATTGTCCTGAGGATCGCAAAGTTCGTTATGCCACCGGGAGACTATTTGGGGTAGCTCTCACTTGGTGGAATACCGAGAAAGGAAAGAGGGGAACGGATGATGCGATGGCCTTAACTTGGGAGGAGTTAAGGGAAATCATGACTAGGCGATTCTGTCCTAGAAGTGAAATTAAGAAATTGGAAGATGAATTTCATGCCTTGAAGCAAAAAGATGGTGATCACTCGACTTACAACAAAAGGTTCTTGGAGTTGAACCAAATGGTTCCAAACTTATTCACTCCAACCTACCGTCTGATCGAACATTACATTCGAGGACTTCCCTCGAAGATCCAAGATTCGGTCCTCAGCGTTTCACCGGTAACACTCGAAGCTGCCATGGAGTTGGCAACAGAACTGACCGAAAACCGAATTCGCAATGGGAAGTTCAAGGAGGAAAAGAAGAAAACCCCTGATGAGGGACAAACCTCAAACCACCACACCCCTTCCTCTAAATTTGCTAACAAGAGGAAGCGTAACACCAGGAACTTTGCAGTCACCCAAACCAACACCCCTGTTCCTGCTGCACCCATCACTCAAGCCACTCCTCCACCCGCGCCATACAAAAGACCATACACAGGGCCACTACCAAAATGTAACCGTTGTCAGTATCACCACTCCCCTGACTATCCTTGCCAATACTGTACCGGCTGCGGTCGCGCTGGACACACTGTTCAAAACTGCCGCACGCTCCAACGAACAAACCGCCACCAACCTATAACCCAAACCCACCAACAATTAATGGGTCAAGCCCAACAACAACAACCATTTCCACCCACTCAACATTTAGCCCAAACATACTATCAACCCAACTACCCTATGGGCCAACCTATGCGGGCATGTTTCAATTGCGGCGACCCAAGTCATTTCAGAAACACATGTCCAAGATTGGTCAATATCATTCATGCTCAGGCCCAAGCCAACCCTGTGAATCAAGCAAACCAGGCTCCTCCACCTACTAGAGGAAGAGCTTTCAATATTAACGCAAACCAGGCCAGAGCTGACGGCAATGTGGTCAACGGTACGTTTCTTATAAATGGTAGATATGCCACTATGTTATTTGATACTGGTGCGGATAGAAGTTTTGTGTCATTAGAGTTTGAACCTATCTTAAGTAAAAATCGAGATAAGCTCGCGGAATCCATAACGGTGGAAGTTGCAGATGGAAAACCAGTTTCGTTAGACTCTATTTTGCGCAACTGTACGCTCACCCTAAACGACCACGATTTCTCAGTCGATCTTATTCCTATGAAGCTGGGAAGTTTCGACATCATAATCGGAATGGATTGGCTCAGTCAGCATCATGCGGAAGTTGTATGTCGTGAGAAATTTATTCGTATTCCTCTTTCAAACGGTCAGACTCTTCGAATTATTGGAGAAACCTCGGCGAAAGGGCTCAAATTAATGACTTGTCTTCAAGCTCAAAAATACCTTCGCAAGAAATATGTCGCGTTTTTAGCCCATATCATCAAGAAGGGGACCTCAGAAAAGAAACTTGAAGATATCCCTGTTGTAAAAGATTTTCCACAAGTTTTTCCTGACGATATTTCAGGACTTCCTCCAATCAGAGATGTCGAATTTCGTATCGATCTTATACCTGGTGCTACACCAGTGGCAAAATCTCCATATAGGTTAGCCCCCTCTGAAATGCAAGAGCTAGCCAGTCAATTGCAAGAGTTGACTGACAAGGGATTTATACGCCCCAGCTCATCGCCTTGGGGTGCACCTGTACTCTTTGTAAAGAAGAAGGATGGATCTTTTCGCATGTTCATCGACTACAGAGAGCTCAACAAGTTAACTATCAAAAATCGATATCCTTTACCTCGCATAGATGATCTTCTTGACCAACTACAAGGTGCCTGTTGCTTTTCAAAAATAGACCTTCGATCTGGCTATCATCAGCTTAGAGTGCATGAAGAAGACGTCCCTAAAACTGCTTTTCGGACTCGATATGGTCACTATGAATTCATGGTTATGCCATTTGGATTAACCAATGCACCAGCTGTTTTCATGGACCTAATGAATAGAGTCTGCAAACCTTACCTTGATCGATTTGTTATTGTATTCATCGACGATATTCTTATCTATTCAAAATCTAAAACTGATCATGAGCGTCACCTGCGACTTGTTCTTGCACTTCTAGAAAAGGAAAAGCTTTATGCCAAGTTCTCTAAATGTGAATTCTGGTTAAAAGAGGTGCAATTTCTCGGGCATGTAGTCAATGACAAAGGAATACATGTGGACCCATCAAAGATCAAAGCAGTTCAAGAATGGCAAGCTCCACGAACACCAACTGAAGTAAGGTCTTTTCTTGGACTAGCTGGCTATTATCGTCGGTTCATTTCAAACTTCTCTCGCATTGCTGTGCCACTCACGGCTTTAACCCAAAAAGGGAAACCATTTGTATGGGGACCCAAGCAAGAAGAAGCCTTTCAAATTCTCAAGCAAAAACTTTGTGATGCACCAATCCTCACTCTTCCTGAAGGTTGTGATGATTTTGTAGTCTATTGCGACGCGTCAGGGCAAGGATTAGGATGCGTTCTCATGCAAAGAGGAAAAGTCATAGCTTATGCCTCAAGGCAACTCAAGACACACGAGAAGAATTACACCACTCATGACCTTGAACTTGGAGCTGTTGTATTTGCTCTTAAGATATGGAGACATTATCTCTATGGTACGAAGTGTGAAATCTACACTGACCACAAGAGTCTTCAACATATCTTCAATCAGAAAGAGTTAAATATGAGGCAACGAAGATGGGTCGAACTCCTAAATGATTACGACTGTGAAATCAGATACCACCCTGGTAAAGCAAATGTGGTGGCTGATGCACTTAGTCGAAAGGGTTATGCGAACTCCATTCATCTTCTATGTTCGCAAATTATAACCAATATTAAGGATCAAATTCGAGAAGCTCAACACGTTTCAATAACAGAGGAAGAAGAGATGTCCTGCGGAGCCGAGCTAAAACTTGAAACTAAATCTGATGGTATTTTGTATTACCTAGATCGTATATGGATTCTTAACCACATCAATCTTCGTGAAACACTCATGCATGAAGCTCATAAGACGCGATATTCTATACACCCAGGAGCCGATAAGATGTATCAAGACCTACGGTACACCTATTGGTGGCCTGGAATGAAGAAAGATATTGCTGTTTTTGTTTCCAAGTGTCTCACTTGTTCTAAAGTAAAGGCTGAACACCAAAGACCCTCAGGACTTCTAGTCCAACCAGAAATACCTGTTTGGAAGTGGGAAAATATAACCATGGATTTCATTACCGGGTTACCTCGCACTTTTAGTGGGTATGACACTATATGGGTGATTATAGACCGACTTACAAAATCAGCTCACTTTATTCCTATTCGAGAAGATTTCAAGAACGAAAAGCTTGCTCGTATTTATATCAACGAAATCGTAAGCCGGCACGGGGTACCAATAAGTATTATTTCTGATCGTGATGGTCGTTTCACCTCACGAACATGGCAAGCAGTACAATCCGCTATGGGCACTCGATTAGATCTCAGTACCGCCTACCACCCTCAAACTGATGGACAGTCTGAGCGCACCATTCAAACCCTTGAGGATATGCTTAGAGCATGTGTCATAGACTTCAAGGGAAATTGGGACGCCCATCTACCGTTAGTTGAATTTTCGTACAACAACAGTTATCATTCTAGCATCGGCATGGCACCTTTTGAAGCTTTATATGGTCGAAAGTGCCGATCTCCTGTTTGTTGGCACGAAATTGGGGAAGCACAAATTACTGGTCCAGAACTGATCCAAGAAACCACAGATAAGATTCATCAAATCCGAAACAATCTTCTAGCGGCTCAAAGTCGTCAAAAGAGTTACGCAGATAAACGACGGAAGCCCTTGGAATTTAGCGTTGGTGATCATGTGCTTTTAAAAGTATCACCGTGGAAGGGAGTAGTTCGTTTTGGTCAAAAGGGAAAGCTAGCACCACGTTACGTAGGACCTTTCAAGATACTCGAAAGAGTAGGTCCTGTAGCTTACAAGCTTGACCTACCGGAAGAACTCGATAGGATTCATCCCACATTCCACGTGTCGAACTTGAAGAAGTGCCTCGCTGATGAGAATCTTCATATTCCATTAGAAGATATTCAGATCGATGAATCCATGCACTTTATTGAAAGACCAGTGGAGATTATGGACTATGGAGAAAAGCGTCTACGACGAAGCCGCATTCCTATTGTTAGGGTACGCTGGGAGTCGAAACGGGGACCTGAGTTTACTTGGGAACGTGAAGACTCAATGCGTGAAAAATACCCTCATCTTTTCCCTACTACTTCAACTGTTTAAATTTCGGGACGAAATTCCTAAAAGTAGGCGATACTGTAACATTTGTATAAATCGAGTCTCCAAAACCCGCTCCGTTTTGTAATCAAATACCAGGTTAAGAAAATACAGTAATTATTTATGGTTATTTTGAGTTTAAACGTTACATAATTAATAAATAAACTAAACCATAAAAATTATATTTGATAAAAAGTTAAAATAAAATAAAAAAAAAATATTGTAGCTGACCGGACTCGAACCCGGGTCAGCTGAAACAATTCAACAACTTAACATCCACTTCCCAAACCACTCCGCCATCAAATGTTTTCTGATAACTTTAGGAAGACAATTGAATCTTATACGCGAACTCAATCAACCGTTAATGCCATCTGCATAACGGAAATCGGTAAACCGAATCGCCAAATCAGTTCAAACTCGTTTAGCTAGCTTATAACCGATGAATATCGGTTTCTAATTAAGTCCAAATTGAATGAACTTAAAGTTCCGGTTTTTGAAACCGAAAAGTATTCAAACTCCAAATAATTCAGGTTCCAATCATTTATGCGATTCAGAACCTTCTCAAATACACTCCATTTCCTTTTCGTCGCGTTTTCAAGTCTTTTGAGCACCAAAAACTGTTCGCCGGAATCCTCTGCAAAACTCGCCGGAAAACCGTGTTCAACACAAACCGGTAAGATTTTCCTCCTTTGCGGTTTCAATCTATTGTTAGGACTCCACTAACATTAATCCATTACTCTAAATCAGTCACAGAAGACTTTGCTGGATTTCTGGGTTCGCCGGAGAAATTCTGGAATTTGCCGGAAACTCGCTAGCTAACGGTAAACACATTAAATCGTGCTAATAATCCATGTACTCTGGTTTAATTTCAAAACTAATTCCTTAATTCTGTTGATAGACTCTCTCAACCGGAGGTCCAAAAACAGAGCTACCTGATTTCGCCGGACTCCTTAAAGAAGACGACCTGTCCGGTATTTCCTCCCCCCAAACTGTTCGGTTTTGTTCATTCAAGCTAGTAGTCATGTTATTTAAATAGTTAAATCAAGAACCAGTCGTTTGAGTGAAGTCGGTAATTGTAGTGAAGAAGATGAACTGAAAACCGGGATAAGACTACATAAAATTCGGATAATAAACGGGTTAGACACACAGTCCAGCGGTGGACTGTGTGCAAAGTTAACATGCACGTCCCGAGTTCGATCCTTACTGCACACACGCTTCACGTAATAACACTCTTTTTATTCATGAACTAACCGGGTTAGAACGGGTAGTTGTTAAGTATAATATAAATCAAGAATATAACCGGGTTAGACACACAGTCCAGTGGTGGACTGTGTGCAAAACAAACTTCACGTCGCGCGATCGAGTCCCGTCACAAGCACCGGTCCGTGAGATTAAAACGTTTTGCAAAATAAAGGAATTTTCGGTAAGTTCGAATAAGTATATAAATATAATTAAAACTGGGTTTCTAACAGGTTAGTCACGTAGCTCAGCTGGTAGAGCTACGTGCGCGTGAACGGAAGGTCACCGGTTCGAATCCCGCTTGGCGCAAATAATTACCGCTGACCGAACCGGTCAACGGTCAACGGTCAAACAGTAAAAAAATAATATTTTTTTTAAATATTTATTTGTTTATCTTAATTTAAAAATCAATTTAAAATACTTAAAAATAACATTTTTAAAGATAGAAAATAGCCATAAACTCACAAAAATATATCTAAAAATCCCATTAGAATCCTTAATAAAATCCATCCATTTTAATATATTTTCCATTGTTATTTAGGTTAGTATTCCTCGTCGACTCGCTCGTCTAAATCGTGCGCATCTCGCTATATCCAATCCAACGCACCCAATGTGAGTGAACCCTTCAAATTCCCCGTTTTAATCACGTTTTTGGGGTGTATCATGTGTCTTGTTCATTTACATATTATAACCAAGTTATTGTGCATATATCATATCATGACATGTGTATTAGTTTGTTGCTGTTAAGTAGTTATTATTGTTTGCAAATTATTATTTCAGTACATGCAATTGCCGAGGCCGTAGCTCCCCATCCATCGAGGTTGAGTTTGATCCCCATTTTATTATGCGGTTGATCAGGGCGTGCCCGCACGATCGGCTCCGTTTGATTGAGCCTTGATCGGTCATTTCATTTTACATTTCAATACATGCAATACGCTCGGCTCCGTTTGATTGAGCCTTGAGTGCACAGTTCAATTTACATTTCCAGTTCATGCAATACGTTCGGCTCCGTTTGATTGAGCTTTGAGCGCACAGTCCAATTTACATTTCCAGTTCATGCAATACGATCGGCTCCGTTTGATTGAGCCTTGATCGCACAGTTCAATTATGTTAATTGTTATATGCTGTTGGTATGTTCATGTATGTTATCGATTGTTAATTGATGCTTGCCAATGTTTGATTCCATACATGTGCTCTTTTATGATTATGCACAATATTTTATTGATAAACTAACCAGACAATTATTATCAAATGTTTATTTATGTTGACCCAAAAACCTCCTATTTTACACATGATACAGGTGAACCAGCAGCAGCTAGGAACACGTAGGACCTGGATTAGAAGGAATAAAACGATTTAGTATTTGGATTATTTTTGGTTATTTTCCCTTGTAATGAATGGACATGTTTGGATGTTTGAGAAATGTAACTTTGACTTCATTTAATTATGAAACATAATAGTAAATGTCATGTGCTTTGGTGATAACCCAATTATGCCCCGACTCTTATTTCCGCTGCGGGTCGGGGTGTTACACTTCGAGTCTTCTCCGATAAGAATCACCGGCAAGATCCACATATTCGGTGAGAATCACCATCACATGCAGCTTTAACGACGACACACGCTCACTCTAATCCATCGGCATCTCCGACAACATACTCACCGGAGGTCCGATCGTCTCCTCCTGACTGTCTCCGCACTCATCGGTTCCGGTAGTTCGAAACAAATAGGAAAAAACAGGGCATAATTTTGATGAAATCGTAGTGAAATGATGAAGTACTGCTTTTGTAATTGAAATTGAAAGTTTAAATGCTTCTGGTTGTTTAGTTTTTTGATATCTTGTTCCAGTGAGTTTCTGATCCTCTGTATATGAAAATGTTTGTTGTTATATTTAGAATTCATCGATTTAGGGGGGGGGGGGTTACAGGCGGACTGGAGGTTCACACACATTTATGCAAGGTATGTTTATGTTAAAGTTCCCTTGCATAAATCTAGTTTAGGGGTAAGTTAGTAATTTTGCATGTATTTAAACTAAAAAACTTAACATAGGTTAGTGGTAAGGACCATCCGAGTGCAAAAATTACAACTATTAGGACCAAGCGTGTAATTAGTGAACCACTGGGACCAAGTCTGCAATATTTGCAAACCACATGGACCAACCAAGCATTTAACTCGCTAATTAATAAAGAGGAAATATCATAATGATGTAATGGGATTAATTATGTTGTTATGATAGAAGTTGAAGAATGAGGGATGGGATTAATCATATTTTATTATATTTGTTAATATATAACCTAACTTAAATAAAAGGATATAACTAAATAATTATTATCTAATCATCAACTAAGCCTCACTCATTACACTTTTTTTAGCATTTTTAGTAAAAAAAAAAGTACACATACATGTCACTTATATGAGAATATTTTTTTATATACCAAGCCTCATAACACATTGACATGATACGAGCGTGTTATAATTTTTTATATATTTGTATCACTTTTTACTCGTTTATGAAGCTTTAAATTTATAAAACACTATACAATACAATCACTATCTACAACACGTTAGGGCAAGTGCACCCATTATTTGGCCTTAGTATAGTGATGGTAAGATACCAAAGTCGTCCAAGAACACAAGAGCGTTTAATACCAGAATATCGTCAACGTCTAATCTAACCAAAATTTGAGAAAAGATGTTAGTAAGTTTTAAAAAGAAATAAAATAAGACAAAAATAAAATGTTAGTAAAAACAATAAACAAGATAAAATCACTTGGTTCCGAATCCTCTTTTACGTATGGTATGATGATTTATGCACTTTGGGCTTTTCAAGAGATTATCTTAGTTATTATGGCATGTCCATCTTTTGGAGCCAATGCTACCCTCAGCCATATTGCTCTGAATCAACAGGGATACAGTCCCGCAAAGCCAGATTATTGAAATATAATTAATTAAGTTATTAATGCAAAATATGGTATGTCCCTCTTTTGGAGGCAATGCTACCCTTGGCCATATTGGTCTGAGTCAGCAGGGGTATAGTCCCTCAAGGTCGGTTTAAATTTTTAATAGTAGTTTATCTGTAAGGGATTCAAGCTATCCTTACTTCTCCCGATTTGATGCTATATGCCTCAAGAGAAATCCTAATAAGCTTGAATCAAGTCCTCGTAGGATCTATATACTGAATTAGGCAATACTTTACCCAAACCACTCTTCTAATCCCCTTTTAAACAGTTAACACGCTTTATATAGACCGTAAAAACACGAATGAGGGAATCAGCAAAACTTTAAGAAATGATAGAGTAAAATTCACTTTCAATATAAAAAACTATTTCTTAAAGTCATTAATACATACCCAAATATAAAGTAGCCAAAGCTTATAAATCAAAAATAATACATAAAAGATTTGTCTTCACCAAGTGATGTAATAGATTAGCCAAGCATGACCTTTGTTTGACAAGAACTCTTACGATCAATCTTGGATCCCGAGACTACTACACACATTCTAAAGGTGGATGATGGTGTTGGAGTGTGGTAAGTGAGAGAGAGGGCTGCCAAGGGATGAGTTGGAAATGAACAAGCACTTCCTTTAATAGCTGGAAACAGACCTTTCACGTGGCAATGTGCCTAGGGGGCACGACCTCGTGTCCTTTCTTCCCTGTCTTCATTAATTGATACGTGTCAGTCCGTATGCACACATCGTCCCGTGTGTCAGAAGTGTTGGTAATTGCGGACTTCAAGTCAATAGCGGTGAACTTGAGGGATCAATGTTGACAAGTTGGTCATGGTTGGTTAAGTTTCCTAATTACATTATAAAATGTCTTGGCCACCAAGTTAGGGCTAGTCTATAGAAACCGTGTTAGGGTTAGACATTATTTAGAGAAGATAAACCGAGTTATGGTTTATGAGTTATTGAAATCAAGTTTTTGAGTTTTATTTTATTGGTTATAATAAAGGTTCTTGAGAGTTATTCCACTTGCATTTGTGTTTTTCGTTTGATTATCGATTGGAACTTGAGTTATTATCAGAGCCAAGTTCAGTCGTCGTTATCAAACGGGCATTCGGGTTCTTAATCGGTGGCTAAGGAGTCTAACGGGTCAACGGTCGAGATGGTGGTACTGGTTCGTCAGAGAAGCGGCGTGGTATCGTTACGACTATAACAACGAGTAGGTTGTTCGTACAACGACAATCAGAAAGCAGAACCAGGTTTTGATTTGATCCGCTTTGGCGTAGACGGTCTCAGAGTAATCGGTTTGTGAAATTAAAATCGGGTTTTTCCGATCATTTTTTTACGAGAGGTATTTGTGACTAGAAGGCCGATCAAAGCTATGATCTGAAAATCCAGTCGAAGCTGTTATTTGTTTTATTGTTCTCCGTTTTGCGAAAAAAAAGAGTTAAATTCCATTTTAGTTCCTGCGGTTTGGATCATTTTGTCAGTTTAGTCAAAAGGTTTCATTTTTTGCCTATGGGTCCAAAAAGGTTTCACCGTTGTCATTTTAGTCCACTAGGTTAACTTCATCCATTTTTCTGTTAACGAGAAGAGCAATCGGTCGTTTCATATAGCCGGATTGTCCTTCTAGTTAACAGAATTACATATAAATTGACTAAATTGCCCTTCCCGTTAACAGAAAAAACGGATGAAGTTAATCCATTGGAGTAAAATGGCAACGGGGAAACCTTTTTGGACCCATAGGGGAAAAATGAAACCTTTGTACTAAACTGGCAAAATGACCAAAACTACAGGAACTAAAATTGAGATTTAACTGAAAAAAAGAGAAAAGTTCTCACGGTTAGTCAAGGTTTGTTGTATTGATTGATTGTTTTGTTAAAAAGTCAAACAAGTTGGTTTGATTTATTTTGGTATTGACCGTAAATTCAAGAAGCCTAAGAGCATTCAGAGCATTCACATTGATTTCCTTTTCCTTATTTATATAATTACCTTAAAACACACTATTTTTCTCTATCATTTTTTTAATTAAATAACAATTTTTTATACCTTTATCATTACATTTTCTCTCTCTTCCACTCACAACCACTTTCAAAAATATTAATAAATTTATAAAGGATGAACAGTTTTCCCGTATATTTACAGATGAACAATAACATTTTCTCTTTCCTCACTCACAACCACTCAAAACCATTTCTTATACTATAACTAACACACTCACACAAATATACCAAATTGTGAATGCTCTCACAATGAATTCTTTATCCCATATCTATATAAATATACTAAAAATCACTACTTTTTCTCTCTCTTTCCAATTAAATAATATTTTTTATACTTTTATCATTACATTTTATCTCTCCTTTACTCACAACCACTTTCAAAAGTATTAAAAAAATTATAAAGAGTGAACAATGTTCCCGTATATTTACAGATGAACAGTAATGTTTTCTCTTTCCTACACTCAAAACCACTCACAATCATTTCTTATAATATAACTAACTCACTCACATACATTTAAAAATTCTATTGTGAATGCTCTAAAATAGCTTGGTTGATTCTTGTGACTGTTTAAAACTACAAACATAAAAAAAAAAAGTTAGTGTCTCAAAAGTCAAAAGCCTAAATCATTAAAAGGCAATTAGTTTTGCACAATTGCATACGAGATAACAACAACACGTCAAACAATTAAATACCTTTTTGCAACGTTTTAAAATAAAACAATTTGGTTTAATTTCTTTTTTCAACAAGTTCGAGTTTAACCGTTAAAATGTTGATTATTATTTGGGTTGACAAGCGGGTTCAATTCAAGGTTTGTTTTTATTCGGGTTCGCGAGATAGACTTGGGAGTAGAGGGCACGGCTTCGAAAAGTTGTTCGGGACTGAACGGATTGCATTTGTTTTTAAACCGACAAGGAGGTTGATATTTTTGGTATTGAGTTGGACGAGTAAGGTTCAAAGTCTTTGGGTTGAACAAGTTGGTTTATCAAGATATATTTTTCGGGTTGAATGAGTTTGGGTTTGTCCAAGGTTTGAGTTGGCAAGGAAGACCGAGGGGGAGGATCAAGACCAACAAGAGGATTGGTAAGAAGATCAAAGGGCCAATCAAGTTTCTTCAAGAGGTCGCTACCCATGTTTTAGTCGCAAGTTTCTTCAAGAGGTCGCTACCCATGTATTCTAAAAAACACCCACGAAACACCGGTTAATTGAACGAATTCTTCGGTTTCTCACTAGCCATTCCGTTCTTACATCAACCGTGGTAAAGGATGAACATGGAGATTCTAAGAACTTACATGGCATGACAGCGGTGTCCGATAATTATGTCCGAAAACAAGACGGGACGTCTCATGCTTCATCAGTTCTCCTTCTCTACGATGAAGTACTTGTTGATTGTTGGTTAGTTATCTATACTTACTTCTTATATATATCTAGCTGCATAAGATGTTAAACAAGTTGTTAATTTTAGCATGAGTAGTTATTTTTAAATATTTAATGCGTTATGATTTATATATAACTTTGTTTTGAAGGGTGTAATATGTAAATATACAGGAACACTATTCACCCTTTAAATTTTTTAATATTTTTGAAAGTGTTTGAGGATGAGAGAGAAAACTGTAATGATAAAGGTATAAAAATATTATTTAAATGAGAAAGAGAGAGAAAAAAAGTATTTTTATTGTAATTATATAGATATGAGATAAAGATTTCACTGTGAGTGCTTATAATCAATTAGATTAGTTGGTAAACACAGAAATTTGGCAAAATGCATTCTCTTATTTGTTGCATGTTCTAAATTTTCATTTCATAAATAACGTAAATCACCCATGCTGGCCCCTTCGTTGTAATTTATATTCAGGTATAAAATCTAAAAAACAATAATAAACATAAATACCCATGCAAAAAGCGGAACAATCTTACTTGTTGCATATCCTAAATTCATTTCATAAACAAACATAAATCACCCATGCAAAGAGCTGAACAACATTAATTACACATAAGTGGGGTAATTGTGGTTAAAGAAACAAGAAAATGGCACAATAACCAACACAACCTAAGTCCTTTATTTCGGATAACTTTAGACGGTTGACTCCAATGCTGCATCTAAATTCCGATGGCTCCAACTTGGCTCGAACGAGTGAGCTTGGGCGTATTAAAGATAGTCTAAACGAGAAGAGTCGTTCATGAGGTATTTAAGATCGGCTCAATGAGAAGAGCTGTTTATGAGATATTTGAGATCAACTTATTAAAAGCACGAACTAAATTAAGCGTAAACAAGTTCTAAGCCTAAATTTGGGCTCTACATCAAGGGTTGATGTAACTATACAAACCTATTATTTATGTATATAATATATATGATGCAATGTAATTTAATAAAAGTTTAAGTTTTATATTTATATATATATACACACACAGGGGCGAAGCTTAGTGGGGGGCCGGGGGGCGCCCGACCCCCCGAACTTTTCGCTCAGTAGTGTTCGGTATATTGTTTTCGTATGAAATTTTTTAGGTATATACATTTTCGACCCCTTGATTTTATTATTTTCTTAGGTATAATTTTAGGTCCGCTGACTTCCGACCCCTCGGTCGGAAATCTCAAGCTTCGCCACATATATATATATATATATTTTGTACATGCATATAAATATTTGAAAATAATGATACATATAAATAAATAAAAAGGAGTTCAATCATAAAAGATTCAAGTGTAACATTACTTACTCACCGAATTCACAATTTATTTAGATAGGTTTTAAAAAATCGGGTTAAAGCTCTCTTAAATTAAATGAGTCAAGTTTGAGTTTAGTCACTCGTCTTGTTTCGTTACATCATATTATCAATTAGTGCTTTTTATTTCAACTTCAAGATTTAAGATAAATAGAATGCCGTGAATAACCTAACAAAGACTAAAGTCCTTTGGTCTAACAATATCAATTGTAAAAGGGTCCTCCACTATAACATAGTGGTTGTTCCCATCTCGGTGAAGACTTGGCCTGGGGTTTTACCCAGGTTCGAATCCAAGGGAGGGCGCAGTTTTAACTATTCCACGGGGTTTCTGCGTATCAGGGGTGTGCTAGGCTTTCTAGCGGTGGTCGAGTAGTCGGCCTTTGGACATAGCTCCGAAAGGGTGGGTTTACATGTGAAAAGCAGTTAGCCGTTCAAAAAAAAATATCAATTGTAAAATTGTGTCTTTTTGAGGTTGAGAGTTTGAGTTTCATGATGAATAATGACGTAGAACTAAAAGTAGCTTAAATGGCTCCAAAAGTTAGATAAATAAAAAGGGACCTAAAGTAAGTTTTCCTATAATTACATTTATTTTTACTAACTGCTCTAATATTATTACATACAAATGTATAAAAAAGATAAAAAAACATATATGTAATCACAACAAAAAAAGATGAACGTGTTTTGCTTTTGATGAAAATCACCTAAAGCATCATGATTACAAATGTATTATTGATATAGTGATCCAAATTTTTGTTAACTACACAATTTTGAATGTTGAAAATGCTTTATTATAGCTTAATTGGCTTCTAACCTCTTGAACTGTTTTTCTAAATAGCCCATACGTTTGTTTTACTCGTATACGGTATACCTAATTTCAATAATTTTATTTAGAGTAACTTTGTTTTAAATATAAACTTTAAGTAGACTGTAAATAGCATTAATATACTATAAAAACTTTCAATTTGTTTGATAACTTTCTTTATATATATATATATATATATATACACACCGCTAAAATGAAAACCACCACGAGTTGCAAGAATCAACTTGCCCCAGATCAAAAATTAGTAAAAATAAATGTAATTATAGTAAAACTGTAGGAATCCGTTCGCATAAAATAAATATAACTTTATTTAACTGAATTACACAAGCAGAAAAATAAAGAAAACAAAAAATTTACAATACGGATTACAACTGAAATAATAAAAATACAAGAACAAAATTTAAACAGAAAAAACGTCTTGGCTGATAATCGTGTTAGACACGGGTCCCTTAAAACAAATTTCGAGTCTCCCAGGAGAACTCGTTTGTTTTCAGGATACAACAGCCCAAGCAGTTGCACTACCGGAGATGACCACAACCCGAAGGTGTACCTTGCTGCAAGAAAGGAGAAGAAAATGATTTTTCTGTAGAGAATTCGTTGATGTTTCTGTGTCTCTTCTGGTGTTGAGGTGATGCTGTATTTATACTGCATCTGGGTTGAAACAGTCAAAAGGAATTAACTTAACGAATTAAATTGCATTAAACGTCTTTAATGCACTTTAATTCGTCAGTTACATTCCTGGTCAAGACCCTTGACTCATCTATTTCAACTGCTGAAGTGTAACTGATCTGTCATTAACTCTGGAAGCAGCAGGTCGCACGCGCGCGCCTCCATACGCCAGCCTGCTAGTGCACGCGCCAGTGTGCCTCACAACCCTGCGCGAGCTTACTGGTGCGCAACCCCTTGCGCAAGCATCCGTGCTCAAGTATGACTCACATCCTTGCGCGAGCCTACTGGTGCGCCAGCCCTTGCACGCGCATCCTTGCTCTACAGTCCTATTGCGCGTGCGCCAGTATGGCTCACATCCTTGCGCGAGCCTACTGATGCGCAAGCCCTTGCGCGCGCATCCTTGCGCGAGCGCCAGTATGGCTCACATCCTTGCGCGAGCCTACTGATGCGCAAGCCCTTGCGCGCGCATCCTTGCTCCACATCCATGCGCGAGCCTATTGGTGCTCCAGCCCTTGCGCGTGCACGCCACGTCACCAGGGAACCCATCTAGTCACGCCACGCAGTCGCGCCATACTGGTTCACTTTGGTGCGCTGCGCGCGCGCACGTCAGGCATCTGCTGTGCAACCTGGACTGCCTGCACCATGCGCCACTACCTGTGTACCTACGTGCCCCTTGCCACGTTTCCTTCCAGGGTCTGCGCCACATGGTCCTTGCAGCCTTTGCTGAGCCACGCGCGCGCGCGGTAAAAAGTACAAAGGCGGCTCTCAAGCGGCTCGCGACGTTGCGAGCGTGCGAAGTGCAAAGTGCGCCATCAAAGCGCCACATTGCGCCCATCACCCACGCCACGCGCGCGCGAGTGCGAGTTAGGGTGCTCCGCACCCTTCGCGAGTACACTTAGTGTGTGCTTCCATGAAACAATAAGGAAGGAGTGTTCCCACTTAAATACCCATTTAAGTTTCATCACTCCTCCTATGTGGGACGAGATGCTACTTTCCCATTTATTTCAGCATTAATGTTTCAAACACTAAACTTTGAGCATCGATATCTCATTCATCTTCGCTCCGTTTTGGACGTGGTTTAGTTCGTTGCGAAGCTCTTCCAACATAGAACACAAACCCGGAAATAAATATCTATATAAACGTCAGTTTATAATATTTATTTATCGTCCAATAGGAAATACCCATTTCCTATATTTGTGAAAAATTCTATTTTCACTAAATTTCCAACAATCCCCCACATGAATGGAAATCGATCTTTCCCCTTTCAAGTTTCAACGATACAAATTCAATAGTCAAGTATTGCAAGATAGGTAGGCGTAACCTTTGAACCCTCTTTTGTGAAGCATACTTAGCCTCCTAGGGTCCTGTAGACGCGGTGTCTTTGAACAATCCCCCATTTATGTAGGCGACAATATACATTCACACAATACTCTCCCTGTTTTTTCATCTCCTCATGGTTGTGTCCGTTCATGGTCATGGAACACTTTCCTGGTTCTGCGAGAGCTCTAGGATTTGCGCCTCCCCACAAATCCATTCGAAGCGACCCCACTTCTCTCTAACATAGGTGATTCGTCGAATCATTAAAAGCATCATGGTTAATTTGATTTCCTCAAATCCTTAACCTCAACATGCTTAACCTTACTTCATGTCACTGATTGGAATGGACTAGGAAGTATATAACTCCCTTTATGAATCTTTTGGGGCACCCCCACAGTGACTCCCTTTGGGTTTATGATTAAGTTTGCCTATTGAACCTAGATCTTGGGATCTCCAGTCAACTAGGTTAGGTTTCCCTCATATTCCCTTCATCCATGGGCTTTAGTCCCATTCCTCTCGACGTCTTATAAACTAAATCTTTGCTTAAGCCTTTCGTTAACGGGTCTGCAATATTCTCTTTTGACTTCACATAGTCAACCGAGATAATACCCGTTGAGATTAGTTGACGTACTGTGTTGTGCCTACGTCGAATGTGCCTTGATCTGCCATTGTACATAGAGCTTTGTGCTCTCACAAGCGCTGATGTATTGTCACAATGTATGCAAATCGCCGTCAATGGCTTTGGCCATCTTGGAATATCTTCCACAAATTGACGTAGCCACTCCGCCTCTTCACCGCTTTTATCTAAAGCGACGAATTCGGATTCCATTGTGGATCTAGCTATAACTGTTTGCTTGGACGACTTCCAAGCTATAGCTGCTCCCGCAAATGTAAACACATATCCACTTGTCGATATATGATCCTTTATATTCGAAATCCAGTTCGCATCAGTGTATCCTTCGATCACTGCTGGATGACGGGTATAATATAATCCGTAATCTCTCGTGTATCTTATGTATCTTAGCACCCGCGTGATAGCTTTCCAATGATCATCATTTGGATTACTAGTGTATCTACTTAGCCTGCTTACTGCATATGCTAAGTCAGGTCTAGTACATGTCATTAGATACATGAGACTACCAATGATCCTTGAGTACTCTAACTGAGAAACTCCTTCGCCTCTATTTTTCCTTAGAAGTTTAGTATTATCAATCGGATTTCGAACTATACTCGTATCTTCCGAATTGAATTTCCCAAGGATCTTGTCCACATAGTGAGTTTGACTTAAGATACGACCATCTTGCGTTCTAGTGATTTTTACACCAAGAATCACATCCGCTAACCCCATGTCTTTCATGTCAAACCTTGCTTTCAACATGTCTTTAGTTGAGTTGATCATATGATCGTTACTCCCAATGATAAGCATATCATCTACATAAAGACATAAAATCACATAACCTCTTGGTGTGTCCTTATAGTAAACACATTTGTCGCACTCATTTATTTTGAAACCATTGTCAATCATGACATGATCAAACTTTTGGTGCCATTGTTTTGGAGCTTGCTTCAAGCTGTACAAAGACTTGACAAATTTACATACTTTGCCCTCTTTTCCTGGGGCGGAAAAACCCTCGGGTTGTTCCATGTAAATCTCTTCTTCTAAATCGCCGTTTAGAAATGTGGTTTTTATATCCATTTGGTGAACTTCCAAATTTCTTAATGTCGCAATTGCAAGAACTAATCTTATAAAGGTTATTCGTGTCACAGGTGAGTAAGTATCAAAATAATCTAGACCTTGTTTTTGTCTAAACCCTTTTATTACTAGCCTCGCCTTGTATTTATCAATACTTCCGTCAGCTTTCATCTTCCTTTTGAATATCCAACGATATCCAAGGGGTTTACAACCAGGTGGAAGATCTACTACTCCCAAGTATGATTTTGCAATATAGAATCAATTTCATTCTTAATTGCTTCTTTCCATTGAGGTCCTTCCACGGAAGAAACCGCTTCGCGATAGGTATTGGGCTCACCCTCAACCATATAGCTCATGAAGTCTGGCCCAAATGATTTTGCAATCCTTGGCCATTTACTTCGTCTAAGGTCACCTTGGTCGGCCTCTGGTCGATCATGTGTTTCATCTAATCACGTAGATGAACTTGGACCTGGTTCATCAACCATTGTTGGTGAGGTTTCATGTGGTTCTCCTAGCATAGGACACACATTTTCAAAGTATGAGACGATGTTAGGATTTGCCTCCATGATAGTGTTTACGTGGACATTGGGATTCTTGGACTCATGTACAAGAAAACGATGTGCACGAATTTGATGTGCATATCCTATGAATACACAATCAACAGTTTTGGGTCCTATCCTAAGAGTCTTAGGAGGTGGTACAATCACCTTTGCTAGGCACCCCCACACTTTCAAGTATTTGTATGAATGCTTCCTTTTTCTCCATAACTCATATGGAGTTTCGTCCCTATTTTTAAGTGGTATCTTGTTCAAAAGATAATTCGCTGAGAGAATCGCGTCCCCCCACATTTCTCGGTTCACACCCGAACTGATCAACATGGCGTTCATCATTTCTTTTAATGTACAGTTCTTACGTTCCGCAACGCCATTTGATTGTGGAGAATAAGGAGGTGTACACTCATGTACAATGCCACTTTTTGCGCATAAATCACCTCCTCGGTCGCTTCTGACCGCTTTTATCTTCTTTTTAAGTTGATTCTCAACTTCCTTTTTTACAAGATAAACTTTTCTATTGCTTCATATTTACTTTTAAGTAAATATACATAGCAATATTTAGTACAATCATCAATAAACGTGATAAAGTACTTATTTCCTCCACGTGTGGGAACCGCTTTTAAATCACACACATCGGTATGAATTAAATCAAGGGGTTCGGTTATTCTTTCAACCGATTTAAACGATGATCTTGTAAGTTTGGATTCTACACATGTTTCGCATTTGTAATCGGAATCAATATGGAATGTTGGTATCATATTTAATTTAATTAAACATTGTAATGAATTAAAAATTACATGTCCTAGTCTACCATGACAAACATTTGAAGACTCAATCATGTAAGTAGAAGTAGAAATTTCATTCATGTTTTTCTTGGTGTTAACCACCGTTACATTCATTTTGAACATACCATTAAGGGCATAGCCCTTTCTAACATACATTCCACGTCTAGATAAAACAAATTTGACCGATTCAAACATTAGACGAAAACCAAACTTGTTGAGCATCCAACCCGATACGAGATTCTTCCGTATATCTGGGACATAGAGGACTTTGCTCAACGTGAGCTCCTTGCCAGAAGTCATCTTCACGATCACTGTGCCTTCATCCTTGATGTCGGCGGTAGGTTTATTTCCCATATAAAGCTTTTCTTCACCCGTTGCTTCCTTGAATGTTGAGAAAAAAGCCTTATCTCCACAAACATGGCGGGTTGCACCCGTGTCAACGAACCATCCTGGTGGGTTGGCGCCCACCACGTTGACTTCTTCAATCATAGCCGCTTCCTCAGTTATCATTGCAATTAGAGGCATACCATCCTCATCAACCATATGCGCACGTTCACGCTTGGGTTTCTTGCATTCGTTAGCACGATGCCCCGTCTCGTTACAATTGTAACAAGTACCTTGGAAAGGCGCAGACTTCTTTTTCACAACCTCCTTTCTTGGTCCAAGGTTGTTAACTTTTGCTTTACCCTTGTCATTTTTCATTGGTTTGCCCCTTTTGCGTTTGGAAGATTCACCAACTTCCACCATGTTTGCTTTAGCCGCAGCTTGCGCAAAGGTGCCTTTTAGGGCGACCTTGATGTCCTCTTCGATTCGAAGACGGACCACAAGTTCCTCCACCGTTATTTCCTTTCGCTTATGCTTTAGGCAGTTTTTGAATTCTACCCACGAAGGAGGCAATTTTTCAATTATTGCTGCCACTTGAAATGTCTCGCTAAGAACCATGGCCTCAGCGTGGATGTCATGAAGTATAATCTGCAACTCTTGGACTTGGTTCATAACAGTCTTGTTATCGACCATTTTATAGTCCAAGAAACGGGCGACAACAAATTTCTTTGTTCCCGCATCCTCCGTTTTGTACTTTTTGTCCAGGAGATCCCATAATTCTTTGGAAGTCTTGACATTGTAGTACACATCATACAATGCATCCGAAAGGCCATTAAGCACATAGCCTCGACATATGAAATTCGTATGCTTCCAATCATCAACCACGCACTGAGCTTGAGCGTCGGTCTCCCCTTCCGCTGGTTGGGGAGCGGTTTCAGTCAAGAACCTTGATGTATAAGAATTTATACATCTTTTAAACGTCAAATATCCCCCATTAATGTGGAAATTCGTTGTGTTTTCATTGATTTAGATACTCATTTGATTTATTTGTGAAAATGCAGGTCCGGGCTTCGGCCCGGTAAAGAAACAAAGGCTTTTGGAGCAAATTGGAGCTAAAATGGAACATTTCTGCCAAACTGCCAGATATGGCACGACCGTGCCAACCATCAAGAAGTTGGCACAATCACAAGCACTATCATAAGACTGCACAATCCGAGCCAAATCAACACTTGGCATGACCGTGCCAACCCCAAGCACGACCGTGCGCGTGCAATCACAGGCTCTGATCAGCTAGTTTCCGAGTTCAACTTAGTCATTTCCAAGTGCGATATCGATAAGCACGGCCGTGCCAAATGGTGGCACGGTCGTGCCACCTCGGGGAAATTTTAGCGGGATCTTTTCGGATTTGGCATCAAACTTGGTCAACAACTCAGAAAGGCACCTGGAACTTACCAAAAGGTGGCACGGTCGTGCCAATGCCCAGTAACTTAAACACGTGAATTCAGCTCATTTGAAGGGGAGTTGGGTGGATTTCTCTCTCAAGAAGCTGATATTGGAAGCTTGGAGATTGAAGAAAGAAGCCTTTAGGAGGTTGTATCACTTGATAATCCAACTCATTTAGCTAATTATCTTGTCTTAAACATTAGTATTTTCACTTGTTATTCATGCACAATCCATATTACTTTATGTTTGTCTTAGTTATCATGAGCCTTCTAGGCTAAACAGTTGTGTTGTTTGAATTTTGTTGAAGCTAATGAACACTTGACAATATGGAAATAGATGTGGTGATTATTGTATGTTAATCTCAATGATGGTATTTATTCAAGTTTCTTGGAATGCATGTTCATGTTTAAAGTTATTATTCTTGAATGTTTGATCATAAAAATTTACATGAAGTGTTGGAAAGCCCATGTAGAGATTATGATTATTGAATCTTGTTAGTTGTTGATTTGATTCATAGCATGAAACTAGGAATGGTAATTGCTAACATGATTAGGATGATGATTTGAATATGAGTATGAATTCTTGCATCTGGATTTGTAAAGATCTTATGAATGTTTATATGAATTCTATGGTTTGTGTTCATGTTGGATTGATGATTTAGGCCAAAGTTGTTGTTTAGCATGACCATGCTTGTGATTTATGTCAAGAGCTTGTTGAAGATATCATTTACTTGAAACCAAGTTAGGGTGATTAATGTGTTGTTCATGTTAGTTTCCTTAATTTGTAGAGTTAGGAGTTTTGATTAACAATTAACTCATTATTAAAGATTAACATAAATTTAGCAAGAGTGCTTAAAGAATGAATCTTAGGTGATTAAAATGTTGTTCATTATAATTTTCCCAAGATTTATAAAACTAGGGGACCTTGATTGGAAACTTAGTTGATTCTAAGACTTGCTCACCGTTAGTTTTCCTTAAAAAGTTGTCATATGTTTATTAGTAGATACTTAATTCAAGCAACCTTTCTTAGATATTGTTCTTGTTAATTCAATTAGTTAATTTTTATCCTTACATGATAGTTTAAAAATGTCACACCCCGACCCGCAGCGGAAAAGGTGATCGGGGCATGATTGGGTTATCATCAAAGCTCATGACATTTATTTTAACGTTTCATATTCATTAATACACTTAAATGGAAAATTACAATCAATATTACAACATGTCCTAAATATCAATCCAGGCTTCATTGTTTTCTTCTAAGGCATTTCCTATGTTTTCCTTGCTTCATCCTGTTCACCTGTATCATGTGTAAAAAGGGTTTTTGGATCAACAAAAAGTTGGCGAGTGAATCCTATGGAAAACATTTGAACAAGTTTATTTAATTGATTATGAAATAAAGTGCACAACCACACATGAGTAAAAATAGATGTAAACTTATTCACCAATCAATTTAATATTAAACAATACACACATGAACAATAATGGATCGTTTAGAGGCACGCGTTGCTCAACTCGTCTCTCACGAGGAACTAATGGGCCTAATGAATGAATTACATAAACTTGACAATATGAAATACATAACTACAAACAGTATAAACTCAATAACACACACATGAACAATAATGGATTTGTTTTGAGGCACGCGTTGCTCAATCGTCTCCCACGAGGAACTGATGGGCTTAATGAATGACTTTCATATAAGTTGACAAAATGAAATACATAACCACAACAATATAAACAATCTAAGTTTAGATCACAATATGGTATGGCACAAGTTTAAATAAACGAGTTAATTATTTGGTGACACATGACACACCCCAAAACGTGTAATTAAAAAGGGGGAGTTGTAAGATTCACTCACAGTGGGTGCGTTCGGTTGATGATGTTGAATGCACGCGAAGTGGTTTTAACCACGAGTGAAATTAACCTAGATAATGGCATAATGTTTCGGTAAGTAAACGGATTTTATTAATCCATTTAGTAGGATTGTTGGGTGTATTTTTGTGAGTTTAAGGCTATTTTCTAACCTAAAAAATGTTATTTTTAAATATTTTTAATTGATTTTTAATTAAATAAATAAATAAAAATAATAAAAAAAGTTGACTTTTTTGACCGTTGTCCGTTGACCGTTGACTTTGACTTTGACTGTTGACCGGTTCGTATGTGTTATTGTGTGCGCTGGGTGAGGCTCGAACCCGAGACCTCCCGTACGCGTGCACGCAGCTCTACCAACTGAGCTACGTGTCTAACCCGAAATATTTCTGTTTTTAATTATATTTATATACTAATAAGATTAAACTGAAAATCATTTATTTTTAAAAATGATTTAATGAGTCGGACCGGTGCGCTCCACAAGGTCTCGAACCCGGGACCTGTGGTTTATGTTAACACACAGGCCACCGCGGGACTGTGTGTCCAACTTGTTAAATAAACTGATTTTTATTATACTTAAATACAAACTAAGTATTTTTATTTCTGACTTAAATAAAAAGTTTGATAATTGTCCGGACCGGTGCGGTAGTCCGGACTCGAACTCGTGACCTGTGTTTTAGATGCGCACACAGTCCACCGGTGGACTGTGTGTCTATCTTGGTTATTATTCCGGTTTTTATTAAACTTAACATCTTGCGCCTTGACTCCGGTTCGGTTAAAAAAAAGAACATTTTTATTAAGGCAAGCATGCGTGGGACAAGATTCGAACTCGAGACGTTTACGTGTTTAATGTGCACACAGTCCACCGCTGGACTGTGTGTCTAACCCGAGTTATTTCTTGATTTAAATTAAACTTATATGTTACCGAAACTTCGTCTTCTTCGTCAGTTTTAACCATAAACGATGACTGACTGGTTCGAAGTTTTAATCATGTTCGTTAGTGTTTTGAGGTTAATTACAGGTGAGATATATAAAAAGAATGAAAGATTTAAGCGTAAGGTATACCGACTGGACTCCTCTGTTTCTCCGGCGAAACTCCGGTGACAGCAGAAACTTCCGGCGACGCGTGTCCTGCGGCAGAGAGTCTTCAGCAAGCTTGAAATGGATGTGGGTGACTTCGGTATAAGCTCTGGGGGTTTAGTAAGGCTCAGAAGTGAAGGGTTCGGTTTTCCGGCGATGTGCAGAAATTTTCCGGCGAGTGGAATTACGTCGGGTAAAGGTGCGGTTTTGAGCGAAAAAGCTTGCAGAGGTTCGAGGAGGTATTTATAGGGCATGTCATCGATGAATTTGGTCTAATTTCCGACTTGATTCGTCGGTTAAAAACTTTCCGGCGGTTATAGCTTGTGTCGCGGGTTCAGGCGTCGGTTATAACCGATGTAGGTTTAAATGTTTACGTTAAGACTTGAAGAAACCGTCCAATCTCGCGAGATCGCCGGGATTTCCGACGACTGCAATTGAGCGCGGCGTATTTGAATTTGGGATTTATTTTATGTATTAATTGTTTCCAATATTTAACAAGAATCATTAGTGGCGCAGTGGTTGAACGACTGAGTGTTAAGTCTGAAGTTGCTGGCTGACTGACCCGGGTTCGAAACCCGGCAGTGCCATTTTATTTTTAATTCATTATTTTTAACAGTTTTTCAAAAACAAATTATATATACCTATATACTTATTAATTATGTATCGTTTAAAATTATTTTGGGCATTAAATAAGCAACGAAATTTTAAACTGATTGTTTGGTTAATAAACGGAGCGGGTTTGGTAAAATCTGTTTTTTTACGGATGTTACAGTATCCCCTGCTTTTTAGAAATTTCGTCCCGAAATTTAAGTAGTGATATATTTGACTAAAAGAATGATGGTGTTTAGCTTGACAGTTACATACTTAGAAGAAAAGTAAGAGTTTAAATTTTTGTTTGAGGCGGTAACGTCCCTTGTAAGGGTTAAGTACCCTATTATAGGAATCGCTTTTCGTTGCCTACTGTAAAAGTATTGATAAGCAGGGTTGATTCGCTAATATGATATCATGCATAAGAGTTTGGATATGTTTGGAAGGATATGGTTATATCCTAAGGCAAAACTTCTAATACTACAACCTACATGGAACTTCTCATAACCATCTAACAATACCTCTGATCATTTGACAAGAATACTTATATATAGGAAGTACCAGCGGCGTATCCACCATATTCTTGTCAATTTTCATTGGTTTTATCAGTAAGTTATGATTGGTCCTATGATGTAACTCTAGAACATAAATAACACAACAACCAATATTTGAATCCACATTCTGATAGCATATAGGTTTGAATGGTGACAGTTCCTCTCTCGTTTGTTATGATGGAGAGGTTAGTTTATGTAGAAATAGAACACAGTCCAATTTCTTTAAATGGCGAGATGATATGAATGTAACACAAATTTCAACCAAGGCAATACTAAATCCTACATGGAACTTCTCATAACCGCCTGATAATGCCTCTGATCCTTTGGCAAGAATACTTATATATAGGAAGTACCAGCGGCGTATCCACCATATTCTTGTCAAATTTTCGTTGGTTTTATCCGCAAGTTATGATTAGTTACCAAGAAACTACTAAATCCTACATAGAACTTCTCATAACCGTTTGACAATGCCTCTGATCCTTTGACAAGAATACTTATATATAGAAAGTACCAGCGGCGTATCCACCATATTCTAGTCAAATTTTCATTGGTTTTATCAGTGAATTATGATTAGTCCTATGTGACTCTACAACCAATACAACAAACACATAAATACTGAAAATGAAAAAAATGTCTGTGCGATCAAGGCTCAATCAAACGAGCCGATCGTATTGCATGACTGAAAGAAAAGTCTGTAAGATCAAGGCTCAATCAAGCGAGCCGATCGTATTGCATGTACTGAAAATAATAAATTTAATCTAAACAACAATCACACAAACAGCTTATACATGGAACCTCTCATAACCGCCTGATAATGCCTCCGATCCTTTAACAAGAATACTTATATATAGAAAGTACCAGCGGCGTATCCACCATATTCTTGTCAAATTTTCATTGACTTTATCCACAAGTTATGATTAGTTCTATGTGACTCTACAACAAACACAACAACCACAAGATACTGATAATGAAAATGTCTGTGCGATCAAGGCTCAATCAAACGGAGCCGATCGTATTGCATGTACTGAAAATGAAAATGTCTGTGCGATCAAGGCTCAATCAAACGGAGCCGATCGTATTGCATGTACTGAAAATAATAAATTTAATCTAAACAATAATCACACAAACAGCCTATACATGGAACCTCTCATAACCGCCTGATAATGCCTCCGATCCTTTGACAAGAATACTTATATATAGGAAGTACCAGCGGCGTATCCACCATATTCTCGTCAAATTCTCATTGACTTTATCCGCAAGTTATGATTAGTTCTATGTGACTCTACAACAAACACAACAACCACAAGATACTGATAATGAAAATGTCTGTGCGATCAAGGCTCAATCAAATGGAGCCGATCGTATTGCATGTACTGAAAATGAAAATGTCTGTGCGATCAAGGCTCAATCAAACGGAGCCGATCGTATGTGGGCACGCCGGGTTCACGCTCATAATGAAATGGGGAACATGCTCAACGCTCATAATGTAATGGGGAGCGGCGGCCTATGAAATTGCATGTACTGAAAATAATAAACAATAATTACTCAAACAGTTTACACGTGGAACCTCTCATAACCGCCAGATAATGCTTCTGATCCTTTGACAAGAATACTTATATATAGGAAGTACCAGCGGCGTATCCACCATATTCTTGTCAAATTCCCATTGGCTTTATCCTTAAGTTATGATTGGTTCTATGTGATAAAGAAAAACATAAAACTAAACGATTGGAGTTGAATCTGGATTTTCGGTGAAGAGGACTAGTTGGGTATCTTCGTTTGGGCCGTCATTATCTTCGACAGGATTGGCGTTGATGTTGAAAACTCTTCCCCTTGCTGGTGGCCTACTGATTGGGTTTTCTTGGGTTTACTTGGTTAACTGGGTTTGATTGGGCTTGAGCGTTTATGATGTTAACCAATCGAGGGCACGTGTTTGTAAAGTGGGTAGGGTCGCCACAATTGAAACAAGCTCGAACATATGGGAACATGGGGTATTGGGGTTGTTGATAGGTTTGGATCATGTTTTGAGTAGGAGGAGAGATTTGGTTTTGAAAGGTGCGGCAAACCTTGCTCAAATGACCATAGCGTCCACAAGTTGCACACAGTCGACAAGGTAAGGTAAGGGGATGGTGATAAAAACAGTTGTTACATCGAGGGTGAGGTCCAAGATATGGTTTCTTATTTGGGTAAGTTGAGTTGGGTGCCACTTGAGTGATTGGGATAGCTTGGATGGGTATGGCGTGTAAAACTGGTTGATTACGTTGGGTAGTAGCGAAAAGTTGCCCGTCTCTTTTTCTCTTAGAATTGGGTTGAGAAGGGGATTCGGTTTGGGTGTAGTCGGAGGTTTCATAGATGTTTTAACCTTCTTCTTCTCCTCCTTGAAGTCTTTATTCCGGATTCGGTTCTCGGTGAGCTCTGTGGCTAACTCCATTGCCGCTTCCAAGGTTGCAGGCGTGGTACTTATTACAGAGTCTTGAATCTTTGACGGAAGACCACGAATGTAGTGCTCGATCAAACGGTAGAGGGGAGTGAACATGTTGGGAACCATTTGATGTAACTCGAGGAATCTTTTGTTGTACGTGGTGTGGTCGCCTTCCTTTTGCTTCAACGAATAAAATTCATCTTCTAATTTCTTGATTTCGCTCCTTGGGCAAAATCGTCTGGTCATGATTTCCTTTAATTCATTCCAAGTTAAAGTCATAGCATCTTCAACACCTCGTTTGGCCTTCTCTGTATTCCACCAAGTAAGTGCTATTCCATATAAACGACCAGTAGCATATCGCACTTTGCGATCATCGGGGCAATCGCAATTTAGAAAAGTGTTCTCCATTTCTTCAAACCAATGAGGAGAGCGGTGACGCCTTCAGTCCCTTTGTATTTTGGAGGGTCGCATGATTTGAAATTCTTGTAGGTGTATTTAATGATATTTGGGGGAGGGTTGATAACGTTTTGATTTTCTTGATTGACAGGATTAGCGGTAAGTGCTTGTTGTACTTGGATTACAATGTTGGGT
Organism: Scalesia atractyloides; assembly: GCA_947069175.1. Classification (NCBI taxonomy): domain Eukaryota; kingdom Viridiplantae; phylum Streptophyta; class Magnoliopsida; order Asterales; family Asteraceae; genus Scalesia; species Scalesia atractyloides. Next base: position 95,419,097 of record CAMTDV010000017.1, on the reverse strand, counting down.
ATTACGGCAGCCATTTGTTGAGCGATTAGGGCAGCCATGCGCTCGCGGGCTTTTCCTGCTCTCATCTTCCTACGGGCGAGGTTAGAAACATCTACAAGGAATACATGTCAAGAGTATGAGTTGGATGCTTTTGGGATCATGGGTCGCACTAGGAATGAACATTCATAAAATAATTATAGAAAAATAAATCTACTACATCCATAGGATGTCTTGGGCTTTGCTCGTCATTAGGCCCTACATGCCGCCATACTTCACCTTCGTAATCATGTGGGCCCCCATGAATACCGGGTTTTTCATATGGTTCGCATGTGTTAGCCTGGTTACGTACACTAAAACCCGGAGAAAATCGAGAAATATGTATACAACGTGTGATATTCGGAATGTGTCCAGGTGTAGACACGGTGACACCTCAAAGTGGGGTTAGTTCGAACGACGTTTGGTGTGACATGCTTTGGCCTAATAGGTCCTTCATACTCTCATCGTTAGTCCCCAGGTAGGCAAACTGGTCCGTATATTGGATTTATACGAATGCCAACCTAGACAGGACGTTCCGACTACCGGTACTTGTACCCTTCCGGTTACTACATGCCCGTCGCAGAACTTACTTTGATGAGATTTGAAAATTGCAACAAAATCTTTGAATAACAAATGTATGAAGATGAATTGAATATATGAACATTGATATATGTATGATAAATGTGTATATAAGTATGTATGTTTGACTGTAAGTATAAACAAATATGAAACAAATAAATATCATAAGTTTGTATGTAACCACCTAATCAATTAAAGTTTAGGCAGACTATAGTATAGGCTCTAAGGGTCTAATAACCTATCCTATATCCCTATAGTCATGGCTCTGATACCAATCTGTCACACCCGACCAGCAGCGGAAAAGGTGATCGGGGCATGATTGGGTTATCATCAAAGCTCATGACATTTATTTTAACGTTTCATATTCATTAATACACTTAAATGGAAAATTACAATCAATATTACAACATGTCCTAAATATCAATCTAGGCTTCATTGTTTTCTTCTAAGGCATTTCCTATGTTTTCCTTGCTTCATCCTGTTCACCTGTATCATGTGTAAAAAGGGTTTTTGGATCAACAAAAAGTTGGCGAGTGAATCCTATGGAAAACATTTGAACAAGTTTATTTAATTGATTATGAAATAAAGTGCACAACCACACATGAGTAAAAATAGATGTAAACTTATTCACCAATCAATTTAATATTAAACAATACACACATGAACAATAATGGATCGTTTAGAGGCACGCGTTGCTCAACTCGTCTATCACGAGGAACTGATGGGCCTAATGAATGAATTATATAAACTTGACAATATGAAATACATAACTACAAACAATATAAACTCAATAACACACACATGAACAATAATGGATTTGTTTTGAGGCACGCGTTGCTCAACTCGTCTCCCACGAGGAACTGATGGGCTTAATGAATGACTTTCATATAAGTTGACAAAATGAAATACATAACCACAACAATATAAACAATCTAAGTTTAGATCACAATATGGTATGGCACAAGTTTAAATAAACGAGTTAATTATTTTGTGACACATGACACACCCCAAAACGTGTAATTAAAAAGGGGGAGTTGTAAGATTCACTCACAGTGGGTGCGTTCGGTTGATGATGTTGAATGCACGCGAAGTGGTTTTAACCACGAGTGAAATTAACCTAGATAATGGCATAATGTTTCGGTAAGTAAACGGATTTTATTAATCCATTTAGTAGGATTGTTGGGTGTATTTTTGTGAGTTTAAGGCTATTTTCTAACCTTAAAAATGTTATTTTTAAGTATTTTTAATTGATTTTTAATTAAAATAAATAAATAAAAATAATAAAAAAAGTTGACTTTTTTGACCGTTGACCGTTGACTTTGACTTTGACTGTTGACCGGTTCGTATGTGTTATTGTGTGCGCTGGGTGAGGCTCGAACCCGAGACCTCCCGTACGCGTGCACGCAGCTCACCAACTGAGCTACGTGTCTAACCCGAAATATTTCTGTTTTTAATTATATTTATATACTAATTAGATTAAACTGAAAATCATTTATTTTTAAAAATGATTTAATGAGTTGGACCGGTGCGCTCCACAGGTCTCGAACCCGGGACCTGTGGTTTATGTTAACACACAGCCCACCGCTGGACTGTGTGTCCAACTTGTTAAATAAACTGATTTTTATTATACTTAAATACAAAATAAGTATTTTCATTTCTGACTTAAATAAAAAGTATGATAATTGTCCGGACCGGTGCGGTAGTCCGGACTCGAACTCGTTACCTGTGTTTTAGATGCGCACACAGTCCACCGCTGGACTGTGTGTCTATCTTGGTTATTATTCCGGTTTTTATTAAACTTAACATCTTGCGCCTTGACTCCGGTTCGGTTAAAAAAAAGAACATTTTTATTAAGGCAAGCATGCGTGGGACAAGATTCGAACTCGAGACGTTTACGTGTTTAATGTGCACACAGTCCACCGCTGGACTGTGTGTCTAACCCGAGTTATTTCTTGATTTAAATTAAACTTATATGTTACGGAAACTTCGTCTTCTTTGTCAGTTTTAACCAGAAACGATGACTGACCGGTTCGAAGTTTTAATCATGTTCGTTAGTGTTTTGAGGTTAATTACAGGTGAGATATATAAAAAGAATGAAAGATTTAAGCGTAAGGTATACCGACTGGACTCCTCAGTTTCTCCGGGGAAACTCCGGTGACAGCAGAAACTTCCGGCGACGCGTGTCCTGCGGCAGAGAGTCTTCAGCAAGCTTGAAATGGATGTGGGTGACTTCGGTATAAGCTCTGGGGGTTTAGTAAGGCTCAGAAGTGAAGGGTTCGGTTTTCCGGCGATGTGCAGAAATTTTCCGGCGAGTGGAATTACGTCGGGTAAAGGTGCGGTTTTGAGCGAAAAAGCTTGCAGAGGTTCGAGGAGGTATTTATAGGGCAGGTCATCGATGAATTTGGTCCGATTTCCGACTTGATTCGTCGGTTAAAAACTTTCCGGCGGTTATAGCTTGTGTCGAGGGTTCAGGCGTCGGTTATAACCGATGTAGGTTTAAATGTTTACGTTAAGACTTGAAGAAACCGTCCAATCTCGCGAGATCGCCGGGATTTCCGACGACTGCAATTGGGCGCGTCGTATTTGAATTTGGGATTTATTTTATGTATTAATTGTATCCAATATTTAACAAGAATCATTAGTGGCGCAGTGGTTGAACGGCTGAGTGTTAAGTCTGAAGTTGCTGGCTGACTGACCCGGGTTCGAAACCCGGCAGTGCCATTTTATTTTTAATTCATTATTTTTAAAATTTTTAAAAAACAAATTATATATCCCCATATACTTATTAATTATGTATCGTTTAAAATTATTTTGGGCATTAAATAAGCAACGAAATTTTAAACTGATTGTTCGGTTAATAAAGGGAGCGGGTTTGGTAAAATCCGTTTTTTTGACGGATGTTACAAAAAACAATCAAGAAATCAACTCATTGATCGAAACAGGTTTAAAAGTAACAAAATTTAGTATTGAGACACCGAGTCCACGGATTGATATCCGGTTCTTACCAGTGAACTAATCTACCACCTGACGGGTACACTTGCCCTATGTGTGTGTAGTTGGTTTTAAGTAAAAACTATTTTAAAACCTAATCTGTGTGAGCAAAAATTATAATAATAAAAATATATTTAATTCACTCACATTAAGTTTTTGGCGCCGTTTCCGGGGACTCGGTCTTCTCAAGAATGGTTGGAGTTACTTGTTAAATCATTGTGAAAAATGTACAAAATTTTGTCTAGTTGTTTTTATTTGTCTCACCCTCCACCCCAAGAACAAATGAATTCGGGGTGGTGAGTCTAGCTGAAGACTCGTAAATAAACTTAGCATGTTCTTGGGGTTTCATTTGTTTTTCTGTTTGGTTGCTTAGTTTCTTTTCAGGTTGCGGTTCGTCTTGGACGCGGGGGATGTTGGAACACATTGTCGATCTTCAGGTATGTAGTTCGGCTCTTTTCTTGGTAGGAAGTGTTTCATGAGTGATCCAGATTCAACTGGTGTTTGTATTTGGGTTTATTAAACTTAAATAATTAAACTTAAAAAAAAACGGCACTATCAACAGTGTTTTCTGGCACTGTCTGATCTGATAGTGCAGGTCCATTTGCAGAAGAAGCCCATAACCCAATTTTCTTTAAAATCTTCAAAACCCCACTTGAATCTCATAAACTCACTCAAGAATCCTCCACACTTCCTTCCTTCTCTCAAGAAATCTGTATTCTTTTCATCCAAATCTTCGTTCCAGGTACGAATCTTTCCACTTTCTCTTTGTAGTTGTTAAATATTTAAGGTTTGTTCTTCAAGTTAGGTTTTCTTTAAAGTTTTTAGGGCTTGGTCTAAATCGTCCGATTCAAGCCCGTTTTTCGTGTTTTTTATGTTGTTGTGCTTCACTCTGGACCGATCTACAAAACCCCCAAGCAAAAGTGTTGAAAAATCGGGGTTTTGGTGCGTTTTGAGGGATTTCGCAGGCTGCGGTTCCGTCACGCACGGTCGTGCCAAAACTTGGCACGACCGTGCTCTTCATAAAGAGTGATAAACTGCATCAGGAAACCCAGAAAATCATCACGCACGACTGTGCCATCATATGGCACGGTCGTGCTCTTCATAAATTCTTGATGAAACTGGAAATTCTGCCCAGAAATTCAGTAAGCACGATCGTGCCGACATTTGGCACGGTCGTGCCCTTCATAAAGAGTTCTAGTTTTTTCCCACAAAATCCACCCAGATTCGGTCCTGCACGGCAGTGCTAGAGTGTGTCACGATCGTGCTTCGTGAAGAACAAACCCAGAAAACTTCATAATTTTGGCATCTTCATAAAGCTTGCTGAAATAAGTACGCACGGTCGTGCGAGCCCGTTTAAAAACCAGTTTTGCTAATTTTCCGCATTATAATTGCTGATTTTGTTCTATTCTTGCAGATGAACCACCCATTTCTTCGTTTCAGCGACAATGCCAGGGAATGGCATTTATTGCGAAGGTTGAAAGACTGTGGGCTCGTAGGCACTTAATTGAGCCTATGAGGAGGCTGCAAACGGTCGATCTCGACCTACTTGGTCAGACTGAAAGATTTGAGGAGCTCATGACCGCTCCTTGGTCTCGCCTTTTTGCAATAGCGGAGCCCCAATATGTCGAGTTAGTTATCGAGTTTTTTGCCTCGTTCAGGTTTATCTTCCCTTGCCCTGATGTTTATGAGAAAAGAGTTGGTGTTAGTTACCGTTTGGGACGAAAGTGGCATCATCAATCGATCAGCAGGTTTGGTCAGATACTTGGATTATATAGGAGGATGAGATCGAATCTGAGTTATTTCACGGCAGTCTTCAAGAATGGGAGGCTGATACGGATAAAACAGCATTCTGGGATCAGATCACTGTACCGGGCCAGGTCTGGGATCCATGCCGACCCAAATCCACATGGATTCTTGACCCGTTGAACCGCATCATAGAGCGAGCCATCTTCCACGTAATCGGCGGTCGGGGTGATAGCATGGAAACATCACCACCCGCGACCTTTTCCACCTCTATTGCATCATATCGGGGTCCAACTGCAATGTCGCAGTTAGTGTTGCAGAGTCCATCCAAAGGGGTATTGGGTCGACCCCCACATTCGAGGATCTGTGGTGGTGCATTCGCCACCAGGTTAGCTAGGCACTACAGGGTGCGGTTGGATGATCTTACCATAGCTTGTGATTATGGATTACTTGATGTGGCACAGCTGACTGCCATGCATATGATTCGCAAGGTTAATGGCATCCCGAAGTTGGTGGATCGATTGGGTAGGATTTGGGACCCACTCCCTGAGGGAGTAAGTGATCCAGAAGAGGGCGATGTTGGTGGAGCCGAGGACGTCCACATGCAGGATGCTCCAGGATTCGGGCCAGGTGAGGCTGCTGGGGGAGCAGACCCTCATCTTTAGATGGGTGAAATAGGCCAGGGTTTTGGAAGCCCAAGTTGGGAGCACTTGTTTGGTGGTTTTGGTGGTGGTTACGAGCAGGGTGCGTATGGTCTGCATGAACCGTCTACAGTGGATCTTTGGAGAAGAATGGATGGGCTAGCATTGGAGCAGCAAGCTGTACGACACGAAGTGGACTTGATCCGCGCTGAGCAGCATCGTCAGGGTAGTTTTATGGAAGATATGTACGAGCAAAGTAGGCGTAGCTTCGACTGGTTATTCGGGTCTCAGCAACATCTAGCAAGCTCGCTCGGTCATTCGTACACATAGCCGCCGCCGCACTTCACTAGGAGATCCCGGTTTGACTGCCGGGACGATACCGGTCTTCAGGATCTGGTGGCCGACCCTGATCTTAGAGCTCCTGTCGTACTTTCATTTGCATTTCTATGTTTGTGGGGTGTACCATTTTGGACTGTCCGTACACTCCTCCGTTGTTGCTTTAAATTTCGTACATTTTTATATAGTGGTTTAATCTTTGAACAATGACAAGGGATTGTTGGGTTGGGTTGTTTATGGTAATCTTGATCATGTTTGTAAGTGTGCAGTTTTGAATTGATGATATGCTAGTCGCTGGATGGTGCAGTGGTGCGTTGGAATGATTCATATCACCTTCTTTCGCTCCATTTCAAGCCTTTGCAAACCAGGGGAGTTTTTGTATTCCCGCTTCCTCCAATGCTATACTATTGCATTGCATTATGCTCATTTTTTTGTACATCGTGGGGATGTACAATTCAAGTGTGGGAGGTGGTTAAGCTTGTTTATGGTTGTCTGAAAAAAAAAACAAAAATAATAAAAAATAATAATAATAATAATAATAATAATATTAATAATAACAAAACTCTCTTGAATAATCAACTCAACACAAGTTTTATATAAATCTAAAAGTTTTTTATAAATTCACAAAGGTTAACAAAAAGGATTTGCTCGAATAAAAGTTACCATTTAGTAATCTTTTTTTGTATAAAATTGAGCGTGAGAAATCAAGCAAAATTCTTACCTGTTTGCCTTGCATAATTACCCAATACGCCCGTTTTCGTGAGTTATTTTTGAGCCTTATAGCTTTAGAATTATTTTTGCTCATGTTTTTGCGGGCAAAGATTGAGTGCGCCAGATGACTTTCGCGATTTAGAACTTGTGTTAGGCATGCATTTTGAGAACACAAAGCAAGCACATAACATAAAAATGATTGCGGCAGTAGGAAACCTTTTATTTTTAACCAATTTCAATTATCCTTACACCCAAATCACACCCTTAGTTAAACAAGTTGAGCCTCTCCCTTTCATTTCATATAAACCACTAAATATCACCAATCAGCCAATTTAGCCTTTTCTTTTTGAAACCACATTTTTTTTGGTTTAAAGTCTGATCCGGTTAAGACTAACTTGTAAGCTTTCTTGTATAGTTTATCAATTTATTAGTCATAACATCATAGCTTGGAGTTTTTATCTAAGTAGACGTACTTAGTTCCCTCTAAAGTGGTGAATGAAAAAAAAAGCCGCGTCAATTGGCTTTGCTAGAGCAATTTGCGGATACATCCAAGCGGTTTGCTAGCTCTCGGTTAGTTATTTGGATATTTTTATCTTTCTTCACTTAAAGTTAGTCGAGCCTTCGGTCTTTAGCCATTTTAGCCACTTTTATAAATCCATTTCCACACCCTTGACCCTAGCCAAATTACACCCACACAAGACCTCTTGATTTTTGATATGTGTTGGTTAAGTGTTTAGATTTGATCCTTATACAAGCTTATGATATCGCATAGTCATTGTCTTGGCATCGAGTGTTCTAAACATACTCATTGAATTGTATGTTCCCTATATTTTAGCCGAGTGTGTGTGAACATTGCGAGGATGTAAGGTGAACTTGTAAGGATGCCGATATGAATCATTGCTCATATCCATATTTCATATACTTTTTGGTTTTTCCTTTTATGTCGAGTAATCCGTTTTGTTTTATCCAAGTTATTTATTTGTGCTTATATAACGCTAGTTGAGATGATTGCAAGATAGAATTTTGTTTACTTTAGTTTGTTTGAGGACAACCAAAGTTCAAGTGTGGGGATGTTTGATGTATAAGAATGTATACATCTTTTAAACGTCAAATATCTCCCATTAATGCGGAAATTCTTTGTGTTTTCATTGATTTAGATACTCATTTGAGTTATTTGTGAAAATGCAGGTCCGGGCTTCGGTCTGGTAAAGAAACAAAGGCTTTTGGAGCAAATTGGAGCTAAAATGGAACATTTCTGCCAAACTGCCAGATATGGCACGACGTGCCACCATTGGCACGCGTGCCAAGCATCAAGAAGTTGGCACTATCACAAGCACTATCATAAGACTACACAATCCGAGCCAAATCAACACTTGGCACGACGGTACCAACCCCAAACACGACCGTGCACGTGCAATCACAGGCTTTGATTAGCTAGTTTCCGAGTTCAACTTAGTCATTTCCGAGTGCGATATCGATAAGCAAGACCGTGCCAAATGGTGGCACGGTCGTGCCACCTCGGGGAAATTTTAGCGGGATCTTTCCGGATTTGGCATCAAACTTGGTCAACAACTCAGAAAGGTACCTGAACTTACCAAGCACGACCGTGCCAAAAGGTGGCACGGTCGTGCCAAATGCCCAGTAGCTTAAATACGTGAATTCAGCTCATTTGAAGGGGAGTTGGAGCATTTGGGTGGATTTCTCTCTCAAGAAGCTGATCTTGGAAGCTTGGAGATTGAAGAAAGGAGCCTTTAGGAGGTTGTATTACTTGATAATCCAACTCATTTAGCTAATTATCTTGTCTTAAACATTAGTATTTTCACTTGTTATTCATGCACAATCCATATTACTTTATGTTTGTCTTAGTTATCATGAGCCTTCTAGGCTAAACAGTTGTTTGTTTGAATTTTGTTGAAGCTAATGAACACTTGACAATATGGAAATAGATGTGGTGATTATTGTATGTTAATCTCAATGATGGTATTTATTCAAGTTTCTTGGAATGCATGTTCATGTTTAAAGTTATTATTCTTGAATGTTTGATCATAAAAATTTACATGAAGTGTTGGAAAGCCCATGTAGAGATTATGATTATTGAATCTTGTTAGTTGTTGATTTGATTCATAGCATGAAACTAGGAATGGTAATTGCTAACATGATTAGGATGATGATTTGAATATGAGTATGAATTCTTGCATCTGGATTTGTAAAGATCTTATGAATGTTTATATGAATTCTATGGTTTGTATTCATGTTGGATTGATGATTTAGGCCAAAGTTGTTGTTTAGCATGACCATGCTTGTGATTTATGTCAAGAGCTTGTTGAAGATATCATTTACTTGAAACCAAGTTAGGGTGATTAATGTGTTGTTCATGTTAGTTTCCTTAATTTGTAGAGTTAGGAGTTTTGATTAACAATTAAATCATTATTAAAGATTAACATAAATTTAGCAAGAGTGCTTAAAGAATGAATCTTAGGTGATTAAAATGTTGTTCATTATAATTTTCCCAAGATTTATAAAACTAGGGGACCTTGATTGGAAACTTGGTTGATTCTAAGACTTGCTCACCATTAGTTTTCCTTAAAAAGTTGTCATATGTTTATTAGTAGATACTTAATTCAAGCAACCTTTCTTAGATATTGTTCTTGTTAATTCAATTAGTTAATTTTTATCCTTACATGATAGTTTAAAAACAATCAAGAAATCAACTCATTGATCGAAACAGGTTTAAAAGTAACAAAATTTAGTATTGAGACACCGAGTCCACGGATTGATATCCGGTTCTTACCAGTGAACTATACTACCACTGACGGGTACACTTGCCCTATGTGTGTGTAGTTGGTTTTAAGTAAAAACTATTTTAAAACCTAATCTGTGTGAGCAAAAATTAAAAATAGTTGAGTTACTTGTTTCCATTGTGGAAAATGTATTACAACATTTTGTCTAGTTGGTTTTATTTGTCTCACCCTCCACCCCAAGAACAAATGAATTCGGGGTGATGAGTCTAGCTGAAGACTCGTAAATAAACTTAGCATGTTCTTGGGGTTTCATTTGTTTTTCTGTTTGGTTGCTTAGTTTCTTTTCAGGTTGCGGTTCGTCTTGGACGCGGGGGATGTTGGAACACATTGTCGATCTTCAGGTATGTAGTTCGGCTCTTTTCTTGGTAGGAAGTGTTTCATGAGTGATCCAGATTCAACTGGTGTTTGTATTTGGGTTTATAATTAAACTTAAATAATTATAATAATAAAAATATATTTACTTCACGCACATCAAACCTTGCAAGGTTCATGGTGGTCAAGTAGAAGAACATCTTCTGTTGCCACCTCTTGAAGTGGAGACCCGAGAACTTCTCAGGTCGTTCTGCATGGTTTGCCACTGTGGTCGCTCCCACAGTGTTGGCAGGTGTTCCAACGACAAGATTGTTAACATTCGTGTTCACGTTGGTATTGTTTTCAGTCGACATTCTGGAAATTAAAAAAATAAAGTTTAGTCCGAAATTCTGTTTTAACCAACTAAAATCAGAAGTAAACTCCAATTTTTTTAATTACCACGAATTTAATGTTTGGCTTCTACGTCCAACTTTGAAGACCAAAACAGAAAGTTTTTTAAAGTAATTTTTAAGAACGAAACGAAGTAATCCGAAATCGTTTTCAACCAAAGTCGCTCCTTTGAAGATGAAAACGAAAAAAAATATGTTTTTAAAACACAAACTGCCAAAACAGAATGGTTTTGTTTCTACACGAACGGTGTTTTTAAAAATTTGTTTTAAGACTGTTGGAATCCGTTCGCATAAAATAAATATAACTTTATTTAACTGAATTACACAAGCAGAAAAATAAAGAAAGCAAAAAATTTACAATACGGATTACAACTGAAATGATGAAAATACAAGAAAAAATTTAAACAGAAAAACGTCCTTGGCTGAGGATCGTGTTAGACACGGGTCCCTTAAAACAAATTTCGAGTCTCCCAGGAGAACTCGTTTGTTTCCAGGATACAACAGCCCAAGCAGTTGCACTGCCAGAGATGACCACAACCCGGAGGTGTACCTTGCTGCAAGAAAGGAGAAGAAAATGTTTTTTCTGTAGAGAATTCGTTGATGTTTCTGTGTCTCTTCTGGTGTTGAGTTGATGCTGTATTTATACTGCATCTGGGTTGAAACAGTCAAAAGGAATTAACTTAACGAATTAAATTGCATTAAACGTCTTTAATGCACTTTAATTCGTTAGTTACATTCCTGGTCAAGACCCTTGACTCGTCTGTTTCAACTGCTGAAGTGTAACTGATCTGTCATTAACTCTGGAAGCAGCAGGTCGCGCGCGCGCCTTCATACGCCAGCCTGCTGGTGCGTGCGCCAGTGTGCCTCACAACCCTGCGCGAGCTTACTGGTGCGCAACCCCTTGCGCGAGCATCCGTGCGCAAGTATGGCTTACATCCTTGCGCGAGCCTACTGTGCGCCAGCCCTTGCGCGCGCATCCTTGCTCCACAGTCCTATTGCCCGTCGAGAGCGTGCGAAGTGCAAAGTGCGATTTAGGGTGCATGTGCGAGTGCGAGTTAGGGTGCTCCGCACCCTTCGCGAGTACACTTAGTGTGTGCTTCCATGAAACAATAAGGAATGAGTGTTCCCACTTAAATACCCATTTAGTTTCATCACTCCTCCTATGTGGGACAAGATGCTACTTTCCCATATATTTTAGCATTTAATGTTTCAAACACCAAACTTTGAGCATCGATATCTCATTCATCTTAGCTCCGTTTTGGACGTGGTTTAGTTCATTGCGAAGTTCTTCCAACATAGAACACAAACCCGGAAATAAATATCTATATAAACCTCAGTTATAATATTTATTTATCGTCCAAAATTAGGAAATACCCATTTCCTATATTAGTGAAAAATGCTATTTTCACTAAATTTCCAACAAAACAATTTTTTTAAAAACCCTAATTATAAACATATTTTTAGTAAAAATATATTTTACTAACTGCTCTAAAACTATTTAAAAATATGTTTAAAAATAGTTTTTACCCGTGGTGTAATGATATTTTTTTACAGATGTGTTTATAATATATATTCATCTACGTGTATGAAATTTTTTTTGGCCCAACTCGTCCCGTATCAAAAAGTTCTCACGGTTCTCGTAACTCGTGGTGGTTTTCATTTTAGCGGCCCGCTATATATATATAGGGGAATAATAGAGAAAAAACCCATTTAAGTTAAGAAAACTCAAAAAAATCTTATGTAACAATTTTTTTTCTAAAAAAATTAGGGAATGTAAGTTACATGTTATCGAACGTTTTGTAAAAAAAGCCGAAGGGATTTTTTTAGAATTTTTTTGAAAAATTAAATGTTTTTATGCATATATATATATATATATGCTAAAAACTGAATTATTAAATTTTTTTATAAAAAAATCCCTTCGGTGTTTTTTGTTTTTTTGTTACAAAACATTCGATAACATGTAACTTACATTCCATAATTTTTTTAGAATACAAAAAATTGTTACATATTGTTTCCTTGAGTTTTCTTAACTCAAGTGGGTTTTCTTTCTATCCCTCCCCTATATAGGGGAATGTTTAATTGACAACGCTAAATATTGTGACAATCGTGAGAACGAATGAAAAAGCCGCGAAAATTTGGTCAAGAACAATTCAAATTCAAAACTTTTTACACTTATCATTATTATTCAACATTGTTAGAAATTAAGATTACATATTTAAATTTACGTGAATTCGTAAATAAAGAAAATTTACATATGTGCAAGTTTGCCTTTACACATGTGTAAATATGTTATATTTACACATATGTAAAAATTCTAATACGAGTATTTTTTAGAGGTGAAACAAAATATTTGATATTTAAAGTTCTTTTTTTTATGTTGTATTTTAATTATAATGAGGGTTGTATTAAAAACATTGGTTATGATTGGTTTTTTCATTATAGGGAGAGTATTCTTGAAAAAGCTAAATATTGTGAGAACCGGGAGAACTTGGTCAATGACAATTCAAATTCAATTTTTTTTACACTTATCATTATTATTCGAATACAATTTTAAAAATTTAATTGTCACGTTTAAATTTACGTGAATTCCTAAATAAAGAAAATTTACACACGTGTAATTTATCATTTACACATGTGTAAAGTTGTTATATTACACATATGTAAAAAAATATAATAAGAGTGATTTTGAGAGGATAAATGAATTACTTAATGTTGTAAATTTTTTTTGATGTTGTACTTTAATAACAATGAGGTTTATATTAAAAAAAGTTTTGATTAGTTTTTTTCATTCGTTCTCACGGTTCTCGTAATATTTAGCCTTCTCAAGATGACCCTCCCTTGTATGTCAACCATAAAACACACAAAAAACCCCACAAATAACATAATAAAGATTATTAAAACATCATATATGTGGGTTTTGTGTTGTGTTTTGAATGATACGTATCTGATTATAGAATGACAAACATTATTGTGTTTTGTGTTGATTAGCATGTTGTGTTTTATATTCATAGTTCTATAATGTATGTTTGAAGTTTTTATGGACTATGAGGGTTTGAATATTGTGTTCTAATAATTTTCACTAAGCTGTTGGTAGTTTTATGTGTGTTTTATGACTGAAATTTTAGTGTTTTATTACTTTTTACACTTTTTTATGAAATTTGGACTTTGTAGTTGAACCTCACCATATATATATATATATAGGGGAAGGTTTAAATGAGAACGCTAAATATCGCGAGAACCGTGAGAACGAATGAAAAAACCACAAAAACTTGGTAAAAAACAATTCAAATTTAAAATTTCCTTTTACACTTATCATTATTATTCGAATACAATGTTAGAAATTTAATTTACACGTTTAAATTTATGTGAATCGTTAATAATTTTTTTACACATGTGTAAGTTTTTCATTTACACATGTGTAAATTTGTTAAATTTACACATGTGTAAAAAATCTAATAAGAGTGATTTGAGGAGAGAAATGAATTATTTGATGTTCTAAATTTTTATTTGATGTTGTATGTTAATTTCAATGAAGTTTTTATTAAAAAAATTGGTTTTGATTGGTTTTTTCATTCATTCTCACGTTCTCGCAATATTTAGCGTTCTCAAGATAACCCTCCCATTATATATATATATATATATATATATATATATAGCGATAGTGTAATATACAATATTTCTTAACGTACGAGCGTACGATATGAAATTATGCATGCTAAAAAATATAACCATACGTGGTTAGGGTTTTGAGTTTTATAACGAGCGTAATTTCGTATCGTACACTCGTACGTTAACGAATATTGTACGTTAACCTCTCCTTTTATATATATAGATATATCTTACCATCCTCAGACCCTACTTTAGCTTTGCTATTGGGGACTTACTGAGTATGATATATATATATATATATATATATATATATATATATATATATATATATATATATATATATATATATATATATATATATATATATATAATAGGGCTAGGTTCAAATGAGAACCACCACGAGTTGCAAGAACCATGAAACTCCTTCTTTCGTGCAAGTTGGGCCAAAATTGTTTTGCACAAACGTAGATGAGAATATTATAAACACATCTATAAAAAATGTCGAGTCGGTAGTTTTGACTGATGCAAGTTTTTTACACGTTGGTGTAAATTTTATACGAAAATAACTATTTCTTTACGCCTCATGTAAATGTGTGTATGCAAGCATTTTTTTATTGATGAAACAAGTGATTTATTTATGACTTTTGAGAAAAAAATCGGAGAAACCTTTTGGATGGCTTAGTTCTCATGGTTCTCAAAACTCAAGGTGGTTCTCATTTAACCCATCCATACACATCACTCACTTCCGGATGAAACGCCATATTTATCTAAAACGCCATTGATACAAAACGCTAAAACTTAATGCTAAAACGCGTTGCTATTTAACAAATAGATGTGAACAGACAGTAACTGAAAGTTAATTATTAAATTTATTACAAAAAATTCCCTCCTAAACTACGCGCCAAAAACATCATTATATAAATGAAATAATAAGCAACAATGTGAGAGGGAAGAAGGTGAAAACGCCATAATGAACAAACTATTGGTTGAATGATAAACAATAAGAATAACAGATTTAGTGTAACCCTAAAACATTTTAATAAAAACGCCATAATTCAAATATTTGTAACAAGGTTAAAACGCCATCGATAAGTTCTAAATAATGAAAACGTCGAAATTGATTCTAGGTTTAAGGACATAACAACATTTTTCAAAAAATATTGCCTTGAAAATAAAACACCATTGAAACAAAAGAGTTAATTACGTTTTTCATCCCTGTGGTTTGCCAAAAATCACTATTTCAGTCCATTAGTTTAAAAATTGCGATTTTAGCCCTGTGGTTTCACTTTTGTAACAATTACAGTCCACCACCATTAATCCCATCCAATCCATCATTTTTTTAGTTAAATGCATAAAATGCCCCTATGTAAAAAAACACTATAAAAATCACACAATTTTTATCTTTCTTCATCTTTGTCAAACACCAAGTCCACCACATTCTTCTCACCATAATATATAGGTGTGGGAGTTTGCTACAAAGTCCATTTTTCCTACAAAGTGTACAAAGTCATAAAACACCATAATGTCAACCGTAAAACACATTCAAACCCCACAAATAACAAAGTGGAGATTACTAAAACGCCATATTTGTGGGTTTTGTGTTTCGTTTTGGATGATAATGCTTTGATTATCGAATGACTAACATTAGTGTGTTTTAGGTTGATTATAATGTTGTGTTTTATATCATAAATCTATGATGGTGTTTTGAAGTTTTTATGGGTTGTTAGGGTTAGGATATTTTGTTTTAGTGATATTCTCTATGTTATTGTGGGTTTTGAGTGTGTTTTATGGCTGAAATTGTGGTATTTTATGACTTTGTACACTTTGTAGGAAAAATGGACTTTGTAGCCGAACCCCACCCATATATATATATATATATATATATATATATATTATATAGGGCGGATTTGGAGAAAATGATGAGAAATGTGAAAACGCTGAGAATGGCCATTAGTTGTTGGATCGAAACAATCAATGGATTAGGATTCGCGGTGGTGTTTTCGTAAATAACATCAACTTTATTACTTGGACGTGCTTCATTAAAGGTAAAAGGGTCTTTCCACTGTTATTAAACAAAACGCCACATTAATGACAAAACGCCACCTATTACACACCGTTCCCTTGCATATGAAATGGCGTATGTACTTAAAACGCCATTAATGATAAAATGCGTTGCAGATATTTGTTTTGAACAAAAATGTAACTGAAAGTTAATTATTAACATTTATTACAAAAAATTCCCTTCTAAAATACGCGCCAAACCATCATTATATAAAGAAACATTATAATCAACTCAATTATCACTGCAAACAAAATTAGTTATATTAGAACGCCATTAATAGCCAAAACGCCAAAAATCTGGCGGGAAAGAAAAAATGGCAGCCATCGTTTCGTGGAGTTTCACACTCAGAACGAGAAGATTCGTGATCCGTTTTGACAACAGAAGAAGAGTGTTTGTTAAAACAATCAGAGTCATCTTGAACCTGGAGGAAGAAGTACAAAGGGGGATCTTAGCACTTGGCGTCCCTCTAGATAACCACTCTGATAAAACACATACGGCTATTAGAAGACTAACCATAAATTTTGGAACAAACAACGCAAATGCAACAATGGACCCAGTCATCAGAGCATGGCATTTTGATGATGACACTGACATGGTCACTGTTATATGTGACAACGGAGAGCAGGAAGACTACATGCTTCAAAACATTATGACCAAGCAGGGGCTTGGGTTCATGGAGGAGTTACACAACGCAACATGTTTGAACACGGACATGAATCCAAAATTGGAGTTGTTGCATGACATGTTCAAATTGAGGCTTCAAAATATTCAAGAACAAAACGCCAATGAAAGCGAAAGTGATGACTTGGATGAGAAACTGGATGAAGAATCCAAAGAAGACACAAACGCCAAGATGATACAAACGCCAAACTCCAAAAACAATAAGTTCTAAATAATGAAAACGCCGAAAAAATTGTTTTAGACTATTACATCTACTTGTTCTTATTAATCGCCATAATTTGAATAATGATAACGCCATCTATTGAGCGGGGTTGAAAAATGACAATGGTACCCCGCGTATCATTTAGCGCGCCTCTGCCAGGTGTTGGGCCAGGATCCGTTCTCACCGTTTTCACACTTCAAAACATTATATATCTATATATATAATATATATATATATATATATATATATATATAAGAACCAATGTGAACTCTATCAAAACTACTTAAAAAGGCTTAAAAAACACACCAGTTTTTTTAAATTTTCCTTCCTAAAAAATCACGACATATATATATATATATATATATATATATATATATATTGCAAAAAGTCGCAATTTAACTTCAAAAAAACATTTTTAACATTTAGTTTTGGGATTTAGCTTTAGGGTTTAGATTTTAGCATTTAGTTTGGATGGGGGGTGGTTTAGGTTTTTAGGGGGGTTGGGGGTTCGGTTTTTTTTTTTTTTTTTTTTGGGGGGGGGGGGAGGGGGGTTGGTTTTTGTGGGGTGGTGGTGTGGTGGTGGGGGGGGGGGGGGGGTGTTTAGGCTTTTGGGTTGGTGGGGGTGAGGTGGGTGTTTAAGTTTTTGGGTGGTGTTGGGGTGGGTTTTTATTTGGTTGTATATATATTGGTTCTCGTGATTCTCACGATAAAGGTCTCGCATAAACCCTACTCTCACTCTCTCTCTATCTCTCTATATATATACATATATATATAATATATGTATTATATAATATATGTTATTATTGTTTACTGATTTAACCCGTCACCAGTGAAATAGTTTTAACATTGACCTAGTTTATTTGGGTAGGCATCATCTAAAAGATGCAGTTGTTGAGGGAGGGGTCCCATTTGACAAGGCTCATGGGGTGAATGCATTTGAGTATCCAGCAAAAGACAATAGATTCAATAATTTATTCAACAAGTGCATGTATGATAACGCAAGAATAGTGATGAAGATGATTCTTGAAAAGTACAAGGGATTTGAAGGAGTCAAAGAACGGATTGATGTAGGTGGTGGTTCTAGGTGCTAACCTTGAGCTTATTGTTTCCAAGTACCCTAGTATTAAGGGGATCAACTTTGATCTACCTCATGTCATCAAGGATGCACCCCCTTACCCAGGTATATCTTCATTTTCATAAACACAGATTCATTGGAAATATTTGAACCATATTGTTAATCCACCAAAATGAAATGTGAACCATTCAACCACCAACTCATGAAAAGCGAACCGTTTGGATCTCAAACCGTCCAAACCAACAAAGGTCCAAGACTCTCAGTCGACGATAGTTATTTGATGTTCTTGACTAGGTGTGGAGCATGTCGGGGGAGATATGTTCCAAAGCGTTCCTAAAGGAGATGTTATTTTCATGAAGGTTGGTACCTCGTTTTTCTAATATTATATTTGTTTAAATAATAATCTTTTCCATTAATCGTTTTTCCTCTTCTTTTAGTGGATACTACACGACTGGGGTGACAATTATTGCATCAAGCTTCTAAAGAACTGTTGGGCGCCATTGCCGGATTGTGGTAGGGTGGTGGTGGTGGAAGCAATCATTCCGGACCAGGAAAGTGATTCTAGTTGTAGTGATGAAGTTGGTAAGACCGTCATCAGTGGTGATATGTTCATGTTGATTGCTAACCCTGGCGGCAAAGAGCGAACCGCAAAAGAATATAATGTGTTAGCCAAAGAGGTTGGGTTCACTTCTATGAAAATTGTTTGCCGGGTCTCTATGTTTTGGATCATGGAATTCTACAAGAATAATTAGCTTATGTGTTAAATGTAATAGCCGTGTAACCAGGAATTGACGTTAAAGGACTATTTCTTTTTATATGATTACATGTTGACAACACAAAATTAAGCATCATTCAGTTATATGTTTCACGCATTTATCTTGTTTTGTCAAAGACCGGCTTCATTCATAAATATTTTTGACGTATGCCTTGGGTCTCCATTAGAAGTATTAGAGCCCCCAAATTATATTAAGTAATTCATATGCATTTCCAGCCCAACTTTCATTTGATTAGAATCCTTAAAATTCAAACAAGCGAATTAGGCTTGCATTTGGCCGTTTTCTTTATTACGCGAGTTTAAGAATAAAAAGTTAGAAACTATATGCTTTAATAATGAGCACAATTCTTTTAACAATTTGCTCACATATACTACCGAGATACATATCATATTTTCCGTTTTCAATCATATATCATAAATATATGGTGAACATACCATATATTAACCATAACTAGAAACATTTCAACTAATAATTTTTAAAGTTGTTTAATTAAATGCGAGATTTTATTTGCCCTTCCAAATTATTTTGCATGTTTCTAAATTTAGCTCACGAAACACTTCTTATAAATATGTCTAATCAATTTTAATAAGTATCCATTACTAACACTTCTACTCTCATCTTTCTCTCTAATCTATTGTGGAGTTGCTAAGACACTATGAATCCTCATTAGCTCAATGCTACTACTACTTTTTTTAGCGGTGTTTGGGTTTATTATGGTTTGATTTTTTTTATTATATTGTTGTTATATATAACTTTTACATGTTAATATAACTTTTTTTGGGATATTGGATTTAAATAACCTCAACTTTTACAAATTGGCCGATAATACTTCTAACTTTCGATTTTACACCAGCACTCCTAACTTTCAACTTATTGGCCGATAACACTCCCTAACTGACTGAACCCTAACCCAGTTAGTTTTTGATGATGTGGCATCTGATGTGGCATATGACGTGACAACTGATATGGTATTTTGGATGACGTGGCAGTTGACATGGCACTTTTCGATGGCATGACAGCTGATGTGGTAGCTGACATGGCATTTTTTGATGATGTGGCAGCTGACATCAACTAACTGGGTTAGGATTGAGTTAGTTAGGGAGTGTTATCGGCCAATAAGTTGAAAGTTGGGAGTGCTGGTGTACAAATTGAAAGTTGGGAGTGTTATCGGCCAACTGAGGAAAGTTGGGGTTATTTAAATCTAATATTCTTTTTTTTTTATAAATTGTATAATCATTTACAAACATTTAGAAGAAGTCATGATTAGAAATAAAGTTCCGTGGTTTGCTACCTCCATTACCCTCAATTTGTATGATTAAAAATATTTTAGTTATGGAAATTTGTACATACATTATTAAGTTATATAATTTCTATCCTCAAATCCGTGTAATACAAGTGTTTTTTACCTAGTCCTCAAACTTGTGTAACTTACAACTCCGTGTAATATATAATTAAATTGTTTTTTGAATGCCTAACAAATTTTATTGACAAAAAACGGGGATAACATTGTACACACCAAGAAAACACCAAAAACTACATTAAACTCCCATACATAAGAGATCAAAACTATGCCACTTCTCTCAGGTTACATTCCTAGCGTTTGCCCGATTTTTGCCCCAAAGATAGTTCTAACACTTTTGTCTCTTCAATTCCTTGATGATCCTTAAGCACTGTTGTTTCTAATTGAATGTTGCATCATTTCGTGCTCTTCATATGAACCACCATGTCGGAATAACCGCATATACTGCCATCTTCCATTTCTTAGACCTTCTGGCATGTTTATGATAGTCCAGAACGTCTTTAATTCCAAACTGGCAAAACCCACCAATCGAAACCAAGAAGCCACATGGTCCCATATTTGCTTAGACATCCCACAAGAGATGAAAACATGCTCTGCTGTTTCTTCCATGTCACCACAAATTCTGCACATCAAAGAATCAACTTGCACATTTCTTCTTGTAAGACTCGTGAGTTTTTTTTCCATGATTTCTCATCAACTTGTTAGTATCCTTAAACGTGAATTATTATAATTTATCCTAACTTCTTATCATTAAATCCTTGATAATTATTTATTTTATTCAATGTTTTAACATTTTTGGGTATTTCTTATTATTAAATTACAACTTCTGAACGACATGGTATACACATGGTGGCTTTAGGTTTTTTTTTTTCCAAAAAAGAATAATTATTATAATGAATTTTAACCTATTTTATTTTTCTCTAACATTTAAAATATTACAAGAAGAAATCCTGAAAAAAAATTACGCAATTAGTTTAATAGTTATATTCAAATGATGGAAAAAGATCGTTAGTGTAATAATCAATTAAGTTTAATTAGTTCAATACCTTTAAACTCGATTTCTATAGTCATTTGAGTGCACATTCTAAATTTTATTTGTTATTAGTTGATTCGTTACAAATCAAATTCAAAATACAAATAGGATAGTTCAAAAGGGGAAAAAATAATCAAACTGGATGCGTTGTTAGTTAATTTCGCCAACAACAAACTTTTTTGTTTATTATTTTTGGTTCGAGCCCAGATAAAGGATGGTCTGTAATGATGACTTTTGTAAATAAAGGCTTTAATTTTCACTTCGCCTTAGGTCTCCAAAATAGTTGAGTCGCTCCTTAAAAAAAAGTTCCCTGCACATTGATTTCAGATAAACACTTCAAGGAAATGGATCTTTGAGCACCTCTAACTGATCTAACAACTAAAAAACAAAACGTAATCTTTTTAAAGTACTAAAGATTTTTCATTAAAACAGCGATTACATACTAATGGCAGGTAGACGGGCTACAAGCTGCGCCACTACTCCCTTCTGAATGGCAAACCATACTCTGCTAAACACAAAATTCTGCCCCTTAACATGCGCGGTGTTACTACTTACCACCTGCTGAACCCGCTTGAGGAACCGCACCGCTTCAGGGGCGAGAGCGTCAAAGGTATCGAATGCGAACGGGACGAACACATGCTGATTCTCGATGCAAGTTTTTTCGTGCTTAGCTACTTTGCCCGCCTCCGCTTTGGTTATCGCCTGGCCCGCCACAAACCCATGGTCTTTTAGCCCAAAATTGAGGGGACACACGTTAAATCGACGCACACGTGTTTCCCTCCTTCCCATCAAAAAACAAGAATGTCAGCGGCCGTAGGGTGGATCTCCCTTCTAGTGGATCGGTCAAGAAGTTCACCGGGGCTTCCCTTTTTGCCGAGATCCCTGCCCACTTAAGGACATTATGAAGCACATCTCGAACTAAATCATGTCGATATTTAAAGCCGGGTAGTTCTTTGCAATGGACTGCATGCTCCCCAAAAGAATCCAAGCAAGTCTTCTGACATACGGGACACAGGTCATCAACCGGGAAAAGGGGTATCATCAGCCGGTACTTGAGGATAACCCGATATTCCACAACCGACATACATTGCCCTATTCGATGGGAACAACTGATAGGAAATCCTGAGCATGGTGGGCTCGCAAACACTCAAACACGGCTCGTTGCCGCAGGGACAAGGCAAACTTCTCTTCAACTGTCTTGACGATTTCACCATATAAGGCATTCGCCACGGTGTTTTTAATGTAGAAACCGCCAAGATCAAGATCGGGTAGAGAACTATGCAAAGTGTCCAACGCACCCCTGTAATCAGAGTCCAACAACCCACCACCACATTCACGAAGGATGTGCTCTTGAAGGACCCACGATTGGGACCTTGAAGCCACAAAAGCGTAGGAAGAGGCATCCTCCGCTGAGAAAATCCCAAGACCCCCAAAACGGGTCGGGAGTGATGTCACACCCCAACCGATGGCGGAAACATCGAGTGAGACGTAAACGAGATTGCAAGAGCCTGCATAATGCTATTAGCGACAATATTTAAATAAAACCCATATATCATCAATTCAACGATAACATTGTCAAATTACATCATTAGGTCCATTACAACAATTTAGAAATTTAAAGACGAGTACAACATAAGCATAACAACAAAATATACAACATTTTAACCTAACGTCTAAATGTGTATCTAGAGCATCATCACTACTCCAATTTCATGGCAAAATCTTCATCAACTTGTAACATGTTAAAACTACGAGTTCAATGCAAAAGCAAAGGCGAGCACACAAGTTTGGTGATACATAGTATAAGTATAAAAGTATAACTCGAATCCACATGGTAATTGTAAGCAAAGTTCATACTAATCATGCAATACTAGATCAAACCCCGAGTTTCCACAAAAGTTTTAACGAGATTGAGCTTCCCTTGCCACAAAAGCGATAAGACTAAAATGAGTGTGAATATATTAACATAACCCCGACGGGCGGTGTGCTACTCCTATAGCGCTATATATGATAAGTTGGGCTAGCTAAGTTAATGATCAAGCATGTATAATCAAGCATGTATCTAGGCATAACAAGTATTCATGTATAAGGATTGAGCATGTAAAGCATGAGTTTGTGATATGTGTATTTTGATAGGTAAACATGTTACAACCCAAAAGTGCTTAAAACGATAAATGGGCCGAGTGTAGCACGGTTTTGCTAAGTCTTCTACTTGACAAGTCCGTGGGAGTAGTAGTTCCGATGGAGTGAACGCCGAGTTATCCTACATGAGGAAGACAAAGGCGTATGAGTATTTTGGGATAAGGATGGAGCATTCGGATTTAGGATACAAAATGTGACAAAGTATGTATTATGAAAATAGTCACTATGGTATTAGAACTTGTCCTTGACACTTGTAATAATCCATAAGGATTAGGTGTGGTTTCATAGATTCAAGACATATAAGAATCGTTGACAAGGAACTACACACATAGTGACAAACTTGTTAACTTGATAGATGCTTATTTAGTCATTATCAAGAGTTCGGTTTTAAGGATTATATTATAGTCCATAAATATATATATAAGGTCATATAATCATGTAGGAGGTGGAATGATGAACCATCCACTTAGGTACCTCTTAGTGTCATGTAAGTCAAGTAGGAGGTGGGAGGATTAACCATCCACTTTGGAACCTCGTATGATGTTCACCACTACAAAAGTTACCATAGGTAACAAGGAGGGTCTTAGAACAATATTAACAATAATAATAATATGAACAAGAATGTAAATGACAAGAATGTAGGGTGTGTCACCATTATACCAAGTAGCCAAGTGAATTACAACCGGGGAGCACACATCGACACACGTTGACGGCTAGACGGGGTTGTGACACTTTAGAGCTAGCAAACTACTTGGGATAATGATGAAAAACATCAAGTGATGTGTGGACTTAGAGTTAGGATAGCCTAAGCTAACCTTGTAGTCACACCTTCAACAAGTTCTTGACTTGGCATCACTTGTGAGCTTAAAGCTCTTCAAAAACAGAAAGTTTATAGTGTTAAAACACTCTTATTTACATGTTTAACTTCCTTGGTTAGTCTCACTAATCATAACTTTGATTTGGAGCCCAAGAACACAAGGTTGTTTGATGAAAACATGAGTTTTGAAAGAGTTTTGATTAAAACAGAAAGTTTGGAGCCCTTTTCGGGGAACTTTCAGGTCTGAATTCTCCAAGGAGAGACCATGGAATCATGCCCAAAGGAAAACCAAGCATGTAGGAAAAATAATGGGGCAATTTCGTTGAGTATTAAGGAGTTATGCTCACTTTAGTGTAGAGGCACAAATCTGCCCGAAAATTGGATTAAGCTACGAACTTGGAGTGTTTTGGGAGGCTTGGAGGCTTTGTAAAGTGAAAAAATGGCTGGAATATAAGAGGTACTTATAGGCAAAGGATTAGGGTTTAAGTGGGTTGGGTTTTGAATAGAATTAGTGGGTCATTAGACTTGAAACAAGCCCAAAAAGATACCCAAACAAGGGTTGATTGCAAGGCTGATTTTCAACCTTTTATTCTTTTTTTTTTGTTGTTTAAATGTAATAAAAGGTGTATTTGAGATGCACTTTATATAAATAAGATGTTACATGATGTTTGGTGTATTATTCATAGGTTATCAAGGTCTAAAGTGCATATTAAACATGTTTTAAAGTGCCAAAATGTGTGATAAAAATACATGTAGGTGACATATCAAAAGTAACAAGTATGTTTGATTTATGGTTAGGTATAATCAAGTGAAAACATATAACTTAATCTTAAAATCGAATAACCAAGTATTTGAATGTATGGAGATTTGAGAATTACGAGTACACGATCAATGTTTACGAGATAAACTTACGTTTAAGCGAATTATGAATCATGTATCAACCGAATGCACGTATTAATGTATAGACATGTATAAACAATGTATAAAAGATTCATTTTATTACGATCAAAGTCTCGGATTTTCAATGACTTGACAACGAGATACGATTACAAGGGAAACAAGTTTCCGAAAATAGAATTACGATACAATCTTGCTAAAAAAGGAAAGCTGCGAAAAGCGAGGCGTTACAAGTGAAGCTAACCTCCATTGGAGGTCCCGGAAAAAGGCACCCCACCAACAAAAATGTCCTCGATCGCATTCCGAAGCCCCTTGTCAAACAGAGACGACTCCCTCGACATAAGAAGGCTGACACATCCTAAGCTCAAACAGCAGTTTAGCAAACCCCACGCATCTCCAATAAGGGTCCCATCATCTAGGTACCAGGCGTGAAAAAAAAGGTTATAACGATCTCTGATTTGGAGGACAAGGGGGTGTAAAACAAGGGCAAAAAGGAGATGCCCTAAGGGATCCCCCTGCTGAACCCCCGTGGAAGACCAAATATTACCATTCCCTCACATAAAGCCTAGTCCGTTGCCCATATAAAAAATCAACCTAAGCAGAGATGGATGGACACATTTTCCTAACATCATTTAAAAGAGCAGTTTATCCACAAGGTTAAAGGCATTCGAGAAATCGACGGTAAGCATAGCCAACGACCGGTCTCGGTGGTGCGCATTTAAGAACCTGTTCGCACTATGAAGAACTGACTCAGCCCCGTTTGGAACCCCAACCCCAAACTGAAAGTCGCTAAGATATTTGGCCACATCCTTCCCCACCCCCTGCATCGCTAGCTTGGAGACCACTCTCCTCCAGATCGAACCCACTGCGACATGCCTAATGCCATTATCGGGTTTGAGAAGGGGCGTAAGGGGAGCAGATGTAACAAACTCCGTCAAACTCCCCAGATACCCCCCACAAACATAAGTTAACCACAACTGAAATCGCCCTTAGCAAACTAGCCGTAATCACGGACCCTTCCCCATAGAGGGTGTCCAAAAGGTGTTGAGCCCTCAAACTATCTCTCCCACATGACGTCCCTTTAGGGAAGGATTTGATACACCCTAGCACATTGTCGGTCTCCTCAACAAGGTGAGGCTCTGACAGTAAGAAAGCTGGCAAGGTAGGGGGTGGCATGAACGGGTGTTTATCCATGAGAGCCTTCATAGTTTTCTTATCAAGTGGTGCAACACCAGAAGAACAAAGGACCTTAACCGCAACGGTAAAATGACCATCGACAACCTTACGTAAACACTGTTTGACATTAGAACTCGTATTCTCGTTGTTTCTATCAGCATTTTCTTAAAACCCTGCGGACCCTCCTTCACAGGTTGAGCAAACAAAGACCGAATGAGAATGCGAAACCCCTCACGGTCACCCCATTGGGCCAATGCCCGCTGTATGCTGAGACATTGACCATTTTTCATGTTGCCCGTCCTCTTATCCTAGCGGCTGACCGACGTAAATACACGCAAGGTACACCGAGGTATAGTAGAAGTCGAATCCATGCATCAACCGAATCAGGCATAGCCACCACATTATTCAACGTTGTGGTTAAGGTTTGGGCAAATGCCGTGCGGCAACTAAATGGGATGCTTTTAACAGTTTTAATAGGAAGAGAGAAAACTATGTCAAGGAGAGCAACATCAACACATACCTCTTCAGTCGGGGTAACCTCAGTTGCGACACACGATCTAGGGACCCCCACAATAAAACCCATTTTACCCACTTTCGTTGGCACAAACTAAACAACCCGATCTTCATGGTCACACCCCCGCCGAAAAGAATGAAGGCACATGCACTCCTAACACAACTATTGTTCAGACAACCTAAGGGCGTCACAAACAAAGGTAAAAAGATTGGGGTCTTCAGAAATGGCACGCTCAAAGTATCTCTTCTATCATTCGAACCAAAATGATGGCGTTTAATATGAGTCATAAGCCATGGGATCCCCTTAGACCCAACAACCCTATCGGGAAAATGGAACCCCTTGAAAGGGCAAGGCCAAAAACCATTCGACATGGCCTAAAAACGAAAATGAAAACAACTTCAGTCAAAACACTTAGGCAATGTCACTACCCCAAAACAAGAAGGAAAAACGGAACTAGAGCCAACACCCAACAACTCAAAGGCTTTTGAACCCGAGCTCATTGAAAAGTTACTCCAATCATTTCATCGAACACCTTGTGGGCGAAAACCCCACAAGGAATGTAATTGCTTCAAAACAAAGACCTGAGGGGAATCCCATAAGTGAAAAGGGATCTGAGATTCCATGAAGAAGTAGCCATCTATCAATTATGAAAACAAGGGAGCCATTGAATCAGATGGGCCAGGAAAATGGGTTTCGTAGAAAAATGGTAGGCAATTTTATCTAGCAACTGATTCAAACAGAAGGAAGACTCTGTTTGATTGGCCAAAAACCCGCTTTTGAGGTGTGTTGTGCTTTAATTGAAAAGTGAAAATTGATTAAATGAATAGTGAAATTGATGAACTATTGTAGGTATACCCAATTATTTCTGCGTGTACCTATTATGTAAGCGAAGAAGTGATTATTAGTCAATTTATAAGCTTTTTATAAGCTCTGAATATTAGTCAATTTGGGCGTAAGTTGTATTAGATACACGGTGTGCGTGATGGCGTGGAACTCAGCCCACGTCAAGCTAATCACCCTGTGCCCGAAGTGGAGCACGGCGTTATGGTTGGGGCTTGAGGATCTCCACCGGCACGGTGGAAATGTGTGGATGAGGTGGCTACATTTCATTGGTGGGTGGATTTTTGATTGGTTAATTTTTCTTTTCTTTTTATAAAAACGCCACTTTCCACGCACCATCCCACTCCTCCCTTTTTGCACAACGCCAATTTTTCTAACGCGTGCTGACGTGACATCCACATGTCACATAACGCCCTTCTTTCAAGCCCCCATTCTGTATATTCTTGTATTTTTACATTTTATTCTCCATAACTTTAGTAGGCCCACAATAACCTTCTTGAAAATGACAACTGAATATGTGATTGGTAGTCGTTAGTTCACATGCATCCCTGCCAATTTGTCATCGTTGGTATACCTGACACTACCCGACATGCTCCATGTTAGCAGAGTATTGTGGGTTAAATCAGCCTGAATTAACTTGATCTACTATCATATATCTTCGAGTTTTAAAACAAGTAGAAGTTAAAACTTTTTGATTGAGTTTGTGGGTTGGAGATAAGCAATTTGAATTGTTTTATAAATAACAAGTAATATGGTTGCGGCGCGGGGTACATTGCAAATGTCGATTGTATTAGTCCAAACTTTATACGATGCGTTAACCATATGAAAATGCACGTTTGACGTATCCGATTGAACTTCAGTGTAACCTTATAAGCATTCTGATTGGACCAAAACATATAGTAAATCGAATTTATATCGTACAATCCTAGCGTGTTATATGCAACCCGACTAACTCGAATTTATAACGTCAAGTGAATACGTATTGTAAGCGACCCGACTCATACGTAGGAGGAAACATACAAAATAAAGTACAAAATCATATACCAAATTTACGTAGAAATGCAGACAAACTTGAATTTATACAAAAAAAAGTATACCAAATATATGTTGAAATGTAAAACAAAACTCAAATATTGTATCAACTATCGCGTGATTATGTATAGAGTATCATCTGCCATTTACGTTAAACCGTAGAGCAATTCGAACTCGACTTGTTTTCAAACAAAATTTATGTTAAAACATACAAAAAAGTAAGCATGAAAACATATCATAAATGAAACAAAGTTTACGTTGAAATGTACATAAAAAGTAAGCATGAAATCGTATTATATTTGACCCGAATTTTTTCCAACAAATGCCATCGAATCGTACATAAAAAGTAACCACAAAAAATATTATATTTGATCCAACTCATTTCTAAACAAAATCATTTTATATAAATTTAAATTTGTTGGTGGGCCAAGGTACATTACAAGCATTATCAGGATGCTTTGGCTATTTGTAGAGTACCTGGGAATCCACAATACTTCATCACGTTCACTTGTAATGTAAAGTGGCTAGAAATACAAAGATATCGTCAATGAGCTAGTGGTGGAGTGGTAAGGGAGAGACCTTGTGTTCCAAGTAACTCAGGTTCAATTCCTGCTCCCAACATTTAGTTTCTACGGCACCTGGTGATGATGGGAGACTAGCGAATTGGCGGCGATCACTAGTTCGATCATTGAACTGAGCGGGTTTTACCTCACCGCACTGTCGTGATTCGGGCGAGTGTTAACAGGGTTTCGGCCCTAGGTGAGGGTTTTCCCCGGTTCGGAAGGCGAGTAGTATCCCAATGTGGTGAATTTCGTCAGTAGCCCATTTGAAGAATTCGTTGGACGTTAAAAAAAATACAAAGATATCTTTCACGATGTCCTATTTTGAAGGCTAAGATCGTCCAGATATAATTGCTAGGGTTTTCCAGTTTAAAGTAAAGTCCTTTTTGATTAAGTTTCTAAGAAGCTCAGTATTTTTGGGTATGTTGTTGCGGGTATGATATCTTCCTATATACCTCAGTTTATTGTGATCTTTAAGAATATTAACTTTCCTTATTTTCTACAGATCTTTACTCTATTGAATTTCAGAAAAGAGGTTTCCGTATTGTCATTTGCTATTATGGGTTACGGTAGCTGACAGGATTCGGGAAGCCTATCAAATTGACGAATTTATTTCTGCAGAGATTCCAAATCCGTTAACTCAGCCTCAGTTGTTTGCGATGTTTACCAATCTTATGATACATGGACCATGTGGCATTGTAAAGCCTAACTCGGGATGCATGGAATCCAGATCGTGTTCAAAGAAGTTCCCGAAAGATTATCACGAACATACGACTTTTGATGATAAGGGTAATGCACGTTATAGGAGACATTCAGTTGGATTTAGTTTAGTTGTTGGAATTAATCTTGATGTTACGGGTTGTATACGGGTCAAGTCGGTTACCGAATAGCAAACGGGTCACGGGTTCAATTCGGCTCAAAAAGTGTGTACGTGACTAGTTGAAGATTTGGTCTAGGATTTACCGAATTTCATGCATATGAACGTTGCATGGTGGTTGCTAGAAAGTGGAGAATATGGTTTAATTTAGCATGTGTTTATTTTTGTTTTTTTATTATAAATAGTAGTATGTGATGTAGCCATTTTACAATTCAATAATCAAATCAGTGTATTCATTTCCTTTTCTCTTTTGCAAACTTACTTTCACGAGAGTTGTGAGTTAGAGTGTGGGGCCTGATCCAACAATTGGTATCAGAGCGGTGAAGACGAGGGACGTTTTGAGAGTCGCTTCGAGAAGTGGAGCAGCCTTTTGGCTGCAGGGCTGAAGACGAAGAAGGTCGTAGCCGCGCCGCGAGAAAGAGAAAGAAGACGGTGGCGGTTGCCAACCAACCAAAAGAGAGTAAGACCGAGGAAGACCGTCGCCTCGCCTGAAGAAAGCATCGGCGATTACAAGATCATCGCCGGCCATAAGAGAACTGGAAGCCGTGATAGACCGAAGGCGTGACCGAGACCGAACCAGTTTCTCCTTGCCAAGACGGTAGACCGAATAAAGCTTATCTTGAAGAAAGCTTAGACCGAAAGACCGAGCAATAGACCGAAAACTGTGAACCAGAGACCGAGACCGAAAGGGTTCACATCAGACCGAGAGAGAAAACAACAACGAGAGAAAGAAGAAAGAAAGTCGGTACCGTGAAGAAAGAAGAAAGACGGGTGCCGCATTGGCTCGTTGATCCCAAAAGAAAAAAAAGGAAAGATAGAAAAGACCGAATCGACTAGAATGAATGAGTCGATCAAGAAAGCCGAAGAAAGAAAGCGAAAGTTAGCAAGAAACGGACCCGTGCGGTAGCGGTTCGAATAGAAAGTCGGAAAGAACGGATTCGAATGAAGCAAGCAAGGGTGATTCGAATCAAGCAAGATAGCATGTTTAGCAAGAAAACTGATTACAGTTTTAGCATGGAAAGCAAGGATGAATGCAAGCAAGAATTGAGCAACTAGAAATAAACCATATCAAGATTAAGGGGGTGAATGTTGGAATTAATCTTGATGTTACGGGTTGTATACGGGTCAAGTCGTTACCGAATAGCAAACGGGTCACGGGTTCAATTCGGCTCAAAAAGTGTGTACGTGACTAGTGAAGATTTGGTCTAGGATTTACCGAATTTCATGCATATGAACGTTGCATGGTGGTTGCTAGAAAGTTGGAGAATATGGTTTAATTTATCATGTGTTTATATTTTTTTTTTTTTTATTATAAATAGTAGTATGTGATGCACCCATTTTACAATTCAATAATCAAATCAGTGTATTCATTTCCTTTTCTCTTTTCAAAACTTACATTCACGAGAGTTGTGAGTTAGAGTGTGGGGCCTGATCCAACAATTGGTAAGAGTGGTGTCGAATTGGACAATCGTTATGTTGTGCCTTACAATCCAGCTTTATATACTAAATTTATGGCACACATTAATGTAGAGTATTGTGGTTAGAGTATGCTTATTAACTACCTATTTGAGTATATATCCAAAGGTGTTGACCGTATACACTACAATAATACGTTCTCCTACATAAACACAATCAGTAAAACAATGCGATTCCAATCAGCAAAATGAATATATAAACTTCTTAGATGGGAGGTTTTATATGTCCACATGATTCTGTCTGGAGGATTTTCAACTTTTACATGCATGATAGAAATCCCGTAGTTCAGGTTCTTGCTGTACATCTAGAGAATATGCAAAACATCACTTTTCGTGACAAAGATCATCTTGACAATGTAGCTAATAATCAGTTTAGCAAGCGTACAACGCTTATAGAATGGTTATAGTATTGGTAGGCATTTATGCTATGTCGATTAACTTAATGAATATAGATGGGATGTAGCATCAAAGCACTGGATACGTAGAACAACAAACAAAACGCCTACGATTGGAAGGTTGATATATGTACATCCAGCATGTGGTGAAGTATTCTATTTGCGTTTACTTCTAGGTCATCAAAAGGGTTTCCACTCTTACAGTTCTATTCGGATTGTTAAC
The DNA here is from genome assembly GCA_947069175.1 of Scalesia atractyloides. Lineage (NCBI taxonomy): Eukaryota > Viridiplantae > Streptophyta > Magnoliopsida > Asterales > Asteraceae > Scalesia > Scalesia atractyloides. Next base: position 95,386,893 of record CAMTDV010000017.1, on the reverse strand, counting down.
GGACATGTATTCTTCACGTACAGAAATGATTATGAAAGGTTAGGGTTGATTGGTGATGATAGGGAATGGTCATTTACCTTTGACGAGGCATCGAATTGGGTGACCGCTAAAGAACTACGATCTTTATTTATCCAAATTCTGTTATACTTTGACATTACGGACCCGGTAGAGCTTTGGAATCAACATTGGCATAAAATGGCTGACGATGGACAAAGAAATTTTGGTTTGGTAAATGATGAGAAGATGATGCAGTTTTTCCTTTGTGAATTATAGTTATTACTTCAATCTGGGTCTTTAGATTCGTCTTTGGTAGATTTTAGTCTACCAATGCCTAACTCAAGAATGCTAGAACGGTTAAGAAACAGATTGCTTATGGAGGAGAAAAACTATGACAGACATGTTTTGGCATCTAAACATCAATCCTATCATGGTAGACTAAATGCAGATATACGATCATGTTATTTCAGGTTCTGAATAAAACAAGCAAACCCTAACATTTGGTTACGGCCATGGTGGTAGTGGGAAAACATTTTTATGGGCCGCTATCCTGGCTGCTTTACGTTCTTCTGGTAAAGTGGTCTTAGCTGTTGCAGCTTCAGGGATTGTGTCTTTACTTCTGCCCTCAGGTAGAACTGCTCACTCATGGTTTAAGATACCGCTAGATCTAACAGAAAAGTCTATTTGTCATATTAAGAAAGACACTCATCTTGGTACAATACTTAAGGAGATAGTTCGTAACGTTTGGGATGAGGCGCCAATGAGTGATCGTCGATGTTATGAAGCTTAGACAAAGCCCTAAAAGACCTGGAAGATAATACCTCAAAACCTTTTGATGGCAAGTCAGTGTTGTTGGGCAGAGACTTTAGGCAAACCTTACGTTATTCCTAAATCGACAAAAGCCACCCTTTTAGCTTTGATATTACCTAGGTCTTACTTGTGCCCACACTTTAAGCTCCAGTCTTACGTAAACATGCGCCTGCAAAGGCCGAATCTTACTTTTGAAAGACAGCTTGAAATATCTTCTTTCTCCTCGTGGTTGGTTGCTATAGGAGACAGTGAAGTAGGTACGCCAGACATCAATGATCCAGTCAACATGAAGATACTTGATATACCTTCGAGATACCTCATAGTGCATTCGAAAAGAGCGTTGACAGACCTTATCCGCTTCATTTATGATGATACTACCCTTCAACAAACGACTGCAACCACATTGTCAACGAAAGCAATTGTTTGCCCAAAGAATGATACAACAAATGAGATCAACACATAAATAATTGGCATAGCAGATGGCTCCTGGAGAACGTATCAAAGCATTGACTCATTTATACCAACTGCGATCAGTGACGCAGACATAGAGTCTCTTTGTCTACCAGAGTACTTGAACCTTCTAAAGTTTAGTGGCCTTCCACCTCATACTTTAGAGTAAAGGTAAATTCGCCCATAATTTTACTGAGGAATCTTAACCCACTTGAAGGCCTTTGCAATGGTACAAGAACGATAGTAACACAGTTGCTAGCAAGAGCAAGTGAGGCACAAATAATGACTGATAAATTTATAGTTAAACGTGTTTTCATACTCAAGATTTCTTTGATACACAAGGATGATGAACTACCCTTTCATTTTAAAAGAAACAGTTTCCTATAAGGCTATGCTATGCAATGCACTATAAATAAAAGCCAAGGACAATCGTTAGACAAAATAGGAGTATGCTTCCCACAACCAGTATTCAGTCATGGACAACTAGATGTTGCTTTGTCTAGAGCTATTGCGCCCAAATCTTTAAAAATACTTATAGTTCTAGAAGAAAAATGGTAATAGTACCACAAGAAACATAGTTTATACGGACTCCTTAAATGAAATTAGACATATGTGTTGATATTCTTTACACATACGTTACATGTACCAAAATACATTATACGTTATCATAATTTCTTACTTATACATTCATTGTGCTATACATTTCATCATTAACATGCATGTAGAATTAAAATTACCCAAAAAAGAAGTTTTAAATTCTTTTAAACTTCGGTATGATTCTTTTATTACCTTTGGATTTCATATTACATATATTTGTATTAGATATCCTAATGTATGTTATGTATAATATATATATAATATTTACTTATTATCCAATTGATTTAACTACAACTACTTTAGTACTAATCTTTTGTCTGCTGTTGTCCATACTTATATATAAGGATCAGTGTCAAGATGTCATTTAGACCTTTGAGGGATATCAGGCCAAAGGAGAAACCACAACCTATTGAAATTAGGGTTGTGAAAAAGTGATGGCGCCAAGCAAGATACAAGGTGTCAACAAAAGTGATCTATGCTTTCAATTTGTGGACAAATACGTAAGATGTGATTTAATATTCATTTATAACATACCGAAAATTCTTTCATAACATCATTAGCATGACTATAATTTTTTTATGTAATGTAGGGGATGGAATAGAGGCTACTGCTGATGCTGGCGAGGTGGAATACTATGACTCCATAATACATTTACAGTGTACCGTGTTACTGGGCATGTGTGCACCAAAGCTAGGGAGTTTATGGCTACTGTTAAGCACGAGGCATCACTCATAATTGGCAAGAAAGCAAGGTTTATTCCCATAGAGAACCTGGAGACCTACTATCTACTTTGGATTTGCCCATTATGGGTTGCTTAAAGGCAAAGTTAAGGATAACAAGCTTCTTACTGGTATGTTTATACATAAAGGAATAACAAAATTGAGTTATATAACCATTTAATGAACAAGTAATTATGTGATTGCAGATTATATTGATCGTGTTGACGAGAACCACTTGCGACCCACTTAAAAAAACAAAGCCATTAAGGATGGTTGCCATGAGAGATGAACTATAAGTATTACTACACTATGTTAGCGATCAAAAGCCTTGGATATCTTGTAATTAAATAACTTTCTTATTGCATAGGGAAAACAAGTTGAAATAACATTGTAGCCAAACATGATACCATCTCATTAGAGACAATGTAGTGCCCGAAGATATAGTAATCACTAGCACACAGGTCTCAGACCTGATGCTGTTGGAGTCAACACATCTTACAACATTTGTTAATCAGAATTTGCCCACATTGCTGAAAGAGTAAACATGTAAGTCAATAAAAAAAACCTAAAAAGGGAAAAAAACGTTAAGTATGTTTAGTTTTTTAAACATTATCCGACTTGTATGTGGTTAATAACTCAATTCTGAGTAATCTTAATTTATGTGTTTCAAAATATGTTAAGTAACCTTGATCCTTAATTCTAAGTTATTATACTTTATAGAATTGGATTACATGGTAAGTACAGGTGTTTTGCATTAAACTCTATACACTTTCTACATTCAATGGTAAATTAAAATGGAAAATATAAATGGGAAAATGTAAATGGATTCAGTGCATGTGATTAATATTTGTGTTGTCATAAACAAGCTGAAACAGCTCCCAAATAACCTGCTAGGAGACTTCCGATCCTGTTGTGACACTCCAACAGCTAGACTCGCCTCAGCACCCAGAACTTCAGGTACGTTATTGTATGGAAGTTCAATATTCATGCAAACATCCTATTGTAAATAGTGTTACACAATTATCATAGCAAATTGTAATAGTACGCGCTTAAGTTTTAGCCAACGCATTGTCTATCACAGTTGTCACATTATCTACATACCACATCTCACATAACAATGTGTACCTGAGAGTACACTTTACATGTAAAAGGGCAACTGAAAGTTATGTTCTATTTCGCTACTTGCCAATATCATCAGTTACCCACAATTATTAACTCATTTTCAATATTGTTTCATGTACACTAACACTTTTGGACACTCTATCAACAGTTAGATGTCAAGCGTGGGTGGAAAAGATTGAAACAAACAGAGGCTGGTATTATGTCAAATGTTCAAAATGTGGCAAAAAATCTACCCGGATGAAGATGGGTCATTAAACTTCGTTTACAAAGATGAAGATGATGTCGTTCCCAAATTCTCGTGCATCACTATACTAGAAAAACAAAAAAAAATTATATTGTGTATTGTAATCAAAATCCAACTACTTTGCTAATACAAACATGGTGTGAATGCTTTTCATTAACGACTCAAAAAAACCGACTGAGGTTACCTTCTTCAATGAAGGCATGACGACTTTCCTTAAGATTACCTGTGAAGAGCTCATTAGGAAGTATGTTTGGACAGACCCAAAGATACTCCCACCTTAGATGGAATCAATCATTGGTGAAGCAAGGATGATGGACATCTCGCGCAGGAGTGAAAAGCACCTGGTTGTCACCAATGTCATAGACGTCGCCAATGCAGGTGAGACACAATCTTTAAGTCATCAGCAGTTCATGTTGGCATTACAACCAACCACCCCTAACCAAAAAATCAACCTAGCAAAAAGGACTCAACCTGATTCACCAGGTATATGACTTTATATTTACTTACATTTTACTTACTATGAAATTTGCATCTGATGCATAAGATGTTCGCCAATTATATGTAGATTAACACATCATCACCATAGAAAACAATTGACTAACTCATTCGTCGATGTAGTATTTACATGTTAAGAAACACTATACAGATCTTTTCTTTTGTTTTCTTTTTCCTTGCTCCAGACTTTAGCCAGCTTGCGAGAGAGGGCGTGAGACATAATATGACAGAACACCCCTTTTGGAAATGCCGAAGACTTAGAAGACATGGCAGCAACAACACATCCACACTAGCATAACACATCATAATATAACTTTTGGGTCGAGTTATTTGACTAATAGGCTGACTGTTAGTAATATAACTCGCCACATACCCACTTGACAAACTTTTATATAAGTTAGCAGCGCAACATACCCACCGGAGAAACTTTTGTATAACATAGCTAGGTAGGTTGCATGATGTGGATGGTAGAAAAAACCATATGTCTTCGGCTACATATAATATATATAAACTGCCACCCGCCGCATTGCAAGAGGTAATATTTTAAGTTTAACTAGAATTTGGACCCGCCGCGCGTTGCGGCGGCGTAAAAAATTAAAGTAACTCGAATTTATACAATATATTTGATCCAACTTGTTTCTGAAAAAAATACGCCACCGTTGAATAAAAAAGTATTATATTTGACTCGACTCACTTTCGTACACAGTTTACGAACGTACACAAATAAGGATAAAACACATTATATTTGAAATAGACTTGTTTCAGGAAAAAAGTTTATGTCAAAACGTTAGTCGTTTCCATTGAAACGCGAATTTAAACCGACATGTACGTTAACACTGCCATACATCGTGTGTTACGGCTGCGACACCTTAATTGTTTATAGTTGGCGGTACGTTATGTGATGCGTTAACCATATAAAAACACGCGTTTCGGCTATCCGATCTAACTCAGTGTAACCTATATAAGTATTGCGGTTACAATGTACGATGATGAAATTAATGTGTGATGCCCGCACGTGAAATTATGTGTTTTTTACATTGTTACACACGGTATGTTTGTGATATTAACGTTAGTTGACATAGATAAAAAAGAGTATGTCTCGGTCGTTGCGGTGTAAAGTTGTAATGGTAACTTAGACAACCATGTGAAATCATAAAAGTACTTAGATATTAACATGGTTAGACATAGATAAAAAACATATTAGTATGCGACAGGCTACGATGTAAAATCGTAAATATAATTCAAATAAAATGAGACGCCAAGTTATTACGTAGAAAGGTTAGCGGGTCAAAGGTATTAATTACCAAAAAATTAAAACTGAATGTTCAACTAGTTAAAGAATAGGGGATATAGGTGCCAAATTAAAATGTTTAGGGACCAAGTTTTATTTTTAAGACACAGTAAATAAATATTAAATTTCATGTAAATAATTAATATTAGTAAGTTTTGACTGAAGAGTAATCACATAAAATTTAAACTCCAACTGAGAAAAAGTAATTTAAACTCATTTGAAAAAAAAAAAGAAAAAAGAAAAACAAAAAGAAACTTTAATCGAGAAAAAAAGGAAATTTTAAACTGCATTTGAAAAAAAAAAAAGAAACTCTGATCGAGGAAAAGGAAATTTTAAACTGCATTTGGAAAAAAAGTTAAGGCGGTGTCTGTGATATGATAGCCACCGACCTTTTGTTTTAAGATATAGAGTAATTAATTTATTAGACGGCCGCATATAACCAGCACAAATGCAAGGTGATAAATACACTAAAAACATGCCTAATAAGTTATCACATCAGATTTTCAAAAATAAATTAAAAATACACATTTTCTCTCCAACCCTACAAACATCCTTACCAATGCTTATAGTTTCACAGCAATGTCACTTTTGTATTTATTTTTAATAAGAGTAAATTGCACAAAACATCCTTTATGTTTCCTCAAACTTGCAGGTTCCAGCCTTAATGTTTAAAAGTTGCTAAAAACAGCCTTTAAGTTTATTTTTGTTGCGGGTTCAATCCTTTACAGCTAACCACGTTATTTTCTTCAGTTAAGTTCCCTCACATGCATAACATGTGAGGGTATATTCGTCATTTTGGTTGATCTGGTTATAAAACACATGAATCTGGTTATCCCTCACATGAATCTGGTTATAAAACACAACCCCCTTCCTTCTCTCTCTCTCTCTCTCTCTAACACCATAACCACCACCATCACCTCCACCAACCGTCAGCATACCTCCACCACTGCCACCCCAGCCGAAATAGATCGGAAAGAAAAGGCCGGAAAGACAACAAATCGGAAAGAAAAGGCCTCAAAAAACACATCACCTCCTCCACCGACACCACCTCCTCTGCCACCACCTCCACCTCCGACACCACCTCCTCTGCCACCACCTCCTCTGCCACCACCTCCACCTTCGACAAAACCCCCCAAAATCCCCAAATAACTCTGCCACCATCATCTTCAACTGCCACCACCACCACCGCCACCTGATACATCACCACCGTAGGGTTAGGGTTTCGGTTTGAGATTGTGGACCGATGATGTTTGTTGGAGGATATGGAGATGCAGAGGCGAAATTGCGGGGATAATTGAGGGGAGAACGGATGAATGTTGTTCAGAAAAGAGTAAACCTGATTCGATCGGTCCTTTGTTCATGATAGCGGCGGCACCGGTTGCACCACCGTGTGGTGCGGCGGCGAGTCCTCACCTGAAAAACAACATCAAACCGTAACCGTCAAGCAAAGGCCGGCGGCGGCTAGGTCTTTCAGGCCGGAATTGAAGGTCAAAACAGTTCGGAACCCTAGCCGCCAAGGCCGACGGCGGCTAGGTCTTTCAAGCCGGAACTGGAAGTCAAAGCAGATCGTGCCCCCTCGGTTCTCTCTCTTTTTCTCTGTTTTCTCAGATTTCTTTTTCCCTTTCTAAACTACCATGCGCATCTCTCTCTTGTGTGGTGGTGATAACTGTGGGTGTTGTTGTTGGGTCCATTAACAGGTAGAACGGTAGTGGTTGAGGGGAGGTTAGGGTTTGGTGTTTGGTGTTGTGGTGGTTGGTGACGGTGGGGCAAGATGGTTGTGATGGTGAACAATGGTTGGTGAAGGGTATGGATTGTTTTGCTAAGGCTGGAGATGGGTAGTTGTTAGGGTGGTGATGGGTAGGGGCGTGTGGTGGTTTTAATTCTGAGAGGTGGAGACCGGAGACGGTTTGTTGTGGTGGTTGTTTATTAATGTGTGTGTTTATTATACATAATATATAATAATATCAAATATATAATATGTATTATATTATATTTAAAAAGATCAAACAAAATGACGAATATACCCTCACATGTTATGCATGTGAGGGAACTTAACTGAAGAAAATAATGTGGTTAGCTGTAAAGGATTGAACCCGCAACAAAAATAAACTTAAAGGCTGTTTTTAGCAACTTTTAAACATTAAGGCTGGAACCTGCAAGTTTGAGGAAACATAAAGGATGTTTTGTGCAATTTACTCTTTTAATAATTAAATTCTTTTATCAATAATATATTTTCTTCTACATTATATATAACAAATATTCTAAAAACAAAACATTAAACTTCTAAACATGTGATTAAAAAACATATGTATTTTTTAATCTTGTATTATTTGTTTCATTAAAAGTAGCGTTGATAAACTGACATTTTTATATAAAAATATTACATTTTTTTTTGTTATTTTACCCAATTACTAAATTTGAAATGAAAAATAAATGTGGTATACAAGTCACTGAAGCTTATAGCGTACGCCTTATTTATGCATATAAAAATAAATTAAAGCAAGAAAAAAAATACAAAACTTACCTTGGACCCCATCATCTCATCAAATGCACTATTCTTCCTCAAATACACTTCATTTGAATGCAAACTCATCCAATGCATTTTCCCTTAAATGCTAAATCCACTTAAATCAAATGCAATCTAAATTCTTTTCATGGTATAACTTTTCATGTCAAACATATACCGTTCTACTTTAAAAATTATTTTTAATCCTTGATATCAATAACATATTCATGTCAAACATATACCGTTCTACTTTAAAAAAATATTTAGAATCCCTAATATCAATATCATAAGAAATTTGACACCTCGTAAAGTTGACAATCCTAATATAAATAAAAGATTAACTTAACAACCTCACTAAAAATATATTAGAAATGATTTTGTAAATATTACAAGTCTACTTGGATTAATATAAATAAAGATAAACTTAACCACCTCACTATAAAATATGTTAAAAAGAATTTTATAAATATTACTAGTCTACTGTGATTTGTGTAAGCTAGTTATCTTTTGCATATCTCAAACCTAACTAACCGATCTGGTTAATCGATCTACCAAGCGATCGTGAAACTAGAGATGGATTCAGTATGTAAAGAGGGTGATTCAATATGTACAGTTACCTTGTAAGTGCTTGTGGTTCAGCCCCATACTTTATGAAAAGAATTGACATATATAAAGAAAAGAGGGGCACTCCGACATTTTTGAAGTATTGTGGGCACTTTGTCCTCTACAAATTGAAGTATTGGAGCATTGCAAAAAGTATTGCATAAAAAGTAAAAAACAAAACAAAAGTTCAACGTTTATGGCTTAAAAACATGGTTTTACATATAATAAACGGTCTAAAATATTAGGTTTCGTAAATAAACAAAAAATCTATTAGGTTAGAGGGGTGCTCCCTTCAACTGTCCTCACTGGAGCCAATCAAATTCGTCAATGTCAACTTACCTCTCCAACTCCCCCTCAAGCACTTAATCACAAGGGCTAGTTTCACCCTAACCATTTAAAAAAAATAACAAAAAAATGTAAGATTGGTTAAAAGATAGTGCGGCCACCATTACCCCCTCTCCCTCCTCTTCCAGCATACGGTAACAATTTACTGATTTTGGAGTTCACTTCAAGTGGTTGCCGCACATCAAGAGTGTTGGCGGCACAGTCCCCTCGCGGCTCCCTTCCCCGCATGCACCCTTCTCACCCTTATATCGATCTAGTGAAATATGGTTGAGTTATAATTATTTGTTGTTTTTTCTTGACCCGACCCATGTTGACATACATATTTTGCCCCATCGAAAATTTATGTTCTTGTCACTGCATGAAACAAAACTAACAATTTTCACCGGTTCAAATCGAATCGTAAGCATCCCTAATATCAGCATTGTTGAGGGTAGTCTCATTTGGTACCATGCTATATTACATATCAACCTAACACCTCTGTTTCTTTTTTTCGGATAGTTAAAATAATTCATTTGATGGCCCGCTACACACCTAATTTCATTTCACATCTACATCTAAAGTTACAATAAAAATATTTTCTAAATTAAACACTTCATGATTGAAGGTGAGGAGTTGGTGAGGTGAGACTTGGCCCATCTTCAAACAAATGAAATTATAGGAGAGAGGAATTTATCATTAAAAGTAGGAAGATTCTCGGAATTTATCATTAAAAGTAGGAAGATTATCAAGTGTTTCACTGTGGGAATACAGTGGTATCAGCTTAGTTTGTTACGTTATCAGCACTCGCTATGATAGTCGAAAGAGAAAAAATTACATCGATCGAAAACAATAAAAACATATATTGATACCGGAACCGATGTTTAGTTGATATCGGTTCAGTTCGTTTGCATTTTATTTTTATTTTATTTCAACATTGCGATTTTTATTTCTATAACAGATACCGTGCCGCTATCGTAACAAAACCGAATCAAAACCGATTGAACAATATCTCTATCAACACCCTATTTATTTTTATTGTTTCTGCTGTCGATACACTGAATACCGTATTGATAAGAAAACAATATAAAAATGAAAACCCCTAGTAGAGAAAAACAATACCGAACTGAATTAAACAAAATATGTTTAAAATCAATTAAGTTAATAAAACAAATATAATAATAAAAACTTAGAAAAAATATTAAAAAAAGTAAACCGTTATTCTGGCCACTTTAAAATGATATGTATGATTAGTGGGATTTTCTCACGTTTCGATGCGGGCCTTTGGTCATTATCAGTCTAGTTCATTACACTATAAGTATGATATCGGCACTCGGCACATAAATCCTTGCCAATTGACACGTTTTTTACATTGATGAAAATCCATACAAACCAATACTCATACCGGTACCGGTGTTGTTTGGTCGGTATCGTATTGTTACGATACCGTTATCGTACAGACACTCCATATGGCTTACGCTACAAAAACATACTTCATTCCGAATATTACTTTGTGTTCAATGAGTTTTATACCGTCACGTCGAGAAATCTATAAAAAGGAATACAATACCGTTACCAACGTTGTTTGGTTGGTATATGTTTGGTTTGTGATGATAAAAATAATCAACTATTTTGGTCGGTATATGTTCGGTTTGTGATGATAAATAAAATCAACTATATATAACCTGTTCGAGTACTGATGTTGTTTAGTCATTATATGTTCGGTTTGTGATGAATCAAACTATATATAACCGTTCGAATACCGATGTTGTTTGGCCGGTATATGTTCGGTTTGTGATGATAAAAAAAGTCAACTATATATGAACCGTTCGAATAGAAATCTTATCGAATCGTACATAATAATAGGCAAATGATGATGTTAATAATAAAAAATACCGATATTGTTCAGACAATATCTGTAATATTAAAAAAAATCAAATGAAAAATAGATAAAATAGCATTAAAAAATAAAAACAATTATTTAAAAAAACCAATCAATGTTCATAGGCACTTTTCAAATTCTATTCTATTCTATATCCTAACAAAATCAAAGAACACTTACAGTAGAATACAAATTATTAAACACAAGCTACAATATTAAATATATTACTTTCCTAAAGGTTTACACATCTCAATGAAAAGGTTTTGGAAATGCTTTTTTATTTTGGTTTTTATTTTACTATTTTAAAATATATGTTTTTTATAATAATTTCTATATCCTAAAAAATCAAAGAACACTTACAGTAGAATACAAATTATTAAACACAAGGTACAATATAAATATAACTTTCCTTAAAGGTTTACAATATTCAATGAAAAGGTTTTGGAAATGCTTTTTTATTTTGGTTTTTATTTTACTATTTTAAAATATATGTTTTTTATAATAATTTTTATACTAAAATTACTTTTAAACATATTACTTTTTTGTTTATAACTATTAAGATACGATGTTTTATAAATTCTAAATATGTTATTATGATATGCTTATTTTTATCTACGTCTATAAATAAACTTTACTTAAAACCGAGTTGTGAATAGTAATTTACAATTGATCAAAGCCCATGCGTACATGTTATCAACGTTATGTCGTGATTTAGTTTTTTTAAGTGACACGTTTACCTTCTCGTTATTTTATCAAAATAATATAATATTTTATAAATTTGAATATTCGTTACGATGTGCTTATTTTTTCCTGGATTTGATAAAAAATATTTGAACGTATCAAATATAGTTATTTTTTGTTCTTTCATTGAAAACTAAACCAATGTCAACCAAATAATGTTGGTACTGGTACCATATCCATTTTTAATGATTTTCTTAATGTCTCAAACAACGTTGTTACGGTAACGGTAACGAGTTAAAATGATACCGGCCAAACAACATTGGTACCGGTATTTGCACAGTAACGAACCAAACCGACATGGTCTGAAAGCCCGCAGCGAAACGCAAGAACTCCACTAGTTATATAAAAAATAGTTTTTAGTTTAATAAAGGTTTTGGAGGGACGAACACTTTTCATATCATTTATAGTGGGGAAGTTACAAAATGTCCCCCTTAGACATAAAGTGACATGTGAGATATATAAGGGGGTGAAGTGGGATGTAGTGGAGATGTGTGAAGATAAGGGGGAATTTGATTTTTAATTTTTTTTATTTTTTAAAGTTAAAAAGGGGTGTAGTGAAGATTTATGTAAATATAGGGGGATCTGATTGGCTATTCAAATTTAGCGTGTGTGAGGAAACACCATTAAAAAAAGGCCAAAAACGCCCCGCGCCGCCATGGGCGAAGCTTTTAAGGGGCAGGAGGGGGCGGTCGACCCCCCAAACTTTTCGCTCAGTAGTGGAGAGTATGTAGTTTTCATATAGAAATTTTTGCGTATATATATTTTCGACCCCTCGGTTTTATAGATACTTTAGGTTTGGTGACTTCCACCCTTGGATCGGAAATCTCAAGCTTTGCCACTGCATCCGGCGGTGTGTTGGGGCTTTGTGAGGCGCTTTTGGGGCAATATGGTCTCAAAAGTCATCCAAGATGCTGTCACCATAACATAATGTTTTGAGTGGTATACTGGTACTATATATAATACCATCAAAAACAAACCAAGGCTCGTCATTTGATTCAGTCATAGACTCTTACAAGATGTCTGAAGAAGAGGAAGGGCTACTCAAAGTGAATCAAATAAACGGGGGAATAGTTCTTCCTATGGTCATAAAAACCGCTATCGAACTCGATCTCTTTGAGACCATGGCGAAGACTCCCGGGGGACGCTTCTCTTGTTTTGATCTCGCTTCTAGTCTCCCTAGACAAACCCATGAAACCCCGGTGTTAATTGAACGGATTCTTCGGTTTCTAGCTGGCCACTCGATTCTCACATCAACCGTGGTAAATGATGACAATGGAGAATCTCAGAACTTGTATGGCATGACAAAGGTATCGAAGTATTATGTTCGAAAACCAGATGGAACATCTCATGCTTCAACACTTCTCCTTATCTACGATAAAGTACTCGATGATATGCTTCAACACTTCTCCTTAACCCTTTATCAACGAAATACTTTTAAAATTGACCCAATTTCCCCTCAAAAAAAGTTGAGAACAATCACCATATATATTATTTTGTCTGGAACAGGTACCATCTGAAAGATGCAGTTATTGAGGGAGGGGTCCCATTTGACAAGGCTCATGGGGTGAATGCATTTGAGTATCCTGCAAAAGACAATAGATATAATGAGGTATTCAACAGGTGCATGTATGACAACATGAGAGTGATATTAGCTGTGATGATGAAGTTTCTAAAACTGCCATCGGCAGTGATATGGTAATGTTGATTGCTAACCCAGGTGGCAAAGAGTGAACCGCAAAAGAATACAACGTCTTGGCCAAAGAGGCCGGATTCGCTTCTATGGAAATGGTTTGCGAGGTCTCTACTTTTTGGATCATGGAATTCTACAAGAATATTTAACTTATATGTTGAGTGTTATAATCTTGTAACCAGGATCCGAAGTTAAAGGATTTCATATATTTCGTTTAATATGATAATAAACACGACAGTGATTTGTTAAATGCATTTCATGATTGTAGCCTTGTAGGTGAGGAGTTGGTGAGACTTGGCCCATCCTCTAACAAAAGGAATAATATATTCACTAACGTAATTACAAGAGAAGGACAATATAGTATTACAAAAAACTATTAGTTGGATAAAGGTTTTGGATAGTGACCACTTCTCAAAAGTCATCCAACAGGTTGGTTCAAATGTTCAAAATAAGTAAATAACATGTTTTGAGTGGTATATATAATACCATCCCATACTATATTAGCATGAATACGTATTAAAGGTGTTATTAAATCACGCAAAAAATAAATAAATAAACGCTCCAAAACACTATGAATTAAAAGCGGGCATTAATCCATCAATATGGGTTGTTTCTCTACTAAACCTACCGAAGAAGACAAAGAAATAAAAAAAAAAGTTGTACTTCATGTCGTAAGTCTTTTTTCATAAATTTATGTGTTGATCTACTTATTCTATTAAAACAAATAAAGTAAGGATTTTTAAGTTATTTATGTTTATTATTATTTTTTAAAATTTTATATTAATAGAGTTGAGCAATAGGGTTGAACCGGGTTTGAGAACCTAGTTTGGTCCCAACCTGAAGCGGTTTCATAGGATTCAGTTCTTTGATCTTCCAACCCGGTTTGAATTTTTTTAACCTAACTCCAAACAAGTTTGAACATGGTTTGGGTTGAAACCCTAACCAGTTGGGCACCTCTAGTTGAGGGTAGTCTTATTTGATACGGTGCTTAGTCGTATTTGATATGGTGCTATATTACATATTAACCTAACACGTCCTGTCACATCTTAATAAGCAGAAGAACTGAAATGCCATTTAGTCATAATATGTGAAGGGTTTTTTCTGTAATTATGTAAATATGATGGTTATAGTTAGAATTAGTTGGTTAGTCGATTGGAGAGTTCGTTATATACTGTTTGAGTGGTAATAATCATCTCGATAATGAATTGAATCTCGTTAATTTCTCTCTTATGATTCTCTCGCAATTTCTTATCGTAACACCTCTTTTTTGGGTAGTTTAAATTTTAAAATGATTTATTTTTATTTCATTTGGCTCGCTACACAGCTAGTTTCAATTCACATCCACATCTACAACTACTTTAAAAATATTTTCTAAATTAAATACTTCATGATTGTAGGTGAGGAGTTGGTGAGGTGAGACTTGGCCCATCTTCTAACAAACGGAATAATATATCCTCTAATGAAATTACAGGAAATATATCATTAAAATAGTTTATAGTTGAATACATGTTATGGAGAGATGATCTCTTCTCAAAAGTCATCCAACAAGTTGGTTCAATAACAGAATGTTTTGACTTTTGAGTGGTATATATAATACCATCCAAAACAAACTAAGGTTCACCACTCAACAAACATCATTTGGTTCAATCATGAACTCTTACAAGATGTCCGAAGAAGAGGAAGGGCTACTCAAAGTGAATCAAATAAACGGGGGAATAGTTCTTCCTATGGTCATAAAAACCGCTATCGAACTGGATCTCTTTGAGACCATGGCGAAGACTCCCGGGGGCCTCTTCTCTTGTTTTGATCTTGCTTCTAGTCTTCCTAGACAAACCCACGAAACCCCGGTGTTAATTGAACGGATTCTTCGGTTTCTCGCTGGTCACTCGGTTCTCACATCAACCGTAGTAAAGGATGAACATGGAGGTTCTAAGAACTTGTATGGAATGACGGCGGTGTCGAATTATTATGTTCGAAAACAAGATGGAACGTCTCATGCGTCAACACTTCTCCTTGTCTACGATAAAGTACTTGTTGATTGTTGGTTAGTTATCTATATTTACGTCTTATATCTAGCTTTCTTTCTTTTTTTTTTTTTATACGGCAAATGTTACATAACACTATTCCTGAACTACCTGATGTCAGGAATTGAACACCGGTCACTCCCAGATGACATGAGATTCTAGTAATATGTCACACTTGTTTTTATATTTAAATAGTTAATGGCGTTAAATATGGATTTAATAGATTTAAGCTATTACCATACCAATATGGTTTTAGTTATAGATAACTTTATTCGAACGATGTAATTATTGAAGGTGGCAAATTTAATGGTCAAAGATCTTTGGTAAATTTGTCTGGGATAAAACAAAAACATTTTATTTATTGATAGCAAATATTATCTAGAGTTAAAAATGAATGAAGCCACTCATGACTACTTAAGATCTGATTTGTTAAAACGCGAATCTACTGACTTTAAACAAGTTCAAGCTTAAATTTCAGCTCTATACAAAAGACTGTAACACTAGAAAAGCCTATTACTTTTATAATATAATGTGGATATGATGTGAGGTAACAACAATATAATATAACGTAATGTAACATAGCGTTAGAGTTGTTCCAGAGAATCTTTGAGAATCCGGAGTCTCTAGTCGAGTAGAATTTTTTTCCATAGATTGTAATAGTTTTAGTATACTTACTAACTTTTGAATTCTTTGATAAGTTTCTTTAGAGCCATTTTAATAAATAGTTTACACATTTAACCCTTTATCAATGAAAGAGTTTTCAACATTTAACCTGTTATCAGTGAAAGAGTTTTAAAAGTGACCCAATTTGTTTGTGGCAGGTTTCATCTAAAAGATGCAGTTATTGAAGGAGGGGTTCCATTTGACAAGGCTCATGGGATGAATGCATTTGAGTATCCAGCAAAAGACAATAGATTCAATAATGTATTCAACAAGTGCATGTATGACAACACAACAATTGTGATGAAGATGATTCTGGAAAAGTACAAGGGATTTGAAGGAGTCAAAGAATTGACTGATGTAGGTGGTTGTTTAGGTTCTAACCTTGAGCTTATTGTTTCCAAGTACCCTAACATTAAGGGGATCAACTTTGACCTACCCCATGTCATTAAGGATGCACCTCCTTGCCCAGGTATATATTCAATTTCATAGACCACTGATTACGGTTTTAAGAAATGACATATCAAAACAACTGGATTAAGTGGGTTGGACCGATCAGTTTTACCGGTTTGACGGTTTGAACAGATTTTCCAAACTCGTTAGTTTGTATCATAACTTTTAAAGTTATAAAGATGGTTTACGAGTATAATGCATATACATAACCATAATTTCAAAAATGAAAAGAAGTGTAAATAATAAAAAGGTTAAACAACCAGTTCCAATTGACAAACTGGAATTAGACTATTAAACCACTAAATCGTGAACATCGAATTGTTTGGATGTCAAACTGACACTAGTTAAGACTTTAAGTCAACGACAATTACTTGATGCTCTTAACTAGGTGTGGAGCATGTCGGAGGAGATATGTTCCAAAGTGTTCCTAAAGGAGATGTTATTTTCATGAAGGTTTGTACTCAAGTTCTTTAACATAATCTTAGTTTAAATATTATATTGTTTCTTTTGTTAAATACCCATAATGATTTTTCATCTTCTTTTAGTGGATACTTCATGACTGGGGTGACAATTATTGCATCAAGCTTCTAAAGAACTGTTGGGCAGCATTGCCGGAGCATGGTAAGGTGGTGGTGGTTGAAGTTATCATTCCCGACCCTGAAAGTGATATCAATTGTAGTGATGAAGTTGCTAAAACCGCCATGGGCAGTGATATGTTAATGTTGGTTGCTAACCCTGGCGGCAAAGAGCGTACCGCAAAAGAATACAACGTCTTGGCCAAAGAGGCAGGTTTTGCTTCTATGGAGATTGTTTGTGGGATCTCTACTTTTTGGATCATGGAATTCTACAAGAACATTTAACTTATATGTTGAATGTAATTGCCTTGTAATGATGATCCGAAGTTAAAAGGACTTTATTTTTCATTTCGTTTTGTATGAAAATAAACGTGAAAGTGATTTGTTATAATGCATTTCTCTAATTTTAACCTAGGTATCATTCTCTTTAAATCGAGATTGTTTAGTAAGATTGATTACAAGAAGTTACAATAAGTGTGCTAATGTGTCATTAACATGGGAAATCTGAAAATAACTATAATGAACATTGTAAATGAACATGAACAGAGAGTTGCTCTTGAGTGGGCTTCATGTTTTTGCTTCATCAAAGCTATTGAGCCCAAAACAAAACAACACTTGCTCTTGAGTGGGCTTCATGTTTTTGCTTCATCAAAGCTATTGAGCCCAAAACATGACAACACCATCCCCACTCCCCCCCCCCCCCCCCCCCCCAACCCCACACACACAAACGTGGGCTTTTTTCCTCACTTCACCCCTTTTTCTTTCTTTCTTTTTTTTTTGTGTTAGCATTTTTTGAAATAACCAAGATCGTAGATCTATAACTATAAATTTGCATTTATTACGATTTGAACAAATTCTGGAAATCCATGTGTATTCTTACGTTGTTGCAATTGGTAAGAATCAAGCTGCAGGTTTATCTGTGTGGCTCTTATACAAGTGAAACCGCCGTGAGTTACTCGATATCAAGTCCGAATCGAATCGAGCTTATATGAGTTCGAACAAAAGAAAAAAAACTCATCGACGAACGAGCTTGAACTAGTCTCACTTCTTGAGCTTGAGTAGGCTCTTGAGCCTAAACGGGACTACTATTTATATAACTTTTCATTTATATATAAAACATACTGGAAGAATGCCCGCACGATGCGGTTGAAAACACAAACATTGCCAAGGGTGTACATGGTTCGGTTTGGTTATTAGCTTCAACCAAAATCGAAACCGGAGTGTCATAGGTTAATCTATTTTATTAACCAATCGGTTTTTTGTTAATTGGTAAGGTTGATTCGGTTAGATTGTTTTTTTTTTCAGTTCGGTTAATAACCAAACCAAACTTGGGTTAAAAGAGTTTTCTTTAGAAATATATTAAATGGAGATATAAATACATAAAATGGAATATAACATAAAATACATGTAATGAGGGTATAAAAGCTAATATATGAAAATAAAAATGGTTCGGTTTGGTTATATTTAGTTTTTCAAGGGTAAGAAAATGATAAACGATTTTTTTTTGTTAGACCATGTATAGTGGTTTGGAAGATAATGCCCCTACCCTTGGGCGTTTTGCGCCATGTGGCGGTCCAGTCAGCAAAGGGGCACTATGTTAAAAGTGGTGTAGTGGGAATTTAGGCGTTAATGGGGCATTATGTTTAAAGAGGGTGTAAATATAATTAAATAAAAAAAACCATCAAATAATGCTATTGGCCAAAGAAACAAGAACAAGATCTGATTGGCCAACAAATTCCCCCCAAAAGCGTGATTTAAAGCACGCCAAAACCGATTTTAAAGCCAAACACGCCCAGGGGTGGTACCCCGGCGTGTTTGGGCGTGATTGAGCACAAAAAACGCCCGTTTTGGGACGACTACGCATGGTCTTAATTTGGTTTACAGTTAGTTCGGTTATTGGTTGATTTCGATTTGATTTCTTATGCTTTCGATTTGGTTTCGGTTAATGGTAGGGTTGTTGCTCACCTATATACACGATTAATCACTTAACATGTCAAGTTTTTTAATTAAGAAAACTATAGCAATATTATATTCAAATTAAAGAAAATAAAATCCGTCTTTTTATAGTATAGGTTTTTTTTAATATTAGTGTATGAAAGAGTTATGGTAATTTAAAACTTGTAGATGTCGTTGGTTTAAAATAAGTGGGCAAAAAATTTACCCTCATTTTAGGGTTGTATCTTACGCATTAAATTTAAAGAAATTTTTAACTTTTGAGTATCTTAAAATGTTAACCCTCTCCCATGATGAAAGAGATGTAAATGCTCTTAAAATACTATTCTCAAATGCATTATAATATAGTACATATTTACATAGGGTATGGTTCTAAAGTGAAGAATAGGTTGAGAGTGAACTGTGTGAACTAATCTGGGACATTGGATTACATAATCTAGAGATTTTTAAACAATGGAAAGATTGTATTTATGATGTTATAACTTCCCTTTAAATTAATTTACATAAAAGTATTTTCGTCTTTTGTAAACTTGATTTATTAAACAATATAATCAAAATCCCTAAAATGTCGCTAGTTTCGTATATACAAGATACACAGCTGTTAGTGTATACACATGTGTACAGTCTCGTTAGTATCAGTTTATACAAGGTAAACAGATGTTAGTTTATACACATGTGTACAGTCTTGCTAATTATCAGTTATACAAGATACACAGCTGAGTTTGTACACATGTGTACAGTCTCGCTAACTATCATTTTATACAAGATACATAGGTACAGACTTTTATACAGCTGTGTATTATATTCAGAAATGGTTACATATGTGTATATTAACATATTATGTTATCTTAGAGGAATTGTTCAATATTTATTGAAAATTATAAAAAGCTAAAAACAATTTAAAGCCCTTCAATCTCTTATAATTAAAATAATGGAGAAATACTAAAAAATGAGAGAGAGAAAAGAGAGAGAGCTAATAGATGAGAAAATTAAGGGGTTTTAAATAAAAATATTTGGCTACTGTCAATCTTACCCTTTTAATCTAAAAAAATAACTAAGGGCCAAGATTAGTTCACTTAGTTCATTTTTAAGAAGTTGTTTACTCTTGAACCTAATCCATAGTTATTAAATATAAAATTATAATCAAAATAACTAAATATTATGTATTATGTTATGTATAAAAATTATATTATAAATATATAAAGAAATAATGACTTAACTTATGGTGATACGTGACACCATATCTCATACAGATTCATGTATGGAGTGGAAAAAATTGGGTTTAGGAGAGTAAAAGTAGTTACGTAACCCAAAATTTGTTTATCTTATTGTAATATTATTACAGAGGACATAATACAATCTGAATTGGCTGCTTTCTTGACTTTTTTTTTAATATACCAATTAAATACATATAAAACAGTTCAAGATTCAATAACTATATATGAACTAAGGTATACACATACAAGCCTCAAAATTACCAAAATGTAGTACATATGCTTATATGCTTAGTAATATCAATTATTTTTTGTTTATGAGGGGTGAAAAGTATGCAAATCTAAATTTTCTTTTTTACCTTTCATATTAAGGTGGAGGGGCACTCTCATATCAACCCACTAATACTTAATTTACTATTTAATAAGATTGTGTCACCTCATTTAATCAGATTTAACCTAAGTAGAAGATAACACTTTCCTAGCTTAACACACTACCCAGTATCCTTGTTCCTCTGTCACTACCCAACGACTCTATCCCTGCTACTCTTATGCTTTTCTCTAACAGGGCTATGGCCTTCAAACGGGGGTTCTATCTTCATCATGAGAGGTTTTATACCTTCAAACAGATTTTTGATGTCTTCAACAGATGTTTTAAATAGGTGTTCAAGATTCACTATATTTGGAGGGAGAATGTATCATATGTTGCTTATTTCTTGATCTTCTTAGCAGTTTTGGCTTTCAGAAATCATATGTTCTTTTGTAGGTCCAACAATGTTAGAAAAAAAACAAAACCTTATTACTATTTACAAAGTAAAAAAAGAAAAACCATGGTGGAAAAATTATAAAAACCAAAACATTATATAAAATCTTGGTGGTCCAATTAGGTAAAGATAAACTTTACAAAAAAAAGTTGGTTGCTATATTAGGAAAAAGAAAAGTTTACTATATTCCAAAAAGTTACTTGTTAAATATTAAAAACGAGTTTCTAACCTGTGTGATGCGGCGGTCAGTGTCGATTTGGTTCGTTATGACACCGGTATGGTACTTGAAGTCGCTATATAAACCGAAAAAGAAAATCCAAAATATAAAGTCGTAATATGCCCAAAAGGACGTGGACATGTTCTTTATATCAATTGCAAACCAGGAAAATGAAAAAAAAACGGTGAAATTAATACTTAAAGGAGAAATAAGGTAAAATATAGTTCATATCGATGACCGAGTGTGTTAAAACTTGTAACGCTCTATTACGAAGACTTGTACATTATTATTAACCCCGTGGAAAAAAATTCTTATCAAGAGACGTTGAAAAAATAAACACGCTGCAAACGTTCAGGAGTTGTAGTGCAAATTTGGTGAAAAAATAAACTTCGTTTTGTACATTGAAACGTAGGAAAAAACAGACATTCACAACTCGGTTTCAAATAAAATTTACATCGAGTCGTAGATAAAAATAAACTCATCGCAACGGTGTACTCAGAATTTTATAAAATTTATATGTTAAAAGTTATATGGAAGAAGTAAAATATTTTCAAAGTTAATTATAGTAATTATTATATATATAATTGGAGAAATTGTTAGCTACTTAGCTACAATGAAAACTATATTGACAAGTAGGTGACTAACAAACACAATCATATCAATCCATATAGAATGTGATATCATCTCATAAATTAATATTGTAATTGTCATGACTTTTATATTTATTTAAGGTAACATGCTTATTTTATAAATAAAATAAAATTACAGTGAATAACAAATGGAATTATTTTTTGTGAAGTCATATGAGTTTAGTATTTGTGTTGTGTGTATATTTACTAAAAGTCTATAATTAATTGAAAATTTCGACTTTAAACAGTCCATGAGATCCAACTACAATTAATAAATACAAAATTGTGGTAAGATGTCGCGTTAACACACTACGAGATTCGACTACGATTGATTTCTCAAACAACTTTTGAAGTATCCAAAATATTGGAAATGTAATCGCTCATTATTTTCTCTTTAAATGCAATTACAAAATAATATATATAATAAAATAAATAAAAAAATTATAACAATACACTCAAATCACATTAAAAAACCCCACAATGCGAAGAATCAATTCTAGTTAAACTTAAAAAAATAAAAGAAAACCAAAATCGTTTGCTCTTTGTTGAGCCCGCAACATTTGACTAACATGCACAAGATTTTCTTCTTGCTATACCTATAGATGGATTAGGCCAGCATATATCTTCAGTGGAGTACTGTACTATCCTTAAGTATCGCCTCATGATTCTTTTATTTCAAGTTGATGAGATATGCCATGTTTGTCATAAGGTGTGTTTGGATTCTTTTGGGGAGCATGCAGTTCATTGTAGCGAGCACCTGGGTTCAAGTACCAACATGATTTGGTTAGGGATGTCCTTTTTGACATATTTAGGTGCGCTGGCATCTCTGCTAAGAAAGAGGCACCCGTTAGTTTCTTAACTGACCAATTGTAAGGGAGATCTACCCTTAGACCAGCCGACATTTTGGTCTTTGGATGGGTAGGAGGAGAACATGCATGTGTGGATCTAACAGGGGTTTCCCCGCTTGTGAACTTAGAGGGTAGTGCTTTCACGACGGGTCAGGCTACTTTAAAGGCTACTTCGGGCAAAGTGAACAAACACGAGAAAGTGTGCCTTGACAACCAGCACGTGTTTATCCAATTTGCTTTTGATACTTTTGGTTTCCTGCCCTAGAGGTTGTTGACCTACTTAGCCGAGTTCAAAGGGTCATGCATAGTAATGTTATGACCCGGAGATCTATGGACGTAGTTTTAAAAGTCTTAGTTTTGTTATTCAAAAATGGGTAGTGGCGCAACTTGTTGCCTGTTTACCATCTATCTCGACGTAAATTATATGAAATAAATATATTTTCATGAATTAAAAAAAATAAAACTTTCAATGTATTTGACAAGATGGATTCTGCAGTATTTATAAGTTGATTTTATTTATATAATTATAATTAGTAGTAATACTATGTGGTGTGGTCATGATCGAAAGATCACCATCACCCTCACGCTAATGTCATGTCACTTCACCCTCATTCACCAACATAATCCATTACCTTAGATGGGGTGGATTATGACCCCCATTATCATCCATTTCCCTCCCCAACCAATCGAAATCCTCTAATTAATTGAAAGATGGTCATGGTTGCCATGAGTTAAACTATGTGAACCACCATGCTTTACATAAGGGGACAGTATAACGATGATTCCATGGTCCTACGTAGCAATCCATGAGCCAAACCACCATCTCCATACCCCATAGCATAATAAATATGTAATTAGATGATGGACAACTGGATCAAGTCTCACCAATTCCTCTTCCATAATCACCCAAGTATTAAATTGGGAACATGTTTAAGGAATTTTTAGAGGTGCTTGTGAATTGAAACTAGCTTTGTAACGGTTTTCAAATGAATTATTATAAACCACCTAAAAAATAGACGTGTTAGGTATATATATATATATATATATATATATATAACATCGTGTTAGTTGAGTTAACTTGTAAAATTTTAGTTGTGAAGCTTGTTTATGTTAAGCTGATGAAACATGATGGTTATCAGTCGTGTTCATTGCCAAATTTTTTAACAGTTTATGGTCAACAGGCTTATAAACGTTCAAATCAGGTTAGTCGGTTTGGTTTGCAGTTTAAAAAAAAATCCAACCGTTAGAACTGGACAACTCTAGCAATGCTTAGAAAAATTAGTTTAAAATACTTTTTAGTAGGATTGTCAAGTTCATATTTATGTGTAATAGGATTGTGTGTTTTATCTTTATCTTGATGAGTGTCAAGTTTCTTATAAAAATATTAGCATGCGAACAATTTTAAAGTAGAAAATCTTATATTTTACATGAAAAGTGTATCCTTTATGTTTCATGATAATAAATTCAAAAATCTAACATATGAAATTTTGTGTAGTTTTTGTAGCATTTCACATACCTATGCATTACGGTTTCATTTTGTTTAATTATCACATCATAAACTAATTGTCATATTACTACCACATCAACAATCACTTTTACTTACTTTTTTTTCACTACATCCGGCTTCGTTTCATAAATTTTCACACCCACTAAAATTATATTTAAATTTAAAAAAAATGAAGAAATACATTTGATTGGTTGATGGAAATGGGCCCATTAACCCTTCTCCTTTGACAAGCGTTACCCGGCCAACACCCTCCACCCTTTAACCTTCATTCAATCTTTCACACCCCAATAATGGGCGGTATTTAAGGTCCGTTAACTCCTAAAAATCCACATCACCACGGGCGTAAGCCCATAACAGGTGGCCTGGACTTATAAGCTTATCATCCTTTCTAGCATTAAATGAAAAGAAAAGAAAATCGTTAGTAACGTTTAGTTTAATTTGGTTTTGTTCAATTGTCAATTGTTTGGTTTTTGTTATCCTTTGTAGCATTAAATGAAAAGAAAAGAAAATCGTTAGCAACGTTTACTTTAATTTGGTTTGTTTAATTGTCAATTGTTTGGTTTTTGTTTACAATTACTAAAAGGTTCACTAACGGCATGCCTATAAACCTTTCAAACCACATCATGAACCCAATTACCAAATACCACTAAGATTTGGTTTTTGTTTACAATGACCATAAATTATCGCTAACAACAGGCCTAAAAACCTTTAAAACCACATCATGAACACAATTACTGGATACCACTAACATAAATGACGTTTGGTTTATAACATGCCAAATTTATTTCCTTAATTTGAAATGCTATTAGAGGGTGTTTGGGATTGCTTATTTAACTCCAAAACTACTTATTGGCTTATAACTTTTCCAATAAGTTAATAAGTTGTTTTTAAAACGTGTTTGGCTCAGGCTGCTTAGCTTATTCATATAAAATAACCAAAAAAGACATACTTATATATTTAAAACTGCTTACAACTTTTACATTTAATATTTTATACTTAGAAAAAAATTTTTGGACACGAATTATATATTTAAAACCATCGTTCTAGTTGAGAATCCAGGTAAGAATCACTCCAGATATGAGTTTTTGTGGTTTTTAGGGTTTTTGAGGTGAAAAATGGAGTTTTATCATAAAGGTTGTATTTTTTACGTGTTATTAAGGTTATAAACCATGGATTTTGCTTCATAGAAGTGAAAAAACGAATTCGAGGTAAAAAATTATGATTTTGAGCTAAAACAGACATAAGTAAGATATACTCGTTGAAGGTGGTGACACTGGCAGTTTTGGCGACATTGCTGATGTCACTGACGGGGGAGTGTTAAAGATAATGGTGTTGATCCCATGGTTTGCCAATGATTGGTGGCACATGTCATGAGTGACGGTGTGGTTGGCGACACTCTTAGTGTCGTAAGGAATGGTGGTTGGCGACACTCTCAGTGTCACTAAGTAGAAAGTCAGTAACAGGGTTGGTATCAAGTGCTAATGTGGGTTAGGCAATAGTGTACTGATCAGCCTAGTCACCAGTGACATTAGCTGGCAACATTACTAATGACACTGTTTAAAGGCCATTACAAGTTCATGATGACTATGTGTCCATGACCATTACACTATTGGTGGCAATGTCGACGACACGGTTGGTGGCACTGCTGGTGACACTCGTGTGATAGTCCTAGAAAGCGATAGCATTTCGTGTGTTAATTCTTGTGTAGATTAAGTGACGTTTAGCGAACATGTGAGTTCTAGATGTCCATTTTTTATAGTTTTAACCTTTTGGGATGCTATGCATGCTACCTTAAACTGATTGACGAACCAAAGTACTTGATTGGCACTACGTGTTTGATATTACGGATGATTGATGATACGTGTTTAACATTCTTGAATGATTGATGATACGTGTTAATATGATTGAAGATTGATGATATGTGTTTAATATTGATTTACAGCAAATTGATAGTTAATTTATGCTTATTTAAAAAGTTTTAACATGTTAACTGATTGATGATTGAGGTATTGGTGGAAACCTGTGAGTGTGATGACACAGCAAGCATAGAGTCTCATACTGGTGTAAGCCTATCTGACGAAGTTCAGGCAGTTGATGGTGACGCTATTGACGGAT
Organism: Scalesia atractyloides; assembly: GCA_947069175.1. Taxonomy (NCBI): domain Eukaryota; kingdom Viridiplantae; phylum Streptophyta; class Magnoliopsida; order Asterales; family Asteraceae; genus Scalesia; species Scalesia atractyloides. Next base: position 95,360,469 of record CAMTDV010000017.1, on the reverse strand, counting down.
AAATTTCCCATGCCTTTAATACTTGGTTAAGTAAGTAGTTACTTGAACACAAGGAACCAGTTGATGAATGTAATACATTATACCTTCTTAAGGGTTGTGAGACGCAACTAGGTGTCGACTACTATCTACATTAAGTCTAAAATCGTTAAATCTTCCAAGTGGGAGATTGTTGGATATGATATGTCCGAGTCACGAATAATTAACGTTGCTATGAGGTATGATCCAAAGAAGTACATTTTAGACGACGAACAATGAATAATATTTAAGAGTTAAATATTATAGTTCACGAATTTACGGTTTTTCTAACCGTAAAGAGCAATAAATATTTGGAAAATATTAATAGAAATTAGTTATTTACGATATGATTATTTATTTATTTAGTTGGTTATCTAATTAAAGGTTACTTAAATAATAATTAAATAAAGGGAAGGATGGTAAATATTATTTATAGATAAATGATATTATTTTATTTATAAGATATCAAAAGATTGGTGAAATATTATTTATAAGATAAATAGTATTATTATATTAATTAGATAAATATCGGTGGTAAGTATTTGAGTACAAACACAATTGGTTGAGCTAGGATAAATACATTGTCTCCTAACCTCAAAAGTTACACCATATTGTGAGACAATTCAACCCATCGCCACACACCATCTCTGCCGGTCACCTCCACCGTCAGTCACCACTCCGCCTAGCCTCATCGCCGCATCTGCTGGCTTTTGGCTCCACCCCAACGCACTACCACCACGGCGTCGCTACTGGTGTATTCTGGTTCACCGGAAAACCGGCTTTAACTGGTTTTTGTTTAGTTTGACCATAAAGGAGTTAACGGGTCTATGTGTTCGAGTTTCAGGTGTTTTGAGTTCATTTCAAGGAGTTGATTTGGGAGCTCGTTTTTGTGAATGTGTATCAACTAGTGTCACGCTCGTTGCTTCCATCATGTGGTGTCTTAGGTTTTCATAAAAAATATGTATGTTTTTTCACGAACACCCTATGGATGTGATAATTGTTTATACGAATTACAATTGGATCACTGGAGGGATTTTTAATCGGATTAAAATAGTATACACACTTCTGTCGCTATTAGTATGTGATAATAATAAATAAATAAAATAAGATTTTATTTAAAAAAATAAAATTGTACATCGTGAATCCCAATAGCGGTATCATAGCAGCTTTTGCATTCCGTTAAACATTATATTTACATCGGTCTATGTTTTGTTTGTCAAAACTTTCGTTGATAAAGATCGAGCTTTTTCGTTTATTGTGATTGTGATGAATAAATCGAGCTCTTGGACCTTTGAGCTGTTTAAATGAAATTGTTTCGTTGTTTTAGATTGTTAATCAATGTTCTTATTTTTATGGGTTAGAGTAAATTGCCAAAATGGCACAAAGCTTTGAGACTATTGGCACTTTAAATTGAAAAGGCTTTTTTTGTTGTTGCCAAAGAGGCCCTAAAAGGTTTAAATATCATTTTAACCCACTTATTAACAACTCTTTAACAGTGACCATTAGCCCCAGGGGCAAATTTGTTACCTTTAGGGCTATTTTGGCATCATTTAAACCTTAGGGCCTTTTGTCAATTAAAAAAATATGAATTTATTTATGGGTGATTATATTTACATCTAACTTTTTTGTTATTTACACTAAGTGATATGACATTAATAAATTCAAATTTGTATTTTTCTTTTATAACTTACGATATATGATGTTTTATTAAAAAATGAATATGGTTTTGTGATGTGTTTATTTTTATCTACGTTTTGATATAAATTTTATAAAAAACGGAATATAAAATTTTATAACGACTTATAAAACGTTATATTTAATATGGCTCCATATTCGTTTTTTATAAAACATTATATATCGAAACGTAGATAAAAATAAGCACATCGCAAAACCATATTCGTTTTTTTTATAAAACATTGTATATCGAAATTTATAAAAGAAAAATAAAATTTGAATTTATTAATGTACATCACTTGGTGGAAATAAAAAAGGAAAAATCACGAAAATAGCCTTGACCACGCCGTTTTTTCCAATTTAGCCAATTGACCCGTCTCATGCGAGCCGTTACCATGGTCTGAACCGCCACAAGCAGTTCATTAACGCTGACCAATAAGAAGCTGACACGTGGCGACACAACCTGAACCGGCACCAAGCCTTTTCAGAACCCAGCCGAGCCGGTTACGTTGCACGTGAACTCCAAGCCGGCTTGGACCCCTTAGCCGAGTCAAGCCATGTTCACCAGGCTTTTGGGAAGTTGGGGACCCACACCTACAGAGAGCCGGTACGTGGAACTGTTCAAGCCGGTAAAAATAAGAACCCGAGCCGTCTGATATGAACTCGAGCCGTGTCAGGTTTCGAGCCGGTACAGCCTTTCTTCGAGCCGGTTCAACTGATCAGAGCCGGTTCATTATTTTTTTCGAGCCGGTTCACAAGGTATATGTGTTAAAATTGTTCGTAATTATACAAGGGATCCTTTTATACAATACAACACTACAACATTTTCTTTGTGCATCCATACAAGATTTTGCAGTAGAATTATGAAGATTCGTTTAGTTGTATACAGTGGGGGTAAGTGGCAGCTGGTAAACGGAAACTTGGAGTATGTTGCGGATGCTGATGCGATTAGGCGCGGTATAGAAATTGAACCCAATCTTTCATACACTGGTCTTCTTAGTAAACTTTCTAATATGTGTGGTAGTACAAAAATTACAAAGCCCTCATACCGGTTGTCTTCGTTTTCTGACCCAATCGATATAATTAACGACGAAGATCTTGCTATGTTTTATAATTTTGTTATAGAAAACATTTTTGAAATATACAAATTATACGTTGTTCAAGATTTAAATGTTTGTGCCGGGTCATCTAGTTTATCATCTCTAGATAAATTTAAAGTTCCTGATTTAAATGTTTGTCTTGACCAACCAAACGATGATTCTTTAAACGAGTACCAACCAAATCAAGATAATTCGTTTGAAAAGTTAATGCCATCCGCATCAATTAGTTTTGAGCCAGGGTATGTATTTAATAACAAAGGAAAAATGAAACTTGAGTTGGGGAAAAAATGTTTGTTAGAATGATTTGAGTTCAAGGTTGACAAATCATCTAAAACGCGGTATGAAGTCTCGTGTTTGGCTGACCGGTGCCAATGGCTATTTCGAGCATACAGTATTGACAATAGTGATTTGTTTATTGTTAAGAAATTTAATGATAAACACACGTGCTCGATGACGCTGACGTATCCACATCTTCGTCAGGCTAACCCAAATGTAACAACCCGCTTCCTCGCAAGCTCGTCACTCTCGTTACGCCTAGCACCAGAGATTCGGATCATAATGTAATCTAAATCACTTATTACGTTACATCGCATATTTTCGCACTATATCACATCACAACGCATTACATCGCATTAACACAACGCTTATCTCGCACAAACTAAATACTATCAACATTGCATGAAATTCCCAAAGCTAACTGCTCGCTTAAACTGCAACACGACTCTCACAATACTTGGGAACAAAGCCGCATACTTCATCGTGTATTTTCGAATAATTGTGAACTTTAAGTAAATATGACTGTTTAATGCGCTTAATACTTTGCTAAAACGCTTAAATGTAACTATATAACGCGATTACATCGCCAAACAATCGATAAACAATCGAAAAACGAAGAAATCCGGAGTTTTTGGACAAGTTCGCTCGAACGTGGGTGACCCCAAGTTCAGCCGAACTTGACTGGCCACGAAACCCTCTCTTTCCCCTCAAGTTCGCTCGAACTTGCTTAGATTCTTCACAGAATCAGCAAGTTCGGCCGAACTTGACTAATCCTCTTGAAAATCTAACAAGTTCGCCCGAACTTGCATAAAATCATGCAAGTTCGACCGAACTTGACTCCCACCAGCTCACTTTTCGCCTTCGCCTATAAATACTCAGCCCTATTCTCTCATTTGAACTTGCTGCAACTTCGCTTTGAGCTCCCGAAACCCTTTGTTTTCCAACTAATAATCAACCCGATTACAACAATAGCAATGCTTATCAACGTTTTACAACGATTTACAACGATTTTGTACAAGGCTTTGCCTTCGTTTTCATCAAACCTCTTGTGTTTACGAAAATCTTCATCTTTTTCTATAAAACTTCTGTTTTTCACTCAGATCTATACTAGATCCGAGTAAAACCTTTCAAAAACATTGGTTTCTACACAATATTCGGACTAATGACGTATGTTCCGTTCACTTTTTAGTGGAACGAGGCGTTGTCAGGCAAAATCTCACATCCGCAAGCACAAGGACGAAATCGTCACTTTACACAAGCTGGACTAACCCGTACGAACCATCAAGTTCGTCCGGTTTAGCCCGAGTTTCTGTAAAAGGGCTAAGTTCGCTCCAAAAGACCTCTCCAGCCTGAGTTTTGCTCAGTGGCTTAAGGTTGGAGGGATGGACACTCGATTTCCTCAGCAAACGACGCGAAAACACAAGATTTTGGACCCGAAAACATCAAGTTCGCTCGAGATTTAACTGATTCTGTGCAGCACTTTAGTCAAATTCGCTCGAACCTGACCTCTAAGGGTCAAGATCGCCCGAACTTGAGTCCAAACAAATCAAACCTTCAGCAGAAACCCTCAAGTTCGCTCGAACTTGCAAAATTTCCCAAAGAAACTTTACAAGTTCGGCCGAACTTGTCAATGCCTTAAACAAATCTCACAAGTTCGCCCGAATTTGTCAAGTTTCCTTGAGAAACTTACATGTTCGCACCGAACTGACTTAACCCTCAGCAGAACTATACAAGTTCACTCGAACTTGTATGTATGTTCACATACAATACATGTTCACATACAATACATACAAGTTCGGCCGAACTTGCCTACTGTTCAAGCCAAACTTCACCGTTTCAGCTTTTCGGAGATTGATGTACTTTCGTTCACGTATGCAGGCTGATCCGGCACTCTCCTCAACTCATCTCAGACCTCATCTCTAATCTAAACGCATCAACTGTGAGTATACTTGACCCATTTTCGCTTTAATGCACTTTTTGGGTGTAACATACGTTCTTATAAAAAATACACAACGCACGCTAAACTGATTTATCACACGTGAATATCTGTTATACATATTATACGTGATTGCTAGAACATGTAAGCTAGGATTGTTTTCGTTATCTCCACCTTGGCTAGTATAGTACTGTAGAGGGGCTCTCATCCGACGGGGTTTAACTAAGAGTACGCGCGAGCTCTCAGCGAGTATAGCATGATAAATTGTCTTGTGAGTTTATATGTTGTATGAATCATGTTTATGTATGAAGGAATTCGCTATACTTTTATCTACTATGCTATTATATCAAAACCTGTATGCTCACCAATACATTTTTGTATTGATAATTTAATTTAACGTATGTTGCAGGTTATTGAGATCTACTTGCTACAAAACGGATTTAGGAATTATCTTAGAAACGCATGTAATAGAATCTAGGGAAGATCGAACTATGTTTATTTGAGGAGATACTTGGATATTTGTAATAACTGTTTATGATTATATGTTTGTTAGTATGGGATAACGAATGTTTAAATATTGTCGCATAAATAGTTGTTATGGATTCTCTTGAGCAATCTGATTCGTCTAGTGTCGCGCCCCGATGATTTCGCCATGAGTTGGGTGTGACACCAAAGGTCTTGGCTCACTTTTTAAAAGAACCTTTCAAAGACAGCGGCAGAACATATCGTTCTAAGGAAATAGTTAGAGATTTTAGACAAAGATTCTAGGTTGAGATTGTAACATCCGTCAAAAACGGATTTACCAAACCCGCTCCGTTTATCAACCGAACAGTCAGTCAAATTTTTCGTTGCGAATTAAATGCCCAAAATAATTTTAAACGATCCGTAATCACTTATTATGCGGGGATATATATTTAGTTTTTGAAAAACTGATAAAAATAACAAAATAAAAATGATTTACTCATGCCGGGTTTCGAACTCGGGTCTCTACCGGTTCAACCAAACACTTAACTCACACATCATAGACCACTCCGCCACTTTGATTTTCTGTTAAGTTAATGGAATTATTAAATCAAATAATGATGTGCGGAAATTCAAATTCCGTCAACTTGCGCCCAAACAGCTGTCGTCGGAAATCCCGACGACTTCGCCCATAAAACACGTTTTCGCTCAATTTAATCAATCAATTAACTCTCGCCAGCTATAGCCAACGTCTGAAAACGCGTCATTTGCCAAAATCGCCGAGAACAGTTGACTTCGAATATAGACCGAATTCAGACCCCATTCATCTCGTTGCTACCCTATAAATACACCCACAACTCGCCAGAAGTCTTTCACACTCAAATCGCACCCTTTATCAGCGAAACATCACTCGCCGGAAGTATTTGATACATCGCCGGAAAACCGTATCATTAACCTTCGAGCTTACTGAACCCCCTAAACTTTCACCTAAGTCACCCACCCCCTTTGTAACCTTTCGGAAGACTCTCTGCTGCAAGAAGTTGTCGCCGGAAAAAGGTTTCTGTCGCCGGAGTTCTGCCGGAAAACAGAGTATAACCAGTCGGTATATCTCACGCTTAAATTCATTCCCTTTTTACTTTTATCTCATTTGTAATTGATCATTAAACGCTATAGAAACTTAAATCAACATTTTAACCAGTTAGTCGTCACTTCCGGTTAAAAACAGTGAAGAAGACGACATTTCGGTAATGGTTAAGTATAATTAAAATCAAGTTATTTACCGGGTTAGACACACAGTCCAGCGGTGGACTGTGTGCACTTTTAACGCTAAGGTCACGAGTTCGATTCCGGTTTCACACACGCTGCTTTAATAAAAATCCCTTTTTCCACAAACTGAACCGGGTTGTTTTAAGTATATGTTAAGTATATTGATAACCGAGTTTATAACCAAGTGTGACACACAGTCCAGCGGTGGAGTGTGTGTCCGCTAACCCACAGGTCCCGGGTTCGAGACCTGTGGAGCGCACCGGTTCTCGAGACTTAATTCATTTTTAAAATAAAGGTTTTCTGTTAAATCCTAATTAATGTATATATATAATTAAAATCGGATATATAACGGGTTAGACACGTAGCTCAGTTGGTAGAGCTGCGTGCACGCGTACGGGAGGTCTCGGGTTCGAGCCTCACCCGGCGCACAACAATATGCCTATGAACCGGTCAACGAAAGTCAAAGTCAACGCAGGTCAAAGTCAACTGTAGCAAAAATAAAATATTATTATTTTTTTTTTATTATTTTTATTTAATTATTTTAATTAAAAAATCAATTATAAATATTTAAAAATAACATTTTTAAGGTTAGAAAATAGCCTCAAACTCACAAAAATACACCCAACAATCCTACTAAAATAGATTCATAAAACCCGTTTACTTACCAAACCGTAACGCGATTTATCTAGGTTAATTTCACTCGTGGTTAACACCATTTCGCGTACATCCAACCTCATCAACCGAACGCACCCAATGTGAGTGAATTCTTACAAACTCCCCTTTTTATTCATGTTTTGGGGTGTATTATGTGTCGCTTAAACTAATTCTCTTATGCAAATTCGTGCTATACCATTATATGAACTAAATTAGAATGTAACTATTGTTTGGTTGTGATGTATTTCATATTGTCAAAGTTGTATACAAATTATTTAGGCCCATCAGTTCGTAAGAACAACGCGTGCCTCAAAACTCATTTATTAGGCCCATCAGTTCCTCGTGTGAGACGAGAACAACGCGTGCCTCAAAACTCATACATTAGGCCCATCAGTTCGTAAGAACAACGCGTGCCTCAAAACTCATTTATTAGGCCCATCAGTTCCTCGTGTGAGACGAGAACAACGCGTGCCTCAAAACTATCATTTGGTGTGTGTATGTTCAATATTCAATATTATGTGTTGTGTGAATAAATTTACATCTACATTTACTCATATGAGGTATGCACATTATTTATAATCAATTGGATAAACTCGTTCAAATGTTTTTCCATAGGATTCACTCGCCAACATTATGTTGATCCAAAAAAACCTTTTTACACATGATACAGGTGGACAGGTTGAAGCAAGGAAAACATAGGATATGCCTTAGAAGAGAAACAAGAAGCTTAGACTGATAGTTAGAACATGTTGTATCATTTATTGTAAATTTCCATTAAATTGTATTAATGAATATGAAACATATAATAAATGTCATGAGCTTTGATGATAACCCAATTATGCCCCGATCACCTTTTCCGCTGCGGGTCGGGGTGTGACAGATTGGTATCAGAGCCATGACTATAGGGATATAGGATAGGTTATTAGACCCTTAGAGCCTATACTATAGTCTGCCTAAATTTTAAATTGATTAGGTGGTTACATACAAACTTGTGATATTTATTTGTTTCATATTTGTTTACATTTCAGTCAAACATACATGCTCATTCATTATACATATATACATATATCGATGTTCATGTATTCAATTTATTTTCATACTCTCAGTATCCAAAGATTTTATGCAAATTTCAAATCTCATCAAAGTAAGTTCTGCGACGGGCATGTAGTAACTGGAAGGGTACAAGTACCGGTAGTCGGAACGTCCTGTCTAGGTTGGCATTCGTATAAATCCAAAATAACGGACCAGTTTGCCTACCTGGGGACTAACGATGAGAGTACGACGGACCTATTAGGCCAAAGCATGCCACACCAAACGTCGTTCGAACTAACCTCCCTTTGAGATGTCACCGTGTCTACACCTGGACACATTCCGAATATCACACGTTGTATACATATTTCTCGATTTTCTCCGGGTTTTGTGTACGCAATCAGGCAGAAACCATGCGAACCATATGAAAAACCGGTATTCATGGGGGCCCACATGATTACACAGGTAAAGTATGGCGGCATGACGGGCCTAACAGCGAGCAAAGCCCAAGACATCCTATGGATGTAGTAGAGTTATTTTTCTATAATTATTTTATGAACGTTCAATCCCAAACACGACCCACGATCCCAAAGGCATTCAACTCATACTCTTGACATGTATTCCTTGTAGATGTCTTCTAGCCTCGCTCGTAGGAAAATGAGAGCAGGAAAAGCCCGTGAACGCATGGCTACCCAAATCGCTCAGCAAATGGCGACCGTAATACCCAACATCGTAGTTCAAGTTCAACAAGCCCTTACCGCTAATTCCGTTAACCCAACTCAACAAGAAGATCAAAACACTATCAATCCTTCAGTCACTAAATGCACCTACAAACATTTCAAATCCTGCGATCCTCCAAAATACGAAGGTACTGAAGGTGTCACCGCTCTCCTCCATTGGTTCGAAGAAATGGAGAACACTTTTCTAAATTGCGATTGCCCCGATGATCGCAAGGTGCGTTATGCTACCGGTCGCTTACTTGGAACGGCACTCACATGGTGGAATACAGAAAAGACCAAACGAGGTGTTGAAGAAACTATGACCTTGACTTGGGAAGAATTGAAGGGAATCATGACAAGACGGTTTTGCCCAAGAAGTGAAATCAAGAAATTGGAGGATGAGTTCCATGCTTTGAAACAAAAGGAAGGCGACCACACCACATACAACAAGAGATTCCTTGAGTTAAATCAAATGGTTCCCAACTTGTTCACTCCCCTCTACCGTTTGATCGAGCACTACATTCGTGGTCTTCCATCAAAAATTCAAGACCCTGTAATAAGCACCTCGCCTGCAACTTTGGAAGCAGCAATGGAGCTAGCAACCGCGCTCACCGAGAACCGAATCCGGAATAAAGATTTCAAAGAGGAGAAGAAGAAGGATAAAGCATCAACCGAAACCTCAAACTCCACCCGAACCGAATCCTCTACACCACCTATTTCTAAGAGAAAACGTGATGGGCAAATCTTCGCCGTCACCCAACGTAACCAACCAGCTTCACAAGTTGTATCTCCTCGAACTATCCCAAACGCTCAAGTAGCACCCAACTCAACTTACCCAAACAAGAAACCTTACATTGGACCTCACCCTCAATGCAACACCTGTTTCTATCACCATCCATCTACCTTACCCTGTCGACTATGTGCGAATTGTGGACGCTACGGTCATTTGAGCAACGTTTGCCGCACCCCTCAAAACCAAACCTCAACCCCTACTCAACCCATGATCCAAACATATCAACAACCTCAATACCCCATGTACCCATATGTTCGAGCTTGTTTCAATTGTGGCGACCCTACCCATTTTAGAAACACGTGCCCTCGTTTGGTTAACATCATAAATGCCCAAGCTCAGGCAAACCCAGTTAACCAAGCAAACCAAGCAAATCCAGCTCCACCGCCAGCAAGGGAAAGAGTTTTTAACATCAATGCCAATCCTGTTGAAGATGTTAACGGACCAAACCAACCACTTAACTAGCCTTCTCTCACCAAGAATCAAGATTCAACTCCAACCACTTAGTTTTTATGTTTATATCTCGATTTTCATGTATCTCAGTTGGAATTTTTATCCAAGAAATTTTAATGCAAATTACTAGTTCAGTTTGTTTTATACTCATTATTCATATCATCATACTTCACGCATATTTCAGTTTCACATAGACTAACCTCTCCATCATATTAAACGAGAGAGGTTTTGTCAAACACGGATACTATCAGAATTAAGACTCAAGCGCTGATTGTTGTGTTGTTTATGTTGTAGAGTCGCATAGAACTAATCATAATTCACTGATAAAACCAATGAAAATTTGACAAGAATATGGTGGATACGCCGCTGGTACTTCCTATATATAAGTATTCTTGCCAAAGGATCAGAGGCATTATCAGGCGGTTATGAGATGTTCCATGTAGGATTTAGTATTGCCTTGGTTGAAATTGTGTTACATATAAATATCATCTCACTAGTTAAAGGAATTGGATTGTGATCCATTTCTATATAGACTAACCTCTCCATCATAACAAACGAGAGAGGAACCATCACCATTCAAACATATATGCTATCAGAATGTGGATACAATTGTTAGTTGTTGTGTTTATTTGTGTAGATTGTAGAATTTCTGCCTTAGGATATAACCCTAAGCATATTCAAACTTTTATGCGTGATATCATTTTAGCGAATCATTCCTGCTTAACAATACTTATACAGTAGGCAACAAAAAGCGATTCCTGTATTAGGATACTTAACCTTTACAAGGAACGTTACCGCCTCAAACAAAAACCTAAACCCTAATTCTCAAAAATGTAACCGGCAAACTCAACACCATCATTCTTTTAGTCAATTATATCCCTAATTAAATTTCGGGACGAAATTTCTAAAAAGCAGGGGATACTGTAACATCCGTCAAAAACGGATTTACCAAACCCGCTCCGTTTATCAACCGAACAGTCAGTCAAATTTTTCGTTGCGAATTAAATGCCCAAAATAATTTTAAACGATCCGTAATCACTTATTATGCGGGGATATATATTTAGTTTTTGAAAAACTGATAAAAATAACAAAATAAAAATGATTTACTCATGCCGGGTTTCGAACTCGGGTCTCTACCGGTTCAACCAAACACTTAACTCACACATCATAGACCACTCCGCCACTTTGATTTTCTGTTAAGTTAATGGAATTATTAAATCAAATAATGATGTGCGGAAATTCAAATTCCGTCAACTTGCGCCCAAACAGCTGTCGTCGGAAATCCCGACGACTTCGCCCATAAAACACGTTTTCGCTCAATTTAATCAATCAATTAACTCTCGCCAGCTATAGCCAACGTCTGAAAACGCGTCATTTGCCAAAATCGCCGGAGAACAGTTGACTTCGAATATAGACCGAATTCAGACCCCATTCATCTCGTTGCTACCCTATAAATACACCCACAACTCGCCAGAAGTCTTTCACACTCAAATCGCACCCTTTATCAGCGAAACATCACTCGCCGGAAGTATTTGATACATCGCCGGAAAACCGTATCATTAACCTTCGAGCTTACTGAACCCCCTAAACTTTCACCTAAGTCACCCACCCCCTTTGTAACCTTTCGGAAGACTCTCTGCTGCAAGAAGTTGTCGCCGGAAAAAGGTTTCTGTCGCCGGAGTTCTGCCGGAAAACAGAGTATAACCAGTCGGTATATCTCACGCTTAAATTCATTCCCTTTTTACTTTTATCTCATTTGTAATTGATCATTAAACGCTATAGAAACTTAAATCAACATTTTAACCAGTTAGTCGTCACTTCCGGTTAAAAACAGTGAAGAAGACGACATTTCGGTAATGGTTAAGTATAATTAAAATCAAGTTATTTACCGGGTTAGACACACAGTCCAGCGGTGGACTGTGTGCACTTTTAACGCTAAGGTCACGAGTTCGATTCCGGTTTCACACACGCTGCTTTAATAAAAATCCCTTTTTCCACAAACTGAACCGGGTTGTTTTAAGTATATGTTAAGTATATTGATAACCGAGTTTATAACCAAGTGTGACACACAGTCCAGCGGTGGAGTGTGTGTCCGCTAACCCACAGGTCCCGGGTTCGAGACCTGTGGAGCGCACCGGTTCTCGAGACTTAATTCATTTTTAAAATAAAGGTTTTCTGTTAAATCCTAATTAATGTATATATATAATTAAAATCGGATATATAACGGGTTAGACACGTAGCTCAGTTGGTAGAGCTGCGTGCACGCGTACGGGAGGTCTCGGGTTCGAGCCTCACCCGGCGCACAACAATATGCCTATGAACCGGTCAACGAAAGTCAAAGTCAACGCAGGTCAAAGTCAACTGTAGCAAAAATAAAATATTATTATTTTTTTTTTATTATTTTTATTTAATTATTTTAATTAAAAAATCAATTATAAATATTTAAAAATAACATTTTTAAGGTTAGAAAATAGCCTCAAACTCACAAAAATACACCCAACAATCCTACTAAAATAGATTCATAAAACCCGTTTACTTACCAAACCGTAACGCGATTTATCTAGGTTAATTTCACTCGTGGTTAACACCATTTCGCGTACATCCAACCTCATCAACCGAACGCACCCAATGTGAGTGAATTCTTACAAACTCCCCTTTTTATTCATGTTTTGGGGTGTATTATGTGTCGCTTAAACTAATTCTCTTATGCAAATTCGTGCTATACCATTATATGAACTAAATTAGAATGTAACTATTGTTTGGTTGTGATGTATTTCATATTGTCAAAGTTGTATACAAATTATTTAGGCCCATCAGTTCGTAAGAACAACGCGTGCCTCAAAACTCATTTATTAGGCCCATCAGTTCCTCGTGTGAGACGAGAACAACGCGTGCCTCAAAACTCATACATTAGGCCCATCAGTTCGTAAGAACAACGCGTGCCTCAAAACTCATTTATTAGGCCCATCAGTTCCTCGTGTGAGACGAGAACAACGCGTGCCTCAAAACTATCATTTGGTGTGTGTATGTTCAATATTCAATATTATGTGTTGTGTGAATAAATTTACATCTACATTTACTCATATGAGGTATGCACATTATTTATAATCAATTGGATAAACTCGTTCAAATGTTTTTCCATAGGATTCACTCGCCAACATTATGTTGATCCAAAAAAACCTTTTTACACATGATACAGGTGGACAGGTTGAAGCAAGGAAAACATAGGATATGCCTTAGAAGAGAAACAAGAAGCTTAGACTGATAGTTAGAACATGTTGTATCATTTATTGTAAATTTCCATTAAATTGTATTAATGAATATGAAACATATAATAAATGTCATGAGCTTTGATGATAACCCAATTATGCCCCGATCACCTTTTCCGCTGCGGGTCGGGGTGTGACAGAGATAACCAGTAGTCAAGCTTGGCGTGGAAAAAGTCTGGCACTAGAGCTTCTACAAGGAACAAGCAGAGATTCCTTTGCAGAACTACCGTTTTACTGTTACAACTTAGAGCGTGCTAACACGGGTTCTGTAACACGTATCAAGACCGACGAACATGATCGGTTTGAAATGGTCTTTGTCGCTATCGGGTCTGCGGTAAGTTATATGTTTATTTTAATTTTTTTCCTCACATGCGGGTTCTGTCACATGTATATAGAACGACGGTTTACCTTTTTTATTATATATTCCTTTTCAGATTCGTCCCTTTTTGCGTAATCTAAGACTAGTGGTGATAATTGATGCTGCACATTTAAAGGGTGAATTCAAAGGAACGTTATTTTTAGCCGTTGGTATGGATGGAAACAACCAATTTTTACCAATTTCATATGGAATTGGAAAATCAGAGGATGGTGATTCTTGGACCTGGTTTCTCTCAAGGCTTAGAGAATGTGTCGGTGAAATACCTGACATGGCGATAATATCGGATAGAGCGAATTCTATACATCTAGCTGTTAGTAACGTCTTTCCACGTGCTTATCACGGGTTATGCTCTCGTCATTTAATGATGAACTTACGTTTACCGTCTGATAAAAAAAGGAAAATGAGAAGTTGTGGTGGAAGACATGCAAATCTTACACGATGTCTGATTTTAATGAGGTATTCAACGCTCTTTGTACGGTCGTCCCTAGAGTACGTCACACTCTAACAACCATTGGGTTCGGTAGATGGGCAAGGGCACGTTGTCCCGGCAATGGTATCATTACATGACCTCTAATAGCACGGAGTCCATCAATGCTTTATGCAGGCACGCACGTAAAATGCCGATAACGCAACTTATAGAGTTCTTCCGTGAATCTATACAGAAATGGTTTTATGAACGTCGATTGCAAGGTATTAAGGAAAAACACTTACTTACACAATGGGCCCAGAAGAAAATTTTCAAAAAAAATGAAGGGTCCAGAACCTGGACAGTTTGTGGGATTGGGTTGAATACTTATTATGTTGAAGATGGTGGAAAACGGGGTCTCGTCGATTTATGTAATCGAACTTGTAGCTGCCGAGTTTGGCAGGTTTCTGGTTTACCGTGTGGTCATGTTATTGTTGTCTCAAAAATTTTAGGTGAACGTGATTGCAGTCACTATTCCTTTCCTTGTTACTCAAACGAGTTGTACAAAAAAACTTATAAAGAGGTAATTAATCCTCTTCCTGATAAGTCTGAATGGGAGACTCCAGAAGACTTTATAACTCTTAAACCACCGCATATTACAAAGCGACAAGCCGGTCATCCTCGAGAAAACCAACGGATCTTATCCCGCGGGGAAGAACCTACTCCGCTGTATTGTTCTCGGTGTAGTTCATACGGTCATCATCGGGATGTATGTCGGCAACCCATGTCGTCCCAAATTCGTAGTCATAAAGGCCCAGATACATGGAAAGGGAAAGAAACGTGTGATCTAGATCCTTTTACACAAAGTCCGTCTAATTACATGTTTCCGACGTATAACTTGGGAGACTTTTAATAGTATTATATGTTTTAGGTGTACGGATTTCGACAGTTGTAGATAATAAATAGTGAAAATTAAATCATTAAATGTTGTTATCTTTAAATTTTACATGAGTGCCACTAACAATCAAATATTTACAGGTGTGAAGCGCTCGGCATAGAGTTCATCTGCCATGTACCGTCTGTATCTAAAACAAGCATCCTGAAGGTTTCCATCGTTCCATGTTAATGAACGATGGCGAACAAGTTTTTCCATTAGCATACATATGATGACTCCTGAATTTCTGCCAATTCGATCTATGTGATCAGGCCACACGACTTCCCTTACTATTTCCATCGCACGCGTCACATGTGTTTCTGAGCGTGGCCAATATGATATACGTCCAAGAAACCACAAGAAAAGAGTCTCAAATTCCATCACAATTTGATGTATTCTTCTGTGCACACAAAAAGAATCTCCGCAATTAATCATGTCACAAGTATTGGCATAAAAATGGTTAATTCCAGTGTCCTTATATTTATTTGAAAAAGTAACCAGTTATGTTCTTTATCTGGCATTGGAATGTAAACCTGCATAAAAACCGCAGAAAAATTATAACCAATATTTCAAAACCACCAAAAAAGTGTTCTTATAAGATGAAACTAATTTGTTTAGCACTTATTTGTTTTCTTATTACATAACCAAGCTACTTGCTATGGTCTTCCGCCTCTGAATCATACTCCAATCCTTCTTCCATTTCAGCATGATAAGCTTCAAAATGCAGTTCATCAAAATATAATTCAAAATCCAATTCCTCCTTGGCGTCTTGTTCGGCACTGACCGTCTCGCTGTCTAGTGGAATAACGGGGTGACAAGGACATTGTCGTTCATGGGTATTTGGAAACGGCCCAACCGAGTAAAACCGACATAAACAGTTAACATGTGTGTCTCGTGGGTTTGTTGCTGAACGTCGTTTTGTTGGTTAGGGGTTTGGGAAATGTTAGGGTCGGGGATCTCTGAAGGTGCGTTTGTATGGTTAGTCGGTAGGGAAATGTTGAGGTTTATATGAAACTGTAAGTGAATGTTGTGTTCTTGATTCTCCATGAGGAAAAAATAATGATACAAGTTGAGTATTGGACAAACAATTTATAGACGTGGATTACGGCTCATCATTTAAAATAAAAAAGAAAATAAATAAACAAAGGAATAACTATACCACATCAATTTCCCAAAAGGGAGGGTATGCTGTTTGAGAACCATCTGCGTATCTGTTTGCCGCATTATCTTGTTCGTTTAACATGTCCTAAAATCGGGCGGTAGAACAGTCCAACGATAACGGTTCAATGAAATCGGCGTTGCATTTAGTTCCACCTCTCGTTGATACATCAGTTTGTTACACCATGCTTTCACGTGCTAGTCCAACGATAACAGCAAAACGCGAATTAAGAAAATTGTTATTTATATTTATTTCAAGAAATACAAAATTAATTAAGGTACCGTCTGTTGAATAAAACCAGCTCCATTAAATCCAAGTAACCCCCCCCCCCCCCCCCATTCTTGTCCAAGTGGTGTTATCCCCATATATGAAGAATAACAATTAGGATTATCGCCTTCGTAGTAGAACTCAAGAACATTTGGGGACCAATTGTCCACACGATCTAGCTGATTAATCCAATTTGTGTTTTGAACGGAAGGAGGAATGTTTGTCATTGCTACTATATTAGTGTGTGTTGCATAATGGTGGCTGACACATATATATACACATATGGACGGAGTAATGATACATTTAATACATTTAACCTTTGTAAACCAAAAGACAATAAAATAAATTTTTAACATTCATATATATCATTTATGTTACAAACTCAGGCTTGTCATCTCCAGTCTCGGGTATCAAAGAGTCGAAAAAAAGTAAAGCCATATGACGTCTTATTTGTAACGCAGTGGCTACAGTATCTTCGGCAATGTTCAAGGGTTTTTTGTTTATCAACCGGTCTAGATATATGCAAACCCAAACTCCACAATCTCCCAAAGCTCCGGACTACTGAGGAGCATCGGTTGCGTAAATAATTTGGAAGGGATAAGTTAATGGTAACTGTGTCTGAGAATTATAACCATGATCCGTAGCCAATGGTCAAAAACAAAATTTATATGAGACACCACTTCCGCTCTACCCTTTTCCAAAGTTCCGAAGCTTAAAAGGCTCAAACACAAACAAATAAAAAAATTATTAAAATGTGTTTTTGGTATACCATAAGATTAAAGTGGGATAATACCTGTCATATATCGTAAGCGTGTAATCTCGGAGTTGAAAACGCCTAAAAACCAGTGGAGTCCTTCTATATATAAAGGTACGTACACCTATAATATATAATATGTTGTGTCGCAAATTATTAGACTTTCAACATGTAAGTTAGTAAAATTTACTTAAAAAATAAAGCCAAAAAAAAATTATTATTAGACGTTTGGACAGAAACGGCTCGTCTTGTACGTTGAACCGGCTTGGAATTTTCTGCAGACGGCTCAGGTGTAGGTGAAACGGCTCGAGATATGCTTTATCGAAAACGTAACCTCACCCGTCTTGAACCGGCTTTTGAGTTTGCTTTTTCGAAATGTGTGTCTTGAACCGGCTCTTGAGGTTGCTTTATTTGGTCCAGATTGATTTTTAATTTTATTTAGATTTTGTGTTTACGTAACTTTTTTATTAATGATTCAAAAATAAACTCCAAAATAATTTTAAAAAAAACATAATTTAAAAAACCAATTGGAATTCTCCACATTACCTCATCCACGGTACTTATTGGTGGGAAAGGTTCAATCGCCCCGGTGAAATAACCCTTGAACGTCTGGTCTACCTCCCCTTAAAAAATAGGACTGAAAATAAGGGGGTAAAATACTCCAGCGGGCAGTTACATTACATCTCTGGAATGATACATGTGAATCATCCACCCGAATATATGCTGTAAAAATGCAAACGTTACTTCGGATTCAATATTTTGAAAAATATAATTTATTTTGTTTGTATATACATGTTGCTTACATCAGTTCCTAACCAGCCAGTGCTGTCACGGCCTAGCAATGATTCCCAAAATATTGGACCAACGCATCCACCCGCTGTGAGGGAAAGATATCTGTTGCCACTACTTGGATACCACTGCTCGATTATAGCAATTTGCCCATCAACATTTTTTGATTTCTTCGTATGTTTTTCTTTCAAATTTTTAAAAGCCACATGCAGCGGGCCTTACAAGTCTTTCGGATCGTCTCGACTAATCATTTCAGGATCCTCATTCTACAACAATAATTATATATAATATAAAAGAATTAAAAAGTGTTGATTAATAAGTCAAAACAGTTGGATGAAAAAATGTAACAAACTTACAAATTCATTATGTATGATTGGGCGAGACGCGGTAGACATTGTCGTAGTTGACAAATGAATATCAACATCCTACAAGAATCCACGATGGTTTAATCATTAATATTTTTAAATATTTATTTATATAAAAAAATAATATACGATTTTCATTACATTATCAAACTTCCCTTGTGATTCTTCTTTTTTTGGTGTACGGACATTCACTGGTGTCCGGACCGGGTGATCTTTCTGGGATTTTACAGCATACTTCAGCCTTTAACATATCAGTTAATTCCCGGTTGTTCGCGGCCAACATTGACTTAAACTTTAAGAGCAAGTCATTCTCGTAATCGGGTCCACTGTGGACGCGCCATGACCTTTGTGTCTGTCATCATCTTCAAACAACTCTCCAATACATTATTAAGCTGTTCTTGGTACCAAACCGGTTTAGACTTGCGTTGCCGGAGGTATTGGACCAGTGAATTCATTGGGCATCCGGACCTGGCTGCTGCCGGGCATTGCGTTCACATACATCTGACGTTCCGCGTCTAAATATTCTGAACTTAATATATAAAATTGGCTCATCATCTCGTTTTCAGTGGGCAATAAAAACGAAAGCGGCTTATATTCACGTTTCTGAAACGTTTGTTAAAACAACAAAATATTAATGTAATTAAAACACTACACTGAATAATATAATGACGTTTTTTTACCTTCACCGCCTTCCGAAGCATGTTGTCGACCGTTGACCTCATGAATTTCGTACCATTTTTCCATCCCAAAAAGCGGGTATCGTCTCACTCTCAAACCAATCATTTGAACGCTTAAATTCAGGAAAGAGCTCCAAAACCCACATCTACAAAAGCCGAATTTTTAATAAATTTTTTTGTAAATTTCTAAATATCTGTACAAATTCACGTGCACAGGTACCTTGAAGGGCCAGACTAAGCCGGGGAAAGAAAATCCCTCAGTAGATTCGTTTTGCCGAAGGTGCAAATTGTAACCGCTTTATACGTACTTTCCCAAAGTAATTACCCCATGGATATTGTCTAAATTGTTCAAGGTCATCCACAAGGTGTAGCAGTAAGTCGTCAACTACATTGGTATTTTGGTAACCAATAAAACCTTGACCAATAAGCATCAGGAGACATATTCTCGTCCCGTCTGCTTGGTTATATTGCCTCAAGTCATTGAACAAATTCATAATTCCACGAAAATTAACAGTTGGTCGGTCTGGGAAAAAATCTATTTTTAAACGAGTTCGGGTGCTCTATAGGTGACCAGTCGGTGTGGCCAAACCTTAACCCGGTTATTAAACAAAATTGTTTGGGGGCGAATGTTAATAGTTCTCCTCCTAATCGATAGGAAATACCAAGATGGGGATAAGGTGTCGGCACTTGTATTTGTGCAACGCCTATTAAAAGTAGGCTATCACAAATAGTACATATGTTATTTAGATAGGGTCCGAAAGGCGTTTGCATAATTGCGTTTTGAATCTCTAGAGTCATCATACGTCTCAAAGAATCTATAACGCACCACTTTTCTCTAACTTTAATTTCAGTACTCTATATAAGAATAAATTAAAAAAAATAATAATAATAAGTTACGCATTGGAAAATCCCAAATAATATCTTTTATAGAACTTTTTTAACTGGCAGGGAGGGGGGTCAGTGAAAGCATCTTCCATCACGTGGTCGTATTTCATGTTACCAGCAAAATTCTGCATGTTCACGTGTGGGTTGAAGTTTCCAAAAGGATCCATGCTCACTTTAGCTTTTCGAGGAATGGTCCACTACACTAGTTCAAAGGATGGTGATTCGTGGTCCCAGACGGGTCTTCAATTCGTCGGATCCTCTTCGGGTCTTCAAGTCTTTTGCTCCTGTAGGGTCCCCAATGTTTGGCAAATGTGTTGATACCTCAACAACAACATTTGTATGAAACGGCACATGCATTTACGTCAACCGGCACCCGTTTGTTTCCCCAAGTCTGCGACTTTACGTGACACGGCACAATTCGGTTCTGAAACGACGTGAATATTACCTGACCCGGCATCGTCTTATACGTTGAACCGGCTCGGGTCTTTCAACTGACTGCTCGGATCTAGGGAAACGGCCCGAGATTCGCTTTATTGGAAAACGTAACAGCTGACCCGTTTAGAACCGGCTCGAGTAGCATAGGGTAACGGCTCTTGAGGTTGTTTTATCGAAATGTGGGTCTTGAACCGATTTGAGATTAATTTTAAATTTAAGTTTAATATTTTATTTAAATTTTATTATTTTTCAAGTAATCTTTATTTGGCACCTTAAATAAGATGCGGAATTTACTTTGTACATTTCCCATTCATTTGAGAATTAGTGAGAGGAAAAAAAATTGGCGGACAAAGAAAAAGTGATGTATACTCCTCTCAACCAGTTAATAGATCATCAACTTGGATTCTAAATAAATAGAGGGCACTTAAACCACCGGTGAGAGTTCGTCGTCAGAAGCCTCAAAACCACATGAGTCGGAGGATAGCAACTTTGTAAATAATCAGCAAAGTTTACACCAAAACAGAGCCGGTAGATGGGCAATTCCGGACGACGAATCTGAGAATTGGTCAAAAGATGTAGCCACGTTTTACAGTAATGGGGACGTGCCATTTTGTTATTCAGCTGTTTTCACTCGTTCAGTAGAGTTGGATAGCAAATTTTGGGGCACTCTATTAGGCGTTCGTCCAAACAGTTGTCTAACAGCAACAGTAATTTTAGTTTTTATTAAGAATGAAATTAAGCTTTTTTTAAATTAATTTGTATTAACGTAAGTTTTAAATTAACAGCATATTGAGGGATGGGTTGGAAGACTGATGGCATGGAGAGGTAGAAAGCTACAAAGGGATGTCACGTTGAATCTGCGTTGGACAATTCTTCCTCCACAGTTCTACGAAACGTTAATACAGTCTGTTCATAAAAGCGTGGTTGGTTACCTAAATGGTCAAGTATACCCATTTCCGACAGTGTTTAACGTGGACGTCGTGTTTTTCCCAGTACTGATTCAGAATAACGAATGGCTATTGGTGCGATTGGAGTTGTCGACCCAGGATTTAGTTTTTTACCCGTTGGAAAATATCTTTGTGGCAAAAAAATTTAGAACAGTTATTATACCACTACTGAATAAGATCAAGGTGTATTTAGGAGATTTGCTGGTGCATCTTCGGTATTGGATAAAGACAGGCAAACCAGAATGTTGCATCACTCATGAGCTAAATGATAGCTACGTGATTTCTAACAGGTCCATCGCAGGCAACGAAGCTGTGTATTTGTGTATGCTTATGGAACATCTCGTTACGGACAAACCAATTAACATTAGCGGAGACGTGAAATGTCACACCCCAACCGATGGCGGAATCATCAGGGCGCGACACAAGGCGAACCAGATTGTCTCATGAGAAATTCCATAACACAATTTAAGCTACAATATTTATCAATATCCCATACTATTAACATATAATCCTCAAATAACATTACAAAATACCAAGATTCTCATAACACAAATTCAAGTTCGATATTCCCTAGATTTATTACAATGCGTTTCTAAAGCAAAACCCAAATCTAAGCGTCCAAAGCAATATCCTCAACCTGCCACATATGTTAAAATAAAACGTCAATACAATTAAGTAAAGGTGAGCATACAGGTTTGCGTACATAATAGATATAAAAGCATTTAGCATACACCGCATGACATACGTAAGAGTTGTGAACTATGTAACTACTCAGATTCATGTAAACCAACAAACTGCAATTGATCGAGGCATGCGAACAAGTGTCCGCATCCTAAAAGAGAAAATAAGTGAGAAATAAAGTGTGAGCCTTAACAACCCCGGGCCTCCGGGTGGCGGGTCAACCTCTAGTATACTATCATGTTAAGGGTGGCATACAAGTAATCAAGCAATACATACAATTCAGCAGATTTCACGTATAGTCATGTAATTCAGGGGGTTGCGAATAAGCGTTTGAGAGTTGTGTGATGTGTTTTAATATACTAACATATGTGACACCCAAAAGTGCGTTTAAGCGTAAAAGGGTTCAAGTATACTCACTGTTCGTGCGTTTTGGGAGATGAAACGGGATCTGTTGAGTTAAGGAGAGCGCCGATCAGCCTGTAAGCGAATCAGAAGTGCATCAGTCTTCCAAAATGCTGAAACGGTGAACGGGTGATAGGACAGTAGACAAGTTCGGGCGAACTTGTGCTATTACCCTTGAAGGGAGCACAAGTTCGGGTGAACGTGTGTGTTGGTTAATGAAGGAAGTGCAAGTTCGGGCGAACTTGTATGTTTGTTGTCAAATCTGATCAAGTTCGGGAGAACTTGGTCACCGATTTGGTGACAAGTTCGAGCGAACTTGATGTCTTCCGAGCGAACTTGACTGTTTTGGGATCCAAATCGTGCGTTTTCGCGTCGTTTGCTGAGGAAATCGAGTGTCCATCCCTCCAACCTTAATCCACTGAGTAAAACTTAGGCTGGAGAGGTCTTTTGGAGCGAGTTTAGCCATTTTACAGAAACTCGGGCTAATCCGGGCGAACTTAAAAGTTCGTACGGGTTAGTCCAGCTTGTGTAAAGTGACGATTTCGTCCTTGTGCTTCCGGGATCTGAGATCTTGCTTGACAACGCCTCGTTCCACTTCAAAGTGAACGAAACATACGTCATTAGTGTAACATCCGTCGAAAAACGGGTTTTCAAAACCCGCTTCGTTTATTAACCGAACAATCAGTTTTAAACTTTTGTTGTTTATTTATGACCTATTTTAATTTTAAACGATACATAATTAATAAACAAATTAGAAGATATAAATTTTAATTGTTAAAAAGTAAAAGAAAATTAATTAAAAAGAAAATCCGGCTGCCGGAGTCGAACCCGGGTCAGCCGGAAATCCACAAGTCTTAACATTCACTCATCCAACCACTCCGCCACTTTGGGTTTTTGTTAAGATACCGAAACAATTAATTGAAATAATGAATCTCGGAAATCAAATCCAGTCAAGTCACGCCCAATTTTGCAGTCGTCGGAAATCCCGACGATTACGTCGATAATTGAAGGTCTCTTCCAATTTAACCGAAGAATTAACCTTGACGACGGTTATAACCGACATCTGAACCCGCGACACCAGTCGTAACCTCCGGAGAACAGCTGACTTTGAATCAAGACTGAAATCCGACCCCATGCGTCTCGATTCTTCCCTATAAATCCACCCACAACTCACTGGTAGCCCTTTCGCTCAAAATCGCACAAATTCTCGACGTAATTTCACTCGCCGGAAAATATCTGCATGTCGCCGGAAAACCGAGACTCACATCCACACGGTAACTCCCTCGACTCTTTCTGTTTCAATCCATTGTTAGATTGCAACTAACACAAATCCACCATCCAGAATCAATCCCAGACGACGTTGTCGGAATTCCTGCCTTCGCCGGAAAACTTCTGAAACTTTCAGAATCACGCTGAGAGCCGATAGGAACATTCAAACTTCTGTTAATCTTTGTTTAAGTACCTCAATTTCATAACTAACCGAACAGAACTGTTAATTAATTCTAACAGCCGAAGTTCACTATCAGAGCCGGCGGACCTCTGCCGGAGTTCTGTGAAAGACACGGATCGGTACCTCCCTTTCCCCCAAACTCTCTCCATTCATTACCTTTCAATTACTTATAATGTTTGAAAATCAAATTAGGCATAAATCAGTCAAAAAGTTGGACTTTGTTTTTCTGGGTAAAGTTTAATGAAGAAGACGAAGGCGGGTTATAATATAAGTTTAATTAAAATCAGTTTATGAACGGGTTAGACACACAGTCCAGCGGTGGACTGTGTGCGAACAAATACACATACGACGCGAGTTCGAATCCTGTCCCAACCTTACTCTCTTGAAATAAAAAAATTGCCTTTTTAACTAAACCGGGTTAACTCTCAAAATCATGTTAAGTATAATAAAAATCGGATTATTAACCAGGTTAGACACACAGTCCAGCGGTGGAATGTGTGCACGTTAACCCACAGGTCCCAGGTTCGAGACCTGTGGTTAGCACCGGTTCGATACATTTAAAACCATTTTTTTAAAATAATTAATTTCTGGATAAATCTAAATAGTATATAAGTATAATTAAAAACAGAAATTATTTCGGGTTAGACACGTAGCTCAGTTGGTAGAGCTGCGTGCACGCGTACGAGAGATCTTTGGTTCGAACCTCACTCAGCGCATGAAATAAACACGGTCCGACCGGTCAACGGTCAACATTTTTATTATTATTTTTATTTATTCATTTAATTTAAAAATCAATTAAAAATACTTAAAAATAACGTTTTTAAAGTTAGAAAGTAGCCTTAGACTCACAAAAATATATCAAAAAATCCTATTAATATAGTTAATAAAATCCACATACTTACCGTACCTTTTCGTTATGAATTAGGTTAATTATCTCTCGTCAATCAATCCTCTAAACTCGTGCGCATTCAACACCTTCTATCAAACGCAACCAATGTGAGTGAATCTCTACCAATTCCCCGTTTTAATCACATTTTAGGGTGTATCATGTGTCGCTATTTATTTATTTTAATTAAACACTTGTGCATCCATCATGTTCATGATCAAATGTGTATCCAATATGTATCAGTGGTTTGTGTGGTTGATATTTAGATTTAATTTATCATTTTCAGTACATATATTTCATAGGCCGCCGCTCCCCATTACCTATAAGCGTGAGCTGTTCCCCATTACCTATGAGCGTGAACCAGGCGTTGCCAACATAAGATCGGCTCCGTTTGATTGAGCCTTGATCTCACATACATTAGCATAGGCCGTCCGTTCCCCATTACCTATGAGCGTGAACGGGACGTTGCCAACATATACATTGTCATTCTTATTATTTACTTAAGCAAGGTGGTTTGTGATCGTTATGTTTATATACATTTGTTCATATATGATTGTTGCACAATTTTCCTATGTTAATTACAATAATGAATCAATGACAAATGTTTTTAACAAGGTTCACTCGCCAACTTTTGTTGACCCAAAATTCCCCATTTTTACACATGATACAGGTGATCAAGTTGAAGCAAGAAACATATAGGGCGGCCTAGAAGAATAAACCAGCTTAGATTTTGGATTGTTTTAGTTAAATTTTCCTTTCCTTGTATTGTATGAATTTGACTTGGAACTTTGAGATGTAATTTGAATTTAATAAATATGAAACATATTAGTAAACATCATGAGCTTTGGTGATAACCCAATTATGCCCCGACTCTTATTCCGTGCGGGTCGGGGTGTGACAGATTGGTATCAGAGTCATGACTATAGGGATATAGGATAGGTTATTAGACCCTTAGAGCCTATACTATAGTTGCTTAGAATTTTTTAATTTTTGTGTGTTACATGCAAAATTCATGATGTTTATATGCTTTATGTTTATTGTTACATTCAATGTTATGCAAACATGTTTATAAGTACATATTATTATACAATGCCTATCATAAATCATATTCTCATAACATATCATATCCATGGGAGCACACACCTCACAATTTATACGATTGTTACAACGATTTTTGTGTTTTCAAATCACATCAAAGTGAGTTCTCATGACGGGCATGTAATAACTGGAAGGGTACGAGTACCGGTAGTCGGAACGTCCTGTCTAGGCTTGGCATTCGTATAAATCCAAAATAAAGGACCAGTTTGCCTAGCTGGGGACTAACGATGAGTGTACGAAGGACCTATTAGGCCAAAGCATGCTATACCAAACGTCGTGTGAGCTAACACCACTTTGAGTTGTCATTGTGTCTATACCTGGACACCCTCCGACCATACATCTCGCAAACATATTTCATGGTTTTCTTTCGGGAGATGCGAGTGTTAAACCGCCAATACTAATGTGAATCCAACTAAGCCAATAGTCATGGGGGCCCACATGACTATACCGGCGATAGTATGGGGGACATTTGAGGCCCAACATGAGCGAACCCAAGACATCCTATGGATGTAGTTGCATTATTGATATTTATGTTAATTTCATTTTCTTTAAGACACATGACACCTAAACACTCCATAAACTCACCATCTTCCTATGTATATTCCTGTAGATGTCGGGTAGGCAGCTACCTGGAGGACGAAAGTCAGGAAGGTCAAACGAACGCTTGGCCACTCAGATTGCGAAACAAATGGCCGCGGTGCTTCCTGATATTGTAATTCAAGTCCAACAAGCTCTCACCGCAAATCCTGTCAACCCACCAAATCAAGAGGATCAAAACATCAACAACCCTTCCTCCAAGAAGTGATCCTACAAGCACTTCAAGTCTTGCGATCCCCCAAAGTTCGAAGGGACCGAAGGTGTCACCGCTCTCCTCCACTGGTTTGAGGAAATGGAAAACACCTTCCTAAATTGCGATTGTCCCGAGGATCGCAAGGTACGCTACTCAACCGGGAGATTATTTGGGGTAGCTCTGACCTGGTGGAACACCGAGAAGGGTAAGAGAGTAGTTGAAGACGCGATGGCCTTAACCTGGAAGAGTTAAGGGAAATGATGACAAAACGCTTCTGCCCAATAAGCGAACTCAAGAAGTTGGAAGACGAATTCCACTCGCTGAAGCAAAAGGAAGGGGATCATGCTTCCTACAACAAAAGATTTCTTGAACTGAACCAGATGGTTCCTAACTTGTTCACCCCCGTGTACCGCTTGGTTGAACACTATATTCGAGGCCTTCCCTCGAAGATTCAAGACTCAGTCCTCAGCACTTCGCCTGCAACCCTTGAAGCCGCTATGGAATTAGCCACCGAACTTACAGAGAACCGCATCAGAAATGGTAAATTCAAAGAGGAGAAAAAGAAAGCCCCCGTTGAGGGCCAAACTTCAAACCATTCCACCTCCTCCTCAAAATTCTCAAACAAGAGGAAGCGAAATACCAAAAATTTTGCTGTCACCCAAACAAATTTCCCAATCTCTGCTGCACCCATCACACAAGTTGCTCCTTCACCCGCACCATACAAAAGGCAATACTCTGGCCCTTACCCAAAATGCACCCGTTGTCTATACCATCACTCCCCCGAACACCCCTGTCAATATTGCACCGGCTGTGGCCGTGCAGGTCACACCATCCAAACCTGCCGCTCACTACATCGAATGAACCGCAACCAACCCACAACCCAAACCCACCATCAAATAATGGGTCAAGCCCAACAACCCCTACTACCACCACCTACACAACGTACAACCCAAACCTACTACCAACCCAACTACCCCATGATGCAATCCATGCGGGCTTGCTACAATTGTGGGGACCCAAACCACTTTAGAAACACGTGTCCACGCTTGGTGAACATCATACATGCTCAAGCTCAAGCAAATCCGGTGAACCAAGCTAACCAAGCTCCTCCACCTGCTAGAGGAAGAGCATTTAACATCAACGCCAACCAAGCTAGGGCCGACAACAACGTGGTTAACGGTACGTTTCTCGTCAATGGTAGTTATGCATCCGTGTTATTTGATACTGGCGCGGATAAGAGTTTTGTGTCCTTAGAATTTGAACCCATCCTCAACCAAACTCGTGATAAACTTATGGAATCCATAACGGTAGAAGTTGCTGACGGAAAACCGGTCTCATTAAACTCCATTATCCGAAACTGTACTCTTACTCTAAACGATCACGATTTTCCTGTTGACCTCATTCCTATGAAGTTGGGAAGTTTTGACATTATAATCGGCATGGACTGGCTCAGCCAACATCATGCTGAAGTAGTATGCCGCGAAAAGTTCATTCGCATTCCTCTTGCAGACGGTCAAACCCTACGAATCTTTTGAAACCCCTTCGAAAGGACTCAAACTAATGTCCTGTCTTCAAGCCCGAAAATATCTCCGCAAGAATTATGTAGCATTTCTAACCCACGTTGTCAAGAAGGGAAATAGGGAGAAGAAACTCGAAGACATACCTGTAGTAAAAGAATTCCCGCAAGTCTTCCCCGACGACATCTCAGGACTTCCTCCCAAGAGAGAAGTCGAATTCCGCATTGATCTTATACCTGGCGCTACACCCGTCGCGAAATCTCCTTATAGGTTAGCCCCATCCGAGATGCAAGAGCTGGCCAGTCAATTACAAGAACTGACCGACAAAGGATTCATACGTCCTAGCTCATCGCCTTGGGGTGCACCTGTTTTGTTTGTAAAGAAGAAAGATGGAACGTTTCGCATGTGTATCGATTACAGAGAACTCAACAAATTAACGGTCAAGAACCGCTATCCATTACCTCGCATCGATGATCTTCTAGACCAACTCCAAGGTGCCACTTGTTTTTCAAAGATCGACCTTCGTTCCGGCTATCATCAACTCAGAGTACACGAAGAAGACGTCCCAAAGACCGTCTTCCGAACTCGTTATGGTCACTATGAATTCATGGTTATGCCCTTTGGTCTAACCAATGCTCCAGCCGTCTTAATGGATCTAATGAACAGAGTTTGCAAACCCTATCTCGATCACTTTGTTATAGTCTTCATCGACGATATTCTCATCTACTCAAAGTCTAAGACTGATCATGAACGACGCCATCGACTCATCCTCACGCTCTTGAGAACCGAAAAGCTCTACGCTAAATTCTCCAAATGCGAATTCTGGTTAAAAGAAGTACAGTTCCTTGGTCATGTCGTCAATGACAAGGGAATTCATGTCGACCCCTCAAAGATCAAAGGAGTGCAAGAATGGCAAGCGCCACGTACACCAACCGAAGTAAGATCTTTCCTTGGTTTGGCTGGTTACTATCGCCGTTTCATATCAAATTTCTCTCGTATCGCTGTACCACTCACGGCTTTGACACATAAAGGAAAACCCTTCGTACGGGGACCTAAACAAGAAGAAGCCTTCCAAACCCTTAAGCAAAAGCTTTGTGATGCACCTATCCTCACACTCCCCGAAGGTTGCGATGACTTTGTAGTTTATTGCGACGCATCAGGGCAGGGACTAGGCTGTGTTTTAATGCAAAGGGGAAAAGTGATAGCCTATGCTTCTAGGCAACTCAAAACTCATGAGAAGAACTACACTACTCATGACCTAGAACTTGGAGCCGTTGTGTTCGCTCTTAAGATATGGAGACATTACCTCTATGGTACCAAGTGTGAAATTTACACTGACCACAAGAGCCTCCAACATATCTTTAACCAAAAGGAGTTGAATATGAGACAACGAAGATGGGTCGAACTTCTTAATGACTACGACTGTGAAATTCGGTATCATCCTGGCAAAGCAAACGTGGTGGCCGATGCACTTAGTCGAAAGGGTTATGCGAACTCCATTCGTCTTCTATGTTCGCAAATCATGACCAACATCAAAGACCAAATCCGAGAAGCTCAACATGTTTCCATAACAGAATACGACATACGCAATGAGTTATCTTGTGGAGCAGAACTTAAACTCGAAACAAAATCTGACGGCATTCTGTATTATCTAGATCGCATATGGATTCCCGATCACAATAACCTTCGCGATACCCTTATGAAAGAGGCGCACAAAACACGATACTCTATACACCCAGGAGCCGACAAGATGTATCAGGACCTTCGATACACCTACTGGTGGCCTGGCATGAAGAAGGATATTGCTGTTTTTGTTTCCAAGTGCCTCACTTGTTCTAAAGTGAAAGCTGAACATCAAAGACCCTTAGGACTTCTAGTCCAACATGAAATACCTGTATGGAAGTGGGAAAACATAACCATGGACTTTATTACCGGGTTACCTCGCACCTCCGGTGGGTATGACACTATATGGGTAATCATTGATCGTCTTACAAAATCAACTCACTTCATTCCGATTCGCGAAGACTTTAAGAATGAGAAACTAGCTCGTATCTACATCAGCGAAATCGTAAGCCGTCATGGTGTACGTTAAGCATTATTTCAGATCGTGATGGTCGTTTCACTTCACGAACATGGCAAGCTGTACAAGCCGCTTTGGGTACACGATTAGACCTCAGTACCGCTTATCATCCCCAAACTGATGGTCAATCTGAACGCACCATTCAAACTCTTGAAGACATGCTTCGAGCATGTGTCATAGACTTCAAAGGGAATTGGGATGCTCATCTACCATTAGTTGAATTTTCGTACAACAACAGCTATCATTCAAGTATCAGTATGGCACCTTTCGAAGCGTTATATGGTCGTAAGTGCCGATCACCAATATGTTGGCACGAAATTGGAGAAGCTCAAATCACCGGTCCTGAATTAATACAAGAAACAACAGACAAGATTCATCAAATCCGAAACAACCTTTTAGCGGCACAAAGTCGTCAAAAGAGCTATGCTGACAAGCGACGAAAGCCCTTGGAATTTAACATTGGTGACCAAGTACTTTTAAAAGTATCGCTGTGGAAGGGAGTAGTTCGTTTTGGCCAAAAAGGCAAGCTAGCACCACGCTACGTAGGTCCTTTCAAGATACTCGAAAGAGTAGGACCTGTAGCATACAAGCTTGACCTACCGGAGGAACTCAACAGAATTCATCCCGCATTCCACGTATCGAACTTGAAGAAGTGCCTCGCCGATGAAAATCTCCATATTCCTCTAGAAGACATTCAAGTCGATGAATCTATGCATTTCATTGAAAGACCAGTAGAAATTATGGGCTTCGGGGAAAAACGTTTAAGACGAAGCCGCATTCAAATTGTCAGGGTACGCTAGGAGTCGAAACGAGGACCTGAGTTTACTTGGGAACGTGAAGACTCAATGAACGAGAAATACCCACATCTTTTTCCTGTAACTACTACTACTTAAATTTCGGGACGAAATTTCTAAAAGTAGGGGATACTGTAACATCCGTCGAAAAACGGGTTTTCAAAACCCGCTTCGTTTATTAACCGAACAATCAGTTTTAAACTTTTGTTGTTTATTTATGACCTATTTTAATTTTAAACGATACATAACTAATAAACATATTAGAAGATATAAATTTTAATTGTCAAAAAGTAAAAGAAAATTAATTAAAAAGAAAATCCGGCTGCCGGGAGTCGAACCCGGGTCAGCCGGAAATCCACAAGTCTTAACATTCACTCATCCAACCACTCCGCCACTTTGGGTTTTTGTTAAGATACCGAAACAATTAATTGAAATAATGAATCTCGGAAATCAAATCCAGTCAAGTCGCGCCCAATTGTGCAGTCGTCGGAAATCCCGACGATTACGTCAATAATTGAAGGTCTCTTCCAATTTAACCGAAGAATTAACCTTGACGACGGTTATAACCGACATCTGAACACGCGACACCAGTCGTAACCTCCGGAGAACAGCTGACTTTGAATCAAGACTGAAATCCGACCCCATGCGTCTCGATTCTTCCCTATAAATCCACCCACAACTCACTGGTAGCCCTTTCGCTCAAAATCGCACAAATTCTCGACGTAATTTCACTCGCCGGAAAATATCTGCATGTCGCCGGAAAACCGAGACTCACATCCACACGGTAACTCCCTCGACTCTTTCTGTTTCAATCCATTGTTAGATTGCTACTAACACAAATCCACCATCCAGAATCAATCCCAGACGACGTTGTCGGAATTCCTGCCTTCGCCGGAAAACTTCTGAAACTTTCAGAATCACGCTGAGAGCCGATAGGAACATTCAAACTTCTGTTAATCTTTGTTTAAGTACCTCAATTTCATAACTAACTGAACAGAACTGTTAATTAATTCTAACAGCCGAAGTTCACTATCAGAGCCGACGGACCTCTGCCGGAGTTCTGTGAAAGACACGGATCGGTACCTCCTTTCCCCCAAACTCTCTCCATTCATTACTTTTCAATTACTTATAATGTTTGAAAATCAAATTAGGCATAAATCAGTCAATACAGTCGGACTTTGTTTTTCTGGGTAAAGTTTAACGAAGAAGACCAAGGCGGGTTATAATATAAGTTTAATTAAAATCAGTTTATGAACGGGTTAGACACACAGTCCAGTGGTGGACTGTGTGCGAACAAATACACATACTAATCGAGTTCGAATCCTGTCCCAACCTTACTCTCTTGAAATAAAAAAATTGCCTTTTTAACTAAACCGGGTTAACTTTCAAAATCATGTTAAGTATAATAAAAATCGGATTATTAACCAGGTTAGACACACAGTCCAGCGGTGGACTGTGTGCACGTTAACCCACAGGTCTCGGGTTCGAGACCTGTGGTCAGCACCGGTTCGATACATTTAAAACCATTTTTTTAAAATAATTAATTTCTGGATAAATCTAAATAGTATATAAGTATAATTAAAAACAGAATTATTTCGGGTTAGACACGTAGCTCAGTTGGTAGAGCTGCGTGCATGCGTACGAGAGGTCTCGGGTTCGAACCTCACTCAGGCATGAAATAAACACGGTCCGACCGGTCAACGGTCAACGGTCAACATTTTTATTATTATTTTTATTTATTTATTTAATTTAAAAATCAATTAAAAATACTTAAAAATAACGTTTTTAAAGTTAGAAAGTAGCCTTAGACTCACAAAAATATATCAAAAAATCCTATTAATATAGTTAATAAAATCCACATTACTTACCGTACCTTTTAGTTATGAATTAGGTTAATTATCCCTCGTCAATCAATCCTCTATCAAACGCAACCAATGTGAGTGAATCTCTACCAATTCCCCGTTTTAATCACATTTTGGGGTGTATCATGTGTCGCTATTTATTTATTTTAATTAAACACTTGTGCATCCATCATGTTCATGATCAAATGTGTATCCAATATGTATCAGTGGTTTGTGTGGTTGATATTTAGATTTTATTTATCATTTTCAGTACATACATTTCATAGGCCGCCGCTCCCCATTACCTATGAGCATGAGCTGTTCCCCATTGCCTATGAGTGTGAACCAGGCGTTGCCAACATAAGATCGGCTCCGTTTGATTGAGCCTTGATCTCACATACATTAGCATAGGCCGTCCGTTCCCCATTACCTATGAGCGTGAACGGGACGTTGCCAACATATACATTGTCATTCTTATTATTTACTTAAGCAAGGTGGTTTGTGATCGTTATGTTTATATACATTTGTTCATATATGATTGTTGCACAATTTTCCTATGTTAATTACAATAATGAATCAAGGACAAATGTTTTTAACAAGGTTCACTCGCCAACTTTTATTGACCCAAAATTCCCCATTTTTACACATGATACAGGTGATCAAGTTGAAGCAAGAAACATATAGTGCGGCCTAGAAGAATAAACCAGCTTAGATTTTTGATTGTTTTAGTTAAATTTTCCTTTCCTTGTGTATGAATTTGACTTGGAACTTTGAGATGTAATTTGAATTTAATAAATATGAAACATATTAGTAAACATCATGAGCTTTGGTGATAACCCAATTATGCCCCGACTCTTATTCTGCTGCGGGTCGAGGTGTGACAATTAGTCTGAATATTGTGTAAAAATCGATGTTTAAAAGGGTTTTACTCAGATCTAAGCATAGATCTAAGTGAAAAACAGAAGTTTTGCATAAAAAGACGAAGATTTTCGTAAAACAGAAGAGATTTGATGAAAAGAAGGCAGAGCCTTGTGCAAAATCGTTGTAAAAACGTTGTTGAACGTTGTTAGTAACATTCGTAGCAAAATGGGTTTCAAAACCCGCTTCGTTTATTAATCAAATATTCAGTTATAATTTTTCGTTGCGTATTTATTGCTCAAATAAATTTTAAACAATACATAATTAATAAATATATTAGAATTTAAAAACCATAATTTATAAATAATAATAAAGAATGAGAAAAAAATAAAATGGAGACGCCGGGTTCGAACCCGGGTCACCCACAAACCCAAACACACAACACACCGCTCCGCCACACACTGTCTTTGTGATAAACACTAAAACAAATAACATATATAATAAAACTGAAAGTCAAATCCGGTAATCAACGCGCCAGAACTCGCAATCACCGGAAAATCCGGCAATCCGCGATTTTGGCCATATTCCTTTTGACTAAACCGCACAAAGTGATGTCGACGTCGGTTATAACCGTTGCCGACAATCAATTTCAGTCATAACCGACGGAAATCTTCAAATCGCGAACCTTGACTCAATTCAAAGACAATTCAGTCTGATTCCACTATAAATACCCACTTGAACACTCTGAAAATCCTTTCGCTCAGAACCACGATCGTTTCCGAAGCTTTATTCATCCCAAGACACGTCGCCGGAGATTTTTGTGTTCGCCGGACTTTCACCGGAAAACCGAGGCTTTACTCTTAATCGGTATAATCCTCAACTCTTTTTCTTATAATCCAATATTCGGCATGTATTAACCTCAATCGTTCAACCAGAATCGGTCTCAGACAACGTTGCCGGAAATTTCCGCAATCACCGGAAAATCACTGAAAAACCGGAGTCTCACTGTCGATCGGTATAACCATCTAAACCCTCTTGATATCTCTTGCTCAGTAACTTAATTGCATAACACCATGATCTAAACTGTTAAACAATTCACTCAGCCGAGAGTCACAAATCAGAGCCGACGACTCTTGCCGGAAATCTGAAGTAAACGCTCTGTTTTGGTACATTTTATTCTTTAATTTCTTTATCTATATTCCGACAAATTATAAGTTTTGATGATCGATTTAAACAGGACAGTCGGATTTCACTGTTCTGTGTTCTTGTAAACGAAGAAGATGAAGTCGAGTATATGTATAAATATAATTAAAACCAGATAATTAAACGGGTTAGACACACAGTCCAGCGGTGGACTGTGTGCAATTATAACATTCAAGTCCCGAGTTCGATTCGTGTACGTATCCGGTTCCCGCAATAACAAAACATTTTTCTTTTAAGTTTAACAGAACACACCCTCAGATAGTACTTAAGTTTAATATAAATCTTAATTTAAATGGGTTAGACACCCAGCCCCAGTTGGTTGGGCTGGGTGCAAATCAAAGCAATGGTCACGGGTTCGATGCGGGTTATTCGCACCGGTTCTGCAGATTTTAAAACCTTTTTAAAATAACTAATTTCTGAAATATTCTAGTTAGTATATAAATATAATTAAATCTGAGTTTATTTCGGGTTAGACACGTAGCTCAGTTGGTAGAGCTGTGTGCATGTATACGAGAGGTCCCGAGTTCGAACCTCACTCAGCGCATATAAAAACACAGTCTGACCAGTCAACGGTCAAAAAGTCATATTTTTTTATTTCTTTTTATTTATTTATTTAATTAGAAAATTATTTAAAAATACTTAAAAATAAGATTATTAAGGTTAGAAAATTTCCTTAAACTCAAAAAAATAAATCTAAAAATCCCATTTAAGAGCACTAATTAAAAATATTAATCTCAACCAAAATTTATGTATTTATCGAATCATTTTGCTATTATCTAGGTTAGTTCTTCCCTCGTCGATCGAATCGTAAATTCGTGCGCCTTCATCATCATCAAAGAACGCACCCATTGTGAGTGAATCTCTACCAATTCCCCGTTTTGATCATGTTTTGGGGTGTATCCTGTATCGTATAAATCTTTCATTATATATATAAACACTTGTGCATACATCATATCCGTGATCAAATGTGTATCAAATGTGTATCAATTGTTGTGTGGATTATATGTAGATTGGTTTTATCATTTTCAGTGCACGCATTTCATTAGGCCCATCAGTTTCCCCGTGGGAGACGGGTTGAGCATCAGGTGCCTCATAAGATCGGCTCCGTTTGATTGAGCCTTGATCTCACATTCATCTTCATTCTTATCATATACTCATCCAAAGTGGTTTGTGTTTGTTTATTATATATGTTTGCTCACATGTGATTATTGCACATATTTTCCATATTAAATAAAACAAGAAATTAATAACAATGTTTTATCAAGGTTCACTCGCCAACTTTTGTTGACCCAAAATATCCCCCATTTTACACATGATACAGGTGATCCAGCTGAGGCAAGAAACACATAGGAAGGCCTAGAAGAATAAACCAGTTTAAGCTTTGGATTATTTACATAGTTTCATTTCCTTGTAATTGTATGAATTTTAATTTGGATATTTAAGTTGTAATTTGAATTTAATAAATATGAAACATTTTAGTAAACATCATGAGCTTTGGTGATAACCCAATTATGCCTCTACTCTTATTCCGCTGCCGGTCGAGGTGTGACAGATTGGTATCAGAGCCATGACTATAGGGATATAGGATAGGTTATTAGACCCTTAGAGCCTATACTATAGTTGATTAAAATTTTAAATTGTTTATGCGTTACATACAAAATTCATGATGTTTATATGCTTTATGTTTATTTTTTTTACACTCAATGTTATGCAAGCATGCTCACAAATACATGTTATTATACAATGCTCATCATGAATCATATCCTCATAACATATCATATCCATGAGAGCACACACCTCACGATTACCATGATTTTTGCAATGATTTTTGTATTTTCAAATCACATCAAAGGATGTTCTCATGACGGGCATGTAGTAACTGGAAGGGTACGAGTACCGGTAGTCGGAACGTCCTGTCTAGGCTTGGCATTCGTATAAATCCAAAATAAAGGACCAGTTTGCCTACCTGGGGACTAACGATGAGAGTATGAAGGACCTATTAGGCCAAAGCATGCTATACCAAACGTCGTGTGAGCTAACCCCACTTTGAGTTGTCATTGTGTCTACACCTGGACACCCTCCTACCATACATCTCGCAATCATATTTTACGATTTTCATTCGGGTGATGCGAGTGTTAATCCGCCAATACCAATGTGAATCCTACCAAGCCCAATAGTCACGGGGGCCCACATGACTACACAGGCGATGGTATGGGGGACATTGGAGGCCCAAACATGAGCAAACCCAAGACATCCTATGGATGTAGTTGAATTATTGTCAGTTATGTTATTTTTCATTCTTTTTACGACACATGACACCTAGAAACTTCTTAAACTCACAATCTTCCTATGTATGTTCCTGTAGATGTCGGCTAGGCAACTACGTGGAGGTAGAAAGTCAGGAAGATCAAATGAACGCTTGGCCACACAAATCGCTAAACAAATGGCCGCAGTGCTTCCTGACATCGTGATTCAAGTTCAACAAGCTCTCACCGCAAATCCCATCAACCCTCCTAATCAAGAAGACCAGAGCGTCGCCAACCCTCCCTCCAAAAAGTGCTCCTACAAACACTTCAAATCTTGCGATCTCCCAAAATATGAAGGGACCGAAGGTGTTACCGCCCTCCTTCACTGGTTTGAAGAAATGGAAAACACTTTCCTCAATTGCGATTGTCCCGAGGATCGCAAGGTACGTTATGCAACTGGAAGACTGTTTGGGGTAGCCCTTACCTGGTGGAACACGGAAAAGGGTAAACGAGGAATTGAAGACGCCATGGCCTTAACATGGGAAGAGTTAAGGGAACTCATGACAAGACGCTTCTGTCCAAGAAGCGAAATCAAAAAGTTGGAAGATGAATTCCACGTGCTGAAACAAAAGGAAGGAGATCACACCTCCTATAATAAGCGATTTCTCGAGCTGAACCAAATGATCCCAAATTTGTTCACCCCCGTGTACCGCTTGGTTGAACATTACATTCGAGGTCTTCCCTCGAAAAATCAAGACTCGGTTTTAAGCACTTCGCCTGCAACACTTGAAGTCGCGATGGAGTTAGCTACAGAACTTACTGAGAATCGTATCCGAAACGGCAAATTCAAGGATGAAAAGAAGAAAGCACCCATAGAGACCTCAACTACAAACCACTCAGTCTCCTCCTCAAGGTTTGCTGGTAAGAGGAAAAGAAACAGCAAGAATTTTGTTGTCACTCAAACCAATCCTCCTATCACCGCTGCACCAATCACCCAAATCGCTCCCTCAGCTGCACCATTTAAAAAGCCATACACCGGCCCACACCCAAAAAGCAACCGTTGTCAATACCATCACCCTCCCGAAACTCTTTGTCAACATTGCACAAGCTGTGGCCGCGCCGGTCACACCATCCAAACCTGTCGTACTCTTCAACAGATGAACCGCAATCAACCCCCAACCCAAACCCACCATCAGATATGTAACATTTGTAAAAATCGGGTTTTCAAAACCCGCTCCGTTTTGTAACCGAATATCAAGTTATAAAAGTTACGTCGAATATTTATGATTATTTTGATTTAAAACGATACATAATTAATAAATAAACTAAACTATAAAAATTATATTTGATAAAAAGTTAAAATAAAATAAATAAATAAATTATGATGCTGCCGGGACTCGAACCCGGGTCAGCCAAGACACTTCAGCGACTTAACACACACTCACAAGACCACTCCGCCACATTGTGTTTTCTGCTAACTCTAGGAACACAAATGAAATTTATACACAAACCCAGTTAATACCGGTTGCGCCATCTGAGAAACGGTAATCGGCAAACCAATCGTCAATTCGTTGTTTATTTCACACATTCAGTTTATAACCGATGCACCTACGGTTTCTAATCAAATAGGAATTGATTAAACTTAAAACCTCATCATTATCGGTTTTTAAAACCGAAAAATCACCAAGTCCAGAGTTCTTCAACTTCAGACCACTCTCCGCGACTCAGAGATATCATACCAATACTCCATTTCATTTTCGTCGCATTTTCAGACCATCAGAACGCCTAAAACAGCTCGCCGGAATTTTCTGCAAAAGTCGCCGGAAAACCGTATTCAACTCAAACCGGTAAAATACCTCTACTTTACTGTTTCAATCAATTGTTAGAACCTTACTAACATTAACCCATCGCTCATAATCAACCACAGACGACATTGCTGGACTTTCTGTTTTCGCCGGAAAACTTCTGGAATTGTCGGAAACTCGTTGATTACCGGTATGCTCATTCTAACGTGCTGATAATCAATACTCATTAGTTCAATTTCACATCTAATCCCTTAAACCTGTTAATTGATTCTCACAGCCGAAGGTTCCAAAAACAGAGCCGACGAGCTTCGCCGGATTCTCTGAAGAAGACGATCTGTTCGGTATCTTCTTTCCCCAAACTTTTCGGTTCAATACATTCAAATTGATCATCATGTTCATTAACTAAATTAGTCGCGTATCAGTTGTTTTGATTGATGTCTGTGTTTGTAATGAAGAAGACGAGTTCAGAGATGACATAAGATTAATTAAAATCGGAATTATAAACGGGTTAGACACAGTCCAGCGGTGGACTGTGTGCAAAATACACACGCACGTCCTGAGTTCGATTCCTGCTATACGCACTCCTTATATAATAACACGCCTTTTTGTTTAAAAACTAAACCGGGATAACTCAGTTAGTTATTAAGTATAATAAAAACCGAGATAATAACCGGGTTAGACACACAGTCCAGCGGTGGACTGTGTGCAACACTAAGTCCTACGTCGCGCGTTCGAAACCCGTCACTAGCACCGGTCCGTGGAATTAAAATGTTTTTGGCAATTAAAAGAAATTCGGTTAAATTGAATAAGTATATAAATATAATTAAAAACAAGATTATTTCGGGTTAGACACGTAGCTCAGTTGGTAGAGCTGCGTGCACGCGTACGGGAGGTCTCGGGTTCGAGCCTCACCCGGCGCAAATTAATTCGCTGACCGAACCGGTCAACGGTCAACGATCAATGCTAAATAAACAATTTTTTTTTAATATTTTTATTTATTTAATTTAATTTGAAAATCAATTAAAAATACTTTAAAATAACATTTTTAAAGATAGAAAATGGCCTTGAACTCACAAAAATATATCTAAAAATTTCATTAAAATCCTTAATAAAATCCACTCGTTTAATATATTTTTCCGTTATTATTTAGGTTAGTATTCCTCGTTGTTCTGCTCATCTAATTCGTGCGCATCTCACCATCTCCAATCCAACGCACCCAATGTGAGTGAATCTTTACAAATTCCCCGTTTTAATCACGTTTTGGGGTGTATCATGTGTCTTGATATATATATATATTATACTTAAACCATTGTGCATACATCATTTCATGAACTAGTGTATTCAGTTTGTTTCCTGTTGTGTTGTTATTGTTGGATGCAAGTTTATTATTTTCAGTACATGCAAATTTCATAGGCCGCCGCTCCCCGTTACATTATGAGCGTTGAGCATGTTCCCCATTTCATTATGAGGTTGAACCTGGCGTGCCCACATACGATCGGCT
Source organism: Scalesia atractyloides (assembly GCA_947069175.1). Lineage (NCBI taxonomy): Eukaryota > Viridiplantae > Streptophyta > Magnoliopsida > Asterales > Asteraceae > Scalesia > Scalesia atractyloides. The sequence continues at coordinate 95,319,677 of CAMTDV010000017.1, read as the reverse complement.
CCGTTTGATTGAGCCTTGATCGCACAGACATTTTTCATTTTCAGTACATGCAATACGATCGGCTCCGTTTGATTGAGCCTTGATCGCACAGTTTCATTTATGTTATATACAGTATGATGTTGGTATGTTCATGTATGCTGTCATGTGTTATTGTATGTTATAGTTGTGACTGCTAATTGCCATTGCTTGATTATTTACATTTGCTCATCTATGATTATGCACAATTTTTCATTGATAAACTAACAATTAATTTATTAATAAATGTTTATCTAATAAGGTTCACTCGCCAACTTATGTTGACCCAAAAACCCCCATTTTTACACATGATACAGGTGAACCAGCAGCAGCTAGGAACACATAGGACTTGGACTAGAAGAATAAAACGATTTAGAGTTGGGATTGTTATGCTTGGTTTATTTTATTTGTATTGAATGAACATGTTTGGATTTTTGGAAATGTAACTTTGACTTTATTAAATATGAAACATATTAGTAAATGTCATGAGCTTTGGTGATAACCCAATTATGCCCCGACTCTTATTCCGCTGCGGGTCGGGGTGTGACAGATTGGTATCAGAGCCATGACTATAGGGATATAGGATAGGTTATTAGACCCTTAGAGCCTATACTATAGTCGATTAGAAACTTATAAGATTTTTGTGTGTTATATGCCAAATTTCATGATGTTTATATGTTTTATGTTAAATGTTACATTTGATATTGTGCAAGCATGTTCATATGTATGTATTATCATATAATGCCTATCATGAATCGTATGCTCATAACATATCACATCCATGAAAGCACACACCACATCATGATTGCTTTTACAATGATTTTCGTGTTTTCAAATCTCATCAAAGTGAGTTCTCATGACGGGCATGTAGTAACTGGAAGGGTACCAGTACCGGTAGTCGGAACGTCCTGTCAAGGCTGGCATTCGTATAAATCCAAAATAAAGGACCAGTTTGCCTACCTGGGGACTAACGATGAGAGTACGAAGTACCTATTAGGCCAAAGCATGCTATACCAAACGTCGTGTGAGCTAACCCCACTTTGAGTTGTCATTGTGTCTACTCCTGGACACGTTCCGACCAAACATCTCATGAACATATTTTGTGGTTTGCATTCGGGGGATGCGAGTGTTAAATTGCCAATACTAATGTGAATCCTACCAAGCCAATAGCCATGGGGGCCCACATGACTATGTAGGTGAAGGTATGGGGGACATTTGAGGCCCAACATGAGCGAACCCAAGACATCCTATGGATGTAGTTGCATTATTGATATTTATGTTATTTTCATTTTCTTAAAGACACATGACACCTAAAAAGACACCATAAACTCACAATCTTCTCATTTTATGATCCTGTAGATGTCGTCTAGACAGCAACGAAGGGGTAAAAGATCGGGAAGGTCTCAGGAACGTTTGGCCACTCAGATCGCGAAACAAATGGCCACGATACTGCCTGACATTGTGGTCCAAGTACAACAAGCCCTTGCTACAAATCCTACTAACCCACCCCAACAACAGGACCAGAACATCGACAACCCTCCTACCAGCAAGTGCTCTTACAAACATTTTAAGTCCTGTGATCCTCCTAAATTTGAAGGGACCGAGGGTGTCACTGCTCTCCTACATTGGTTCGAGGAGATGGAAAACACCTTTCTAAACTACGATTGTCCTGAGGATCGCAAGGTTAGATACGCCACCGGGAGACTATTTGGGGTAGCTCTCACTTGGTGGAATACTGAGAAAGGGAAGAGGGGAACTGAAGATGCGATGGCCTTAACTTGGGAGGAGTTAAGGGAATTCATGACTAGGCGTTTCTGTCCTAGAAGTGAAATTAAAAAGCTGGAGGACGAATTTCATTCTCTAAAGCAAAAGGAGGGTGATCACACTACATATAACAAGAGGTTCTTGGAGTTGAACCAAATGGTTCCAAATTTGTTCACCCCAACCTATCATCTGATCGAGCATTATATTTGAGGACTTCCCTCGAAAATCCAAGATTCAGTTCTCAGCGTTTCACCAGTAACACTTGAAGCTGCTATGGAGTTAGCAACTGAACTGACCGAAAACCGAATTCGCAACGGGAAGTTCAAAGAAGAGAAGAAGAAAGCCCCTGTTGAGGGACAAACTTCAAACCACCCCATTCCTTCCTCTAAGTTCGCCAATAAGAGGAAGCGCAACACCAGAAATTTTGCGGTTACTCAAACCAACTTCCCTATTCCTGCTGCACCCATTACTCAAGTCACTCCTTCACCCGCACCATACAGAAGACCCTACACAGGCCCGTTACCAAAATGTAACCGTTGCCAATATCACCATTCCCCTGATCATCCTTGTCAATATTGCACCGGCTGCAGTCGCGCAGGTCATAATGTTCAAACTTGCCGCATGCCTCAACGAACGAACCGCCACCAACCTTTAACCCAAACCCACCAACAAATAATGGGCCAAGGCCAACAACCCCTACTACCACCCACTCAACATTTAGCCCAAACATATTACCAGCCCAATTATCCTATGGGTCAACCAATGCGGGCTTGCTACAATTGCGGCGACCCAAGCCATTTCCGAAACACTTGTCCAAGGTTGGTTAATATTATTCATGCTCAGGCCCAAGCCAACCCGGTGAACCAAGCAAACCAAGCTCCCCCACCTGCAAGAGGGAGAGCTTTCAATATCAACGCTAACCAGGCTAGAGCTGACGGCAATGTGGTCAACGGTACGTTCCTTATAAATGGTAGATATGCCTCTATGTTATTTGATAGTGGTGCGAATAGAAGTTTTGTGTCATTAGAATTTGAACCTATCTTAAGCAAAAATCGGGATAAGCTCACGGAATCCATAACGGTAGAAGTTGCGGATGGGAAACCAGTTTCATTAGACTCTATTTTACGCAACTGTACACTCACCTTAAACGACCACGATTTCTCAGTCGACCTTATTCCTATGAAGCTGGGAAGTTTTGACATCATAATCGGTATGGATTGGCTCAGTCAACATCAGGCGGAAGTTGTATGTCGTGAAAAATTTATTCTTATTCCTCTTTCAAACGGTCAGACTATTCGAATCATTGGAGAAACCTCGTCGAAAGGGCTTAGCTTAATGTCTTGTCTTCAAGCTCAAAAATATCTTCGCAAGAATTATGTCGCGTTTTTAGCTCATATCATCAAAAGGGAACCATGGAGAAGAAACTTGAAGACATTCCTGTAGTAAAAGACTTTCCGCAAGTTTTTCCTGACGACATTTCGGGACTTCCTCCAGTTAGAGACGTCGAATTCCGTATTGATCTTATACCTGGTGCTACACGAGTTGCAAAGTCTCCATATAGGTTAGCCCCTCTGAAATGCAAGAGCTAGCCAGTCAATTGCAAGAGTTGACTGACAAGGGATTCATACGTCCTAGCTCGTCGCCTTGGGGTGCACCTGTCCTTTTTGTAAAGAAGAAAGATGGATCTTTTCGTATGTGCATCAACTACAGAGAGCTCAACAAGTTAACCATCAAGAATCGCTATCCTTTACCTCGCATTGATGATCTTCTTGACCAACTACAAGGTGCCAGCTGCTTTTCAAAAATCGATCTTCGATCTGGCTATCATCAACTTAGAGTGCATGAAGAAGACGTCCCTAAGACTGCTTTTCGAACTCGTTATGGCCACTATGAATTCATGGTTATGCCATTTGGATTAACCAACGCACCAGCTGTCTTCATGGGCCTAATGAACAGAGTCTGCAAACCTTATCTTGATCGATTTGTTATAGTCTTCATTGACGATATTCTTATTTATTCAAAATCTAAAGCTGATCATGAGCGTCATCTTCGACTCGTTCTTGCACTTCTAGAAAAGGAAAAGCTTTATGCCAAGTTCTCCAAATGTGAATTCTGGTTAAAAGAGGTGCAATTCCTCGGGCATGTAGTCAATGACAAGGGAATACATGTTAACTCTTCGAAGATCAAAGCAGTTCAAGAATGGCAAGCTCCACGTACACCAACTGAAGTAAGATCTTTTCTTGGACTAGCTGGCTATTATCGTCGGTTCATTTCAAACTTCTCTCGCATTGCGGTACCACTCACGGCTTTAACTCATAAGGGAAAACCTTTCGTATGGGGACCCAAGCAAGAAGAAGCTTTTCAAACTCTTAAACAAAAACTGTGTGATGCACCAATCCTCACTCTTCCTGAAGGTTGTGATGATTTTGTAGTCTATTGCGACGCGTCAGGGCAAGGATTAGGCTGCGTTCTCATGCAAAGAGGAAAAGTCATAGCTTATGCCTCGAGACAACTCAAGACGCATGAAAAGAACTACACCACTCATGACCTAGAACTTGGAGCCGTTGTATTCACTCTTAAGATATGGAGACATTATCTCTGTGGTACTAAGTGTGAAATATACACTGACCACAAGAGTCTTCAACATATCTTCAATTAAAAAGAGTTAAACATGAGGCAACGAAGATGGGTCGAACTTCTGAATGATTACGACTGTGAAATTAGATACCACCCTGGTAAAGCAAATGTGGTGGCTGATGCACTTAGTCGAAAGGGTTATGCGAACTCCATTCATCTTCTATGTTCACAAATTATAACCGACATTAAAGATCAAATTCGAGAAGCCCAACACGTTTCAATAACAGAAGAAGATGTACGAAAGGAGATGTCCTGTGGAGCCGAGCTAAAACTTGAAACTAAATCAGACGGTATTCTGTATTACCTAGATCGTATCTGGATTCCTAACCACAACAATCTTCGTGAAACTCTTATGAATGAAGCTTACAAAACGCGATATTCTATACACCCAGGAGCCGATAAGATGTATCAAGACCTACGATACACCTATTGGTGGCCTGGAATGAAGAAGGATATTGCCGTTTTTGTTTCCAAGTGCCTCACATGTTCCAAGGTGAAGGCTGAACACCAAAGACCCTCAGGACTTCTAGTCCAACCGGAAATACCTGTATGGAAGTAGGAAAATATAACCATGGATTTCATTACCGGGTTACCTCGCACTTCTTGTGGGTATGACACAATATGGGTAATTATAGACCGACTTACAAAATCAGCTCACTTTATTCCTATCCGCGAAGATTTCAAAAACGAAAAGCTTGCACGTATTTATATCAACGAAATCGTAAGTCGACATGGGGTACCGTTAAGTATTATTTCTGATCGTGATGGTCGTTTCACCTCACGAACATGGCAAGCAGTACAATCCGCTATGGGCACACGATTAGATCTCAGTACCGCCTATCATCCTCAAACTGATGGACAGTCTGAGCGCACCATTCAAACTCTTGAAGATATGCTTAGAGCATGTGTCATAGACTTCAAGGGAAATTGGGACGTCCACCTACCACTAGTAGAATTTTCGTACAACAACAGCTATCATTCGAGCATCGGCATGGCACCTTTTGAAGCCTTATATGGTCGTAAGTGCCGATCTCCTGTATGTTGGCACGAAATTGGGGAATCACAAATTACTGGTCCAGAATTGATCCAAGAAACCACCGACAAGATTCATCAAATTCGAAACAATCTTCTAGCGGCTCAAAGTCGTCAAAAGAGTTATGTAGATAAACGACGGAAGCCCTTAGAGTTTAACATTGGTGATCATGTGCTTTTAAAAGTATCACCGTGGAAGGGAGTAGTTCGTTTTGGTCAAAAGGGGAAGCTAGCACCTCGTTACGTAGGACCTTTCAAGATACTCGAAAGAGTAGGTCCTGTAGCATACAAGCTTGACCTACCAGAAGAACTCAACAGGATTCATCCCACATTCCACGTGTCGAACTTGAAGAAGTGCCTAGCTGATGAGAATCTCCATATTCCGCTAGAAGATATTCAGATTGATGAATCTATGCATTTTATTGAAAGACCAGTGGAGATCATGGACTACGGGGAGAAACGTCTTCGACGAAGTCGCATTCCAATTGTTAGGGTACCCTGGGAGTCGAAACGGGGACCTGAGTTTACTTGGGAACGTGAAGACTCAATGCGTGAAAAATACCCGCATCTTTTTCCTACTACTTCAACTACTTAAAATTTCGGGACGAAATTCCTAAAAGTAGGGGATACTGTAACATTTGTAAAAATCGGGTTTTCAAAACCCGCTCCGTTTTGTAACCGAATATCAAGTTATAAAAGTTACGTCGAATATTTATGATTATTTTGATTTAAAACGATACATAATTAATAAATAAACTAAACTATAAAAATTATATTTGATAAAAAGTTAAAATAAAATAAATAAAAAAATTATGATGCTGCCGGGACTCGAACCCGGGTCAGCCAAGACACTTCAGCGACTTAACACACACTCACAAGACCACTCCGCCACATTGTGTTTTCTGCTAACTCTAGGAACACAAATGAAATTTATACACAAACCCAGTTAATACCGGTTGCGCCATCTGAGAAACGGTAATCGGCAAACCAATCGTCAATTCGTTGTTTATTTCACACATTCAGTTTATAACCGATGCACCTACGGTTTCTAATCAAATAGGAATTGATTAAACTTAAAACCTCATCATTATCGGTTTTTAAAACCGAAAAATCACCAAGTCCAGAGTTCTTCAACTTCAGACCACTCTCGCGACTCAGAGATATCATACCAATACTCCATTTCATTTTCGTCGCATTTTCAGACCATCAGAACGCCTAAAACAGCTCGCCGGAATTTTCTGCAAAAGTCGCCGGAAAACCGTATTCAACTCAAACCGGTAAAATACCTCTACTTTACTGTTTCAATCAATTGTTAGAACCTTACTAACATTAACCCATCGCTCATAATCAACCACAGACGACATTGCTGGACTTTCTGTTTTCGCCGGAAAACTTCTGGAATTGTCGGAAACTCGTTGATTACCGGTATGCTCATTCTAACGTGCTGATAATCAATACTCATTAGTTCAATTTCACATCTAATCCCTTAAACCTGTTAATTGATTCTCACAGCCGAAGGTTCCAAAAACAGAGCCGACGAGCTTCGCCGGATTCTCTGAAGAAGACGATCTGTTCGGTATCTTCTTTCCCCAAACTTTTCGGTTCAATACATTCAAATTGATCATCATGTTCATTAACTAAATTAGTCGCGTATCAGTTGTTTTGATTGATGTCTGTGTTTGTAATGAAGAAGACGAGTTCAGAGATGACATAAGATTAATTAAAATCGGAATTATAAACGGGTTAGACACAGTCCAGCGGTGGACTGTGTGCAAAATACACACGCACGTCCTGAGTTCGATTCCTGCTATACGCACTCCTTATATAATAACACGCCTTTTTGTTTAAAAACTAAACCGGGATAACTCAGTTAGTTATTAAGTATAATAAAAACCGAGATAATAACCGGGTTAGACACACAGTCCAGCGGTGGACTGTGTGCAACACTAAGTCCTACGTCGCGCGTTCGAAACCCGTCACTAGCACCGGTCCGTGGAATTAAAATGTTTTTGGCAATTAAAAGAAATTCGGTTAAATTGAATAAGTATATAAATATAATTAAAAACAAGATTATTTCGGGTTAGACACGTAGCTCAGTTGGTAGAGCTGCGTGCACGCGTACGGGAGGTCTCGGGTTCGAGCCTCACCCGGCGCAAATTAATTCGCTGACCGAACCGGTCAACGGTCAACGATCAATGCTAAATAAACAATTTTTTTTTAATTTTTTTATTTATTTAATTTAATTTGAAAATCAATTAAAAATACTTTAAAATAACATTTTTAAAGATAGAAAATGGCCTTGAACTCACAAAAATATATCTAAAAATTTCATTAAAATCCTTAATAAAATCCACTCGTTTAATATATTTTTCCGTTATTATTTAGGTTAGTATTCCTCGTTGTTCCGCTCATCTAATTCGTGCGCATCTCACCATCTCCAATCCAACGCACCCAATGTGAGTGAATCTTTACAAATTCCCCGTTTTAATCACGTTTTGGGGTGTATCATGTGTCTTGATATATATATATATTATACTTAAACCATTGTGCATACATCATTTCATGAACTAGTGTATTCAGTTTGTTTCCTGTTGTGTTGTTATTGTTGGATGCAAGTTTATTATTTTCAGTACATGCAAATTTCATAGGCCGCCGCTCCCCGTTACATTATGAGCGTTGAGCATGTTCCCCATTTCATTATGAGGTTGAACCTGGCGTGCCCACATACGATCGGCTCCGTTTGATTGAGCCTTGATCGCACAGACATTTTTCATTTTCAGTACATGCAATACGATCGGCTCCGTTTGATTGAGCCTTGATCGCACAGTTTCATTTATGTTATATACAGTATGATGTTGGTATGTTCATGTATGCTGTCATGTGTTATTGTATGTTATAGTTGTGACTGCTAATTGCCATTGCTTGATTATTTACATTTGCTCATCTATGATTATGCACAATTTTTCATTGATAAACTAACAATTAATTTATTAATAAATGTTTATCTAATAAGGTTCACTCGCCAACTTATGTTGACCCAAAAACCCCCATTTTTACACATGATACAGGTGAACCAGCAGCAGCTAGGAACACATAGGACTTGGACTAGAAGAATAAAACGATTTAGAGTTGGGATTGTTATGCTTGGTTTATTTTATTTGTATTGAATGAACATGTTTGGATTTTTGGAAATGTAACTTTGACTTTATTAAATATGAAACATATTAGTAAATGTCATGAGCTTTGGTGATAACCCAATTATGCCCCGACTCTTATTCCGCTGCGGGTCAGGGTGTGACAAGATAGTGGGTCAAGCCCAACAACCCTTACTTCTACCACCTGCACCACACGCAGCCCAAACTTACTACCAACCCAACTAACCCATGATGCAACCCATGCGAGCTTGTTACAACTGTGGAGACCCAAACCACTTCAGAAACACTTGTCCACGCTTAGTGATCATCATCCACGCTCAAGCCCAAGCGAACCAGTAAACCAAGCTAACCAAGCTCCTCCACCTGCCAGAGGAAGAGCTTTCAACATCAACGCCAACCAGGCTAGGGCTGACAACAACGTGGTTAACGGTACGTTTCTCATCAATGGTAGTTATGCATCCATGTTATTCGATACTGGCGCGGATAAGAGCTTTGTGTCCTTAGAATTTGAACCTATCCTCAACCAAACTCGTGTTAATCTCATGGAATCTCTAACGGTGGAAGTTGCTGACGGAAAACACGTTTCATTAAATTCTGTTATACGCAATTGTACCCTCACTCTAAACAATCACGATTTTCCAGTTGACCTCATTCCTATGAAGTTGGGAAGTTTCGATGTTATAATCGGTATGGACTGGCTCAGCCAGCATCACGCTGAAGTAGTGTGCCGCGAAAAGTTTATTCGCATTCCTCTTGCAGACGGTCAGACCCTACGTATTTTTGGAGAAACCCCTTCGAAAGGACTCAAATTAATGTCCTGCCTTCAAGCCCGAAAATATCTCCGCAAGAACTATGTCGCATTCCTAACTCACATCGTCAAAAAAGGGAAACAAGGAAAGGAAACTCGAAGATATTCCAATTGTAAAAGAATTCCCACAAGTCTTTCTCGACGACATTTCAGGACTCCCTCCTGTGAGAGAAGTCGAATTCCGCATCGATCTTGTACCTGGCGCTACACCAGTAGCAAAATCTCCTTATAGGTTAGCCCCATCCGAAATGCAAGAGCTGGCTAGTCAACTGCAAGAGCTGACTGACAAAGGATTCATACGTCCTAGCTCCTCGCCTTGGGGTGCACCTATTCTTTTTGTGAAGAAGAAAGATGGAACGTTTCGCATGTTCATTGATTATAGAGAACTCAACAAGTTAACGATTAAAAATCGCTATCCACTACCTCACATCGATGACCTCCTAGACCAACTTCAAGGCGCCACCTGCTTTTCAAAAATCGACCTTCGTTCTGGTTATCATCAACTCAGAGTACATGAAGAAGACATCCCAAAGACCGCTTTCCGGACTCGTTATGGTCATTACGAATTCATGGTCATGCCATTCGGTTTAACCAACGCCCCCGCTGTCTTCATGAATCTAATGAATAGGGTATGCAAACCCTACCTCGACCGTTTCGTCATAGTCTTCATCGACGATATTCTTATCTACTCCAAGTCTAAGTCCGATCATGAGCGACACCTTCGACTCATCCTTACGCTTTTAAGGACTGAAAAACTCTACGCTAAGTTCTCAAAATGCGAATTCTGGTTAAGAGAAGTACAATTCCTTGGACATGTCGTCAATGACAAGGGAATCGATGTCGAACCTTCAAAAATCAAGGCAGTACAGGAATGGCAAGCGCCACGTACCCCTACCGAAGTAAGGTCATTTCTCAGTTTGGCTGGTTACTATCGACGCTTCATTGCCAATTTTTCCCGTATTGCTGTACCACTCACGGCTCTGACTCATAAAGGAAAACCCTTCATATGGGGACCTAAACAAGAAGAAGCCTTCCAAACTCTAAAGCAAAAACTTTGTGACGCACCTATCCTCACACTCCCCGAGGGTTGCGATGAATTTATAGTATATTGCGACGCATCAGGGCAAGGGCTAGGCTGTGTATTAATGCAAAGAGGAAAAGTGATAGCCTATGCTTCTAGGCAACTCAAGGTTCATGAGAAGAATTACACCACCCACGACCTGGAACTTGGAGCCGTTGTGTTCGCTCTCAAGATATGGAGACATTACCTCTACGGTACCAAGTGTGAAATATACACTGACCACAAAAGTCTCCAACATATCTTCAACCAAAAGGAGTTGAATATGAGGCAACGAAGATGGGTCGAACTTCTTAACGACTACGACTGTGAAATTCGGTATCATCCTGGCAAGGCAAACGTGGTGGCTGATGCACTCAGTCGAAAAGGTTATGCGAACTCCATTCGTCTTCTCTGTTCGCAAATCATAACCGACATCAAAGATCGAATCCGAGCAGCTCAACATATTTCTGTAACAGAAAATGACGTACGCGATGAGCTGTCATGTGGAGCTGAACGCAAAATCGAAACCAAATCCGACGGCATTCTATACTATTTAAATCGCATATGGATTCCTGATCGCGATAACCTTCGTGATTTCCTCATGAATGAGGCGCACAAAACACGGTACTATGTACACCCAGGAGCCGACAAGATGTATCAAGACCTACGATACACCTACTGGTGGCCTGGCATGAAAAAGGATATCGCTGTTTTTGTTTCCAAGTGCCTTACCTGTTCCAAAGTAAAAGCTGAACATCAAAGACCTTCAGGACTTCTAGTCCAACCCGAAATACCTGTATGGAAGTGGGAAAACATAACCATGGATTTCATCACGGGGTTACCTCGCACCTCCAGTGGGTATGACACTATATGGGTAATAATTGATCGTCTTACAAAGTCATCTCACTTCATTCCGATTCGCGAGGACTTCAAGAACGAGAAGTTAGCTCGTATCTACATCAGCGAGATCGTAAGCCGTCATGGTGTACCTTTAAGCATCATTTCAGACCGTGATGGTCGTTTCACCTCACGAACATGGCGAGCCGTACAAACCGCTTTGGGTACACGATTAGACCTCAGTACCGCTTTTCATCCTCAAACTGATGGTCAATCTGAACGCACCATCCAAACTCTTGAAGACATGCTTCGAGCATGTGTCATAGACTTCAAAGGGAATTGGGACGCTCATCTACCATTAGTTGAATTTTCGTACAACAATAGCTATCATTCAAGTATCGGCATGGCCCCTTTCGAAGCTTTATATGGTCGTAAGTGCCGATCTCCAGTATGTTGGCACGAAATTGGGAATCACAAGTCACCGGTCCAGAATTAATTCAAGAAGCAACCGACAAGGTCATTCAAATTCGAAACAATCTTCTAGCGGCTCAAAGTCGTCAAAAGAGTTATGCAGACAGACGACGAAAGCCCTTGGAGTTTGACATTGGTGATCAAGTACTTTTAAAAGTATCACCGTGGAAGGGAGTGATTTGTTTTGGCCAGAAGGGCAAGCTAGCACCACGCTACGTAGGACCTTTCAAGACACTCGAAAGAGTAGGACCTGTAGCATACAAGCTTGACCTACCAGAAGAGCTCAACATAATTCATCCCACATTTCACGTATCAAACTTGAAAAAGTGCCTCGCCGATGAAAACCTCCATATTCCTCTAGAAGACATTCAAGTCGATGAATCTATGCACTTCATTGAAAGACCAGTAGAAATCATGGACTTCGGAGAGAAGCGTTTAAGACGAAGTCGTATTCCAATTGTCAGGGTACGTTGGGAGTCAAAACGAGGACCTGAGTTTACTTGGGAACGTGAAGACTCAATGCGCGAAAAATACCCGCATCTTTTTCCTGTTACCACTACTTAAATTTCGGGACGAAATTTCTAAAAGTAGGGGATACTGTAACATTCGTCAAAAAACGGGTTTCAAAACCCGCTTCGTTTATTAATCAAATATTCAGTTATAATTTTTCGTTGCGTATTTATTGCTCAAATAAATTTTAAACAATACATAATTAATAAATATATTAGAATTTAAAAACCATAATTTATAAATAATAATAAAGAATGAGAAAAAAATAAAATGGAGACGCCGGGTTTCGAACCCGGGTCACCCACAAACCCAAACACACAACACACCGCTCCGCCACACACTGTCTTTGTGATAAACACTAAAACAAATAACATATATAATAAAACTGAAAGTCAAATCCGGTAATCAACACGCCAGAACTCGCAATCACCGGAAAATCCGGCAATCCGTGATTTTGGCCATATTCCTTTTGACTAAACCGCCCAAATTGATGTCGACGTCGGTTATAACCGTTGCCGGCAATCAATTTCAGTCATAACCGACGGAAATCTTCAAATCGTGAACCTTGACTCAATTCAAACCCAATTCAGTCTGATTCCACTATAAATACCCACTTGAACACTCTGAAAATCCTTTCGCTCAGAACCACTTCCGAAGCTTTATTCATCCCAAGACACGTCGCTGGAGATTTTTGTATTCGCCGGACTTTCACCGGAAAACCGAGGCTTTACTCTTAATCGGTATAATCCTCAACTCTTTTTCTTATAATCCATTATTCGGCATGTATTAACCTCAATCGTTCAACCAGAATCGGTCTCAGACAACGTTGCCGGAAATTTCCGCACTCACCGGAAAATCACTGAAAAACCGGAGTCTCACTGTCGATCGGTATAACCATCTAAACCCTCTTGATATCTCTTGCTCAGTAACTTAATTGCATAACACCATGATCTAAACTGTTAAACAATTCACTCAGCCGAGAGTCACAAATCAGAGCCGACGACTCTTGCCGGAAATCTAAAGTAAACGCTCTGTTTTGGTACATTTATTCTTTAATTTCTTTATCTATATTCCAACAAATTATAAGTTTTGATGATCGATTTAAACAGGACAGTCGGATTTCACTGTTCTGTGTTCTTGTAAACGAAGAAGATGAAGTCGAGTATATGTATAAATATAATTAAAACCAGATAATTAAACGGGTTAGACACACAGTCCAGCGGTGGACTGTGTGCAATTATAACATTCAAGTCCCGAGTTCGATTCGTGTACGTATCCGGTTCCCGCAATAACAAAACATTTTTCTTTTAAGTTTAACAGAACACCCCTCAGATAGTACTTAAGTTTAATATAAATCTTAATTTAAATGGGTTAGACACCCAGCCCAGTTGGTTGGGCTGGGTGCAAATCAAAGCAATGGTCACGGGTTCGATGCGGGTTATACGCACCGGTTCTGCAGATTTTAAAACCTTTTTAAAATAACTAATTTCTGAAATATTCTAGTTAGTATATAAATATAACTAAATCTGAGTTTATTTCGGGTTAGACACGTAGCTCAGTTGGTAGAGCTGCGTGCACGTATACGAGAGGTCCCGAGTTCGAACCTCACTCAGCGCATATAAAAACACAGTCTGACCGGTCAACGGTCAAAAAGTCAAATTTTTTAATTTCTTTTTATTTATTTATTTAATTTGAAAATTATTTAAAAATACTTAAAAATAAGATTATTAAGGTTAGAAAATTTCCTTAAACTCAAAAAAATAAATCTAAAAATCCCATTTAAGAGCACTAATTAAAAATATTAATCTCAACCAAAATTTATGTATTTATCGAATCATTTTGCTATTATCTAGGTTAGTTTTTCCCTCGTCGATCGAATCGTAAATTCGTGCGCCTTCATCATCATCAAAGAACGCACCCATTGTGAGTGAATCTCTACCAATTCCCCGTTTGATCATGTTTTGGGGTCTATCATGTGTCGTATAAATCTTTCATTATATATATATATAAACACTTGTGCATACATCATATCCGTGATCAAATGTGTATCAATTGTCGTGTGGATTATATGTAGATTGGTTTTATCATTTTCAGTGCACGCATTACATTAGGCCCATCAGTTTCCCATGGGAGACGGGTTGAGCATCAGGTGCCTCATAAGATCGGCTCCGTTTGATTGAGCCTTGATCTCACATTCATCATCATTCTTATCATATACTCATCCAAAGTGGTTTGTGTTTGTTTATTATATATGTTTGCTCACATGTGATTATTGCACAAATTTTCCATATTAAATAAAACAAGAAATTAATAACAATGTTTTATCAAGGTTCACTCGCCAACTTTTGTTGACCCCAAAATCCCCCGTTTTACACATGATACAGGTGATCCAGCTGAGGCAAGAAACACATAGGAAGGCCTAGAAGAATAAACCAGTTTAAGCTTTGGATTATTTACATAGTTTCATTTCCTTGTAATTGTATGAATTTTGATTTGGATATTTAAGTTGTAATTTGAATTTAATAAATATGAAACATTTTAGTAAACATCATGAGCTTTGGTGATAACCCAATTATGCATCGACTCTTATTCCGCTGCGGGTAGGGGTGTGACATTGTTGTAGTTGAAAACGGGTTGAATCTTACTTAGAAAACAAAGGGTTTCCGTTTTGGGGAGCTCTGGGAGAACTTGCAGCAAGTTCAAATGAGAGAATGGAGCTGAGTATTTATAGGAAGGCAAAATGAGGGCTGATGGGAGTCAAGTTCGGTCGAACTTGCATGATTTCATGCAAGTTCGGGCGAACTTGCTAGATATACAAGAGGTGCATGTCAAGTTCGGCCGAACTTGCTGATTCTGTGAGGAATCAAGGCAAGTTCGAGCGAACTTGAGGGGAGATAGGGGGTTTTGTGTTGGCCAGTCAAGTTCGGCCGAACTTGGGGCCACCCAAGTTCGAGCGAACTTGACCCAAATGTTGAGTTTTCTTCGTTTTTCGTTCGTTTATCGATTGTTCAGCAATGTAATCGAGTTATAAAGTAACATTAAGCGATTGAGCGATGTGTTAAGCGTTATAATTGATATAATAGTGAGATTTAGCGATTTGTGCGTGCGAGAGCGATGCGATAACGATTGTAACCGTAACATAAACAAATATAACACACAAATAAAACATAATTTCACATAATTAACTGCGCTTTGCGATGTGATGAGATAAGCGATGCGATGACAGAAGTGTTTATTAAACAATAACACACTCGGCTCGTATAGTAGCATGACTACTTGTGATTGTGATTGAATTAGCGATACGTTTAATAAGCGATTAGATGCGAAAATCATTACCAACAAACATAATTATTTAACATAACTTTCTTATAAATCGGATCTCGGGATTATAAGGAGAGGTACAACGAAAATAAAAGAAAAGGATAACAACGGATTTTCGAGTTGTTACATGAAACAAGTTTGTATGTCATATAGGCGATTCATGGCCGATAAAATGTATTTTTTCGGTGTTTGCCACGCTATATTGCTATTAAATAAAATTTGTTTTAAATGTTAGATTGTTTTGCATGATGATCAACACTATATATATAGTAGTTCTTGTACCTATTTAACCACACAAATTTGGTTTTCAAGTTCATAGCTGATTTTTTTTTATGGATTCTTGGACAGACGAGGAGGACATTGCAGTTTCAGTCTCATACGCCACTGGTCGAGAGCGAGGAACTCACTCTCAAAGCGATCCTTCGTTCTGGGTGGAGGTTTTCAATTTATTTTGCATTCACTTACAACAAACAACCCGTACATCGGATGAAATGAGGAACCGTTGTGGTTTTCTACGTTTAAAATGCTCACGTTTTTATGAAAGGTGCAAACAAGTTAAGAAAAACAACAACAACCTCGATGAAGACGAGGTCGTTCAGGATGCATTGCTCGAATACGCAATGCTTTACGATGAAGACTTTGAACACCTTTCGGTGTATGAAATCTTGAAAATTTATGTTTAATCACGCTTTTAGATTGTAGAATTTATGTTAACTCTGTAATGTAGCGGTTCATCATTTAATTTTTATATGTAATATTTTGTTAAGAATGCTTATTATTATTTTATACTGTTCAGCAATCTTTAAACCAACACTTTTTAAAGCCAACCATCCATTCTATTGAAACCTAAAAATTATATACTATAAAATAAAACAATAAAGATTATATTATAAATACATAAAATATTATACATTAAAAAAAACAACGAACAACGAAAATAAAAAAAACTAAAACCTACAGCCACACCCGGAGAAATTCCCACTCCGACACGTGTTTAAAATCACGTTTAACATCGTGCCGCTCAAACTGCTCACACTCCATGCGGATTACGCGAAACCTAGAAGACAAGGCATCGACGGTGCGGTTGTGGTCCTCCCCCCGTAGTTGTGCAAAATACCTTTGCACACGAACCCACAACCCCCCCCCCCCCGCGGCGAGCTTCCTCAGTGTATGCCTCCTCCCATGCCTCACACAAGGCAATGTCTTCAACATCGGACTAGTGGGACCAAGAGGATGAAGAAGCCATTTTCGGGGAGTGTGGAAGGAACGAGGGTTTGATGAACAGGGTGTTTGCTTAACAGTTTGTGGGTTTGAAGTTGTAATGTGAACGGCGTGTGTGTGAAAGGGATGAGGGTTTATATAGTAGGTTAAATTACATTATAATTTTAATAAAGATTATTTATTATTAGGTTAAAAAAAATATTGTTTAATCAATAAACGTTATTTATTATTAGGTTAAAAAATGTATTGTTTAAATAATAGTAACGTCTAAACCAATTTTAAAAGTGTATGGTTACATAAGAGACGGTTTCTTTGTTACTAAATTGCATAATTAAATTATTCTATTAAAGTCACTAAACTTTAACATTTAATCAATACAAAGATACATAAAGTCACAAACATAAACAACTAATTTTTACAAATACAAATAGAAACAACAACGTAAAATTGCTCCTTCTGACAAGATGCTAAATACACCTTAAACTCGTAAGTTCCATCAACACTCATTCCTATGATTTTGAAAGAGTGATTAATTAGATGGAACAAAACCGAGGATATTTACAACAAATACGAGAAACGATATCATAAGGAACCTTGTAACTTAAAGCTCAGAAAAAAGTCGTTTAGAATCATTAATACGCCGCTCTTCATAAATTTTTCTTGTCTCCGATACATGAAAACATCAACGGGTAGGAGAAAATACAGAGTTGATAACATTTTGCTATGTTATTAAAGTGTGTTTGAGGATAAGTTGCAGAAAATTGAAAAAACTAGGTCAATATATAACCGCATTGAATTGTACTTGAATCGGCTCGAAAAAAAAATAGTGAACCGGCTCTGATCAGTTGAACCGGCTCGAAACCTGACACGGCTCGAGTTCATATCAGACGGCTCGGGTTCTTATTTTTACCGGGCTTGAACAGTTCTACGTACCGGCTCGGCTGCAGGTGTGGGTCCCCAACTTCCCAAGCCTGGTGAACATGGCTTGACTCGGCTAAGGGGTCCAAGCCGGCTTGGCAACGGAACCGGCTCGGCTGATGTGGAACCGGCTCAGCTGGGTTCTGAAACGGCTCGGTGCCGGTTCAGGTTGTGCCGCCATGTGTCAGCTTCTTATTGGTCAGCGTTGAATGAACTGCTTATGCCGGTTCAGACCATGGTAACGGCCCGCACGAGAGGGTCAATTGGCTAAATTGGAAAAAACGACGTGGTCAAGGCTATTTTCGTGATTTTCCCAATTAAAAAGTTAAGTGTAAATAATAGGACCTTTATTTATTTATTTATTAATCTCCCTCCTCTCTCCTCTCCCCCTCTCTCCTATATATCTCTCTCTTTATCTCCCTATCCCTCTCCTCTCTCTCAATAAGTCAGACCAAATTCACAAAGATGAAAAATCAACTGGTAATGTATGTGAATAAATAAATGAAAATGAACAAGATTGCAAGTAATATGAACTTATATTTTGCCATTTTTCTGTATTTTAATTTTAATTATGTTTTTAAACTAGTGGCTGTATAAGGTTTTGTCCAACTAATCTAGAAGGGACTATTCTCAACCTATAAATTAGCATTATATTCTTACTTTATGTTAGTCATAAGTTATGCATTGAGGGATTTAAAAAAAGTATTTTAGCCTCCTTGACTTTTTTACTTTTAACCTAAAGGTTTTCATCTTTTACAATTTAACACTGACACTTTTTTTATTTTTAACTTTGTACCCCCATACTTTTTATCTTTCGTAAGTTTTTCGTTTTACGTTTCGTTTTAAATTTTGTGAGTAAACATGCCACAATATGCAAGCGGGGTTCAACGTTTTTTCATTTGTTTTTTCCCGTTTAACAGGTTAGTCGCAACGTGTCTATTTTTCTCCGTTTGACAAGTTCGTCACAATGCTCGGATCCTAAATCGGCTTAGTTATTACTCTACGTTTTACGTTTATGTCTAATTTCTTCGCATTAACGCGCCGCAACGGGCGTGCATGATTCAATGATTTTACGTCTATTTTTCATTCGGTTTAATTTTTTACTTTTTTATTTATTATATTTGTACAACTCTTCTAATGTTGGTGCCGGTGGTCGCTGGCAGTGGTGTCGCATTAATGCTACTTGGTACGATTTTACGAACGTATTTAGCCGATTAAGTTTTTTACTAATAATTTGTTTTGAGTTTACCGCTATACCTCATTTACTTAAGAAAAACTAATTTTTTATGTCATATTTTTATGTACGTATCTGTATAAATTTGATTTGCGCTACATTTCGACGTAAACTTTTTCTTTAAACGAGTCAGGTTAAATATAATACGTTTTCTTTTAAAAAAACATGTTTTACGTGAATTTTTATGTACGTTTCATATAAATTCGAGTTGGCGTATTTCGACGTAATCTTTTTTGGGAAATGAGTCAGGTCAAATATAATATGTTTTCGTGATTATTTTATGAATGTTTTGTAAAATTTGTTTTGATCCGAGTGGAGTCAAATTGTGGTCTCTTTTTTCCCTTTTTTAAAAGTTCTAACTAATCTCTTTTGATTATATGTGTTAGCTTTTTCGTTATGCCTGTTATGTTTTCTATGTATGAATCGGGTAACAAATAATATGTTATGATTGTACGGTATAAATTTGATTTACTTTATGTTTTGATCCAACCGCAATGCTTATATAGGTTACACTGAGTTCAATCAGATACCTCGAAACGCGTGTTTTCATATGGTTAATGCATCACATAACGTTTGGACTAATTCATTCGATATTTGCGATGTACCCGCGCCGCAACGCGCATAGGTCTAATTGCTAGTTTGTATTAAAGAGAAAAGAAGGGATGAACTTAGTAATAGTTTATGCTTAGCCCTCTACCTCCTTTACCTTTATTTTAAAATGTTTATGTTTTCAACATTCTTCATGCAAACATCACTTCAAGTTTAGTAGTCTTAAGGTTACCTACGTTTGAAAAGTTTTTTTGCTGTAAATACAACCTTTTAATAAGTAAAAACGTTTGCTTCAAACAATCGATTAGACTTTCAAGAGAAAAGATTTTATTTTTCATGTTTTAAGTTGTCACTGTAAAATAGTATTCTAATGTAATAAAAATGAAAGTTAAACGTTTTATCTTTGTTATTTAGCTGGAGCAACACAAGGATAATGAATTGTATATTGCTTAGTAGATAAAATTCATTGTGTGTTTAATAGTGTGCTGGGATGTACCTTCCGAAATTTCAGCATTATAGGTAAATTGCGAAAGACTCGTTATATGCCGCGGGGGGGGGGGGGGGGGGGGGGGGGGGGGAGAGACACAAATAAATAAATATTTTGTTTTTTTATATGCCAAAATGGCCCCTGAGATATTAGATTTAAATTGCTCTAATTTTCATCAATTGGCCAATAACATTTTTAACTTTCGATTTGTACAGTGAGAGAGGAGAGAGAGAAATAAATAAATAAATATTTTGTTTTTTTATTTGCCAAAATGGCCCCTGAGATCATAAATGACAAATTTGCCCTTAAGGCTAAGGGCCGATATTAGATTTAAACTACTCCAATTTTCATCAATTGGCCAATAACATTTTCAACTTTCGATTTGTACACCAGCACTCCCAACTTTCAACTTATTAGCGCTAACACTTCATAACTAACTGAACCCTAACCCAACTAGTTTTTGCTGATGCGGCATTTGATGTGGCCATTTTTTGCTGATGTGACATATGACGTGGCGGCTGATGTGACATTTCTGATGACGTGGCAGCTAATGTGGCAACTAACATGGCATTCTTTTATGGCATGACAGTTGACATGGCATTTTTGATGACGTGGCAGCTGACATCAACTAACTTTGTTATGTTCAGTTAGTTAGGGAGTGTTATCGGCCAAATGATGAAAATTGGGGTTATTTAAATCCAATATCCCAAATGATAATTTCAAAACTTTCTAGGGACATTTTGACAAATAAAAAAAAAGAAAAAAAAATCTAACTGAAGGGGCAATTAGGGATGAGCGTGGTACCGGTACCGTGCCAAACCGGTACCGGTACAGAAATTGTCAAAAAATTGGGTACTGGTATCGAAATATTCGGTACAGTGCAGTACGGTACTGATACCGGTATATGAAGGTAAAATTTGGTATTTTATCGGTATCGGTACCGATACCGAAAATGCCAAGATGTGGGTACCGGTAGCGAAAAAATTCAGTACGGGAAATTCGGTACCAGTACCCAGTACCAGATGCTCATCCCTAGTGGCAATAGTGCCCAAATCTCAGGGGTCATTTTGGCAATTTACTCTATTGGTTATTTGGAACCCCGATGTAATAGTTAGGTTTTTATATATTTTATGTAAATTTGTTTATTGTAAAATTGTAAAAACTGACGAAGACATATATTGAAGAGCGAAGATGACGCAACCGAGGAGAAAGATGGAGATCTTGGACTAAGTGGGAGTTGCAAGATAAGAGTTGTTTTGTGTTCCTTTAGACCGGTTCGGTTTTTGTTCAGTAGCTCAAACAAATTACTAAAAGCTCGGTTTATTATATAATATTATCTATATACGTGGTTGGAATATTGTTTAGGAAATAACTAGAACACCAAAATAAATATTTTCGCAATCATTGAACAACAATGATATAATTAAAAAAGAGTTTTTAAGTTAAATGGAAAAAGTAAATTTAATAAAAGAAGTTTTTAGATTCCTTCCTAACTCACGATCCATAGTCTAAAAAAGTAAAAGTAGTTAGTAAAAGAAGGCATTTACACACGCCCATCTGTTTGTTTACACATTATCTTCATAATTAAATTGATTTTATTATAAATTAAGAGAAATCAATCATGTTAGAGAAAAATGAAGATTAAATTTCTTATAATGTGTATTACGACTTTATGATGAGAGTTAATGTAACATCTAGCCACATGGGGTACGTTTATTTATAAAATGTTTGTTCTAGAAATTTCATTAGTTCATGCATTTCTTGCTTGTGTAATTTAAACTTTGTTCTAAAATTTTTGGTTTTCGTGTCATCGGTTTATCTTAGAGCCGAGCATGTTAAAAATGGGGCGTTGTGTAAAGTTAAGCATTTAAAAATTATGACCTTACTATTCTCTTAAAAATTGTGTTTTGATTATTTTGTTTGGGTTTATCAATCTCGATACCAATAGCATCTTGACCTAGTGGCATCATCTATTAAATTGGTGTGAGTTCAACTTTTACAAAGTACACATGAATTTTAAGAGTAGATCTCAGGATAGTTTGTGTTCGCTATTCATAAAAAAAGATCAATCTCGATTTTATTACTTTTTTTATTTTTTTAACGCAATCTTTGTCTTACCAGTTCCAAACTTCGAGTGACATCCTAAATTTCTTTTATGTGACGAAACATGTCTTATTACTAACTAGTCTTAAGCCCTCATGTTGTGGGGTTGTAAAACCGTGCTACCTACATGTGGTGGGAGAGGGTTGAATCAAGTAGCCAACCAACAACGACCAAAGGTGGGAAAAAGCATGAAAGTAAACACGAACTTATAACAAATTGAGGGGGTCAGGGTATATTATATAAAGTATTTAGAAAACGGGGGCAAAAGTGACACATTTGAAACTTAAGGGGGAAGTAAGAAAAATTTAACCAAAAAATAGAGAAAAAAACCCAAGAGATAAAAAATGACCACCAAACGAAATTCAGTTGCCAAAATCAAAAGCATTAAAAGGCATTGTTTGTAAGGACAAAGCGCGTTGCTGTGAGGACCCGTTGGGAATTTGATTGGTATCCTGTTACGTTTAGTACAGTTCTGTCAGAAAAAATGTTAACAAAACGGAAACTTAGAGTTAAAACATAAAAGAATCGCAAAAATAACAAAATGAAGAGTAAAACTATAATATTAAAAAAAACCAATATGATAACAAATAGAGAGTTATAAAAAAATAACAAAACAAAACAAAATAACATTAGAATATTTAAAATTAATATAAAAACATAAAAAACTAATGTCATTATGTTTGTGGTGGCCGTAGAAAAATTACAACTTTGTGGCAACACAATAAATACAACTTTATAGCTTGTACAATTTGCAATATTACTTGATTTTCGCAAGGGAGCCCGGGGCACCTCACGGATAGAGGTGCAAGGGTTCCAACCCTTGCTAGAACACCGTCGTCATCCCCAAAGGGTAAGGGGCAAGGGTAAGTTCCAAGAATACAGCTACCCATGAGGTTTGGAGAAAAGGGGTTTGAGGGTAGGGTCCATCTCCTGAATGGTGTGTGTGTGTGAGTGAGATTGGTGGGTGGGTTAAAATCCAAGGTCTATGGTTCAAGGGTACTTTGTAGCGCAAAAGTAGGGCGCCGCAATTGTTTGTTTTGTAATGCAAGATACTTTGTAAAAAGTTTAGCATGGTGCCAGTTGATTGGTCAAGGCAAGGATAGTACACATAGGTGCCCCTTCCCTCCTAAGCATTGGACACTTGTCCTAAGAACATATGGCAAGCGTGTTGCTATGAGGGTCTGTTGGAATTTGATCGGTATCGTGTTCCGTTCATTACAGTATTATTACAAAACATAATGTTAACAAAGTGGAAACCTAGAGTTAAACATAACAAAACCGCAAAAATAACAAAACGAAGAGTAAAATTATAATATTAAAGAAACGGAAATAAAAAACCAATACGATAACAAACAGAAAGTTAAAAAATCAACAAAAAAATAACATTAGAATATTTAAAATTAATATAAAACATAATAACTAATGTCATTATGTTTGTGGTGGCTGTAGAAAAATTACAACTTTGTGTCACCAAATTAAATACCACTTTATCTTTGTCCAATTCGCAATATTACTTCATTTTGACTAATGAGCTTGCTGAATGTTAACAAAACAAAAATCTAGAGTTAAACATAACAAAACTGAAAACCTAACAAAACGAAAGTAAAACTATAATATTAAAGAAACGGTAATAAAAAACCAATACGATAACAAATAGAGAGTTACAAAAAATATTAAATAACAAAACAAAAACAAAATAACTTTAAAATAGTTAAAATTATATTATATGATATTTTATATAAAATCAAAAAAAAAGTTCATCAATTTTTTTATCATTTATTCTATTTCGTCATTTAGTGTAAAATTTTTCATTTACAACCCATTTAGTTTAAGTACTGTTTTCTTTTCTTTTGCTTTAACCAAATTACTTTTCTACTCCTAAACAGTTTTTTTTAACCAACATGTTAATACCGTTTTAGACTTATTTTTTTTATCTTTTTCTTTGTTATCATGAGTGTGGTAAACTTTTTTTTTCAGTTTAATATTTTTTAACGACACGCGGATACTCTTTTGAACATATTTTTTAACTTTTTTTCTTTGCTATAACGAGCGCGCCGAACCGACCAAGTTTCTATCAATTTCTTTTTCGTTTACCTTATTTTTACCTTTGTTATTTACTATATCGTTTTACCTTTTGTTATTATTTTGATGTTCAGAGTCGAGTTACGACGCAAATAGCATAACCAATTAATATATCATTTTAATTAATTTTGCATATTTATTTATCGGTTGTCATGATGTTCTATACGTCCTGAATTCCAACAACGTCCTTACGCAACGCGCAAGTAACTACGACCCTAGTTCATATAAAACATAAAAACTATTGTCATTGTGTTTCTGATGGCTGTAGAAAAACTCCCAACTTTCTAACAACACAATAAATACCACTTTATACTTTTTCCGATTCGCATATTACTTAATTTTGACTAATGAGTTTCCGACACAAGGGAAGCCGGGGCACCTCATAGAGGTGCAAGGGTTCCAACCCTTGCTAGAATACCGCCGTCACCCCTGAGGGTAAGGGGCAAGGGTATGTTCCACGAGGACATCTACCCGTGAGGGTTTGGAGAGAGGGGTTTGAAGGTAGGGTCCGTCTGTTGAATAGTGTGTGTGTGTGATAGGTGAGTGGGGTAAACAGTGAGGTCTATGGTTCAAGGGTAATTTATAGCGCAAGGGTAGGACGCCGCCAGTGTTTTGTGATGCAATGATACTTTGTAAATATGTTTTAAAATATATCTTCCATCATAATTTCCGTGAATTATGTACATATTAGTGATTTTTGTTAGTTTTGATACAATTTTTTTATTTATCAGATGGCAATGTACGTAAGTAAAGGGGCCACTAAAGAAATTACAAGTTGTTCATCAACAAATCAAGAAAGTGTATAACCGAGGTCTTTTAGAGAATGGAAGTAAGCCAGATGCAAAGAACATATCAACTATCATACCAAAAGTGTTGCTTTATTTTACTTTATTTTATTGTGATGATGGATATTGTGAAAATATTGGTTTTTTTTTGTTTTGGTTTATGTTTTAAGGAGGAGACTTGTGCGAGTTGCGGCGCGGGTACGTTACAAATATCAAACGGATTAGTCCAAACGTTAGGTGATGCATACACTGTATGAAAAGATTTGTTTTAACTTATCCGATTTAACTCCGGTTGGATCAAAATGTAATTATACAGTACAATAATAACGTATGTATATGTGTAGACTCAAACATAGGAAACATACAAAAAAAAAAACATAAAACATGTATAAAGATAAACTGAAATGTGTACTCAAAAGACATATTCACATCAGGGGTTGAAATTTTACATCTAGGGCGTTGCAGCATAGTTGAAATATAGAGTAGCACGAATTTATACCGCCGAATGATAACATGTTATTTTTGACCCCATTCGTTTAAGAACTAAATTTACGGCGAAACGTAAACTAGCTGAAAACGTACATAAAATAACCACAAAAACCTATTATATTTGATCTGACCTGCTTAATAAAAAAAAAGTATATGTCAAAACGTAGACCAACTCGAAGTTATACCGAAACATGAATAAACATACGCACGTTAGAATAGTTTTTTTTACTTAAACACAACGACAAATTAGTTTATTTAAGAAAATTAGCAAATACCAATTAGTTAAATATGTAGGGATCGGGGTATTCAAAATTCGTTTCGAATTCGAAAAAAAATCAAAATTCGACTTAATTCGATTCGGGTCCAGTATTTATAATTTTAAGTTCGATTCGAAATTCGGATTCAAATAATATATTTATTTATTTATTATATTCATATATAATACACGTATATTACTTCAATTTGGGCTATAGTATATACTTATTCTAAGTCTTAAAATAGTCCATTATTAGACTCAAATAACCCATGGCTTAAACCTATCTTCAATATATCAATTCTAAACTAACTTATTTGCATCAGTAACGACCATAACTTAACCTACTGAGAAAATGGCACCACCATCACCCATCGGCCATAGCGATATTGCCCAACCACCATTCCCTATTCACTAAACTACCATTCCCTATCCACAACACTGCACCAACCACCATTCTGCATCCCACATCAGTGCCCCAGCCACCATCTCCCATATCCATTGCCGCACTAGCCATCATCACACATTGCCGTACCAGTTTTGAACTTTTAATATAATATTGTGATTTGTAGATACTTTAAAATCTATACATGATGTTAAAGTTTTAAATTTGGTAGTTTTTTACATATTTAAAATGAATTTAAATCAAAACGAATTATTCGAATTTATCCAAAATCAATTCGAATTTTTAATTGAATACGAATTGAATTTGAATCGGAGTTTTTATTTCAATACGGATTCGAATCGAATTGGCCGATTTTTAATCGAATTTGAATCGAATACGAATTCAAGCAAAAATAAAAAATATTCGAAAAATTTGATTCGAGTAATTCGAAAATTCGTTATGTGATTCAATGAACACCCTATGTAGGGATTAATTTGGGATAGATAAAAATTGTAGTTTTCAAAAGTTGAGGGGTTGTAAAATAAAGTCATAGTGTAGAGGTAAAAGTTGTAGTTTTCAAAAGTCGATGGGTTGTAAAGTTGGTGGAATACGGGGGACTGTTATTTTAAATGCCAAGAACTTTTGAGATGATTGTAAAAGGGATAAATAATATAGGGGTTAAATTTGCAATTTTCAAAAGTTGAAGGGTTGTATGGTGAGTGAAATAAGGCAAGGGGCTAAAGTGCATTTTTGAAGAAACTTTGGGGGAAACCAGTGGAAAATCCACCGACTTTCTCCTTTAATATAGTACTAGAATCCTAAGCAGTTTCACGCGTTGCGGCTGCCATGTTGCATTCATGACTTCGTTACACCTGTAATGATGATGACATTATTGTGTAGTGCACACTCGTGACATTATGCGTTTTTTTCTTTGTTAAACAAGTTATGCTCATGACATTAACGTCATTAGACATAGATGAAAAAGAACATGTCTCGGGTTTGCAATGTAAAGTCATAAAAATAATTTAGATAGTAATGTAAAATCGTAAAATTTACTTAGAAATTAACGTAGTTACGCATATATAAAAAAAATATAATTATGTGTTGTACGTTGCGGTGTAAAGTCATAAAAGTATTTTAAACAAAAAGAGGTATCAAGTTATTAAGTAGAAAATGTTGGAGTGAACGTCATTAGACATAGATAAAAAAGAGTATGTCTCGAACGTAAAGTCGTAAAAGTAATTAAAACAAAAGTAAGTATCAAGTTATTAAGTAGAAAATATCGGAGGGTGAAAGTTGCCAATTATAAAAAGTTAGAAGTGAATGTGTAACTTATTTAAAATAAGGGTTAATAATGTTTCATATAAAAGTTCTGAGGGTAAAAAATGTAAATGCTTGAAATTGTAGGGGTGTTATTGGTCGGTGGCATATCCACCTACCTTTACATTTACGATGAAAATTAGTAATAGAAAATGTAGTTAACTATGTAGAGATTAGTTTTCAAAAGTTGAGGGGGTTAAATAAAAATTGCAATATTCAAAAGTTAAGCAGGTTGTAAAATAAAGTCATAATGTAGGGGTCAAAACTGTCATTTTCAAAAGTTGAGGGGTGTATGGTGAGTGAAAAGGAGGGATCGTTTTTTTAAATGTTGGTTACTTTATTGGTTTTTTTATATTTCGTTAGAACTTTTTTAATCTTACCTTTTTAACTTATTGGTTTTTTTATATTTCGTTATAACTTTTTTAATCTTACCTTTTTAACTTAAAACATAAAATATGGCTATTATTTTATATTTAAAGACTAACTCTTATAATTATTTTGAATTTAAATAATAAAAATTACTATTTTCAGCATTGAAGAAATAAAAAAGACTATTTTTAAATTAAAAAAAATAAAAAAAACACATCTCTATTTATGTGAATCCAAACAAGTATTAGAAATAAATAAAAAGAAGTTACTTGGACGCATCATCAACTAATAAGATATTGATGTGCTATTTGACTAAGATTGGAACAACAAATGTAAAGTTAAAGTGTATTTAAAGAGAGAAAAAATATTGAATAATTTTAGTAGAATAAGTGAGAAATTTGGTTACTATATTGTGAAATTTAGCGTTTATTCTTACTTTTTTTCCTTTTGCAAAGTCATAGCGTTTTTTATTCCTTTTAATATAAATATATTAAATTAGAAAAATATATTGTTAAAGACTGTGTTAAATGTGACGTGCATCCATAATACTTTTTTGATGTATAGTCAATGTTTTCATTTCTGTAGTTAATTAACATGAATATTGGATTTTAATAATCTTAATTATTCGTTGTTGGTCGTCAATAGTTTCAACTTAAAAAATAATCGCTGGTAGTCTCAACTCTTGACATATTGGCCATCAATGGACCCTGACTAACAGAATCCTAATGCCGTTAGTCTCCGGTCGCCGGAAACCGTTTTTTAGCCAGAAAAAGGTTTCTTAAGGTTTGATCTAAGGTTACAAAGAGGTTTGAGATGAAGATGTTAAGTTTTCCGGCCAAAAAGTTGAGTTTTCCGGCTAAAAAGAAGTTTTCCGGTGAAATAAAGAGTTTTCCGGCGACTTCAATAATTGGGGCTTTACTAGAAAAAGGTTCCTAAAGTTCCGTAATAAGGTTATAAAGAGGTATGGGACGAAAATATTGAGTTTTCCGGCCAAAAATGATTTTCCATGCCAAAAACGTTTTTCCGACGACCGGATTCTGTCAGTCAGGGTCCATTGGAGGCCAATAAGTTAATAGTTGAGACTGTCAGTGGTTATTTTTTAAGTTGAGACTGTTGACGACCAACGACGAATAGTTGAGATTATTAAAATCCAATATTCCTAGTAAATAAATAATCTTTTATAGATACATGTAGTAAATAAATAATCTTTATAGATACGTTGAATATTTTTTTATATGTGTATGTTACGTGCATCCATAATGCTGTTTTGATATATAGTCAATGTATTCATTTATGTAAATAAATAATCTTTTATAGCTACGTTGAATATTTTATATAACTGTACGTCGGAAGACATGTGCCGATATGCGTATTGTATCAAAATGCATGTTGTTGATTTATACATATAAACATATCATTTTACATTAGTCTTTATTCATAATTTATTAATAATATATATATATATATATATATAAAATGGTTAGGGTAAAATGAAAACGCATACGAGTTGTGAGAACTTAGAGAACTCGACCTTACGAAAGGTTTTTTCAAAAAACTTTTTTACCAAAAATCTTAAAAAATCACTTTTTCAAAAAAATAAAAAAAACTTGTTTTTATTTCATTTACGGCAGCCGTAAATGCTGTAAAAGGTGATATCATGCTTATGTCATCACCTTTTTACAGCCACTGTAAGGGCCCGAAAAACCCCACTTCGAAATTTTTTTTTGAATTTTTTTACGGCAGTGTTTTCTAAAGTTTTAATCTAGGGGTGTGAAAAAAAATGGGGTAAAAATCGCACGGAAAGGCCGAGTTCTCTAAGTTCTCACAACTCAAAGGGGTTTTCTCTTGATCCTGATCTTATATATATATACACACACACACACAATATATATTTAGTCCTAGCGTAGTCGTGCAAGATATAGCGCCACCACCACACATGGCGTCCCATGGTGCCACCACACACCGCCCCCTGGCGTTATACACCGGTGGCATTGAATCCCGTGAATGTGATAACACGATGAAAGATAAGGAATCAAACAAATGACCGTTGACAAACGGTCAAAAAAGAATAAAAAATATATAATTTCCTAACTCTCTATATACACACATACACTTCCAAATGAATAAACCCAACACAAAACACATTCTACATGCCCTTTCAAATATATACATACCCTTTCAAATAAATACTTTTTGTAATGTCTTCCCCTCCATCGGAAGATTCGTTCATCGATCTATACCAAAGATTTTTTTTCTTACGAATAAGTTGGGGAGGAGAAAGAAGCGGTTACGAGTGTGTGTCCTCGCGATTAACGCATTGCAAAATGTTAATCGTTCCCCCCGCGCCCGATCTTAGGAGGGAATATGTTGTGCGAGATCGTGTAGCCGCAAACGATCATTTAATGAAAGATTATTTCGATCCTACACCGGTTCATGGCCCCGATGTTTTTTAGGCACCCATTTCGGATGAGCAAAAGGTTATTTTTGAACATTAACGAAGGTTCGACCTGATTGGCAGTTTAGACTGTCGTCAATGGTGGTGGTATAGTTGTTACTTCCTCACAACAGATGCAAACATCTCCACCCATCCAAACTCCTCACATATCCTCACAAAAGGAAAGTGTTGAAAGCACAGGGGAACCAAATCAAGAGTTAGATGATTCACTTGAACATCTATTCTCTAGCCCTTCTCCCACGGCTGCCTCTCTTTCAACTCCACCACCCACAATTACAATCTCCACCATAAAACATTTGCTTGATTTGACCAAGATGACTTGGATATACCCAGTCATCCCAACCACCTATCATTGGGAGTATGCCACAACAAGTGATTGGGCTAAGGCATATCATTGCAAGCCCCTAAGCAGAGGAGGGTACACCTCTTGTTTCACAAGTGACACTTGAAGGTTTTTCAAGTGAGGCAACCACTACAACTAAAAAGACGACAATTTCGCAGTTGGACAATGGTTACATAGCTAAGACCTCCTTGAAGGCATTGAGTCTACAATAATGCACTCTATAACAGTTGGACGTCCCCATAACCAAGAACAATGGGCACTTGGTTCAAAACCAAGTACAACCATTTATGGTGGGAACTCAGATGATCCTATTAACTTAGGTGATGGGTTAAGATATTAAGAATTGATGGAGAGGATAACCAAAATAGAGTCATCAGTAGTAGATGAAATCAAAGATATGCTGAAGACTTTGGGGCAACACTCCAAAATTCCACCCACAAATACAGAAAATGCAAAAGAAATATGGACTCATGCAAGCATGTATCTACAATTTCAAAAGCAATTTGGTGATACAACTCATAACATGCACATGGAGCTTATAAAAAACATGGTGGAAGCTAGGTACATTGATACATAAGCAAAGATTAGGACCATTAAAGACTATCTTCTCTAAACCATTGGCACTGCTCCGCTCCCACTCTCCACAAATACACAGAATATGATGCCAAAAAACAGGAGAATGACAGCATGAGAAAGCTCCATCCTCATGTCAAAGGAGCTCAAAAGAGACAAGACACGTCTGCAGCAAAAAAAAGGCTAATGCAGATGCCCTTGAAAAAGAAAGAGGAAAGATACAAGGGATGCCAAAAATGCTATAGCAGTCCAAGAAATCCTAGAAAAAAAGAGGATTGAAGAAAACTTGGGCTCCTCAACAGATGCCCCCACAAGAAGACAACCTGCAAGACAAGGCAAATCTCAAACATCTGTCGCAGCAACTATTGTTCCACCCACAACAACATCTGCTATAAAAACCGTGGTTACCCAAACCTCTGCTCCTACCACTCAAACTACTACTTCTATCCAAACAATTGTCGCCACTATAAAGTGACAATAAATGTTACATCTACTACAACAACACTTACCACAAGACCACAACAGACCCTTCATATTTACCAAAGTACCCCTACAGGGATTCTCAAAAGAAAACCACCAACTCACAACCTCTCCCCACCAACAAGACACCTACACCATATACAAGGGGTAGAAGAACAAAATTCACCATCCAAGAAAATGATGAAGAAACTCCCCAAGCCTCACCTATTAACACCGCTACCACCACATAACCATCCACAACCTTCACATCTCTTCTATTAACACTACCACCAACCACCACACCCATAACTACATATGCATATCCTTTGGAGTTAGAAACTGTTTCAAAAGAAATACAATATTTTTACTCCACAGTAGATCCAAGCCAACTCATCTTTCCATCTCTTGAAGCCTTTTCAAAGCCTGCAACTGTTACAGAATACTTGGAGCTAAAGCTAAAACAGGCCGAAAAGCTTGTTGCAAAAAGAAGTAAAGGGAAAAGTGATAAAGAGGCTCAACATATCTTGTCTGAAGAATTCAGGAAAGTGAATGCTTTGGAAGACTATGCAAAGGATGTCAGCAACAAACAATCTCAGGCCTCTGTTAATGATCCAAATCTTAGAAGAGCTTTAAGAGAAGACTACCTAGATCACATCATGAAAAGCAAGCCTTATAAAGCAACGAAAGTTCAATTCACAGGATGGTCTACAGAATCCCTTCTTGATAAAATCCTAAGGATGGAAAAGCTAAAGCTTCATCCTGATATCAAGCCCACTCCTTGAAACTGGAAAGCGGGCAAGAGGCCAAATGATAAAAAAGGCCCTCCAATTGAAAAGAATGAAATAGGAAATGGTTGCAGGCAATTTTGGCACACTAAGTTCAATGTCTAGATGGGATGAGCCAACAATCTTAGAGAACTACAAAAATCCAAAATTTTAAGAGAAAAAGATCCCCCAATCCCAAGAAAGCCAGATTATGAACAAGTAGACTTCTCAAACAAGTCATTGATTGATCCCATAGAAATTCCTTCAGCAAAGAACATCCCCTCAGCAGTTATAGGATACCTCAAAAGGCAAAAGGAGATGTCTGCAGAAGATATAAAGAAGTATCAAGATGAAATGAGAAAATAAGGGATCTGGAATGAACTGTTGTATTGGCATCTGGATACAAATCCAGAAGATCTACTTGGTCAAGTTATGGGAAGACCAGTTTCCCCAACTCATCTTCAATAACTCTAGTCCCAGCAAACCCTCCTAGCCTTAAAGTTCTAAAATGGAAGTTTAACAAGACAAGCCATGAATTGACTCTGTTCAGGGCTAGTGGGGAAGTTCAACAAATCTCAATGAATAGTGTCTTTGGGCTCAAAATGAAGATCTACAAGACCTACTAGATCTTCAACTTGAAAGGAATCCAGAAGATAGCTTCTCTATGAAGTTTGAATTACAATTTAAAGGCCAAATCAGAGAGAAGCTGATGAGGAATAAAAGTTGATCAAATAAAGTTGAGTTTTGGTATCATCTATTCTATGGAGGGATTATTGGAGCTCCAAAAGAACATATGACTTCTAAAAGCCAAAACATGCTAAAAAGATCAAGAAATAAGCAGCAAATGATACATTCTCATCCAAAAGATAGTGAATCTTGAACACCTATTCAGAACATATGTTGAAGACATCAAAGATCTGTTTGAAGGCATGAAACCTCTGATGATGAAGACCGAACCACTATTTGAAGGCCAAAGCCCTGTTGGAGAAAAACACTGATCATGAAGACCAAACATTTGTTCTGGCCAATAGATGTTTGATACAAACAAACAGTGATTTAAAGAACAACGGTTAGATCAGTGTAACAATGTAATGCTTAGAACATATGTTTTATGTAATAGACCGGATGTTAGATTTCTGCAGATGTTTGCTAACATCTGTGGAATTTTTTCTGTTAGGAATGTTAGATGTCATTATGAAGGTGACATCAGCTAATTGCAAACAAACCTTTCGTACTTGTATAAATATATCTCATGTGTTAGAGATCTATTTCATCACTTTACAAACATTCCTTTTGTACCAACAAATCTGTGAGTGATCAGGCTGAGGGGGATTTTGTAAAATCATTGCATTAATTGTAATCATTTGATTAATAATACAAAATAGTTTTGATATAATCTTCAAATCTCGTCTGCTCGTATAATTCTGCATTTCTAATTTTACTTTATATTACATCCATAATTGTTCATCTAAAACATACAAGTTAAACTAGGGCTGGCAATTGGGTACCTGTTAAGACACGATTAGACCTGTTTGACTGAAAAATACACCCTTTGACTTTTTTTATTTTTTAAAATAATTAAAATTACAATGTTAGGATCCATCATTTATTCATCTTTGTACATAAAACATAAAACTGTGTTATAAACATGAGGTATAAAATAGTTAAACGAGTCGTAATCATGTTTGAAACTTATGTTGTGCGCGCCGTCAGAAACCTGTTAAACCTGTTAAGACACGATTTGCCAGCCCTAAGTTAAACTCAGATCCTAACAAACATGGTCATCAAGGTTTTAAATAAGGTTTTGGTTTATTTAATTTGGTTTCACTTTGAAAATAGAAAGTTTAGGTTTTCTACTTTTCTTAATTTTACCATTAAGGTTTTTGGTAATGTTTTGGTTTTTCTAATTTAGCTACCAAGGTTTTTCTTTTCTACTTTGAGCAAATAAATTTATTTATCTCTTTGTATCCAATATAAATTTATGGAAAACATAATTGTATTTGAAAGAGCGCTACGGTGACCGAACAATATCAATACCAGTATCGGTTCAGAAGTGGTATATGTGTTATTGGAATTGTTATCAATATTTGTTTCATGGTTTTCGATTGATGTAAAACGACCTTATGCGTCCTAGAACTTTTGTAAGAACAACTCTACGGGTATCATGTTATCGGAACTGGTACCGATGTACTTGAAACCGGTATCAATATTCTTTTTAAGGTTAATAATCGATGTTAAACACGACTTTCCAAAAAAATCGTTTTTGTAATATATGTGTGTGTGTAACTTAGTTATTATTTTAAACAAAAATGTGTTACTTTCTAGTCTAAATTTCGCGAGTAAATATGCCGCAACGTGCGTGCATAGCCTAACGTTTTTACATCTATTTTTTGTTCGGTTTAACAGTTCCGTTCCAACACACGAGTCCTTGAAACTTATGCATGTATATATTACAACTCATGGACCATGAATAGTGATTTTGAATTTTGAATTTCAAGTTTCAGTTTCACTTATCATGCTTTATATAATCTACGCCTTTTAACCCATTTTATTTTTATTTGATAGACTTTTTCTTCAATAACTTGCGGCAAGTGTGTTGAAAAAGGAATTGTATTCAAAGTAGGGTATTTTTTTAGCATCATAAACTATAGTTAGTGCAGTTACGTGACATAACAGACC
Source organism: Scalesia atractyloides (assembly GCA_947069175.1). Taxonomy (NCBI): domain Eukaryota; kingdom Viridiplantae; phylum Streptophyta; class Magnoliopsida; order Asterales; family Asteraceae; genus Scalesia; species Scalesia atractyloides. The sequence continues at coordinate 95,284,599 of CAMTDV010000017.1, read as the reverse complement.
GATACTATCATTGGTACAGGTTTCGTTTTTTACGGGTTTTTTTCCTCTTACGAGCTTTAAGGTGTGATGTTTTATACACTTCTTTGATGCGATGTGTTAAATTTTAATAGCATTCCAACTTGAATTTACTTCACATGGTAAATACTAATGTTCTAAGTTGTTGTCATGGCTGATTTTTTAAGGTGTTAATAATAATGTGCAAAATGCATCCAACCATTCGTTCAATAACATAATGTTTAGAGTGTGCACACACACGTAATCTCTCTCTCTCTCTCTCTCTCTATATATATATATATATATAATACCACTCAAAACAAACTAAGGTCTAAGGTTCACCATATCATTTGGTTCAATCATGGACTCTTACAAGATGTCTGAAGAAGAGGAAGGGCTACTTAAAGTGAATCAAATAACCGGGGGAATACTTCTTCCTATGGTTATTAAAACTGCCATAGAACTCGATCTCTTTGAGATCATGGCAAAGACTCCTAATGGCAACTTCTCTTCTTTTGATCTTGCTTCTAGTCTTCCTAGACAAACCAGCGAAACCCCAGTGTTAATTGAACGGATTCTTCGGTTTCTCGCTAGCCAATCGGTTCTCACATCAAACGTTGTAAAGGACGAACATGGAGATTCTAAGAACTTATATGGCATGACAGCCATGTCTAATAACTATGTCCGTGGGCAAGACGGGACGTCTCATGCTTCATCACTTCTCTTTATATACGATAAAGTACTTGTTAATTGTTGGTTAGTTATCTATATTCACTTCTTATATATCTAGCTTCTCATATAAATTTAACGCAATTAACTTGGCAAACAAAGCCAACCCAGATAAATTTCGTATAACAAAATTTTGGAATAGGTTACTCCTTACCCAAATTTTGGGATGCTACAAATTATATAAATATTTTACCTATTTAACCCTTTATCAACGAAATACTTTTAAAATTGACCCAATTTCCCCTCAAAAAAAGTTGAGAACAATCACCATATATATTATTTTGTCTGGAACAGGTACCATCTGAAAGATGCAGTTATTGAGGGAGGGATCCCATTTGACAAGGCTCATGGGGTGAATGCATTTGAGTATCCTGCAAAAGACAATAGATATAATGAGGTATTCAACAGGTGCATGTATGACAACACAAGAATAGTAATGAAGATGATTCTTGAAAAGTACAAGGGTTTTGAAGGGATCAAAGAATTGATTGATGTAGGTGGTGGTTTAGGTGCTAACCTTGAGCTTATTGTTTCCAAGTACCCTAGTATTAAGGGGGTCAACTTTGATCTACTTCATGTCATTAAGGATGCACCTCCTTACCCAGGTATATCTTCAATTTCATAAACACAGATTCATTGGAAATATTTGAACCATATTAATTGATAATCCAACAAAATGACCAAGACTCTAAGTCGATGATAGTTGTTTGATGTTCTTGACTAGGTGTGGAGCATGTCGGAGGAGATATGTTCCAAAGCGTTCCTAAAGGAGATGTTATTCTCATGAAGGTTGGTTCATCAACTTTTATAACATAATATATGTGTATATAACACACTTTTTGTGGTGAATAACTATTTTGATTTTCTTTCTTATAGTGGATACTTCATGACTGGGGTGACGGTTATTGCCTCAAGCTTCTAAAGAATTGTTGGACGGCATTGTCGGAGGGCGGTAAGGTGGTGGTGGTGGAGGCGATAATTCCTGACCCTGAAAGTGATATTAGCTATAGTGATGAAGTTTCTAAGGCTGCCATCGGTAGTGATATGATAATGTTGATTGCCAACCCTGGAGGCAAAGAGCGAACCGCAAAAGAATACACCATCTTGGCCAAAGAGGCTGGATTCAGTTCTATGAAAATGATTTGCAGGGTCTCTACTTTTTGGATCATGGAAATCTACAAGAATTAATGTTTAACTTATATGTTACATGTAATGGCCGTGTCCTAGGGATTTGATGTTAAGACTTTGATAATAAACAAAAACATTGCTCATTGATGCATTTCATGCATATATCTTGTTTCATGAACTAGAGATGACATAAATACAGAGTTATGAAAAGAGAAAAAGGTATGACTTTTTTATGGTGGGTAGAGCTGATTGCACATAAAATAGTTTGAATTGTTTTATAATAGTAGCGTCATATATGAGTATCATATAATAATATATTTTTTGATAGAATGATTTTAAGAGTTCTGTATTATATGTAATAAAAATATGGTTTGATTTTTGCCATTTGATTTTTGTTTCTTATTACCTTAATATTACATTATTACATATTAAATATTTATAACCTGAATTACCTAAGATATGTTTTGTTTAGAGTTCCTAACTTCAGAATAAAAAAAATTAACTTGTCTCGTATCATCCTTAAATAAAATCCTAATCTATGCTATTTAGAAAGAGATAAATTAAACTTTGGAAGTTACTTGTTATAATGTATTTCTCTGTTTATAAACAAAAGGATCAATCTTTCTGAATAGAGAGTTGATCTTGCGTGGGCTTCCTTTGCATGTGTTTTTGTTGGACCCTACCTCTTTAAGCCCAAAACAAAACAAAGCAAAGCCAGCCAGCCAGCCAAGCTGATCCAGATTTTTCAAATGTCTCCAAAATTTAGGGGTCTTCTTTCACATCGCCCCCTTCTTCCTTTTTCTTTAAGTTAACTATATAGATGCTCCATATGATATGATTTTTAATTTCTATTTTTAATTAAATACAGCTTTGGTTTAACTGTTTGTTTGCTAACCGGTAACGCTGATGTTGTAAGAATCACCAGTCGGTCAGTAGGGTACCGACTATCAAGTAATCGAGATTAATAGGGACAAATCAGAATTAACCGGATTGGGATTGTTTATCTAATTTTTAGTTAATTATATACATATGCACACATTTTATATGTAATTTTTAAAAAGTAGATATGTTTTAACCCTTCATTGACACATTTTTTAAAGTAATTGGTGGGAACTTTTAAGGTTTTGTCGAAATTTGGTCGGAATCTGGCATAAATTTGGCTAGAGTAGGACCGCCATTGACCGCGTAGCGTTTAATCGGCCATTAATTAGTGAACGTCCGATTAGTGATTAATCGGTAGGCCTGTAACCGAACTCATGAACTGTTCGGCGGGAAGTTTGTTTATGTTCGTTTATTTAATAAACGAACGAACATGAATACATTTTTTTGTTCATTGAACATGGACACACATTTTGTTCATGCATTTATGTTCGTAAACGTTCGTTTATGTTTGTTCATTTGTTATCATTTATGTTCGTTATTTACATTGTTTATGTTCGTTTCAATTTAAATACATAAGTAGTTATATTTATATAAATATTAAACATAAAAAGAACTTTCTAACTACTTATATAAATATAACTAATTGGTAATTGGCTTTCTACTTTTCTAGTAATAAAATTTGGGTTTTCTAATGGAATTTATCATAATTAATCACCAACTTATATAGAAATTACTTTATGTTCGTTTATGTTTAGTAAATAATGTTCATTGGGGTACATTTATGTTTCTTGAGTTATGTTACTTTGTGTCGTTTATTGTTTGTTAAATTATGTTCGTTTACGTTCATGAACTGTGTCGTTTAGGTTTTAAACGAACAAAAATAAACTAACATGAACATGCCCATTATCTTAATAAACAAACATGAACAAAAAATGTGTTCGCTTATACGTTCGTGTTCGTGTTCTATTAAAGTTAAATGAACAAACACGAGTTCGTGTTCGTTCGGTTTATTTACAAGCCTATTAACCGGCGACTAACTGAAGACTAGTCGAGATGTTTACAACCATAGGTAACACACTTAGTTCCTAAAAGGTATGAAATGAACAAAATAACAATTAATTTTAAAAAAGGAGTAATGCCATTTTAGTCCATGTGGTTTGGGCCATTTTGCTAGTTTAATCCAAAGGTTTGAAACGTTGCCATTTTAGTCTAAATAGTTTCAAACGTTGCTATTTCAATCTACTCGGTTAACTTCATCCATTTTTTATGTTAACGAGAAGGGCAATTTGATCATTTTATATGGCCGAATGGCCCTTCTAGTTAACAAAATTACATAAAAAATAACCGAATTGCCCTTCTAGTTAACATAAAAAAAGGGGATGAAGTTAACCAGGCCAGTGGACTAAAATAGCAACGTTTGAAACTATTTGGACTAGAATGGCAACGTTTCAAATCTTTGGACTAAACTGACAAAATGACCCAAACCACAAGAACTAAAATGTCATTTAACTCTTTTAAAAAGTAATAAACCTAGGTCTTTGAACCCATTTAAAATTAAAAAAAAAAACAAAATTATATATGTTAAATGTGGGCCCAACTTAAGTTTTAGAGACATTTTGAAACGTAATTTTATTAAATACTAAAGTTGGGCCTTGGATGGGCTATTTTAGGACATAGATGTTGGAAATTTTGTGAAAATAGCATTTTCACAAATATAGAAAATGTGTTTTTTCGTAAATTTAGACTATAAATAAATATAAGAAACTGAGGGGAGTTTATATACTTCTTTATGGGTTTATGTTCTACGTTGGAAGAGCTTTGCAACGAACTAAACCGTGTCCAAAATGAAGCTAAGATTAATGAGATATCGATGCTCAAAGATTGGTGTTTGGAACATTATCTTAATAAACAAACATGAACAAAAAATATGTTCGTTATACGTTCGTGTTCTATTAAACTTAAATGAACAAATACGAACATGCTTCTGTCCGTGTTCGTTCGGTTTACAACCATAGGTAACACACTTAGTTCCTACATGGTATGAAATGACCAAAATAAAAATTAATTTTAAAAAAATAATAAACCTAGGTCTATGAACCCATTTAAAATAAAAAACAAAAATATATATGTTAAATGTGGGCCCACTTAAGTTTTAGAGACATTCTGAAACATAATTTTATTAAATACTAAAGTTGGGCCTTGGATGGACTATTTTAGGACATAAATGTTGGAAATTTTGTGAAATTTTGGACTGTAAATAAATATAAGAAACTGATGGGAGTTTGTATATTTCTTTATGAATTATGTTCTATGTTGGAAGAGTTTGGCAACGAACTAAATCGCGTCTAAAATGGAGATAAGATGAATGAGATATCGGTGTTTGGAACATTAAATGCTGAAATAGAATGGGGGAGTGGCACCTTGTCACACATAGGAGAAAAGATGAAACTTGAAGTGGTATGTAAGTATATACACTCCTTCCTCATTGTTTCATCGAAGCACACACTAGTGTACTCGCGAGGGGTGCGGAGCACCCTAACGCGCACTCGCACGCATGCACGCCCGCGCCCGTGGCGTGGGTAATGGGCGCAATGCGGCGCTTTGATGACCCACTATGCACTTCCCCCGCCTGAGAGCCGCCTTTGTATTTTTGACAACGCAAGCGTGGCTCAGCACAGATGCTATAAGGACCAGGTGGCGCACGAGTACATAATAGTGGCGCATGACTAGGGAGTGTCCAGATCATACGAGTGTGCGCTCCTGAGTGAGTGCCTTGGTGGCGCGCACGTGGCGCACCAAAGTGAGCCAATACGGTGCGACCGTGTGGCGTGACCGTATAGGTTCACTGGTGATGTGGCGTGCGCGCGCACACGCGCACAGGTGGCGCGCGCGCGCACAGGTGGCGCACTTGTAGGTCGCACACGAAAGTGAGCCAAAAATGGCGCGCACGCATCAGAGTGTTTGCGCACGAAAGTGAGCCAAAATGGCGCACGAAAGTGAGCCAAAATGGCGCACGCGCATCAGAGTGTTTGCGCACGAAAGTGAGCAAAAACGGTGCACGCGCATCAGCTTGTCTGTCTTGTGTGCGCGCGCGCATTGTAGCTTCCTAGACTTTAATGACAGAGCAGTTTTACTTCAACATTTGAAACAGACGAGTCAACAATCTTGATTAAGAATATCATGACTACTTAAAGTACATTAAAGACGTTTAATGAAATTTAATTCTCCCATTCAATTCGTTTTTGTTGTTTCATCTCAAGATGCTATATAAATACAACATCACATCCACATCAAATGTACATCAGCAACACCAACAGCACATGAAAAATTCTTTCGACAAAATTCTCTTGGTAAACTTCTGATCGTTTTCTTACTTGTCTCAAGGTATTCTTCGAGTACTTGAGCCAACTCCAGAAGTACTACTGCTCCGGCTGTAGTACCCTGGGAAACAAAACGAGTTCTCTTGGGAGACTCGGAATTTGTTTTAAGGGTCTTGTGTTAAACACAACCCTCAGCCACGATTCGTTTCTGCTTATCTTTTATTCTTGTATTTGATTTATTTCAGTTGTAATAGTTTAGTAATTTCCTGCTTTCTTTAATTTCTTTGTAATCATTCAATAAAATTGTTTTATACAATAGATTAAATGTATAGATTAATTCCAAATTATTAAAGTTATATGTGTATTATGTATACATATCATAAATAAATATATATAATTTGAATTCAAAACTTCGAATTAAATCGAATTTAAATTATACATTCGTATTCGATTTACAGGACTCGAATTCAAATTGAATCGAATTCGAATTCTTGATAATCGAATTTTGAATTTTTCAAAGCCAAATTGAATTATGAACACCCATCCTTAGGTAAGCATCGTTTTTTTATTGTTGATCGATTGTTCATTACATAATCCACCAAATCGTCTTCTCATGTAAGCATCGATTTTTTATTGTTATCACTTGTTCATTACATTTATTTATTTATTTATGGTGTTCAGTTAAATACAGTTTGCTTACGATTCAACAATTGAGTAATAAATACTGTGTAGTTAAATATAGTTCAACAATCGGTTAAATATATATTGTGTAGTTCAATTACATATTGTTAATAGGGGATGACATGAATTAATATTATAGTAGTGCTAATACCCGTGAACTTCGCGGTTTGGACAAAATAATAAGTTTTTGAAGTATTGACAAATAACTTTATACGTTTGATGATGATAACGAAAATTTTCGAAGGACATTATCATTGAACTCTGAGGTTCATAAAGTAAATTAAACAACAGTTTACTATTTATATAAAGAGTTAAATGCTTGGTTGGTCCCTGTGGTTTGCAAAAATTTCAGCGTTGGTCCCAGTGATTTACTATTTACACTTGTGGTATCAAAACTTGTAAAAAATGAACTCGCTTGGTCCCTTGCCCTAACTTCAGTTAAATAACTCTGTTAAAACACCCCACGTGCTTGGCACGTGAGGGCAATTTCGTCCATTCAGGGACCAACCAAGCATCTTCTTCAACACAGAAACAAAAGTAAAAGAAAAAGAGCAGCGGACTTTTTACTTTAGCGTGGCGTCACTCCCAATTCAACCGGCAACGCGCCGCTGCAAGCCGTCGCACGTAGCCCCTGTCTCACTAAGGCTGCTGGAACCCGCTGCTCCACGCGTCTGAATGCAAGACGCCCAGCAGGATTATCGGCCTGCTCATCCGACAACCCGCCACCATTGCCGATCACCGTCACCGACAAGCTTGTTATCAGGCGTCTCACGTCGTCTATAAATAGGGATGAGACTTAAACGTCGCAACCCACATCTCAACTCTCCATCTCTCTTTCTCTACTCTGCTTCTTTAAATTTTCTGGTGACGAACAAAATTCCGGCAACAAGCAAACCGACACCATAAAACCCAACATCGACGACACCAGTCATCATCTCCACCACGTGCCACCTCTATCGACCACCGGAAGTACCACCGAAACCTCCAACCAAAGTTACGTGATTCTCCGGCCACACCAATTTCTCGTACCTGTGCATTTGTGCGACTAAGGTACCAAACTGAAACCCGATGATTAAGTTATGACTGTTTGTTTTATACATTTAGGTAGAGATTAATGCTTGGTTGGTCCCTGAATGGACGAAATTGCCCTCACGTGCCAAGCACGTGGGGTGTTTTAACAGAGTTATTCAACTGAAGTCAGGGTATCGATGTTGTTGGTCGGTACAAACTTAGTATGTCAATGTACCAGTATTTCAAATACAACTTCGATTTAAATATAATTAATAACGGAATATCGAGAGAAAAAATTAACATGTATACGTGTTTAGTTTTTTTTAAATAACAACTATTGTACGAAAGTTATAAGAAAAAAAATAAAAGTATGGGATTAAATTCATATATTATTTGTTGTATAAGAATAGTAATCAAAATTTATGATAAATTATAGAAATAAAGAAAAGGAATGTGAAGACAAATATTTATTGGAAAAAAAAGTAAAAAGAAATATAATAAACAAGGAAATAAAGAAAAGGAAATCAAAACAAATATTTATTAAAACTAAAAAACTGGGGAACCAAGCGAGTTCATTTTTTACAAGTTTTGGTACCACGAGTATAAATAGTAAACCACTGGGACCAACGCTGAAATTTTTGCAAACCACAGGGACCAACCAAGCATTTAACTCTTATATAAATAAAATGAAAAGTTATATAAATTCTGAAATTACGTTTGCATAGTTCGAAATATCAACAGAAAGCCTATTAATCTAATACTTCTGCTTATAACCTTGCATTCTTTCTGCTTTTTGGAGCGCTTCGTAACCAATAACAAAATATCTATCTTGAATCATATCATACCATCTAATAATACTAAACCCATCATAAACAATGTATATGAAAGAAAATATATTAGTAACAAACTAAAAATTGTAGTAAAAACTAAAATAAAATTAATCAATAGTTAATTCATTGACAAACCTTGTCCAAAACTTTTTCTCCATTCAAAAAATCCAGCAGGATCCTCACTAAAGTAACATTGTGATATTAATATTTCATTTATGACTTAAGGCTATGAGGGTATCGGGTGGGGGTTTGGGCTTGGGTGGGTAGAAACGCCCGCTTCACCACTTCGGGTGGGTTTGAGATTTGGCGTGGCCTCTTGGGCGGGGGATTTAGGCCGGGCGTTGGGTAGGGCTATCCGAGTGACATGGCGGCAGGTAATTAGCGGAGAGCACTAGCCGTTGGGCTAGCCGTTGGGTGTGAATTTAATAAATAAAAAAAATTCCTTATAAATACACTAATAAATAACAATTTTCTCACAAAATTTTCAAAGTCATAAAACACAATGAATTATTCAAGTTCGAGTGAATGTCATCATCATCTAACGACGGCGCAGAAATATTTCTATAAATGATCGCGACTGTGGTGAAAGCTATCGTAGAAGAAGATAAGGGAGAGACTTCGCAACCGAAACGGAGGAGGTATAACCCTCGTGAATGGCACACCGCTTACGATTTGTTGGTAAGCGATTATTTCTCAGCTGAACCTAAATACGATGAAAAAGTGTTTAGGAGTCGTTTTCGTACGAGTAAAAACTTATTTCTAAAGATATGTACGGATCTTGAGGAGAAGTATGATTTTTTCCAACAAAAACCAAATGTAACCGGCCAATTAGGATTTAGTGCGTGGCAAAAGGTCACGGGCGCATTTAGACAGTTAGCATACGGCAATAGTTCACGACTATTTAAAAATGTCGGCACGTGTAGCTAGAGAAAGTCTTCACAACTTTGCTCGTGTATTTTAGAAGTTTATATGAAAAATATTTGAGAAAGGCATCGTTCAGTGATATGCAACAAATATTGGAACATCATGCCGACTATCATGGGCTACCCGGGATGCTAGGTAGTTTAGATTGTCTGAAATGGCCATGAGAACTTTGTCCAACCGCATAGCAAGGCGCTCACACAAGTGGATATCACGAATGCCATCCATCATGCTTGAAGCCGTTGCGTCACAAGATCTTTGGATATGGCATGCGTTCTTCGGTATGCGAGGTTCACATAACGATATCACCATCATAAACCACTCGCCCCTTTTCAATGATCGGGTAAATGGTATAGGACCAAAAGGAAGTTTCTTTGTAAATGGGGTTGAGTACGTGTATGGTTACTACCTAGTTGATGGGATTTACCCGGAGTGGGGGGTTTTCGTAAAGTCGTTCACAAGACACACCACCCTAGATCCAAAGAGACTAAAGTTTAACAGGGTCCAAATGGCCGCACGTAAAGACGTCAAGCGAGCGTTCGGTGTTTTGAAGAAGAGGTGGAGAATTTTGGCAATGCCGTGTCGACTATGGGACAAGGATCAGATTGGAAACGTGATGTACGCATGCATCATTCTTCACAACATGATATTGGAGGATGATGGTCGTGCGGACGCTACCTACTATGAAGATGACAATGTCCAAGTAGATAACGTAATCGTTACAGACGAAGAGAAATCAACAAACGAATTTTTGATCAAGTCTAGGGATATACATCACAACCTTCGATCTGATTTGATGGAACATGTTTCAACGATTCCCGGGTTCGACTCCGACGAAGACGACGATTAGTGATCTTTTTTTATGTATAATTTTGTAATTTTTAAATATTTTTAATATTATGTTTATTTGTAAAAAATGAAAAAAATAAATAAATACATGTGGCCTACCCACGCGGTCTAGCCACGCCCCACCATACCCACCGTTCAGTTGCTTGACCGGCAGTGCCTCTCAAAATCCACGTGTCGGCCCATGCCCCCAAACCCCGCCCCACCATACCCCACGGTCTAAAAAGGAAATATTTTTCCCGGAATTAGTGGTGGACGACCCGGATTACTCTCGGAGTACTCCGTTTGTCCAGTGGGTACCCCGAGAGTGCTCGAAATTGATTTGTTGGCCGTTAAAAAAAGTAAGAAATTGCTCTAAAGTAACATAATGATATTAATATTTCATTCATGAGTCATGACTTAAGAAGAAAATATATTTATTCAATTTGAGTTTGAAATTGGTATATACAAGAAATTGGTATGTAGGTTCGACATATAAATTGGGATGTTCTATTTACTATCAAAGCTTAAAAACTACATCAAATATCAACATCATAAAATAACCAAAATATCAAATCAACTACTACATCACTATGATAAAACTAATAATCAATTAGAAAATGTTAGAACATCACAATAGCAAGCAAGTGCATGCAACTGGTGTTTAATAGCTGCCCTACCATAGTGTTAATTAATCATTTTCTTTTCTTTATAACAGGAGCAACAAAGACTAATCTTATACATATATATTTCAGTTAATCAAACATAATCTCATACATAATATCAGCGGCAAGCGACAACCCTAGATCATAAACATGTCAATTCACATAAAAAATATTGTATCTATTATGTCTACATCAAAAGTTTAATCACATTTTGATGTAAAAGATTACTTTTTTACACAAATTCAGACGCTATTTGCATTTTAAGTTTAGGGATACTTATTTTTGGTTCATGATAATAATAAAAAAATTCTAAGCTATAATATACTAAAAAAGACAACTTTATCCTGACTCTTAGCAAGAACATACTAAAAATGACCACTTTATCCCAACGCTTAGCAAGAACATATGAAAGAAACAAAATAATCTAAGCAGCCTTCATAAAGATCTCTTAGCATTAAGTTTACAGCCCACAAACATCATGCATGATCAACCCCCAATCCTGCAACCCGAGTATAAGTTGCAACAATATTTCATTATGAAGAGGGAATGTACCATTGACAAAAATAATATAACTTACTATCTTATTGTTACTGTGATCATAAGTTCTAAAATTGGTTATTTGTCGTACAATTAAAAATATGTAGAAAAGAGTGAAAGACCAAATTGTCACACCCCAACCGTTGGCGGAATTATCGGAGTGAGACGAAATAGATTGCTCATCACACAACACTATTTGCGACAATAATTAATTCAAAACCGATTTCATTGCATATCATAAATTGTCAAGTACATTACAAGGAAATTCTAATTACAACAATTTAAAAGACAAGTACAATACGTTCAATGAAAACAAAATATTCAAATCTAGCATTTCTTGTGCGTTTCTATGTCGTCTCTACTAGATTCGTCATAAACATCATCATCAACCTGTAAGATGTTAAAAAATACGATTCAACGCAAAAGCATTGGTGAGTACACAAGTTTTAAAGTATATAGCATAAGTATAAAAGAATTTACTCGAATCCACATGGCAATTGTATACAAAGTAAACTAGCATGCAATACTAAATGTCAAACCCCAAGTGTCCACAAGAATTAAGTGTCCCTCGCCACAAAAGTAACGAGACTATTTATGAATAAAAAGCTTAACAATACCCCGACGGGCGGCGTGCTACTCCTATAGCGCTATATATGTTAAGTTGGGCTAGCTAAGTTAATGACAAGAAGCATGTATGTATCTAGCATGAACCTAAGCATAACAACAAGCATGTATAACGGATTGAGTGTATAAAGTACGTTGTGTATATTTGTGTATTTTGTAAGTTAACATGTTACAACACAAATTGTGTCAAATGAAAATGGGTCAAGTGTACTCACGGTTTTGCAAGCTTTCACTTGGAAATTTCGTGAAGAGTTGTTGGGTTGGAGATGGAACTCCGAGTTTTCTTACACGAGGAAACATGTGTGTGAGTATTCGGATGATAAAGGGGATTCAGATTAGGAGCTTGAAGTACGTAAAAAGTATGTATTCAAGAAAGTAATTATCTAGTCGTTAACTCTCGTTTTGACACTATAAATCGCATAAAGGTGATCGTGGTTTCATGGGTCATGCCCATTAGAATCGTAACGAGAAGGTTAAGTCTTAGATAATATAACCTAATGTTGTGACAAGTCAACCATATGATCAGTGTCAAAAGTTCGGTTATGTATAAGTCTATTTACGTATATAATATATATTATATATTAAGTCCACTCAGATATGTCATAGAATTTTATAGAAGTCATGCATGGAGGTAGGATGATGAACATCCATTTAACCTATTTATATGATTCACCAATACACAAATTGTCACAAGGACAATTCAGGATGGTCATGAATGAAATAAGGAAATATACAACTTCTTACTATACTAAGTGGTCAAGTAAGCATCAACCCGCGTTTCCACTTCCGACATGGAAAGAGTCAACTAAGTGTCGGCGGTTAAACGGGGCTAAGTTATCTTTAGTTCTAGTAAACCACCTAGGATAGCAAGGTGAAATCATCAAGTGGGGTGGTGGATTGAAGGTAGGATAGCCCAAGCTTCCAAGTAATCAAACACAACCAACACAAGTCTTGTTGTAAGAAAAAGCTTCGAAGGATACAACACTTGTGGGTTAAAATCCTTATAAAACAGAAAGTTTGGAGTGAATAAACACCTCTTAATTTGTGTGAAACAACCTTGGTTAGGGTCGCTAATCATGGATTTGATTAGTGGTATAAGAACACAACTTTGTTTGAGGAAAAACATAAGTTCATGAAAGTTTATAAAGATTTCTTCCAAAACAGAAAGTTGGCCCACAAAAATGGTGTTGTTTCATCTTGGTTTTCCATGAAAAACCTGTGAAATCATCCCTAGAAGCATTCCCAACTTTGTAGAGGAAGAAGTGAAAAAGATGGAAGAAAAGTGAGTATGAACTCACTTTTGTAGCTTAGATTATTCTGACTTGAATTTGATTTCTAGAGATTATGAGAGTGTTTTGTGAGTGTGGAAGAGTTTGGAAAGTGAAAATGGTGGTGTGGAGGCTTGTTTATAAAGAGATGAGGTACGGTTTTATGTTTGTGAGCTTGAAAGGTGATTGGGGAAGGAGAAAGTGACCAATACAAGAGCTGGATCTAATTTTCTACGGATTATGGCCTCTCGCGCCCCGTGACCGGCCAAGGGGTTTCCTCTCGCTCCCCGCCAGAGGCCAATTTGACAGATTTACAATTTTAGTCCCTGAACTTGGTTTTTCCCTTATTTTAAGCCAAAACTTGGTATTTTTACATGTTTTTAAGTGTTTAACATGTATGCAAGTATATTTTGAGTATCAAGAGTGTAAGTATGAATGTAAGCACGTATAACAAGTATCGGTTTGTGTATAAACGATTACTTTGTAAGTATAACAAGCATGTATAAAGCATAAATTTCATTAAAATCAAAGTCTCGGATTACAATTTTGGAATTAAAATACTAATATGATACGAATACAAGTTCCATAAATAGAATTACGAATACACTTTCTAAATAAGGAAAGTTACAAAAGCGGGGCGTAATATTTTCATTTTTGGCCTTGCTCGTGAAAGGTCTGATGGATGGTCCTTCATATGGATTGTAATTGTGGATGTTAGATGATCCAGCTAGGGAAGGTCTGATGGATAGTCCTATCATGGAAGGTCTGCCTCTCATGGGACCTTTGCCTTTGCCTCTACGTCGGAATTTGGGTGACATGATTTCTGCTCTAGAAACATGTTAAAAGAAAAACAAATAATAACAATAATAAATAAAACAATGTAGATGAGTAATCCTAGGTCAAGCCTAGACTCGAGAGTCTAAGGAATGTGCTATTGTGTATTTTCGAGATTAAACACAAAAGGCTAGTGTTTAATTCACTCGAACGTTGGCTCTAATACCAACCTGTCATACCCCTATTTCCACGTGTACCCGGTGGGCCCGGATTGGGCGTGACGTAGTTGATAACATCATAACCAATCAAACACAACACAGCGGAAGTCTTGGTTTTATTTTTTCTATTACAAACCGAGTGTTCAAAGTTCGAAAAATAAATTACAAGGCTTGTAATGAAAGATCCACAGGCGGATCGAAATAAATATATACAAAGTATTGGTTTAACAGACTTCGAGCAACTAAGGACTTGTAAAATCCTCTTATGTCACTACTAAGCAGCTCCCGGCCTATTTCGTGTTGTCACCTAGTAACTTGATCTTTTGAAAATACGTCAGTTTTCACTAGTAAATATTAATAACCGACACATTTTGAAAATCCTTTCGATATGATTTTAGGTGCACTTGGCACATTTTATAAATAACTTGGGATAGTTCAAAATGACCTTGTTTACAGTTTTACATGTTTGTCAATACATATGAGGTCCGATGCAGAAACCGAATAACCTGATTAACCGACACGCCACGTAAATAATCCACCAATGGGACTTAATATTTTATTTGCATTAGCATCTGACAGGTGTATACCTACACCCCACGCTTAAGGTCGTGGCCATTAATAACTTAAATGAGCCAAGGATATCCCAGACACGGTCGAGTTAACCCCCAATGTTTAAGTTATCAAACAATACATAATAAAACGGGTTATGAAGATTTAGTAAATCACAATCTGATAACATGATCCCACACCTGACCAAGCGGTAGTATTATACCGTATCCCAAGCTCGTATAGGGAAAATAGGCTAAAAGTATTTACCTGAGCTAATTCTTCAATAAAGTTAATAACTCAGCCGACAATCAAAAAGTAAGCTGAGATGACAATCTACCAGAAGGCTTTAGTCTGGAATGATGGTATTATTAACCAATTAGAATACTAACGGGTCCTATCTACATCATAGACTCGGACCGGCTAGCTTAAAAAGATATTTACGGTACTAAGACTTGTTTAATATGGGTAAACATATTACATTCTGGATTTTGATAAGAGAATGATAAGCTTAAACCCGTTTTGGTTAAACTACGTAAACTAGTCACGTAGGGTTAACCTTACGCGTATAAGCGAAACCGGGTAACCGGATGAGTCGTATACAAGTTCCATATGCCATTATATTTAAAAATATGTTATAATATCAGTAGGATATTAACATGTATGCCCGTTATGGTTTTAAAATTAAAATTACGCCTCAAATGGGCGTTTTGGTCATTTTATGACTTGTAAAAAGGAGCTTGCAAGTAAACTGATGCCATGATCATAAACATTCTGTAAAAATGATTAATTTATGATGTTATATCAGTAGGATATCAAGTATACGTGTGGTTTATAGTTTAAGACCAAACTATGCCTCGGAAGGGCATTTTGGTCATTTCACGCATCACTTGAAGAATTATTTGGGAAACTGAGTTTAGATCATGTACCTACTGTAAATATATATAAAGTAGGTTTTGAAATCAGTAGGTATTAAGTTTTGATGCTCTAATATGGTTTTAAACCATACTATGCGCCGAAACGGCGATTAAGTCGCTAAATGACGATTCAAATGGTATTTGAGTGAAACTGATGTTATGAACAGGTTTGTATGATGAAAATATGTTACATAATATAATACATCAGTAGGTAATAGGTTTTCTTCCTTAAAGATGTTTAAAATCCATTTTAGGTGTCGTAAGAGCAATATCGTCATTTAAGGACTTAATACATGAACTTGCGTATAAACTCGGTTTATAATCTGAATAAGTATCCCAAATAATCCTAATTCTGATATTACATCAGTAGGTAAAGAGTTTTGATGTCAAAATTATGTTTAAATCATTTTATACGCCCTAAGGGCGATTTGGTTACTTTAAAGCGTAAATTACGGTTATTTAATCAAAACTCAGTTTATGACCAGAATGTTAATCTAAAATGAAGTTAAACTTTTATCATATCAGTTTACAAGACATTCATATGTTCATTTGTAGTTAAAACCTCATTTTTAAGCATGAAGGCCATTTTAGCAAAATTTGACATAACTAACGGACACTTGCGTACAAACTCGGATTACTATGTGACCATGTAATATAACTCCAGAGGGTTATACTACAACTTAACATGGTCACAATGCAACTTAGAATCAGTAACTAAGGTTGCTAATTCGGGTCAGAACCGAAAGTCAAAGTAAAAGTAAACTTTGTGACATTTGGCTGCGAACCGA
The DNA here is from genome assembly GCA_947069175.1 of Scalesia atractyloides. Lineage (NCBI taxonomy): Eukaryota > Viridiplantae > Streptophyta > Magnoliopsida > Asterales > Asteraceae > Scalesia > Scalesia atractyloides. The sequence goes on along the minus strand of CAMTDV010000017.1, from coordinate 95,267,941 downwards.
CCTTAGACCTGGACTTGACGGGCCGAACATATTTATACATGTTCTAATACTTATTACCAAGTTATTAAAAGGTTAAAACTGATTTTATAGCACCTACATTATCATATATGAATTTATTTCCAAATCTGACCCAGTTTGACTTTTTATCAAAACTTTGACCCGTCAATAAACGTGGTAATTAGGAGGTGCCCTTTAAAGGAATTAACACCTACCTAACTACGATCACGTAGCTGTTTGTGACATTCGGTTACGAACCGACCTTAGACCTGGACTTGACGGGCCGAACCTGTTTATACATGTTCTAATACTTATTACCAAGTTATTAAAAGGTTAAAACTGATTTTATAGCACCTACATTATCATATATGAATTTATTTCCAAATCTGACCCAGTTTGACTTTTTATCAAAACTTTGACCCGTCAATAAACGTGGTAATTAGGAGGTGCCCTTTAAAGGAATTAACACCTACCTAACTACGATCACGTAGCTGCAACACCCATGGCCCTCATTATCACCAATATTGTCCGCTTTGCCCCCGATGGGTAGCCCACCCAGGAACTCACGGCTTTGTTTTTGGTTGCCCTGGTGGAGACTTCCCAGGAGGTCACCCATCCTAGTACTACTCCCACTTGAGCACGCTTAACTGTGGAGTTCTCTCATCCACTAGCATTAAGCCCAAAACGCGTTGCTGATTTTAGAGGTAAGGCATTACTTATGAACCAGGAATCTCTCCTGTCCACGGACGATGTTGGAAGGTATGCCATTAGGTGTTATAATCACCCCCCTACGGGACTCATCGTCCTCGATGCGGTTTTGCCCCAACATGTAGAAGGTTGCCATTATCCTCGATGAGGTTTTTTGCCCCACATTTGGGAGGTTGCCATTAGGTGTTACAATCACCCCCTAAGGGACTCATCGTCCTCGATGAGGTTTGCTCCAACATCCCGAACGGCACAAGAGTGGCTCTGATACCACTCTGTAACACCCTGGCCCTCGTTATCACCAATATTGTCCGCTTTGCCCCTGATGGGTAGCCCATCCAGAAACTCACGGCTTTGTTTTTTGTTGCCCTGGTGGAGACTTCCCAGGAGGTCACCCATCCTAGTACTACTCCCATGCTTAACTGTGGAGTTCTCCTCTCATCCACTAGCATTAAGCCCAAAACGCGTTGCTGATTTTAGAGGTAGACCATTACTTATGAACCAGGAATCTCTCCTGTCCACGGACGTGTGTTGGGGGTGATTATACCACCTAATGGCATACCTCCCAACATCGCCTGTGGACAGGAAAGATTCCTGATTCATAAGTAATGCCTTACCTCTAAAATCAGCAACGCGTTTTGGGCTTAATGCTAGTGGATGAGAGGAGAACTCCACAGTTAAGCATGGGAGTAGTACTAGGATGGGTGACCTCCTGGGAAGTCTCCACCAGGGCAACCAAAAACAAAGCCGTGAGTTCCTGGATGGGCTACCCATCGGGGGCAAAGCGGACAATATTGGTAATAACGAGGGTCAGGGGTGTTACAGTAGCCATGTTCGAGTCGAACAATGGCTGGACCATAATGGTATTAGCCAATGGTCAAAGCATTTTTATGATAACGCTTTGACTTTGGGCTTAAAGCCTATAAAACGGAAAGCAGAGGTTAGGGACACTTACAAGAGGTCCTAGCTTGAACTTAGAACTCAGGTGGAATCTAGGAAGAAGAAGGATTGAATTTAGAAGAGGTGCAAGAAATTAGGTTGTACCAAGGGTCTATTTATACTTGAACAATGTGCATAGGATCACTACAGGTGTTAGGGACTGATCCCAGATGATCCCCAAGTGTTTTTGGTCGTGGCATGAGCAGCTAGAAGGTGGCAACCTCACGGATTTGTGCTAAACATGCAAGCTGCCACGACAGAACTGGTTTGCTGTCACGGGCACTCTCTCGCGGCCGTGAGAGAGATGGGCCAGGTGGTCGCGGGCCACGACCCGCGTTAGAATCAGCCAAACAAGTTTCATCCTTTACAAGATTAGTCCCTGGACTTATTAAACCCATATTTACTTTCAATTTAAGCACCTTTGGTCGTTCAGGTTAGGTTTAGGTATACTTGGAAGCATAACCGATCATTGCTAAACTCCGGGTTCGTCTAAAAGGTCACTCAGAGGTATAATTAAACATGTTGACGCTTTTGGTCCCTCTCGGCCAATACGTGGCAACGAGGATCAGCGGGACATGTGTTGGAAATTTTATAGGACAGTTTTTTACGAGTTGTTACATATATTCATTTGGAAGAAGCTGAAGTTGACAACAATACCAAGTTTCAGTGATTTAAAAATCTCTTTAATAAACATAAACCTGATTTAAAATCTCTTTAATAAACATAAACCAGATTTAAAATCTCTTTAATAAACATAAACCTGAGAGTTTAGAGACAACAACATCACCACCGAGTATTCTTGCAGCTAGTATTGAGTATTATTGCAGCCAACATTACAAAATTTCTTTATGAAAAAATTAGCAACAATAATGAATCATTGAGTTCACAACATACCTCAATGAATCCTAATCAGTTATAGAGCTCCTTCATTAATATTTCTTCATGGACCTTTCTGATTCTCCCCTTATCATTCTTTACTTTTGTTTCTACAGTTCTACTTTGAGAAACAATAATCCAAGCAGATAAATTACAGTAACCAAACTCAGTAAAACCAAATGACATTGTCACATAACTTGTTTTCCTGACCTTCAAGAAAAAAACAATCTTCTTCCATTGTAGTTCTTATCTTTTGTTTAGCACAATCTAAGAGGAATCTATGAAATCAGATACGGTCATTGATAATAATGAGTTACATTCAGATAAATTTAAGTGCTATATATTTCAGTTTAGGAAAATAGAAAGGAAAACATTTAAAAGCTGCATACTGCATGCATAATCTTCCTCGTATCAGGTGAATTATATGTGAGAAGTTTATGAACGACATATGGGTATGAATCTTCAAAAGTATTCAAATTTGGATCTCTAGCCATTGATAACCCGATGAATTACAAAGATATAAAGTTGGATATAAATATACTCTATAGATGATTGGACATCCAGAAAATAATAGATAAATGATTAGTATACCTTCAAAGGAAGCTAGAGATCGTATCAGAAGAGGATAATATGGTGGCATGAGGAAATTATACTTGAAGGCTATTGACTACACTTTACCCAGCACCTAGAAAAGAAATTGTAAAGGTCACTAAAATGAATACATCCACAAGACAATCACACACAAAGTAACAAAGCAAGCTAGAAAAAGTGCTCAGGATGTCATAGCTAGCTTAACTGTTTTCCCAGACGAAATATTGTTTCTTGACAGACTGCTAGCTTCTCTGCTAACTCTTTCTCCTGAACCAACTGTTAATATAGAACGGCAGTGCATTGGTTCCATGGTACTCATGTCAAAATAAATACAAAAATTTTCAAAATTAAATAAAAAATACAAAAAAAACTTGACCTTTTTTTTGCGGTGCCTCTTCCTCTTAACTTCATGGAATGGTCCTACATAATTTGAGTACAAAATATACAATGATTATTCATATATAACAATTTTAAATAACATTAGAAAGGTTTCATGAGCAACCCTAATCAATTTAATTAGCACAGTATAAGTAAAATGAAGACACAAAATCAAATTTTCTCCAATTTATTTTTTAAAAAAAGACCCTAAAATCAATAAAAATATAAAAAAATACCAAAGCAAAATTACCAAACAAAGTAATGAATATGTATCGGATGGGAAGCTCAAACCTGTGATTTATCTGCTCCTATTGGTGCTATCGGTATCAACCGTGAATCAATTTTGTCTGACCAATAACAATCTAAAAAAAACGATTACTTATGTATGATGAAGATGGAGAAACCTAGATTGCGAATGAATGAAAAACATAAAAAACAAATATAATCAACAATAAAGAATCAAAATATCAAGATGATTAATAGAAAAGAAGGGGATCAAACCTTGATGTTGAAGATCTTTCCGCATGCGATTTAGGAATGCAGAAGAGAGGCGTACCATGGAAGCCAGAAACCCTAGGAGGTCGGGAGAATAGAATGAAAACCCTAATCGCCGTTTGTGAGAATGTGAGGAACACTAAAGAAAATAGTTGGGGTATTTATTTATATATGAAACGAATTCTGTCCCGTTTTAGGATATGGATAGTCCATAGTGGATACACCGAAGGAAATGGTTGTGAGTTTTGATGGAAAAAATAGTGAATTGATGTCCTAGATGGGGGACATATGTCCCCTAATTATGAACTTTATTAGGTAAAATACATGTATACTAGGTTAGAACCTTGTGTAGTACACGAGTTGATTAAATGTAACTGTATATACCAAATAATAATATAATATATCTTTAATAGTCTTGTTTATCACAAGTATTGAATAAATGTAAATTTACATACTAAATAATTAAAAAAAATTAAGAGCCCCATGGTTTTTTAAATACCACGTGTATTACACGTGTTGAATAAATGTAGTTTTGCAGACAAAATACTAAAAAATTATTTTAAAACCCTTTTTATTACACAGGTTGAATAAATGTAATTTTGTATATTAAATAATAAAAATTTATATATATTTAAAAAACTCATGTATTACAAGGTTGAATAAATGTAATTTTACATATTAAATAATAAAAAGATTAAAAATGTTTGTTTTTATAAACTATACTCAGTCAAATAAAAACGTCTTTCTCAAAGGTTATAACAACTGACTTAGAAAAGCTGATAAGATATATATCATCACATTTTTGGTATAATACCATGTTTATTATGTTAATATAATATCATTATCAAACTATCAATATAAAGTTAATGTTATATTAATATTAAAGCATGTGAAATATTAATTTAGGTAATGTTATGTTAATATTCTTTTAATTTCTTATTAATATATTATTTTTTTGTTTTCCTCATAATAAGACGTGATGTTTTATAAGGTTGTTTGTCTTTGCAATGGTTGGATGCATTTTGTTCATTATTATTAACAACGCAACGACTTATACATTAGTAATACCTTGTGAAAAAGTAAAGTTGAAACACTGTTAAAATAAGATGTGATGTTTTATAAGGTTCTTTGTTTTGCAATGAGTTTTTTTTTGGCGGTGTTAATAATAATGAACAAAATGCATCCAACCATTTGTTCAATGATGGAGTATATTTAATTTTTGTTTGATTTGATTTTTTTCTTTTTGTGTTTGTTAACATTTAAAAATAACTCAATACACAGGTGCATTAAAAACGAAGCTGTATTTATAGTAGAGTATTTTTTAGGTATCGTAAGCCATAGCTGGCATCGTTACCGTGATGTAACAAAACAATACCGTCAGCGGTCCAGGCTATATCGACTTGAACCGAGCCTTACAAAGGTTTCATTTTATAGGTTTTTTTTTTTTTTATTTTAACACCTTTAAGATGTGATTATTTATAAACTTTTTTTGCCGCTACGAAGTATTTTGTTTTTAACTGAGTTTTGACTTGAATTTTTCGCAAGATGAATAATAGACTCTTAGGACCAAGATTTTTTTAGTGTTAGTAATAATGTAAAAATGCATCCAACCATTCATTCAACAACATATATGTTGGAAGAAAAGGGTAGGTTTAGTGGCGACGGCTGTCGCCGCTATTGGTCCCTCATGTCGTCGCTATTGACCTTTAGCGGCGACACGTGGCCGCTAAAGCGTCGCCGTTATTACTCGGCCGCTATTGGTCAGGCTGTCGTCGCTAAAGGTATATGTCGCCGCTAATGCCCTATTTTGTCTTTAGTGGTTTTGGCGGACTATCAATAGCGGCGACGCCTGTCGCCGCTAAAAGTCAAAAAAAAATTTAACAGCAGCTATAAACAGCTGTCAAACCTGTTTCCGACCGAAAAAAATTCTAATTTATCACTCCAACAACACATACAAAACGTAATAAAGCTATAAACAACACTTAAGTCCTACATTATCATCCTAAAACGATAAAAATAACAACCCACACTTCGAAATCATCCTAATCTTCGTCATCTTCTTCGTTATCAAAATAAGGGTTGTAACAGTCGTCGTCGTCGTTTGCCGGTGCTTTTCCTTTTGAACTTAGGTAGTCGTCAAGTCGATTCCGGAAAGCCGAGCTTTGGAACAAGTTGTCAACAAATCCCTACAATAATAAATATCAAAACGTATATTAGCATATTAATTAACGCTACCAACATATATTTAACAAGGAAACACGCGTTCGTTTATCATTTTATAAATTGTATAGTTTACCTGAGAAAAGGGTTCTTGAGTCTCAGGTTGGGAAGCCGACAAATTCGGGGGCGTATTTGAAGACGGTTTATGCCCCATCCCCCGGTACTATCCTCTCCGCTCTCCCAAGGCTTCCTGAAATGGGACAAGCGGAGGACCATCACCGTGCCACTCGTTTGTGGCCTCTTCTAAATTCAGCTGTATATTACGAAGATGATTAAATATATTTCTCTCTCTCTGTATATATATATATATATATATATATATATATATATATATATATATATATATATATATATATATATATATATTTGTTTGTTATAGAAAAACATACTTAAAAGAAAATACTTACGTAGTTTTGTCGGCAACCGGGTCAACCCAATACCCCTCCCTATCCTAGTGGGATTTTGCGTACGTAGGTAGCCAATCTATATCCTGTTGAACATTAAACTTAGATTAGACATTAAATAAACAAAAGCTTACACAAACACGTATATAAAACATTACATTTTTGTAGGTTGTGCTACCGTATGACGTCGTCCCCCCGCGGAATGGGAATTGTTGTTTCGCGCGGACACCCTAGTTAGCCTCGCATCGTTTGATATATTTTTCGTCTAAAAATCCGTCGACAGCTTTCACCCAGTTATCATAGGGCATATCTTTTGGACGGTATGCCCTTGCGCTTTCAACATCCTCGTACCCACCTTGTCTCACAAATATTTTTTTTGCATCGTGTTTGCGGTCAGAGTACCGCTTCATAATCAAACTCTTGATGCCACCCTTTATGTTTTTTGCTTGTAGAACCCGTTCAATTTCGCCAAAGTTAAACATTTCCTACAAATTCAATAAGAAAAGTTAAAATATTATTATAAATTAAGTCTAACGACCCGTGAAACGGCAGAAAATTATATGGATATAACTTATTTACCCTCATGTGGCTCATGAGCGCATCCTTGTACGGTTGTGCCATATTCTCCCATCTAACTTTATCGAATGGGATGTACCGCCACATAAATAAACCAGCCTCTCTTGTAAACATGTCCCTTCCTTCACCAACGGGGGTAAATGTGACATCCCTTCAAATGTCAGGGATACGCCCCCCCCCCCCCCCCCGCCTTAACCTTATGACGGAGTTTTTCATTTTTGGCTTTCCCCCTAACCCTCTTCGGGGGATCAGCTGCAATTAAAACATAAATAATTAGTAACAACATTTATAATATATGAAACATAACAACTAAAAAAATATTTAAAACACAAATAATTAGAAACAACATTTATAATATATCAAATATAAGAACTAAAAATAATTTATTAAAAGACTTACAATCAAGCTCCTGCGTGCCTCTCAAAAAATGATTTGGAGGCGGTGGATCACCGGCGCCGTCTCCCCCATGTCCCTACGGGGCCAGATCGGCCATCAAATAAGCAAGTATCAATAGTATCGAAATCATGATTCCTAAAAACTTGCAAATGTTACAGCATGTGTATCTAATAGAAATTAATGAAAAGTACAACAAGTGTAACTAATATTCAGATAAATATTTCAACAAGTGTTTATCAAATACAAATTAATATAAATTACAATAACTTTTCTTTTAATCAGACTCCACATAATCGGGATCGTCCTCATCACAATCAGTTTCGACCTCAAACACTTCATCGACGCCAGCCGTTGGGGGATCAACTTCAACTACAGGCTCACCCGCAGTAACATGAGAAGAAGATCCAATTTGAAAGTATTGGGTCAAGTCAATGAAAAGTGGACAGTCAGATGAAGAGTTGTTGTCGACAATGTCAGTATCTTCTAAGCCTTTGTTAGCATTTTGAACCTTCTTGGCGTGGTCATCAATTAATGGCCGATCCCAAATTTTTCGATGATTAACATTTTCAACTACCCACCTATGTTTATTTCTTTGGTTTCGAGACGGTTCTTGGATGAAGAACACTTGTTTGGCTTATAAAGCAAATATGAGTTGATCGTCTTTGTCCCATTCATGTTGGGTGCTTATACCGGCGATATTATTGTCATGGTTTACACCCCCTTCGAGTATCAAACCACTTGCATCGAAATGGGACAGTTGAATAATCATTTGTATAGCGCAACTCAATAATTTCTTCTATTTGGCCATAAAATTTGACACCTCTCTCTCCAACCACTTCCACCCCAGAGTTTTGCGTTGCGCAGTTTGCATCACGTTTAAGTGTCTTAAACCTAACACTGTTGACTACGCAAGCAGTGTAAGTATAAGCATTCATTTTCGCACAAATTGAAAGAGCATACAACTCTGGGTGGAATTCTAGAGAATTTTGTGTTTCATCGAATGGACCTAACAAATAGAGAGTAATAATGTTTGTTATATATGTATTACCTAGCAAATGTAGAGTAATGCGTGCTATATATGTATATATGTATTATACCTTATGGAGAAACCATCCCGAAAATGCGGTTTTAAGATCATCTTGGGGATGTGTATGTTTGAATTCACTACATTGATCACTAACATAAGCAGAGAATGAAAAATACTAATTAACAAATTATGAAAGTTAAAAGATAGAAATACTCACTTCATGTACTCCCTGACTTCTGCGAAGTTTTCGAGGACAAACCATTCCAACTCGCTTTTTTCGATGAATGATAGATGTTTGTCCTTTATTGCGCCAGCAGGACGACATTTGGACTCAAACACCCATAACTTTCTTTTTTCAACAACGACATCCTCGTTTCTATATGGGCGATTGAACTTAGTCTGAACATCTTGAAGGTACATTGAACAAAATGTTAGAGCTTCTTCAAGCACATAACCTTCAGTTATACAACCTTCCGGCCTTGCCGTGTTTTTGACATAGTTCTTTAGTTTTTTTATGTATCGTTCAAATGGATACATCCATCTAAAAGCTACTGGACCTCCTGCAATCGCCTCATCAGGTAAATGCACAAGTAAATGAACCATAATGTCAAAGAATGCAGGTGGATATATCACTCTAACTTGCATAAGATGGTAACAATGTCATCCTTCGCTTTCTTCATATCATCCACCGATAGTGTTCTAGAGCAAAGTTGCTTAAAGAACATACAAAGGTCTACTATCGGCGTAGATGTGTCTTTGGTCAAAAGCCCTCTAACTCCAATCGGTATCAAACGTTGCATGAGGATGACAATCATGAGATTTCAACCCGGTAATGTTAGCATTTTTATCTGTCACCCTCTTGCTGATATTAGATCAAAACCCATCTGGTAGTTTAACATTTTTATAAACTGACAGAAAAGTATTCGATCATCGGACTTGAATGAGTACTTTGGGTGGGGACTTAAGAACTTGCCACCCGATTGTTTCAGCCATTGTGTCAGCCAAATGTTTAGGTTTTTCAAGTCGGACCACGCATTTGGCGTGTCTTTGCTCTTATCGTTCATTAGAAGAGTACCGAGTAAGCTGTCGCACACATTTTTCTCTATATGCATTACATCTAAGTTATGTTTCAGATGCAAAGAAGAGCAGTACTCAAGATCAAAAAATATGCTTCGTTTGGACCAGTTCAGCTTGCAATCTGACCGTGTTATCCTCCCACCTCCAAAAGCTAGATGCTTGCCAGGTAGATGCTTAATTAAACGACTGTGTTGAGTTTCTATATCAGTTGGACTAAACTGTCTCGGAGAGTCTCGTGTCTCAGGTCTCCCGTTAAATTCGAGACTTGTTCTCCAATGATGGTTGGCATCTAAGAACCGGCGATGACCAACATAAGCACATTTACCAGTTACACGTATTGAAGGAGTGTCTTGGTTGCAAGTTGGGCATGCCATGTAGCCTTGACCGCTCCAACCTAATAGACTACTACGTGCTGGAAAGTCATTTATGGTCCATAACAACATCGCCTTCATTGTGAAGTACATGTTTGTTGCTGCGTCTTTAGTACGTATACCTGACTGCCACAATTGGTAAAGCTCATCCACTAACGGTCTAAGGAAAATGTCCATGTCTTTCCCAGGTGATTTAAGGCCAGGAATCAACAAGGTCAACATGAAGGTGGACTCTCGCATGCAATATAACCGGCCACGTGCTATGAGTTGAGGATCCGCTACCATTGTTAAATGGATTAAAATCATCAGCTGCAAGCCCTAGGCGAACATTTTGTGGCTCCATCGCGAAGTTTGGGTACTTTTTATCAAAGTCTTGCCATGAAGATCCATAAACTGGATGACGCATAGTCCCATCTTCCGATCGTCCGGTACTATGACATATCATATCTTTTGTTGTGTGCCTTGAACAATACAAACGTCGTAGTCTAGGCGTCAAAGGAAAGTATCGTAACACCTTATGAGCCACCTTCGTGCCTTTTTTGTCTTTATCGACCCATCGACTCTCTTTACAAATGGGACAATTTTGCAAGGACTCGTTTTCTTTCCAAAAGAAAGCACAATCATTTGTGCACACGTCTATCATCTCATATGCTAAACCAATATTCTTAAATGTCTTCTTAGCTACATAATACGAAACGGGAATCTTATTGCCCTCTGGCATCGAATCTCGCAACAAGAAGAGGATTCGATCAAATGCTTCATTAGTCAAATGGTGCGTATCCTTTATATTCATAAGCTTTGCTAAAAAGTCAATAGAAGAATACTTGGTACAACCAGGATATAATTTTGTTTCACCTTCCTTTACCAAGTCTTAAAAATCATCACGAACACCGCTACTATCTCCATTCGAGTTCTGTTGGTTAACGTATGTATCTTCTTCCATACGCTCCTCCCTAACGTCTTCAATAACGTTCCCATACCGTTTTGTGGCGCAACATCGTCTACTTCCGCAACTGGAGTCGTTTCCCCGTGATAGGTCCATTTCGTGTAATCCTTCCAAAAACTGCTAATACGCAAATGGCGTTTCATAGTTGCCATGTCTATTAAGCCGAATTTTTACATACGTTACACGGACATCTAACTTCGTCGTCGTTTTTTATCACTCTTTCACACATCTTGATGAAAGACTCGAGTCCTTGCTTGTAGTGAGGTGAATGACGTGGGGAATCAATCCAACTTTTATTGTAAGTCATTATGCAACTGAAAGAAAATCTAATTTAAGATTAACAAGACAACGGTAGGCTGCTAAACCCATTTTTTGAACACCTTATCTCATATGTGAATGTGCATTACATGATTGTTTACTTAAGAAAAATTCGGCAACATTTCCTCTTAGCTCCCAAGTATATATGTAATGATATATACCCGAGGAGCAAAGAGAAAATGATAACCGAATCCTTCTTAAACAAACAATCGTGTAACCCACATTCACATCCTAAATGAGATAAAATATTTAAAAAGCAGTCCCAAGTTAAAAGGGGACAACCTGAAATTAATTTCTAAATCAATTTCAGACGGGTATTTCTAAGCTCGTTATCTTTAAAATGATGCATTCAAACTCGGGCGCAGTTTTTAAAGCTTGTAATGTTCTTCATTAAATTTCGGGCGAGTATTTATTAGCAGGGATTGTTTTAAATAATGATTTCAATTTTGGTAGGTATTTTCGATGTTCGTTATGTTTTAAATGATGATTTTAATTTAAGGAGGGTATTTCCTAACTAATATATATCGGGCGAGTCTTTTATTAGCTCCTTTTCTGTTAAATAAAGATTTCAATTTTGGCGGGTATTTTCTATGTTCGTTATGGTTTAAATGATGATTTTAATTTAAGAAGGGTATTTTCTAACTAATATATATTTGTCAAACTTACATAAACATAGAAATTATCAAAGTTGAACTTTTTTTTCAAACCTACACATAAACATTCAAATTATGAAGTTAAATATATTTTTTTTCTCAAACCTAAACATAAACATAGAGATTATCAAGTTAAACATATTTTTTTTCAAACATAACTATAAACATAGAAATCATGAAATTTAAACATAATTTATACTACCAACACATATACATACTTATAAACATACATACTAGCATACACATTTTTTACCAATTGCAAACATTTAGATGCACAATTGTTCATCAATTACATACACCTACATACTAACATACAACTATATACATTCATTCATAGACTTACATACACATAAACATTCATCCTTACATACACCTACATCAACAAATACATAGATTTCCATATACACATTTTCACCAAACACACCTACATTATACATTTTACATACAAACATTCATCCTTACATACACCTACATCAACAAATACATAGATTTTTACAAACACATTTTCACCAAACACACCCACATTATACATTTTACATGCAAACATTCATCCTTACATACACCTACATCAACAAATACATAGATTTTTACAAACACATTTTCACCAAACACACCTACATTATACATTTTACATACAAACATTCATCCTTACATACACCTACATCAACAAATACATAGATTTTTACATACACATTTTCACCAAACACACCTAAATTATACATTTTTACATACAAAAATTCATCCTTCCATACACATTTACACACCTAAACAAGAAATTATACAATTTATAAACAAAAAAAATACATATAAAACTAACTTTTTTTTAAAGTTTCAAGGAAACGAAGACCGCAGAGAAGAGGTGGTGCCAGAGAAATGATGGTGGTGACCGGAGAAGAGATGTAGTGATTCGAGTTTTCTTCCACAAACACAAAAATACACAAACACGCGCAAAAATTAAAGCGTATAACATGAATATAACAAATGTAGATAAGAAATTTAACATGAAGAGAGTTAAACTAACCGATTTGGGAAAAAAACGGGGGTCTCCGACGGTGCTCAGGCGACTTTTGGGGGAAAAATGAAGAAGGAGTGAAGAAATGGCGCTGTATAGGGACTGGTACGTCGACACTTTTAGCGGCGACGGCGGGTCGTCGGTATTGAAATTGTGTCGCCGCTATTGGGTTAACTTGGATAAGATTAATGTGGCTAGGGTTTATTGTGGTTAGGGGACCTTTAGCAGAGACGCTGTCGCCGCTAATGGCCATATATATGTCCCCGCTATTGCTTGTTAAATCCCCAACCATCAGATCTTGAAAATGATCAACGGCTGGGGTTTGGACTGAGAGCTCGGGACACGGATAGACCAATAGCGGCGACACTTTGGCTGTCGCCGCTAAAGGGGGTATTTCTTGTAGTGATATAATGTTTTGAGTGATATGTACTCTCTCTCTCTCTTTGTCTCCCCCCTCTCTCTATATATATAGTATATAGTGAAAGTTTTAAATACAAATGAGTTTTAAGGTGCGAAGGTGCAAATAACGTGCGTAATTAGGGTTAACCCAACCCATGTGTCATTTGAGTTTAATCCATGCGTAATTCTCATGTTTGATGGCGTGCGAGATTTGAATTTTGTAACGTGTATATTTTAAAAATGAACATGCGTAATTGACTTCGCACCTTCGCAAGGTTATTGTACAACAATCTTCCCCTATATATATATATATATGTGGGGGGGGGGGAATGGGTGGGTGTATATATACACATACAATACAATACCACTCGAAACAAACTATAAGGTCTAAGGTTCACCATATCACTTGGTTCAATCATGGACTTTTACAAGATGTCTGAAGAAGAGGAAGGGCTACTCAAAGTGAATCAAATAAACGGGGAAATAGTTCTTCCTATGATCATTAAAACTGCTATCGAACTCGATCTCTTTGAGACCATGGCGAAGACTCCCGCGGGCTACTTCTCTTCTTATGATCTCGCTTCTAGTCTTCCTAGACAAACTGAAGAAACCCCATTGTTAATTGAACGGATTCTTCGGTTTCTAGCTGGCCACTCGGTTCTCACATCAACCGTGGTAAAGGATGACAATGGAGATTCCAAGAACTTGTATGGCATAACAGCCTTGTCCAATAACTATGTCCGAAGGCAAGACGGGACGTCCCATACTTCATCACTTCTCTTTATCAACGATAAACTACTTGTTAATATATAGATACACAATGTTAGAATCTCGTGTATTACACTACACAACTTAAGTAAATGTAATGTTTAGTACTTAATAAAAAAATATTATGTTTTTAGAAAATTGTGTATTGTTTGAATTGAATACACATGTTTATTACACTAACAGGAGTATTAAATAATATTAAAATATAATTTGGTCCTTTATTTATATAATCTGCTACTAATTTTTAGTATCTTAAGTTATATTATTAATAAAATTATAAGTATTTATACATGTTATATGATAATTCAGTAGTAGTTATATATTGTTTTCATCCAAATAATATATTCTATATTTCAATGTTATTAAGTTGGTATGCTCGAGTCAAATTGTCTAAATTTTTATACTTTGGTTCTTCTTTGTTTTTTTTCACTATTTTAATAATATGTATAAAGAAAATATTATTATTTAATATTATTTTATATCATGAATAATAAATATAATATTATTTATATAAAAACAATTAACATAATAATGTATCAAACAATTTGAAATATATATATATATATATATATGGGATTGGGTAAAATGAAAACCACATTCAGTTGTGAGAACCGTAGGAACCACTTTCAAACCGTTAGATCTTTAAGATGGATGGATGAGATTAAAAGTAATTAAACAATTATAAAATTCTTTTTGTCTTATTATTTTTTAATATTTTAATTTCAAAAGGGTATTTAAGTAAATTTGTTTTTTTATGTCTTATTATACTTATTGTTTTTTTATTATGTATTTTGTCTTATTATATTTATTATTAAAAATCTGATTATTTTATTAAACCAAATTTAAAATCAAAATTTTTTAATAAATAAATTTTTTACAAGATTTTTTTTTATAAAAAAACGTTTTTACGAGCCGTTTTTTACGCCCGTTTTTGCGCGGTGTTTTTTACGCCCGGGTTTACGCGCCGTTTTTAAGGCCCGTTTTTTCGCACCGTTTTTAAGCCCCGTTTTTACATGCCATTACGGCTATACGCCCCCGTTTTTACGCGCCGTTTTTTACGCCCCGTTTTTACGCGCTATTATTTACGCGTCGTATTTACGCCCCCGTTTTTACGCCTCGTTTTTTTACGCCCTCGTTTTTTACGACCCGTTTTTACGCCCCTTTTTTACGCCCGTTTTTACGCCCCCTTTTTTACGACCCGTATTTTACGACCCGTTTTTTACGACATGTTTTTACGCCCTGTTTTTTACTACCCATTTTTACGCCCTGTTTTTTACGACTTGTTTTTACGCCTCGTTTTTTTATCGTCGACCAACCACCGTCACTCTTCTCCCCCCCCCCCCCCCTCACCCACCACTCACCACCGCTCCGCGACCATCACCCTTCACCACACCCCCCAACACCATCGGTGATAAGTCACCACCGAAAACCCAAATCTGGCCCAAATCTATTTGGGTTACCGGGATCTGAATTGGACTCTAACCACCAACACAAACACATAAAAAACAAAAAAAAACTACAAAATTTGCAAGTATGTTAAACACAAAAATTAACCAGTTTTACAATTACAAACAATTGCTCACCACCCTCCATTTCTTCTTGATCTTCCATCGGGGTATCCTCGTTGACCTTTTCTCAATTACGGTCTCGTTCTCCACCCTCCAACAACTATGAACACAACAAAAACATTTTTTAATGTCAAAAACAATAAAGTACGTTGATGTATTTTACGCCGCCGACGATCAAAGGCGTAATTTTTTTTTACGTCTGGTGTAAAAATGTCAAAAACAATAAAGTACGGTTTTTACCCCCACCCCCGTTTTTTTACGCCCCTGTTAAAAAAAAGTAAATCTTTTTACGCCTCAGCTGTAAACTTTTTTACGCCCCAGTTGTGAACTTTTTTTACGCCCCGGTTGTAAATTTTTACAAAGTTGTAATATTTACATGACCATAAAAACTTTGACATTCGACACCGTACGTAAAAAACGTTCGACATTCCCAAACAAAAATGTGTGAATTCGACACTCGTGCGTTAAAAAACATTTTACGTTTGAGTTTACATTGGACATAAAAAACATTTTAACACTCGATAACGTGCGTAAAAAAATAATTATGCGTGAGTTTACATTCAACATTCCCAAACAAAAAGGTATCCATTCAACACCCGTATGTTAAAAAACATTTACGTGTGAGTTTACATTCAACGTAAAAAAAACAGTTTTACACTCGACACCGTGCGCTAAAAAAATCATTTACGTGTGAGTTTAGATTCGACATTCCCAAACACAAAGGTGTGCATTCGACACTCGTACGTTAAAAAACATTTTTACACTCCACGCCGTGCGCTAAAAAAATCATTTACGTGTGAGTTTAGATTCGACATTCCCAAACACAAAGGTGTGCATTCGACACCCGTATGTTAAAAAACATTTTACACTCGACACCGTGCGTTAAAAACTCATTTTACGTGTGCTTTAAAAAAATCATTTTACACCCATACGTTGTATACACAGTTTTTACGCTCGACCTTGGCTCCACTCGGCTCAAGCTATGTTGAGAATAACCTCAAACGAGCTAGATGATCGGCTCGAGCTCGCTTCAATATCGTTTGGATATATGTTGGCGAAGAACCGATTTGGATATATGTTGGCGTTTGAGATTTGAAATTTAATTTGTAAAGAGAGATGGTAGAGATTGATAATGAGGAGAGAGATGGGGTGTACTACACATTCATAAATTGAGAGAGAAGGTGAGATTTGGGAATTTTAAAGATGAGATGATTTGGTTTGTGATTTTACATAAATACCCTTTTGCTAAAAGGATATTACATATTAGTAGTTAAAAAGAGTTCTTATGGTTTTTGTAATTGGGAGAGGTTCTCTGTTGAACCGGATCCTTATATATAAGGTAACAACCTTTTCACATTTAGTTAATTTAGTTTTAGTAATGTTTTATATTTGTATTATTATAGAGTTCTTATATATGATTATGAATTATTTATTGAAATAGGAAAAAAACTCAACCATATATAGAATGATATTGATATTAAAAGAGTAAAATGATTATATATTTACTATAATCTCTATCTATTTTTAGTTACATCTATTTTGTTTTAGGTTTGTATTTGTTTTTTTAGATTTGTTGAGATTTTATAGGAGTTACAATTTAAAAAAAATAATTTTTTTTATAAGAAAATATAAATTAAAAGTGTGAGGTTGAAGGAGAGAATGTCATGTAACGTTAAATAAAGTCTTTTATTAATATTTAGATTAGTATTAATTATTAAATATTAAATTATATATGACGCCTCCCGGTTCTCAAATCCGATTCGACCGGTTGAACCGGTTCAACCAGTGCACTAGTTAAGCGTCTGGTTCTCTGTCCGATCCAGTTTTAAAAACATCAATAAAAACTAGCTATCTCCATACCAGTATAGTTTTATTTTGAAGGGTGTAATTATTAAGTATACCCTTGATTTGGACGAAGTTCAAAAAGGAGGTGACAAATTGAAGGGTCAGACATGTTTGGATATTAAAAGTTGTTTGAATCAAAACAAAACCTTTTTAGAAGTCATGAATGGATAGGAATTAGAAAAGTTAGATTTAAATAATCCTAATTATTAACTACAGGTTATTTTAATTGGATTTAAATAATCCTAACTATTCATTATTGGTTGGCAATAGTCAACTAATGAAATATTTTGTAAGAGTCTCAACTTTTAATCTATTTTCTCCTAACAAAATTTTTCTAACTAAGGTCAAACCTAGTTAGTTTTTTTCTTATGTGGACTAACATAAGCGGTACACATCATCAAAACGCTGTCACATGAGCGACCCACGCCATTAAAAGTTTGACTTTGCTACATAAATAGTTCAGATCATCAAAACTTTGACATTTTGCCACACAAGAAGTCTACCTCAGCAAAAAAACCAACGAGGTTAGACATTAGTTAGGCTGTGAGGTATGGGGCGGGGGTTGGGGCGTGGGTCGGAGGGCAACGCTGGTGTTACCACCTCGGGTGGGCATGACTTATGGCGTGGCCCCTTGGACGGGGCTTTGGGACCCGACGTTGGGCGGGGCTACCCATACCCAGCTGAGGTGGCGGGTTTTAATTGATCAACATTATAGGCGGGTTGACCAAGCAGTTGACCGGTTGAATTTTAAAAACCAACCGTTGGGTTGGCCAAGCCCATCGGTTATTTAAAGCCCACTGGTCCCCCTTCCTGGACTAACGAAGAAGAGATCGCACTCGTAACTGGCGTCGTGGACGTCACGAAAGCTCGACAACCCGGCGAAACCCGGTACTTGCCAGCGGCTTTCGCAAGTTATCAACATAACGTTGGTAACAACCGCCACAACCTCAACGCGTGCCAACACAAGTGGCGCGAACTACGCCCGAAACTAGATCGCTTCAAGGCCTACTGCAAAAGCGTCCCGGGCGGGGACATTAGCCACGACGACCGGGTGGCGGTAGCAAATATCGAGTACCGATCTAAGGAGAGGCGCCCGTTCGAAAAGCTTGCCCTCTTCGAGATTTATTTAACCCTTCAGGTTTTTTTTTAAGTTTTAGTATGTTTATGTTTAATATTTGTAATGGTTTTTTTATGTAGGTTTTTTTTTAATTTTAGTATGTTTATGTTTAATATTAATATTTTCTTATGTATTTTGTAATTTTTAGGAGTTATTAATAATATTTTTAGGTTTGTTTATAAAAAAAAGAAAAATAAATAAATATACACGTGGCCTAGCCACGCCCCACCATACCCACCAAATTGTGGTGTGACCGGTGGTGCCTCTCCATTGACACGTGTCGACCCATGCCCCCAACCCCCGCCCCACCATACCCCACGGTCTTAGAAAAAAGCTCGTTGGGAGAAAATAGGTAAAAAGTTGGTATTGTCCCAATAGATTTCGCTAATTAAGGTGTCGACCTATAGGTATTAGTTGAAATTATTTAAATCTAATTTTTCTAGAAATTTAAGTTATGATATAAAAACTTTTCTGAATTTCATCCTTATGTCAGTACATTGATCATTATACCCAATTAAGGTTATAGAGGTTACCTTTACCTTCCTTAACACCTAATCTTGATCAAGCTTCAACATGCAATTTAACAACTCATTAAATACAATCTCATTTCTGCCCAAATTTGTTTGACAGCCACTTTTCTACTCCCCTTGTTCCTCATGTGTTCATTGGTTACAGAAAAAGGGAGAAAGATGTCATGGGTTTTGAACTCACTTTATCATTTTGTACACAAATACAGAATTTGATCTCTTTAACATTTTGGTCGTAGAGCAAACCACTTAACCACCAAAATGTTCCCTTGGAACCCCTTTACTTTAAACAAGCTTCAAATTTTAAACCACAACAAACCAGTTTTATTCTTTTATTCACGATTAAAATACAAAGCTTCAAAGTCTCTACAGTTGTATTAATTATTTAACACAATTAACTTGGCAAACAAAGTTAACCCGTATAGATTTTCTTTAACAAAGTTTTGGAATAAGTTATTCCTATTAAACAATCATTTCATTATACAAATATAACCCTTCATAGAGAAGTAGATGAACATACCCTAATTTTGGGATGTTACAATTTGTATAAATATTTTACCTATTTAACCCTTTATCAATTAATACTTTTGAAGAAAGCCCTTACTAATCAAGCACAACTTAGCCTTGGTTTAAAATAATCACCATATATACTATTTTGCCTGGGCAGGTACCATCTGAAAGATGCAGTTATTGAGGGAGGGGTCCCATTTAACAAGGCTCATGGGGTGAATGCATTTGAGTATGCTGCTAAAGACAATAGATTCAATGAGGTCTTCAACAAGTGCATGCATGACAGAACAAGAATAGTGATGAAGATGATTCTTGAAAAGTACAAGGGTTTTGAAGGAGTCAAAGAACTAATTGATGTAGGTGGTGGTTTAGGTGCTAACCTTGAGCTTATTGTTTCCAAGTACCCTAATATTAAGGGGATTAACTTTGACCTACCTCATGTTATTAAGGATGCACCTCCTTACCCAGGTATATATTCCTTTTCATAGACAGCTGATTACGATTTTAGAGAAACGACAAATCAAACTGGCGAGCTTGAGTGGGTCGGAACGATCAGTGGGGTTGAACCAAATTTATTTTTAAAGTCATTAGCTTGTGTCATAACTTGTAAAATTCGAAAGATGGTTTATGAGTATAATGCATATATATAACTAGTGAAAAAATATTATAAATAATTAAACGATCCGTTCCAAGTTTCAAACTTGACTGAGTTGTTAAATCACCAAACTATGAAAAGCATATTGTTTGGATCTAAAACCGACCGAACTAGATATGGACCAAGACTCGAAGCCAATGATAATTGCTTGATGTTCTTGACTAGGTGTGGAGCATGTCGGAGGAGATATGTTCCAAAGTGTTCCTAAAGCAGATGTAATTTTCATGAAGGTTGGTTCATCAACTTTTTTTAAGATAATATTTGTTTATATAACAACGGTTTTGTTGAATAATTGTTTTGATTTTTCTTTCTTACAGTCCATACTTCATGACTGGGGTGATGGTTATTGCCTCAAGCTTCTAAAGAATTGTTGGGCAGCATTACCAGAGGGCGGTAAGATGGTGGTGGTGGAGGCGATAATTCCTGACCCTCAAAGTGATATTAGGTATAGTGATGAAGTTTATAAGACCGCAATCGAAAGTGATATGATAATGTTGATTGCCAACCCTGGAGGCAAAGAGAGAACCGCAAAAGAATACACCGTCTTGGCCAAAGAGGCTGGATTCAGTTCTATAGAAATTATTTGCGGGGTCTCTACTCTTTGGATCATGGAATTCTCCAAGAATTAATGTTTGACTTATATGTTATGTTGGAAATAATTCGAAATTGCCTGGATAAATCTGAAGTCGTGTAATCACTATCAGATCAAACAATTGGAGTGGTTACCAATCTTTGATCGGATAAAATCAGAAAAATTCTAGATTTTTGTATGGCAATTTTTTATTGTGAGATTTTGGGGATTCATCTCGAATCAAAATTCGTCCAGGGTTTTCCCTAAAAAAATTGGGAGCGTATTTTCAGTTTTTCACAACTGCTTGCAGTTTCTATTTTGAACAAAAACACTTTTAGTCCCTTAAGTTTCCAAAAGTGCATATTTAGCCCGAAATTCAATTTCTGATGCATTCTGATGCAGCTCGACCCCAGCCAGGGGCGCTGCCCCCTTGGATCCCCTGTTGTCCCGATGACATTCAAATAAGCGTGCACTCTTATTTGAACGTCACACGCAATCTCAAATTACACTAAAATATCCAACATACCTCCCCCATTTTAGTGTAATCAAGAATTACCTAACTTGTTCACAGCAATCAAACAAACTAATGCATAAATGAAATGTCGTGACGATTGAATTTCATATTAGTATATTACACATTCCAAATATTCGAATTTAAGGGTGTCTCTAAGGATTGAACCCTTAATATCCATACTGAATACATGAAGATAATATACACATTAGTTTACATACATAGATCTAACTTGACACTATCTTTTACTAGCCTATGTCCCTATCCTTCATAAGCATATCAAAGCCAAGTCCAAGCTTCTTGAAGCAGCTAAACTTCATGCTCATATAGGTAGCTCTTTTACTCTTGCACATGCAAATGCAAATTTTCAAAAGAGCTATTAAGAAGATATACCTCAACCTTACTTAACTTACAGATCTAAACGCATACCTTTGGGATAATTTTAATGTTGTGTTCCAAACTCTAGATGTTAAGCTTTTCACATTGAATTCTGCACCTAACGTCATATTAGGTGGGAATTGGGTATCTTAACATGAGAGTTTTCAGATGGACTTTAACCCTAATACCACAGCTGATCCTTTCACGAGATCTCTAGTTAACCCTTTGGTTAAGTGATCAGCTAAGTTATGTTGAGTTCTCACATACTCAACCGAAATCGCACCATGCATGATGAGCTCACGAACCATGCTATGTCTCACACCTAAGTGTCTTGACTTGCCATTATACACTTGATTATACGCCTTAGCCAGTGTAGCTTCACTATCACACCTTATAGAAATGGGAGCCAATGGTTTTGGCCACAATGGAATCTCATAAATCAAGTTTCTTAGCCACTCAGCTTCTTTGCCAGCTGCAGCTAATGCTACAAACTCAGACTCCATTGTTGAATCAGTTATGCAAGTCTGTTTCTTTGAAGCCCAAGAAATGGCACCTCCCCCAAGTAGGAATACCCAACCACTTGTGGAAGAATGATCTTCCTTATTGTTTATCCAACTTGCATCTGAATATCCTTCAATCACCGAAGGAAATCTAATGTAAGTTAGACCATAATCCATGGTTCCTTTCAAGTATTTGAATACTCGACCTAGTGCTTGCCAGTGATGAGTACTAGGATTGCTAGTAAACCTACTAAGTTTTCCAACAGCATAAGCTATATCTGGTCTGGTGCAGATCATAGCGTACATAAGTGATCCAATCGCTCTTGAGTACTCAAGTGGAGATACAGCAATGCCTTTATTAGGTAATAGCTTCATACTAGGATCAACAGGAGTACTTGCGGGAGAACAATCATTGAAATTGAACTTGTTGAAGATCTTCTCAATATAGTGTGATTGAGAGATTGAAATGCCCATGTTCTCACGTTTGATTTTAATACCTAAAATCACCTCAGCCTCCCCCATATCTTTCATAGCAAACATAGATGATAAAAATTATTTTGTTCTATTGACTTGATCTTGGTTAGTGCCAAAAATCAACATATCATCTACATACAAACAGATTAAGACTCCGTTTCCAGAAGCATCAAACTTGCTATAAACACATTTATCTGCTTGGTTTAAAGCAAAACCATTAGACAATACAATCTCATCAAACTTTTGATGCCACTGTTTGGGTGCTTGCTTCAAACCATAAAGAGATTTAATTTGTTTACACACCTTGTTTTCACTTCCAGGCATAACAAACCATTCTGGCTGTTTCATGTAAATCTCCTCATCTAATTCACCATTTAGAAATGCAGTTTTCACATCCATTTGGTGAATTACAAGATTATGTATAGCAGCAAGTGCTAATAATAATCTAATGGTGGATATCCTTGCTACAGGAGCATATGTATCAAAGAAGTCAATACCCTCCTTTTGTCTAAACCCTGGGATTACTAATCTGGCTTTGAACTTATCAATAGTACCATCCACCTTCATCTTCCTCTTGAAGATCCATTTACTTCCCAATGGTTTACAACCAGGAGGTAAATCCACCAATTTCCAAGTGTTATTTTGCAAAATAGAGTCCATTTCATCTTGGATGGCTTCTTTCCAAAATGAAACATCCCTTGAAGCCATTGCTTCACTATATGTCTTTGGATCCTCATCAACATTGAAACAATTTTGATATTGAAAATTAATATCAATCCTAGATCCTTCAACTAAGTACAGTTGAAAATCGTCACCATAAGACTTGGCCTTTCTTTCTCTTGAACTCCTTCTTGGTTCAGTGCTAGTTGAAGGCATAATTTCTTTTCCACTAGAAATCTGGAGAGAAGGATTCATATCCTTTGGCCTAGGTATAGATGTGAATCTTTCTTCATCATATTCTACATTTCCACTTCTTGCCTCAATAACCTTATGTACTGAAACGTGGTCATTTGGTTCTATTACATAGAACCTGTGAGCAAATGAGTGTTCAGCATATCCAATGAAAATGCATTCTATACCTCTTTCCCCTAAGTTTCTTATCTTAGGATCATTGAGCCTAACCACGGATCTACAACCCCAAACTCTTAGTTTTTGCAACTCGGGTGGCTTTTTATACCAAAGCTCAAAAGGGGTTGTTTTGTTCCTTTTATTAGGAACCCGGTTTAACAAATAACAGGCTGTCAACATAGCCTCTCCCCAAAACCCATTATTTAAATCCGAATGGGATGGCATGGTATTAACCATCTCTTTTAGCGTCCTATTCTTCCTTTCCGCCACACCATTTTGTTCCGGTGTGTAAGGAGCTGTGGTAAGGTGTATTATTCCAGTTGATTGGAAATATTCCAGATCAAAATACACACCACCTCTATCTGTATGTAGGGTTTTGATCAATTCACTTTGATGAAGCTCTACTTCTTGTTTATAGATTTTAAACTTTTCCAAAGCTTCATCTTTTGCATGTAACAAGTAAACGTAACAGAACCAAGTAGCATCATCTATAAAGGTTACAACATACTTCTTGTTACCTAATGATGGTGTACTATGAAAATCACTTAGATCACTATTATCAAATCTAACAATTTACTTTCTCTATTAACATGTTGCAAGAATGGTTTTCTAGTTATTTTATTCAACTTGCAGATATGGCACTTTTCATTTGTTAAATTAACTGCCAGAATTAAGCTCATCTTAGACATTTCCATAAGTCGTTTATAATGTACATGTCCTAATCTAGCATGTTATACTTCAGATTTTGACGAATTTACACTAGATGACGAATCAATCATACAAACAGAATTATCACTAAACGGCACTTCTAGATTTAACATAATCATACATTACATAAATAACCAAATCCGATAAAAGAACCATGTCTTGACAAGATATACTTGTCGCATTCTAACACTTGTTTGTACCCGCAATTATTTAATACGATACCGGATAACAAGTTTTTCCGAATGCCGGGTACATACAATACATTACTTAAACTTAGAGTTTTTCCAGAAGTAAATACTAGTACTACACTTCCAATTCCGTGGATTGGCTCGGTTGCAACATTTCCCATCTTTAAAACAGATCCATCTTCAATTAATGTAAGGTCCTTGAACCATCTTCGATCCTTACATACGTGACTTGTTGCTCCCGAGTCATACCACCAAGCAACAGAATCATCCTGCACATAAAATGCTTCAGAAATTAGTGAAACATAATTCACATCCGAATTATAATTAAAGTTTAATTTCTGACCTTGTTGCTTTGGATCCTTAGAGGATCCACCAGTGCCAGCTTCATTCTTGGCTTTACCAACACGACAATCTCTCTTGAAGTGTCCTAGTTTACCACACTTCCAACAGCCTTGATCATTGGTCTGTTTTGCATACTTCACAGCCTTGTTCTTCTTGTTAAACCCACTTTGATACTTTCTTTTGTGGTTTCCCTTGTTCGAATTTTTGAGACTAGGACCACTTCGTTCCACCATGTTAACAGAAGACCCACCAACGTGTTTGTCTTTGTTAATATTTTCCATGGCCCGACAAGACTCCTCAATTCGAAAACAACTTCCAAGTTCAACCAGATTCATTTCCTCCTTCTTATGTTTTAAAGTATGTTTAAAATCTTTCCATGAAGGAGGAAGTTTATCAATGATAGATGGAACATAAATAGCTTCATCCATCTTTAAACCATGTTGTTCGAATTGGCCCAGAATTCTTAGACATTCATTGTAGTGTTCCATGATGGGTCTACCATCAACCATTTTATAATTCATAAAATCATTGACCAAGAATTTCTTACTAGATGTGTCTTCAGCCATGTATTTGGCCTCTAGTAATTCCCACAGTTCTTTTGCAGATTCAACATTTTGATAAATATCGAAAAGAGAGTCACACATACCATTCAGAATATGCCCACGACAGATGTAATCAGCATTCAACCACTTTCCACGCTTCCTAGTTTGTTCCAGCGGTTCATCCACCACTTCCTCGGGCATTGGGGAACTCAGAACATACACCACTTTCAAATTCGTCAACAGAAAATGCATCTTCTTTTGCCAGCGACGAAAGTCTTGCCCTTCAAACTTGTCCAATTTTGCAAATTTGTGTGTCATAGCCTTCGAAGATTCACCACCGCTTGTCATCTTCACTGAAATTGTTTGATCTTTGTTGGGAATAATTCGAAATTGCCTGGATAAATCTAAAGTCGTGTAATCACTATCAGATCAAACAATTGGAGTGGCTACCAATCTTTGATCGGATAAAATCAGAAAAATTCTAGATTTTTGTATGCCAAATTTTTGATTGTGATATTTTGGGCACCGATCGATTGAAACATCCATCACCGGAGCAGTTGGTTTAAACTCTAACCCTATACCCCATTCAAGACAAAATGACTCGACTTCCTCTTGGGTCAAACATGAAAAACTCACGGCCAAGTCCTTACGAGCACTCATCGGAAATAATCGAAAGAAAAAAGAAAACAAATAAATAAACTAACCTGGTAAGAGGAAGGAAAGATATGGAAAGGAATTTGAAAGGAAATGAAGAAGTTTGGTGTTTATCTTTAAGATAAAAATAACAAATAAAAAGAGTAATAGGTGTTATAATTACATAGCAGTTAATTAGGGAACTGCCCTCTGCAAAAACTGCTGCTAAGTCACATCAACTGTCTTTTCAATTTTCAAATTTCCAAAATCTCAACTGCTCCGAACCTTTCAAGCCTTCAAGCCTTGAAACCTTTAAGTAATAAAAATAATTGTGTAAAAGTCAGAAGTATTTGAGCTTACTTCCCAAAAACCTCTGACTTGCGGGGCTGATGACGGGGGTAGCTCAAGCCTCAATAAAATGAACTTTACACATTAACGCTCGAAAGGTTAAAGGGCTAAAGGGTTCATAACCCGCCAACTCGGGTGAACAACATGTGAACAGCAAAAAGCATGTGAACAGTAACCAGTCAACTCACCTGATTACTTGACCAACTCTCTCACAGCCGAAAAGAGAACATGTGCACAGAGAGCATCCTTTTATCCACAGGTCAAAAGCCTTCAACCCTAGAAATGGGCAAGTCCCCTACTGCAGCTAAGGTTCATTGGTCGCAGGTTTCCCTTTTGGGCAGAACCTTTTCCTATATAAGATGGCAACATACATCCATGCAGGATATACCAGATCAGCTGAGCTAACACACACTCTCTGATATTCTCTTCTTCCTTGAGAACTTGCTCTATGCATGTTCTTTCTCTTCACCTCAAATAACAAAGCTTCACTAAACATCAACATCCTAGACTGAATTCTCTTTGGTATTGGATTCTAAGTGAACAACAACAAAACTAGTGAACCTCTCTCTATGTCTTGCAAACGTAGGGGGACCCCACGACCTGCGTTAGGCTAACTTGAACCCTTGAAGCCTTTTAGCCCAACCAGGCAGTCAACTACCCTTGGTCTCATATCTGTTGTAACAACAAGTTGGCGCCCACCGTGGGGCTACGCCACTTATTCTTCTCAAAAGACCAGTAGTGTAGCTCCATTTTTCTTCAAGATCAGCATGTCTGAAAACGGATCTCCGGGGGAAGTTAATCAAGTACCATGTACTTTAACGTCCATCGTTAGTCCAGCCTCACCGGTTGTGACAACCCCACTCTCCACCCCTGGAGACACTTCTGCTGGGATCTCGTTCCCCGAGTTTTTCCAAACACCAACTCCTTCCCGTTCTGGGGTTCCTTCCACGCAGATCGGCAACTCAAGTGCCCCAGAGCGCGTCAATTTAACCCTAGAAGGAGTTGCCAGAAATTTCTTGTAGTTGAGGACTCTCCTCAACCAACATGTAAGTCAAGAACAGGAAAAAAAGGTTAGAATAAGGTTGGACTACGATGAGCCAGAACCGTCTTTGTCGTCAGGACCACCGCCTCCACCTTTCAGCAACTCACAACCCATGGCCTCTGGCCATGAAGCTGGTCCCAGCACGGTATATCAACCTTTCAACCCTACCCCGTATTCCTATGGAAGGCCTAACCCAACGGCCTTCCCCATATTCACTTCTCGACCAGTCATGACCAGTGCACCAGTCGGGCACAAGACCACCTTTGAGCAGCTTTGGCAGTCCCCAATCACAAGCATTCCCCCTCCGATTGCCTCCACATGGGTGCAAGCGTTGGCTACTTTGCCTTTGGCACGAGGTGCCGTTATGAATACCTCCGTAAGAATGCCTTGTGCTGCACAGCCAGAAAGCCTTCAAGGCTTTAACCTGATGCCCCAAATGATGGCTCAAATGATGGCACACTTCCCTTGGACTCAGCTCATCAATCAAGTGTTGAGTACTCACCAAGGAACAACAAGTCATAATCTTGCTACAAGGGCAGAGGAAGACCTTGCAAAACCTTACAAGCCCAGCAACCTATCGTGCTTTTCCCAACAAATCGCCGACTATGAATTTCAAACAAAGATCAAGATGCCGTCTCACATAAAAACATATGATGGAACCGAGGATCCAGAAGATCACCTCCAGATCTTCACCGGCGCAGCTAGAATCGACAAATGGTCCAACGCTGAGTGCTGCCTCATGTTCATGCAAACTCTCGTTGGATCCGCTAGAATATGGTTCAACGACCTACCAGCCAAAAGCGTTCGAAGCTTCGTGATCTGAGCAAAGGGTTCTTGGCCAATTTTTCACAGCAAAGAAGATACGTCAAGGATGCCACTGTGATTTTCCAAATCAAGCAAAGGGGCGACGAAAGTCTCCGAGAATTCATTGAGAGATACAAAAAAGAAGGTCTCACCTACGTGGGTGCAGACGGAAAAATGAGGGTGGCTGGTTTTATGAACGTTATCACCTCCAAATATCTCATAAGAGACTTCAACAAGAGCCTACCCAAGACTCTTGAAGAAGCCCTTGAAAGGGCCGAAGCACATATACGAGGAGAGGAAGCCGTGGATATAAAAAAACAAAGGAAACGGGCACCTAGCTGGCGAAGCAACAGCCCAAGCAAAAAGAGGGGAAATTTCGGCCATTACGATAAACGGTTCAAAGGTTCAGACCTCCGGAAACCTGAACCTCGGAACCCTCCAAGCAGAGAAAGAGCCATCAATTTCACAACCCTGACCAAAACTCCTCAATAAATCCTAGCAACTGAGGAAATCAAGCACAACTTCCGACCCCAAGACCTTTACCTAAGAGTAAGAAGAATGAAAACTCCACTCGATACTGCGAGTTCCACGAGGAAAAAGGCCACCACATAAACGATTGTTTTCAACTCAAGAAAAGAATTGCATGAGCCGTTAAGTCCGGGGAATTGGCTCATTTAGTGAAAGGAGTCAGGGACAAAATGGCCGAAGGAAAAAGCAAAGAAGTAAGCATGGTAAATATCGAGGTTTCTCGCAAAAAACAACGCTTGGAGGCTTGGGAGCTTCAATGTGTCTGCTTCCCACCACCTCAGGGGAACCTACTCTCAAATCCCCTAGTGGTCGAAGCGATGGTGGGAACAAGTAAGACAAGCAAAGCCTACATCGACACAGGGGCGGCCACCGAGATCATGTTTGAAAAGTTCTTCAACTGTCTCACTGATGAGGAACGTTCAAGGCTTAAACCCTCGGGGTCGTCTATAAAAGGTATCTCTGATATACCCCTCAAGCCTTTAGGCCAACTAACCCTTGATGTCTGTTTTAGTGAAGGCCGGATGGAAAGAACCAGACCACTCACCTTTGTGGTTATCAACATTCCTTCCAATTATGATGTTATCATAGGAAGGCCAGGACAGTGTGCGTTTGGTATGGCTGTCTCAGTTGGCCAAGGCACTGTCAAGTTTCCCACTAAAAGAAGGATTGCAACCCTTCAACCAACTCAGGAAGCTTATATGGTCGAAGGAGAAAATTCAAAAAATGAAGACAACGAAGGATTTATCATAAACCCCAAGTACCCTGAGCAAAGGATAAGGGTTAACACAAACTTATCCCAAGAAACTCTCTTATACCTTGAGAAGCTGCTCGTACACTATAGCGATGTCTTCGCTTGGTGCCCGGAAGACATGACGGGTATCCCTCGAAGCATTGCTGAACATGAGTTAAGAATACCACTAGATGTCAAGCCTGTGGTCCAAAAGAAACAGAGTCTAGCTCTTAAACGAAGCCTGGCAGCATGCCAAGAGGTTGAAAAGCTTGTTCTCGCTGAAATCCTTTGAGAAGTAAAATACCAATCATGGATTGTCAACCCTATTATGGTTCGAAAACCCGACAAGTCTTGGAGGATGTGCATCGACTTCAAAGACTTGAATAAAGCATGTCCAAAGGATTGTTATCCCTTGCCAGAAATTGACCTCAAAGTTGACTCTCTTACCGGTTATCCTTTTATTCCTTGATGCTTACAAAGGTTATCACCAAATTCTCATGAAAGAAGAAGATGAAGAAAAAACCTCATTTCACACGGAAAAGGGTATTTTTTGCTATCAAAAAATGCCTTTTGGTCTAAGAAACGCCGGTGCAACTTACCAACGCCTAATTGACAAAGCATTTGCTAGTCAAATTGAAAAAAAACATGGAAGCTTACGTTGACGATTTAGTTATAAAAAGCAAAACCGAGTATCAAATGCTCGACGACGTTCAAGAGACCTTCCAAAATCTGAGAAAAATCAACATGAAGCTCAACCGGTAAAATGTTCATTCGGATTTGAAGAAGGCAAATTTCTGGGGCATATTGTGGGGAAACAAAGCATAAAAGCCAATCCAAACAAGGTCAGAGCTGTTCTGGAAACCAAATCCCCACAAAGCAAAAAAGAAGTTGAGAGTCTAAACGGAACGCTTGCAGCCTTGAAGCGTTTTACCTCCAAGATCGCTGAGAATCTCTCCCTTTTTTCAAGACACTCAAAGGGTGTGCAAACAAAAAAAGATTTCTGATGGACGGAAAAAGCAGAAGAAGCTTAACCAGATGAAGCAACACGTAGCTTCACTCCCGGCCATAGCAGCCCCAGAAACGGGAGAAACAATCTCTGTTTACCTCTCAGCTGCTGAAGAAGCCATAAGCGTGGTCTTAACTATCGAACGAGAAAAAGTTCAGGTACCCATCTATTTCTTCGGTAAAACGTTAAAATTGGCTGAGACCAAATATCCTCCTTTGGAAAAACTTGCTTTAGCCCTAGTCCAAACGGCTAGAAGGCGTCAAAGGTACTTTCAAGCACACCCAATGCAAGTGGTCACTGACCAACCCATCAAAAGTGTGCTTGAAAAACCAGAAAATTCATGACGGTTAGCCAAATGGACTGTGGAACTAGGTGAACATAACATCACCTATGTCCCAAGAAAAGCTATCAAAGCCCAAGTCCTGGCATATTTTATCGTTGAAATACCAAAGCAAGACACCACTGAAGTTAATGTAACATCCACTAAACCTTCTGACCCTGAAGTCTGGAAGCTTTTTACCGATGGGGCTTCCAGTATCGAAGGGTCAGGGGCTGGGCTCATTTTAATCAACCCTGAAGGGTTAGAGTTTACATACGCTCTTCGACTTGAATTTCAGACAACTAACAACGAAGCTGAATACAAGGCACTGATCGGTGGTCTAAAGATAGCCAAAGAAATGAAGGTTCAAAAGCTTCAAGTCTTCACCGACTCGTTGCTTGTTTCAAGTCAAGTCAATGATAGCTATGTAGCAAAAGAGCCCAACATGAAGAACTATCGGGAAAAGTCAAAAGAATTGATGAACACATTTCAAGCATGTACCATCAAGCAAGTCCCCAGATCCCAAAACAAGAGAGCCGATGCTTTGAGCAAACTTGCATCTCTTACATTTGCTCACCTTACCAAGAAAGTGTTGGTTGAAGTGTTGAAAACCCCCTCCATCCAAGAATTGGAGGTTCCAGACGTAATCACTGAAGAAGGCCCTAATTGGATGACTCCTATTGAAAATTTTCTCAGAAATGTTGAATTACCCATTGATCCGATAGAGGCCGAAAGAGTTCGAGTAAAATCTAGACAATACGTGTTGCAAGGGGAAACCCTTTTCAAGAAAGGATACCTTGCACCATTGCTGAGATGTGTTAGTCCTGAACAAAGCCAATATCTAGTCAAAGAGGTTCACGAGGGAATATGTGGAGCTCATTTTGGACCAAGATCAGTGGTTGCTAAATTGATGAATCTCGGGTATTTTTGGCTTCTATGCATCGAGATGCCACCGAGCAACTAAGAAAGTGTGAAGCTTGTCAAATACATGCACCGATTCCCAAAAGCCCCAACCACAATCTCGTTCCTATCACTTCAGCCTGGCCATTTCACCAATGGGGAATGGATATCGTTGGACCATTCCCACAGGCCAAGGGTAGAGTGAAGTTTTTATTAGTAGTTGTGGACTACTTCACCAAGTGGCCCGAAGTTAAGCCACTTGCAAAGATAACAGAAAAACAAGTCATCGACTTTGTTTGGGAAAGCACCATATGTCGTTTTGGGTTGCCAGGAGTTCTGGTTACGGATAACGAAAATTTTTTTGCTGAAAAGCCCTTCAGCACATGGTGCAAGGAATTTAGAATAACCCAAGTCTTCAGCTCAGTCGCATACCCACAATCCAATGGTCAAGTCAAAAGAACAAATCGTAGTATAGTAGAAGGTATCAATACCCGGTTAGGAAAACATGAAAACAATTGGCTCGAAGAACTCCCAAACGTTCTGTGGGCAATAAGAACAACGGAAAAAACAAGCGATAAAAGAACACCATACAACTTGGTATTTGGCTCAGAAGCTGTAATTCCAGCGGAGGTTGGAGTTGTGACTCAAAGAACACTCAACATGGACCTCGAAACAAACAACAAAGAGACCATGTTGAACTTACAACTCCTCGAAGAAATTCGTGATTAGGCCGCCATTCAGGAAGCCAAATACAAGCAAAAAATGGAAGCCTATTACAATGCAAGGGTAAAACACGAACGTTTCAAACGAGGGGATCTCGTGATTCGAAAGAACGAGGCTAGCAAAAACGAAAACCAAGTAAAACTTGGCCCGAAATGGGAAGGGCCATACACAATCCTTGAGGCCCATAAAGGAGGATCCTACAAGTTGGCCGACGCAGAAGGCAATAAGCTTCCCAAGCACTGGAACGGCCAAACCCTTAAAAGGTTCCATGTCTAGACAAAAAATTTAGAATGTATCTCCAGAGTTGTTAAAGTTCCCCTTTTGTAAACGAAAAACCTCTTGAATGAATGATGAAGCTTTTATCATAACTTGTCTTAACTATCCTATAAACAGATTGAGAACCTTGTAAAAACTCCATGGCAAGGGCCATGTAAGGGGATGAGCTCCCAGGCCATATCGCTCAATAGGTTTAAGGGTTAAATGAACCTACATAAGGGGTGAGTTCCTAAATCAACACAACTCCATGAGACTTCGAAATTTTTCAACAAACTTGTCTCATAGACGGGTTTGAGCAGCCTACAACAATTGTTCCTTAAACTTTAAAAAAGTTTACGAAATGAAAACAACTAAGTAACGATATAAAGGATAGACAACATGTGCCATTTTCCTAATGAAGCCTTGAAGCGAAAAGTGACTGCAGCACTAAAACTTCTTAAGGAAAATTAGATAAACAGACACATAAAACAAACAAGACAAACAATCATCAACATATGTGTAACAAAGATACAAAACATCAAAGCATAAACGATGCATAGTCATAAAAGGCCTTAGGAGCCATAAAACCTACAAATTGTTCCACCAGCCATCAAGGTTAACCAACATAAGAAACCTCAAGGGTTTCAAAACCTAGAAGTTGTTCAAACGGCCACCAAGGCCAACCACAACCACAACCATAACACAGAAACCTTAAGGGTTTCTGCAAAACCTAAATATTGTTCAAAAAACATAATAACATTGTTTAAGATGCTAAGAAAGCTACGAATGAGTTTTAAAAGTTTATACTTTGCATCACTAACCACAGACTTTGAGGCACCGGCTTCATCACCTTTCACTTTCTTGGTTTTCTTCTTCCTCTTTTTACCCTCCTCAGCTGTTGTCACCGAGGCTTCAAGGCTTGGATCCTTCGAGCCTTCATCAGCAGCAGAAAGGGTCTCCTCACTATCCCCCGAACATGAGCGTTTCTTCGACAAAGATTTAAACACTTCTTTGCATGCAGCCTCATCAAGCCCACGTGGCTTCAGACCCTGCAAAACAGATATAGGCTTGCCAAAACACTTCGAGACCTCACCAACATAAGGATAGGTCAAACGCTCCATCTTCGGACTGAATCTTGGAAAACCTTGAAAGCTTCAGGTTGATAAAAGGAAGACTTCTCCTGAGGATCGCCGGATTCATAAGCCTTGTAACCAGCAACATAACCTTGATGCCTTCCATAGGCTAAAAGTTTGCCATACACACCACCCAGGACGCTGTTAAACTCAGCAGAATGAAGAAGATAGGTAACTACCTGCTGAAAACCTTGCTCAATAAGCCACTTGTTATCATTAATCGCTTGAGCAAGGGAGGCTGCCATCCTATCTTTCTCCTCCATAGAAGCCTCCAACTGCTTCTTCAAATCACCAATCTCTATGCCTTTGTGTAAGCTCACCAACCTTTTTCACCCATGCCTCCTCTTTCTTAGCAAAACCATCACTTTCTTTCTTTAACTCATCAATAGAGGCCTTCATCTTGTCTCTATTCTTGGAAAATGCCTCATATTCATGCATCTGTTTACGAAAACAGGCAATCCCTTGAGGAAGAATCGTAGTAAAGTTGCAAGCACTCAACATCACACGGGATAACATCATGTCATCCTCCATCTCAGAAATGGTACCACGAACCATAGGAGGGGCAAAATGATTCAGCACGTCTTCACAAACAGCTGCATCTTTGAAGCTGTCACCAACCTTGACACTCCAATTGGTCACATAAACGGCATCTACGTCCAACCCTTCAGACTCACTAACACTTTTGGCAGACGAACCTGCCACAGATACACCCTTCTTAACCCCACCCTTCTTCTTCCCAACCAGCACAGATAACCCTTTCTTTTCACCCTTAACAACAGTAACTAAGTCGTCTAAAGCCTCCACCTCATCACTTGGATCAATGGGACCAGAACTTGAAGGTTGGTCAACACCTTTGATCAAACGGCAATCTGAACACCGGGTAGCACCCTTCGCAACAGATTTAGAAAATCCCGTCACATTTGGCACATTCACATAACCAGATCCCTCGAACCTATGTTCCATCCCTCTCACAACAACATCCTCCCCCTTCGTGGCTTCAGCATCGGTAAACCAAACGTCCGATGTGTCATCACTTTTGATAAAATCAAGCGCAGACATAACTGCAAAAAACAACACACAGGTTTTAACAACACAAGTGAATGTAAAGCAAAATCCAAACACACAAATAAAAAATAAAGCGCATACCCTGTCCATCCCTCATTAAAACAGGATCTCGATCCTTTTTATCCCATAGTTTGCTAACACCCAACAAAACTAACAAGTGTTCAGGGAACGGACGAATCCTCGAAGGACAGGCCCTAATGGCTTCAAGAAAACAACTATTCAAATCAGACTCAAGGGGTTCCGGCTCGTTGAGAACGGCTTCAAGTTGCCTCCAAACCATTTTGAAGGGGACATCTCATTCGAAACCTAGAAAAACCGATCCTTCCATGAACAAAGAGCGGTGACCATAGAAGAAACCAAGCAGGTATCGACTTTAGACGCCTCAAACGTAAACCAATCATCGTTTTTCGCCAAGCGAAAGAAGCGGCAAAACGACAACAAATTTAGATCATAACCACATACTCGACACAAAACCTCGAAATGTAAAACCCTAGCCAAACCTTGTGGATGCATTTGGCCAAAAGAAACACGCCAATACTCTAAAACATTCAATACAAATGTCGAAAAAGGATGGCGAAGATTGGAAAACTCGAAATGGCGACAATATAGAGCAATCGAACCGGCCGGGCACCGATCGATTGAAACATTCATCACCGGAGCAGTTGGTTTAAACTCTAACCCTATACCCCATTCAAGACAAAATGACTCGACTTCCTCTTGGGTCGAACATGAAAAACTCACGGCCAAGTCCTTACGAGCACTCATCGGAAATAATCGAAAGAAAAAAGAAAACAAATATATAACACTAACCTGGTAAGAGGAAGGAAAGATATGGAAAGGAACTTGAAAGGAAATGAAGAAGCTTGGTGTTTATCTTTAAGATAAAAATAACAAATAAAAAGAGTAATAGGTGTTATAATTACATAGCAGTTAATTAGGGAACTGCCCTCTGCAAAAACTGCTGCTAAGTCACATCAACTGTCTTTTCAATTTTCAAATTTCAAACATCTCAACTGCTCCGAACCTTTCAAGCCTTCAAGCCTTGAAACCTTTAAGTAATAAAAATAATTGTGTAAAAGTCAGAAGTATTTGAGCTTACTTCCCAAAAACCTCTGACTTGCGGGGCTGATGACGGGGGTAACTCAAGCCTCAATAAAATGAACTTTACACATTAACGCTCGAAAGGTTAAAGGGCTAAAGGGTTCATAACCCGCCAACTCGGGTGAACAACATGTGAACAGCAAAAAGCATGTGAACAGTAACCAGTCAACTCACCTGATTACTTGACCAACTCTCTCGCAGCAGAAAAGAGAACATGTGCACAGAGAGCATCCTTTTATCCGCAGGTCAAAAGCCTTCAACCCTTAAAATGGGCAAGTCCCCTACTGCAGTTAAGGTTCATTGGTCGAATGTTTCCCTTTTGGGCAGAAGCTTTTCCTATATAAGATGGCAACATACATCCATGCAGGATATACCAGATCAGCTGAGCTAACACACACTCTCTGATCTTCTCTTCTTCCTTGAGAACTTGCTCTATGCATGTTCTTTCTCTTCACCTCAAATAACAAAGCTTCACTAAACATCAACATCCTAGACTGAATTCTCTTTGGTCTTGGATTCTAAGTGAACAACAACAAAACTAGTGAACCTCTCTCTATGTCTTGCAAACGTATGGGAAACCACGACCTGCGTTAGGCTAACTTGAACCCTTGAAGCCTTTTAGCCCAACCAAGCAGTCCACTACCCTTGGTCTTATATCTGTTGTAACAACAATATATAATAAAAATATGGTTTGATTTTTGCCATTTAATTTTTGTTTCTTATTAACTTAATATTACATTATTACATATTAAATATTTATAACGTACCCGAATTGCCTAAGATATGTTTTGTTTAGAGTTCACTAACTTCAGAAATTAAAAAAAAATTAAAAAAATAAGAACTGGTCTGGTATCATCCTTAAATAAAATCCCAATCTAAGCTAATTCAGAAATAGGGAAATTCAACTTTGGAAGTGATTTGTTATAATGTATTTATCTGGTTATAAACATAAGGATCAATATTTCTGAATAGAGATTGTTTATAGAGATTAATAACAAGAAATTGCAACAAGTGGGATACATATTCCACTAACATAACATGGTAAAAATGAAATAACTATGATAACAACTGAGTCCAACAAAATGAAACCTAATATGCCCCTCAAGTTAAACTTCAATACAGTCGTGTGGCTTGAACGTATAAGTCCAACAAAATGAAACCTAAATTATGTTTGATATTTGAACTAAACTTTTTGATGCGCTAAAAGTAGTGGCGGATCCAAAAACTTTTTTCATTGGGTTCCTTTTGGTAGAGTCTCACTAAATCTTACTATTTTTTTTCCAAATCATAAGAGGTTCTCACTAATTTTTTCCAAACCGAATGTTTCCTGGGAACCCACAAAAAGGGCCTAGATCCGCCCCGAGCTGAAAGCCTAAAATGACAAACTAGAGATTCAGAGAATTGTTAAACCAAAGAAACATCAAGAGAGAGTTGATCTTGCGTGGGCTTCCTTTGCATGTGTTTTTGTTGAACCCTACCTCTTTAAGCCCAAAACAAAGCAAAACCCGCCAAGCTGATCCAGATTTTTCAGATGTCCCCAAAATGTAGGGGTCTTCTTTCACATCGCCCCCATCTTCCTTTTTTTCTTTTAGTTAACTGTTAAGACTTTTATAATTTATACCCTAGGAGATAAATGCTAGTGAGTTTAGTGTCATTAAGTCATTTTAGTATAGTTGAGTTTATGTAAGACCAAAGGACAAGCATGATATGTTAGGATTCAGTAGTGTCAAATTTACTTTTTATCAAAACGGGTATGATATATTTTATTAACTAAATATATAATTAATAAGAATGCAGCGGAATAAATATAAATAATCAACACCAAAAGTGAACCAAACAGGATCATGGTTACAAACATGCAAATACGGTACATAATATAATTAATCTACTGATGAGATTATATATACCTTAGTGGTTAATAATTAACCGTGTAAGACACCAAGGTTCAACGAATAAATGCTGGAACGCTTCCATGAACGAACGGATTTGTAAAAGAGATTGAAGTGACTCGGCACTTTCAGAAGTGGCGGCTGCTTTTGAGAAGTGGCCCTTTTTCCTTTTCTTGGCTACTCGTAAATCAATAGCAGAAGGGTGGGGCACCTCTTTTGGCTGGATTGGGATTTAATTGAAAATCACCAAAAGTGTGGTGATTTCTTTACGGCAGGATTTTGTTTTTTTATATATATATATATGAAGATGATTAGGTTATTATTAGGTTAATACCAATAACCTTTTAATCATAAGCTAATCATTCTTGGGCCTTCAAAGCCACACATAATTAGTACAAGCCTAAACGCGCTCGAAAAACAAAGTTTAATTAAATAAGTAATTAAATGTTATATTATTTATAACCCGTATAAATAATAAATCCTGTTTTTCGTGGATATATAATTATTCTAGATAATTATATATTTCGTTTGTTAATTGTTCGTGGTCACCAGTTAACAAAGTTAAGTGGATTTAATGTTCATTGCCCAAGGTGTAACTCTTACGGGTCATAGCTCGGTCAGCAGCGTTGACTTATCGAAACCGTACATATAAATCCAACAATCTCCCACTTGGACGGCCTTCGATAAAATCCTCAACGCAGACAGTCAGCGGTGTTCTAGCTGCACATGGCTGCCCCTAACAATGTATGACACTTTAAAATCATTAACTAAAACACCTTGCCATTAGTAACAACTTACTATTGCAAGACAATAGACTTATAGTAATTGTTGTCATTCATCCTTTCTGTAAAAGACATATATTGAATCAATGAGACATGGATTAAGTTCATTCTCATATGGTGTTCAATTACGATTGTTCTCGATCAAGAGTCAAAGTGGTCCGAACAAACACAAAGTAAGTTTGGGTAAGGCCTTACACTTCACCAGTTTGAATCAACGAGGGCGCCACGATGTCTAACTGTTACATATCATGTAAGAGTACAAAATTCCTTATCGACTACAGACAACTCTCACTAAACTTCAGAACTATTCCCAATTAAAGCCTTTATGACTGGCAGTTACGCGACAGCGATTGACAGTAATCAAAGAATAATCCTTGGTAAACGGAAGTTCTAATATGTATCTAAGGTCAAAGGATACTAAATGAGTATACCAATATCAAAGCATCTTATGACTAAGATCCATGAAGATGATTTGATGCGAGTTACATCCAACATCATTCATAATGAGGTCTGTGAGTTTGGAAGTCAACTCCTTGAGTCCAAAGTCAGAATAGTCTTAATTCAGAATCGTGTTCCCATGAGTATGACCGACTACAGATAGTTTAGAATGCAAGATTCACGGATTAAACGTATTAAAATCGAACACAGTTATAAGATTCAGAATTGCATTTAACTAGTAAATGAAGAATGAATTCAAAAGTACAACTGTTGAAAGTTCGTACATCCAAATACTAAATAAAAACATACAGCTAGCTAATCTAAGCCCGATAGCATCCATGTGCTGATCATGCTTGTCCTGAGTCATGGGCTTAGTAAACGGCTATGCGAGGTTTTGATCTGTGTTCACTTTGCTTATCACGATGTCTCCATGTTCCACAATTTCCCGTATGTAGTGGAACTTTCTTAGAATGTGCTTGGCCTTGTGATGAGATCTAGGCTCGTTGGCTTGAGCAATAGCACCTGTGCTATTATAAAATATCTCGATGGGTTTCTTAATGCTTGGAACCACATCGAGGTCGGTTATGAATTTCTTCATCCAAGCAGCCTCCTTTGCAGCATCTGATGCGGCTATATATTCAGATTCGATGGTTGAATCCGCCACCACACTCTGCTTGGAGCTCTTCCATGAGATAGCTCCTCCATTTAGAGTGAATACAAAACCTGATTGTGAGTAAGAATCATCTCGGTCAGTTTGAAAACTTGCATCAGTGTAACATCTTACAATGAGCTCTTCTTCTACTCCTCCAAATACTAAGAACATATCTTTAGTTCTTCTCAGATACTTCAGAATGTTCTTAACAATAGTCCAATGGGTAACGCCAGGAGTTTGCTGATAATGACTAGTCATGTATAAAGCATGTGAGACGTCGGGTCTAGTACATAACATCGTATACATGATAGAACCAATTGCTGAAGCATATGGAACTGCTTCCATTCGCTTAATTTCAATGTTCGTTGAAGGAGATTGCGATTTGTTCAACACAGTCCCTTTTGTCATAGGAACACCTCCTTTCTTGGAGTTTTCCATCTTAAAGCGTGTCATCATTTTATCTATGTATGTACTTTGACTTAGCCCTAGAAGCCGCTTAGATCTATCCCTATAGATCTTGATTCCTAGAATATAAGTTGCTTCTCCAAGATCTTTCATTGCGAAACAAGTTCCCAAATAGTGTTTAACTTCGTTAAGCATAGGGACGCTGTTTCCAGTGATCAGTATATCATCCACATACAAGATGAGGAATGATATAGTGCTCCCACTAGCCTTTCTGTAAACACAAGGCTCATCTTCATTCTTGACAAGACCAAACTCTTTGATCTTCTGGTCAAAACAAAGATTCCAGCTACGAGATAATTGCTTAAGTCCATAAATGGACATATTTAGTTTGCACATCCTATTAGGATATTTTGGATCAACAAAACCGTCTGGTTGAACCATATAGACATCTTTAGAGAGATGCCCATTAAGAAAAGCGGTTTTGACATCCATTTGACATATCTCGTAGTCATAGGCGGCTATGGCAAGCATTATCCTGATCGATTTGATCATAGCAACGGGTGAGAAGGTTTCATCATAGTCAATACCCTGAGTTTGAGTGAAACCCTTCGCAACTAGCCGTGCTTTATAGGTGTGTACATTTCCATGCATATCGGATTTTCTCTTGAAAACCCATTTGCTCCATACTGCCCGAGATTCTGGGGGTAGCTCAACCAAGTCCCAGACTTGATTATCACGCATAGATTGCATCTCAGTGTTCATGGCTTCCAGCCATTTCGCAGATTCAGGATCTGAGATAGCAGATTTGTAGTTAGCAGGTTCGTCATTAGACTCATCTACTACCAAGACTTCAGCACCTTCAAGATGCCAAAGGTATCTATCAAGTTCTTTACGAGTCCTGCTACTTCAGCGAACGCCTGTGTTTGTGTCTGATTCATCAGCAACAATTTCTTGTTGTTCAGACGTTCCGACTTTATCAGCGGTTGCTTTTGGTTCTCTAATTTCTTCAAGATCAACCACATTATTTCCGGTTCCTCGATTAAGAAGTTCTTCCTCGAGAAAGCGTCCCTTCCTTTTGATGGAAATAACATTTGCATCAGGATGGTAGAAATAATATTCGCTTCTTTTATAGTATCCGACGAAAACAACCTTTTCACCTCGAGGATCGAGCTTATCATCAGAATCACTTGTGATGTATGCATCACATCCCCATACTCTAAGGTATTCCAAATCGGGTTTACGCTCATGCCATATCTCATATGGAGTCTTGTTTACCTTTTTAGTCGGAGCTAGATTGACAATGCAGGCGGCAGTCATAAGAGCATGACCCCAAAAGGAGTGAGGCAAGTTAGTTCTACACATCATCGATCCAACCACATTAAGTAGGGTTCGATTTCTCCTTTCGCTCACACCATTAAGTTGGGGTGTGCCAGGTGGAGTGGGTTCTGAAATTATTCCACACTCTTTCAGATGATTGAGGAACTCTAAGCTGAGGTATTCGCCACCTCGATCTGATCGAAGTACTTTTATCTTTCTAGTAAGTTGGTATTCTACTTCGTTTTGAAACTCTTTGAACTTTTCAAAAGTTTCATGCTTATGCTTCATAAGATAGACATAAGCATATCGACTATGATCGTCGATGAAAGTAACGAAGTATCTTTCATGGTTTCTTGTCATGGTTCTGAAAGGGCCACATACATCAGTGTGAATGAGTCCTAGCAGACCATTGGCCCGTTCACCAACACCAGTGAAGGGGCACTTTGTGAGTTTGCTAGCCAAGCAAGATTCGCAATGATTAAAGGAGTCATGTCCAGTGGATCAATAATCCCCTCGGATTGGAACCATTTTATGCGTGCCTTACTTATGTGGCAAAGTCTACAATGCCATAGAAAGGTTTCATTAATACCGGCTTTGCTACGCTTAGAAAGATGATATATGTTATTACATGTTTGAACATCAATCTCATAAATACCATTTTGAGGTTTAGCCTCAAAATAAAAAAAAACATCATTCAACAGAAATAGAAACACCATTAAAAAATACTTGAAACCTTGTTCAAACAAAAGGGAAACCGAAATAATGTTTCTGGTTATACCAGGTGCAAACAAACAATTGTTTAAATTAACTATAAGGCCAGAAGGACATGAAAAATGAAATGTGCCAGTTGCAAGAACGCGCACTCTTTTCCCATCACCAACGATGAGTTCCATGTCGCCTTTTTTCAGCTTCCTCCACTTTTCAGGCTCTTGCAAAACATTAGTGATGTGGTAACCACACCCGGTATCAAATACCCATGTATTGCTGGAAACAGTAAAAAATCCAATAACATAAATGAGAATACCTGAAGAAGTGCCAATGTTATTGGCCTTGTTTGCCTTCAGCTTGGCTAGATACTATGGGCAATTCCTTTTCCAGTGCCCCATTTGGTTGCATTCAAAGCACTGACACTCCTGGGGAGGGGGTGGTTTAGCAACCTACTTGTTGTTAGTGGCAGGTTTGGCAGCAACAACAACCATTTTCTTGCCTCTGCTATTATGAGCCCTTTTTTTGTTGTTGGGCTTCTTAACACCACCAGACTTGACCATCAGAACTTGGTTGGTTTTATGTGGAATGTTCATCTTGGCCCTTTTGAGTATACAATGTAGCTCAGGCACAATCTTCACCCAATTATTCATATTATAGTTCATAATGAACTGGTCATATAAGCTAGGGAGAGAGTTCAAGATGAAGTCCGCTGCCATTTCATCCTGTAGGGGATAACCAAGTTTGTTCATTTGGTCAATGTACCCTTTCATCTTAAGCACATGAGTACTGACACACGATCCTTCTTGCATTTTACAGCTTATAAGCTGTTTCATGGTGTCATATCGCTTCTGTCGGGTTTGTTTCTAAAACATGCCTTTCAGTTGTTGGATCATGTCAAAAGCATCTTTATCTTCCTTGTTCTTCTGAAGTTCAGGAGACATGGTGGCTTGCATAAGGCAGGCTACCTCAACGGCATCCTCGTTATGCTTTTCCAATGCCTTACGAGCAGCAGTAGTGTTACTTTCTGGCTCGGTAGGGACTGGGCCATCGAAGATATATATCTTTTTCGCCATCTTGAGAACTATTCTCAGATTGCGGTGCCATTCGAGAAAGCTGGTGTTATTCAGTTTTTCCTTCTCAAGTATAGACTTGAGAGCGAAGGAGTTGTTTTCATTAGACATCTGTTACATAAGTAAAGAGATTTTAATTAGTATTTTTGATGTATATTTCCTTATTTAATTAATAGCCCATTACAGTAATTTAGAACAAGGAATGGGAATCTGGCTATGTCAGTAGTAAAGGCAGCTGTGGCATGCACTTTAGTAAGTGACTAGGCAGACTGACAACAAGTGTCAATTGTGAGAATTGCACAACTCTCGAGTATGAGGCCGCTAAGACAACTCTTGTCTATGCATTGATATTTTAGTCTCATCTATGCGGACTTTTTACTTTCGAGACAGGTGGAGCATGTTATGAGAAAAGAAAAAGTAATAGTCGTCCTAAAAGAGGTACTTGTAGAAGGGCCGGATCTGTTAACGAAACCCTTGCACCTTGGAAGGATAAGCTAGGCATCAAGTGTGGTGTTGTGGCTCCAAACACTAATGGTTCGCTTTACTTTCCAAGTGTAGCTTGTGATAGGATGACATAGACTATTGATTTTAGTTATGGGTTAATTTAATATTTACCAAATAGGGTCGTAAGAGGCAATTTTAGAATATATTTAGCCATGACATCTTGATGAACCCTTTCATCTCTCAGGATACTTAATTTTAAATAACTATTAAAACTAAGTTTGTCGCGACTTGTATAACCATATAAAAGTTAATAGTTTCAAAACTATTAATTTCTGAGTTTTTAAAAGTTAAAACATGTTAAATTTCAACTCTAATGGTTATTATTTATTTTAAAATAAACTATTTGTTTTATTATAACAAATATTTACAAGTTGTAAAAATCAGTTTATAACTTGTTATGATTGATTGTGAACATTCTAAAACACCTTTTTAAAAAGTTTGGTATTAGGTTGGTATGTTATATAACAACTTATAAGATAAAAACAACCATAATAGTAAAAATAAATATGTAAATCTTTAGGCCATTTCGTTTGTTCTTGCTAGAGCCAAATAGCAAGACCAAACTGGGTCACGGGGTAGCAAACAACCATAAGGATGGACCTAGTGCATCTAGT
Source organism: Scalesia atractyloides (assembly GCA_947069175.1). Lineage (NCBI taxonomy): Eukaryota > Viridiplantae > Streptophyta > Magnoliopsida > Asterales > Asteraceae > Scalesia > Scalesia atractyloides. The sequence goes on along the minus strand of CAMTDV010000017.1, from coordinate 95,223,323 downwards.
TGTCTTGAGCACCTCCATGATTCTTGTAATGTCTTCAATTTTGTCTTCGGGTCTTCAACATTATAATATAAAATATAACAAAAATTGAAACCCTAACTACTAAACTTTGAGCCACAAAGTGGGCCAAAAACCATAAAACCAAAACAAAAACAAAAGAGTTAATTACGTTTTTTGTCCCTGTGGTTTTTCAAAAATCACTATTTCAGTCCATTAGTTTAAAAATTGCCATTTCAGTCCCTATGGTTTTACTTTCATAACTATTTTTGGTGCATTTTATATTTAATTTTTTGGTACAGTTTTCAAAGAAAACCTTACTTGTTCTTGTTTTCACTCTTAATAATCTGATCAAAAATTTTTGAACACCACCAAAATACATTAACCTTGCGGTATTAGATATGTACAAAATTCACAGAGATGCTCCGGGTTTTTCCGACCTATAAAACGTACAATACATGAGTTCAAAGGAACTATATCAAACACGAGTCGTACAAAATTCATAGAGATGTTCAGGGCTTCTTTCGACCTACAAAACGTACAATACACGAGTCTAAAAGAACTATATCAAACACGCGTCTGAGTCTTTAATTTAGTTTACGTTTCATTTACATTGTATTGTAACTTTTTAAGAGGGCGGATACAGTACAAGAGACAAACTACGTACAAAGTGTACGCGTCTTTTTCAGCCGTCGAATCCCGAGATCCGCGACCATGATAGGCGCGAGAAGTTACGTGATTTTAGATATTAAACACTTAAAATATATAATAGCAAAAGGGCAAAAATGTCATAAAATCTGAAAACCCCGTTATTCAAACAAAAACCGTCTCTTCATTTCTTCATTCATCATTCACTTTTCAAAATCACCGCAGACAATAATCACGAAGCGAACAAACCCTAAATCACTCAATCATCTACACAAAAACGCGAAATCGACATGGAAATCTCAAAGAAATACGAACGTAAGTGCATTATGTTGTTCTATATTCAGTTTGTAGTAGGATTTCTTCTAAAATACGTCATTAAAACCGTTGACAGGTAAGAAGAAACGATCATCGGAGGCAAATAAACCAGCAATGGAACCATCAAAAAAGAGGAAAAATGAAGGTAAGTACATTATGTAGTTTTTATAGTCGATTTTTTGCGAAAATGAATTTAACTATGATTTTTTTGATCTTAGGTACATGCAACACGACAATAACAACAAAAACAGTAAAAACTAAGGAAGTAAGAACAAAGAAGAACAATGACAGGCTGTCTATTAAAAAACTGACGGTACGTTAATCGTGATTTGGCTATTTGTTGTAGTATATGATACGTGATTTTAGATTTGCGAATACATTGAGTATATGCTACATGATTTAGAAACTGGTTGGAGTTTTGGCTATTTGTTATAGTACATGATACGTAATTTTAGATTTGGGCATACATTGAAGCATCTGGTAGGTGATTCGGTTGTTTGTTAGTTATTTGGGAATATATTGAAGTATTTGGTAAGTGATTTGGCTGTTTGTTGTCGTATATGATACGTGATTTTAGATTTGGGCATACATTGAGTATATGATACATGATTTAGAAACCGGTACATGATTTGCCTGCTTGTTGTGTAGTATATGATACTTGATTTAATAACTAGTACATGATTTGGCTGTTTATTGTAGTATATGATACTTGATTTTAGATTTGGCATTGAGTATCTTCTACGTGATTTAGCTAATTGTTTTGTGTCTGATATGTGATTTTCGATATAAAAATACATTAAGTATCTTCTACGTGATTTAGTTATTTGATTGTATCTAACACGTGATTTCAGATATAGGATTAGTTGCATTGAACATTTGTTGTTGCTTGCGCACGGTATGCAATTTATAGATGTACGGTTAAGTCAAATCTCACATTTCACTATATTCTGTTACATATAGCTAACCGTCAACTGACAACTATATCTTATGATGATGATGACGACTTTGTTGACCCACCACCCAAGAGATTAAAAGAAATAGATGCTGCTTTGGAGAGCATTTTGCCTCAGGGAAAACCCTTTGTTCCGTACATGCACAAGAAGCTAACAGTGAGGGCAAGTGTGAACAACCTCCAAGAAGCAATAGAAAGCTTTACAAAATCTCAAATAGAAGCAGTTAAACAAGTGGTTTTTAAGTCTTTGCTTTCAATGAATATAACAAACGTACCAACAAGGATGGCACATTGGTTGTTATCAAACTACTATCCTAAACGCAGCGAGCTCAACATAGAGAACCACATTATTCCAGTTACACCACAGAAGGTGAATGACATATTTGGAATTTCTTTGGGTGGTGAAACACTTATCAAGAAAAACAAACCAAGGAAAGGGTCATCAAAAGCACATGATGATTGGGTAGTCCAGTATACGATGCAAAAATTTTTAGTCACAACTGTAAAGAAAAATGTGAAGAGGAGCAAAAAGGCGAACTGGATTTTCAAGTTAAACTTCCTTGTTCTCTACAACTCGTTGTTGGGTGAAATGACAAAAAAGTTCAACAGTGAACAAGGGGTTTTTAATACCAATAACATATGAGTCTACGATAAAAAAAAGCTAAATTTGTGTGATTATATGATAACTTGCTTGAAAAGGACAAAAGGAGAGTGGAATAGACATGAGCCATACCATGGACCACTAACATTTCTTGCGGTATGTTTATATATGAATATGTACAAAAAGTTCACATCTTCATATATCACAAAAGAACATCTAACAAAAAATATTTACTAAAAACATTGCATGTACTTTATGCACACGAAAGAAGGTTGTCACAAAATCCAGAATCAACAAAAACCCCAACAATCATTCATATTACTACAAAAAAAAGTGACCATTAGAGACTAAATTATCAGGGACTGATGTATCAGTATCGAATACATCATATCCAGGACTGACTTGTTAGTTAGTTACTTACTTACTTACTTACTGATGATATTATGGACTGATTTTTATATGACTTATGTTTGGGACTGATAATCAGTCGCTAACATTTTGACACCTCATTTAAGACTAAAATTTAGTTATAAAAATGTTTGTACAATAAAGATTTTGAAATTGAACTTATAAGGAACTGAATTCAGTCCCCGAATACGTTTCCTTAGTAATCGAATATGGTGTCGTTGTATTGGCGACTAATATTCAGTCTCTAATAAAAAGGAAATATATTAGATACTGGATACAAGTCCTTCATATTGTTAAAACATATTCAAAATCGATATTTAGTCTATGATGAGTTATGTATATGAGATGCGTAACTGTGAATAGTAGCGAATCATGGTCAAAGACAAAATATATATGATCAAACATGGACATATATGTCCCATTGTAACTACCCATGCTACAACTTAAAAAGACCAATTCTAACTCATTAAGCCTATTAAACCAACATATTAAAACTCATTACAACTTAAAATCAGCGATTAGAACAAATCTAACTCATTAAGACTTAATGACATGTTAAGGTTCATCATGCTTCATTATGAGCTATCAAGACTCTTGACCTCAAATGACTCATTAGAAGTCGGTATAACCTAATATGACCGACCACTCACACCTTCATAACTATAAAACATAATAGCATACATATTTAAACGTAAATAGACATACCAATATAAAAAAATATGTAGACATCATAGTCATATTTGTTGAATCATAATAAAGAATTTTTTATTGATATATATCCAAACTAACTAATAAATTTGTTTATATTAGTATTAAGTTTACTTTTCATAATTTAATAGTAATAGCAATACTTAAGTATTTGTTATTTTATAGATATGCTTTAACTTATTAAAAATAAATTATTATTTTTATATAATTAATACGTCCAAAATAACCACTTCGTTATACAATGACAACCAAAATATATAATCGTAATATTAAGAGTTAAATGATTGGTTGGTCCCTGTGGTTTGCAAAAATTTCAGTGTTGGTCCCAGTGATTTACTATTTATACTCGTGGTACCCAAACTTGTAAAAAATGAACTCGCTTGGTCCCCTGCCCTAACTTCAGTTAAATAACTTTGTTAAAACACCCCACGTGCTTGGCACGTGAGGGCAATTTCGTCCATTCAGTTTGATTTGATGTTCACTTTTTGCAATTGCACACTTAGTCCTAGACGTCAGTTGATATTTATTGGTTTCCCTCTCATTTCTGTTCATCTCTCCCACAGTAACACCTACAAAGACTCACCGTCTCTTCGTTTTCTCTGCAACATCCCGGCGATTGAACAGATAATCGGTGCGTTTAGGGCTGATCGAAGGGAATGGGTTGGTACATTAGGGCTGAGTTTGATGATTTTAATCCATATCGTGATTATAATAAGTTTTTTTATGCTGATAGTGCTAAAGTTCAAACATTTAGCGATTTTGTAGTGTTTGTTTTACAAAATTACTGACACACACTGTTTTGGTCGTTTTCTGTTATGTTTTTTTAGCAGATGGAAACCTTAGTTTGTTTTCTGCAAAAATCTTCTATGCTGGAACTTTTCGGAGGTTTCCAGGAAGAAGCTATGTTCAAGGAAGGTCAGCGTATGTTGATTACATCGACATTGATGAGTTTTCTGTCCATGAAGTTGATTGGATGATACGAGACCTTAACCTGTTCAAAGAGAAGGTGCCAATTTATTATCATTTTCAAATACCTGGTAGAGATTTAGATACTGGTTTGGTAGCTTTAGGGTGTGATGCTGATGTTCGTAACTTGGCACAATATGTGGGTGAAAATAAGTTAATCAACTTTTACATTGAACATGTAAAATCTGTGGTTGATACTTATTTAAAATCACCAGAAGGACCATCTAGGGTTGTTATTGAGGAATTAGTAGAGGAAAGCCAAAATGTCCAGGAGAATGTTGGTGTTACAAAACAAAGAAAAGTTAGTACCTAGGAGGAGACTGATGCTTGAGTATGTTGAAGGGTCATCTAGTGCAAATAAGAATACAAGTAACATGTTTGTTGATAATCCAGTAGGTAACAATGATAATCTGGTAGGTAACAATGATAATATAGAGACTGGGACTTATAATGCAAACCAGGGTACATGTGTAGATGGTTTTAACTTTGACGACATTGACTTTTCTGGAGTATTCCCAAACAACGAGGGTCTTAAGGATGCTGAGGGTGAGGTATAGGTTACTTGTAGGAATGAGAATGAGGGTAATGGGGAGGATGAGGGTGACATGGAGTCCGATAGTTATAGGGAGGCTGAGGATGACATGGAGTCTGATAAGTATAGGGAGGACGAGGGGGGGTAGTGAGGCTGACTGTTCTCATCAAAGTGAGGCTGAAGGTGATGACTCAGAAGACAGTGACTACATTGTTGACAATGATTATGAGGTGGAAGAAACAGAAGTTGATATGAGGGACTTTAATACTTTTGTAGATGAGGATGAAGAATATGTAGGCAGCCTTAATTCTGGCACTAATAGTGTTAGAAATAAAGTGGATTATGAAAAGGAAATTGATGATAACCTTAGCTATGAATCATTTGATAGCTTAACCGATGAATCAATGGAAGATTTTGAAACAAGAAGGAGCAAGAAGCTAAGAGAAATCAGACATAAACAAAAGGTTAGCATTTGTTTAACTAACTGTTTACTTAACTGTTTATTATTTACGTAAGCATTTGTTAAATTATCTAATAACTGTTGACCTTGAACAGGGAAAGACTAGGATGCATGAGGTGAGGTTTTACTTGGGTCAACAATTTGGATCTGCAAAGGAGGTTAAAGAACATGTTCGTCAGCATGCCGTTCTTACCAGAAGGGAGTTGTCATTTTTGAGAAATGACAAGGCTAGGATAAGAGTCATTTGTGAAGGTAATGTACCAGTTTATAAGAAAGGTGATGGGTTTGTAAAATAAGTATCCAAGAAAGGCAATAAGGAAAAATCTACTGTTGGGCCCAAGTCTAGTGAGTCTGTTGTTAGGCCCAGTTCCAGGGAATCTCTTAGGGAGTCTCAAAAGTCAGCATTGGCACTAAGTGCCAATGCCATATCCTGTAGAAAAAGAAAAGAAAGATTAGACAAGGCAGCTTGTACATTTATGTTGTATGTGGCTAAAGAGAAAGATGACGTTGAAACTTGGACAGTGAAAACTCACAAGGCAGAGCACACCTGTCTCCAAACTAGAGAAAGTCTACACCTTACAGCAAAGTTCATGGCTAAGGACCCTTCTGTGAAGAGATTTGTTGAATGTAACAAAGACATCTCAGTGAGGACCATCCAAGAAGAGCTGTCAAGGAAGTATGAATTAAGGGTTTCAAGGATGAAAGCCTTTAGGGCAAAGATACTCGCTTCGAAGGAAGTTCAAGGGGACAACAAGGAACAATATGCAAGGCTAAGGGATTACATAATAGAGCTTCAAAGTGCAAATCCAAACACAACAGTGCACATTGAAGTTGAGTCTGAACCCAACCCATCTTCTCCAACAAGGGTGTTCAAGAGGATTTACATCTGCTTGGGTCCACTAAAGCTAGGTTTCAAGGAATGTGGGAGGGACATACTAGGATTAGATGGGGCTTTTTTGAAGGGTTCTCAACAGGGTCAGGTATTAGTTGCAGTAGGCTTGGATTCCAATAACGGGCTCTATCCACTGGCCTATGCATTGCAGAAGCAGAAAACAAGGATTCTTAGACATGGTTTTTGGAATGTCTCAAAGATGACCTAGCACTACAAAGCAACTCACATTTTACCTTCATATCTGATAGACAAAAGGTTAGCCTTACTTTTTAGAGTTGAATTGTTTATAAATATGTTTTTTATTGCTTTGATTGTTTTGATTTTAACATGTTTGCTGTTTTGGGTGTTAAATTTAGGGCCTTATTCCAGCACTTGAAAAGGTATTCCCAGCTGCAGAACACATGTTCTGCCTTAGGCTTATTCACCAGAATATGAAGTTAAAATGGAGGGGCAAAGGCTTTAAAGATTACTTATGGGCATGTGCAACAGCCAGAACCGGTACTTACTTTTAAGCATTTATTCATTCAAGTGTTGGGTCAACAATTTACTGACTTGTTATTCATGATTGTTCTTGTGTAATAGTACCTGAGTTTAGGGATAAAATGGAAGAGTTGAAGAAGTTCAATGAGGAAGCATACAAATGGTTGGCACAAATTCCACCAAAGCATTGGTCGAGATCTCACTTCACAGGTAATATTCACTTTAAAGATTAGACTAGTTGCTAATTTAAGCACCAAAGGAATTTATCACTTTATACATTTCTTTTTTGGTTATCAATGTGTAGGTTGGGCACAATCCGATGTTCTACTAAACAACATGTGCGAAGTTTTTAATGCCAAGACTGTTGAAGGGAGGGAAAAGCCAATCATTTCATGTTTGGAATATCTTAGAGAGTATTTGATGAAGAGAATAGTCAATGTGATGAAGGTGCAACAGCAGTGAAAGGGCCCCCTCACACCAAAGATAACAGAGATCTTTGATGAGATCAAGAAGGCTGCAGCCTAATGCATTGTGAAATGGTGTGGTGATAATAGGTGGCAGGTATAAGGGACTCTTGGGAAATATGTTGTGAATGTTGAACAAAGGGTTGTACTTGTAGGAGGTGGGAAATTTCAGGAATCCCATGTAAGCATGCCGTAGCTGTTAACTGGGATATGGCTACACACAAACAACAGGTGGGGCCACCTAAGGATTGGGTTCATCCATGCTACTATCTGGACACTTGGAAAAAGGCTTATGCCTACAAGGTTGGTCCAATCAATGGACCCATACTCTAGCCAATATCACCAGTTCCAACAACATTGACCCCTCCACTTCGCCACAAACAAGCTGGCAGGCCAAAGAAGAAGAGGAGAAAAGACCAAGTGGAGGTTGAAGATATGAGAAGAAAGGGAAGCTGACTAGAAAGGGTGGGTCTGTAACCTGTAAGAAATGCAAAGGGAATGGCCATAATTCAAGAGGTTGCAAGGCTGCAAAGAAAGGAATGGGTGCTGAAGGTGGTTCTGCAGCTGCTGCTGATGGTGGTTCTGCTGCTGATGGTGGCTCTGCAGGTCAAGAATAAGCTGGTTACGCTTAACTGATGAAGGGCTAGATTTTAAATATTTTTTGTTATGTTATTCAGCCGTATGCTTTAAACAATACTTGTTAACTGTTGCTTGTCTTTATTATGTTTGGTATGCACTATTGTGGCTTATGCTTATGCCACCATTTTGGAAATGTTAATCGGCTATTATAGTTATTGCTGTGTTTGGAAATTGAGTATGTCTTTATTACATTTGTTGGACAGGGTCATAAATTGGAGTTGTTGAGTCTTTATTAGGTTTGTTGGATATTAAGTGATGTCAATAAATGTCATCTGTGTCGCTTTTTCCGCTTTATTTAACATGCTTTTCTGTTATATTAAACATTGGTTGTCCGTATCGCTTTTGCGCTTTATAAAACAATGGTCGTCCGTTTCGCTTTTGCGCTTTATTTAACATTGGTCGTCCGTATCCCTTTTGCGCTTTATTTAACATTTTTCGTCCGTAATGCTTTTGCGCTTTATTTAACATGTCAATATACACAGTTTTGTTTGCCACAACCACAATATCTATGAATATCCAAAATTCATTCTAATATTATTTGGTCGAATTACATAATTAACATTGCAGTCAAGCTAACAACATTGCAAACTGTAACCCTAACAGAAACAATAGTACTAAGATCAGGGTGTTCTTCCATCTCAGTTCAGTCCTTAGTTCATCCCTTTCTTGATCGGCCCTGTTTCTTGCTCGGAGTAGCCCTGGAATGATGCGAACAGCTCGTGGGCACATTGGCGGGTCAAACCAACGAACAAAACCAGGACAAGTGACTTCCTGTCATATCAAACATTTAAAAAAATTGAAACCAAAATGAACATCTACTAATGAACCCTAATGCTTACCGGTGATGGACATGCATAGTATCATCGTCCTGGATTGTTGTCGGTCCATGATGTGCGAATGACGGCTAACTTTCCAAAGCGACAGGTTGCCATTCTAGGGTTCCTGGAGAAACATGTGTCACACCCCGACCCGCAGCGGAAATAAGAGTCGGGGCATAATTGAGTTATCACCAAAGCACATGACATTTACTATTATGTTTCATAATTAAATGAAGTCAAAGTTACATTTCTCAAACCTTCAAACATGTTCATTCATTACAAAGGAAAATAACCAAACATAATAATCCAAACACTAAATCGTTTTATTTCTTCTAATCCAGGCCCTACGTGTTCCTAGCTGCTGCTGGTTCACCTGTATCATGTGTAAAAATGGGAGGTTTTTGGGTCAACATAAGTTGGCGAGTGAACCTTATAGATAAACATTTAGTAATGATTTTTCTGGTTAGTTTATCAATAAAAATATTGTGCATAATCATAAAAGAGCATATGTATGAAAATCAAGCAATGGCAACATCGGTTACAATTATAACATACATTAACAATTGATAACATACATGAACATACCAACATCATATGATAATTAACATAACTGAACTGTGAGATCAAGGCTCAACAAACGGAGCCGATCGTATTGCATGAACTGAAAATGTGAATAAACCTGTGTACTCAAGGCTCAATCAAACGGAGCCGAGCGTATTGCATGAACTGGAAATGAGAATAAATCTGTGTACTCAAGGCTCAATCAAACGGAGCCGAGCATATTGCATGTACTGAAATGAGAATAAATGACCGATCAAGGCTCAATCCAACGGAGCCGATCGTGCGGGCACGCCCTGATCAACCGCATAATAAAATGGGGATCAAACTCAACCTCGAGGGATGGGGAGCTACGGCCTCAGCAATTGCATGTACTGAAATAATAACTTGCAAACAATACTAACTACTTAACGGCAACAAATAACACACATGTTATGATATGATATATGCACAATAACTTAGTTATAGTAAGTAAATGAACAAGACACATGATACACCCCAAAAATGTGATTAAAACGGGGAATTTGAAGGGTTCACTCACATTGGGTGCGTTGGATTTGAATTGGTGAGATGCGCACGATTTAGACGAAACGAGTTAACGAGGAATCACTGACCTAAAATAATCATAGGAAAAATATATTAAATGGATGGATTTTATTAAAGATTTTTAATGGGATTTTTAGATATATTTTTGTGAGTTTATGGCTATATTCTATCCTTAAAAATGTTATTTTTAAGTATTTTTAATTGATTTTTAATTTAAATAAAACAAATAATTATTTAAAAAAATAATATTTTTTTTTTACTGTTTGACCGTTGACCGTTGACCGGTTCGGTCAGCGGTAATTCTTGCGCCGAGCGGGATTCGAACCAGTGACCTTCCGTTCACGCGCACGTAGCTCTACCAACTGAGCTACGTGTCTAACCCGTTAGGAATCCAGTTCTTATTATATTTATACACTTATTCGATTTTACCGAAAATTCCTTTATTTTGCAAAACGTTTTAATCTCATTAAACCGGTGTTTGGGACGGGACTCGATCGCGCGTCGTGCAATTTGTTTTGCACACAGTCCACCGCTGGACTGTGTGTCTAACCCGGTTATATTCTTGATTTATAATATACTTAACAACTACCCGATCTAACCCGGTTAGTTTGGTGAATAAAAAGGAATGTTTATTACGCAGAGTGTGTATGGTAAGGATCGAACTCGGGACTTGTTTATAAACTTTGCACACAGTCCACCGCTGGACTGTGTGTCTAACCCGTTAATTATCCGAGTTTTATTTATTCTTATCTCGTTTTTAGATTCGTCTTCTTCATTACGATTACTGGTTTTTTACTCAGACAACTGATTCATGGTTCTACTACTTAAATATCATGCCTACTAGTTTGAATGAACAAACCGAACAGTTTGGGGGAAAGGAATACCGGACAGGTCGTCTTCTTCAGGAAGTCCGGCGAGAACAGGCAACTCTGTTTTTGAAACTTCGGCTGAGAGGGCTAATCAACAGAATTTAAGAGTTAGGTTTGAAATTGAACCAGAGTACATGGGTTATTAGCACGATTGAATGTGTTTACCGTCAACTAGCGTGGTTCCGGCAAATTCCAGAATTTCTCCGGCGAAACCAGAAATCCAGCAAAGTCTTCTGTGACTGACTTTGAGTGACGGAATAATGTTAGTAGTGTCCTAGCAATAGATTAAAACAGCAAGAGAGGAAATTCTTACTGGTTTATGTTGAATACGGTTTTCCGGCGAGAATTGCAGAAAATTCCGGCGACAGTTTTCTTGTGCTCAAATGACTTGAAAACGCGACGAAAAATGGATTTGAGTGTATTTGAGACTGTTCTGAATCGTATAAATGATTGGAGACGGAATTATTTGAAACTTGAATGTCTTTCGGTTTCAAAACTCAACACTTGAAGTTCATTCAATCTAAACTTTAATTAGAAACCGATATGCGTCGGTTATAAGTTAACTAAACGAACGAAAACTGATTTGGCGATTTGGCTTACCGATTTCCGTTATTCAAATACCAGTAACCGTTCATCCGAGTTTGCGTATAAAATTTAATTGTTTTCATAATACTAACAGAAAACAATTGGTGGCGGAGTGGTTTGGAGACGGATAGATAAATTGTTGAAGGCAGTTGACCCGGGTTCGAGTCCGGTCAGCTCCAACTATTTTTTATTTATTTTATTTTAACTTTTTATCAAAAATAATTTTTATAGTTTAGTTTATATATTAATTATGTAACGTTTAAACTCACAATACTCATAAATACTTAATGAAATTTCGTAACTTGGTATTTGATTACAAAACGAAGCGGGTTTTGGAGACCCGATTTATACAAATGTTACAGTATCCCCTACTTTTAGGAATTTCGTCCCGAAATTCAAACAGTTGATGTAGTAGGGAAAAGATGAGGGTATTTTTCACGCATTGAGTCTTCACGTTCCCAAGTAAATTCAGGTCCCCGTTTCGACTCCCAGCGTACCCTAACAATAGGAATGCGACTTCGACGTAGACGCTTTTCTCCATAGTCCATAATCTCTACTGGCCTTTCAATAAAATGCATGGATTCATCAATCTGAATATCCTCTAGTGGAATATGAAGATTCTCATCAGCGAGGCACTTCTTCAAGTTCGACACGTGGAATGTGGGATGAATTTTGTCGAGTTCTTCCGGTAGGTCAAGCTTGTAAGCTCAGGACCTACTCTTTCGAGTATTTTGAAAGGTCCTACGTAACGTGGTGCTAGCTTTCCCTTTTGACCAAAACGAACTACTCCCTTCCACGGTGACACTTTTAAAAGCACATGATCACCAACGCTAAACTCCAAGGGCTTCCGTCGTTTATCTGCGTAACTCTTTTGACGACTTTGAGCCGCTAGAAGATTGTTTCTGATTTGATGAATCTTATCTGTTGTTTCTTGGATCAATTCCGGACCAGTAATTTGAGCTTCCCCAATTTCGTGCCAACAAACAGGAGATCGACACTTCCGTCCATATAAAGCTTCAAAAGGTGCCATGCCGATACTAGAATGATAACTGTTGTTGTACGAAAATTCGACTAACGGTAGGTGGGCGTCCCAATTTCCCTTGAAGTCTATGACACATGCTCTAAGCATATCCTCAAGGGTTTGAATGGTGCGCTCAGACTGTCCATCAGTTTGGGGATGATAGGCGGTACTGAGATCTAGTCGAGTGCCCATAGCGGATTGTACTGCCTGCCATGTACGTGAGGTGAAACGACCATCACGATCAGAAATAATACTTAATGGAACTCCATGACGGCTGACGATTTCGCTGATATAAATACGAGCAAGCTTTTCGTTCTTAAAATCTTCTCGAATAGGAATAAAGTGAGCTGATTTTGTGAGTCGGTCTATAATCACCCATATAGTGTCATACCCACTAGAAGTGCGAGGTAACCCGGTAATGAAATCCATGGTTATATTTTCCCACTTCCAGACAGGTATTTCTGGTTGGACCAGAAGTCCTGAGGGTCTTTGGTGTTCAGCCTTTACTTTAGAACAAGTGAGACACTTGGAGACAAAAACGGCAATATCTTTCTTCATTCCAGGCCACCAATAGGTGTACCGTAGGTCTTGATACATCTTATCGGCTCCTGGATGTATAGAATATCGCGACTTATGGGCTTCATGCATGAGTGTTTCACGAAGATTGATATGGTTAGGAATCCATATACGATCTAGGTAATACAAAATACCATCAGATTTAGTTTCCAGCTTTAACTCGGCTCCACAGAACATCTCCTTTTGTACATCTTCCTCTGTTATTGAAACGTGTTGAGCTTCTCGAATTTGATCCTTAATATTGGTTATAATTTGCGAACATAGAAGATGAATGGAGTTCGCATAGCCCTTTCGACTAAGTGCATCAGCCACCACATTTGCTTTACCAGGGTGGTATTTGATTTCACAGTCGTAATCATTTAGAAGTTCGACCCATCTCCGTTGCCTCATATTTAACTCTTTCTGATTGAAGATGTGTTGAAGACTCTTATGGTCAGTGTATATTTCACACTTCGTGCCATAAAGATAATGTCTCCATATCTTAAGAGCGAATACAACGGCTCCAAGTTCAAGGTCATGAGTGGTGTAGTTCTTTTCGTGAGTCTTGAGTTGCCTTGAGGCATAAGCTATGACTTTTCCTCTTTGCATGAGAACGCATCCTAATCCTTGCCCTGACGCGTCGCAATAGACTACAAAATCATCACAACCTTCGGGAAGAGTGAGGATTGGTGCATCACAAAGTCTTTGCTTGAGGGTTTGAAAAGCTTCCTCTTGCTTGGGCCCCCATACAAATGGTTTCCCTTTATGGGTTAAAGCCGTGAGTGGCACCGCAATGCGAGAGAAGTTTGAAATGAATCGACGATAGTAACCAGCAAGTCCAAGAAAAGACCTTACTTCAGTTGGCGTACGTGGAGCTTGCCATTCTTGAACTGCTTTGATCTTTGATGGGTCCACATGTATTCCTTTGTCATTGACTACATGCCCAAGAAATTGCACCTCTTTTAACCAGAATTCACATTTAGAGAACTTGGCATAAAGCTTTTCCTTTTCTAGAAGTGCAAGAACAAGTCGCAGATGACGCTCATGATCAGCTTTAGATTTTGAATAGATAAGAATATCGTCAATGAACACAATAACAAATCGATCAAGGTAAGGTTTGCAGACTCTATTCATTAGGTCCATGAAAACAGCTGGTGCGTTGGTTAATCCAAACGGCATAACCATGAATTCATAGTGACCATATCGAGTTCGAAAAGCAGTTTTAGGGACGTCTTCTTCATGCACCCTAAGCTGATGATAGCCCGATCGAAGGTCGATTTTCGAAAAGCAACTGGCACCTTGTAGTTGGTCTAGGAGGTCATCTATACGAGGTAAAGGATATCGATTTTTGATAGTTAACTTGTTGAGCTCTCTGTAATCGATGCACATGCGAAAAGATCCATCCTTCTTCTTTACAAACAGTACAGGTGCACCCCAAGGCGATGAGCTGGGGCGTATAAACCCCTTGTCAGTCAACTCTTGCAATTGACTGGCTAGCTCTTGCATTTCAGAGGGGGCTAACCTATATGGAGATTTTGCCACTGGTGTAGCACCAGGTATAAGATCGATGCGAAACTCGACATCTCTGATTGGAGGAAGTCCTGAAATGTCGTCAGGAAAAACTTGTGGAAAATCTTTTACAACAGGAATTTCTTCAAGTTTCTTTTCTGCGGTCCCCTTCTTGATGATATGGGCTAAAAACGCGACATAATTCTTGCGAAGGTATTTCTGAGCTTGAAGGCAAGACATTAAGTTGAGTCCTTTCGCCGAGGTTTCTCCAATAATTCGAAGAGTCTGACCGTTTGAAAGAGGAATACGAATAAATTTCTCACGACATACAACTTCCGCATTATGCTGACTAAGCCAATCCATTCCAACTATGATGTCGAAACTTCCCAGCTTCATAGGAATAAGATCGACTGAGAAATCGTGATCGTTTAGGGTGAGCGTACAGTTGCGTAAAATAGAATCTAACGAAACTGGTTTTCCATCTGCAACTTCCACTGTTATAGATTCCGCGAGCTTATCTCGATTTTTACTTAAGATAGGTTCAAACTCTAATGACACGAAACTTCTATCCGCACCAGTATCAAATAACATAGAGGCATATCTACCATTTATAAGAAACGTACCGTTGACCACATTGCCGTCAGCTCTGGCCTGGTTTGCGTTAATATTGAAAGCCCTTCCTCTAGCAGGTGGAGGAGCTTGGTTTGCTTGGTTCACAGGGTTGGCTTGGGCCTGAGCATGAATAATATTGACCAGCCTTGGACATGAGTTCCTGAAATGACTTGGATCTCCACAATTGAAACATGCCCGCATAGGTTGGCCCATAGGGTAGTTGGGTTGATAGTATGTTTGGGCTAAATGTTGAGTGGGTGGAAATGGTTGTTGTTGTTGGGCTTGACCCATAAATTGTTGGTGGGTTTGGGTTATAGGTTGGTGGCGGTTTGTTCGTTGAGTTGCGCGGCAGTGTTGTACAATGTGTCCAGCGCGACCGCAGCTGGTACAGTACTGGCAAGGATAGACAGGGGAGTGGTGATACTGACAATGGTTACATTTTGGTAGAGGTCCTGTGTATGGTCTTTTGTGTGGCGCGGGTGGAGGAGTGGCTTGAGTGATGGGTGCAGCAGGAACAGGGGTGTTGGTGTGGGTGACTGCAAAGTTCCTGTTGTTATGCTTCCTCTTTTTAGCAAAATTTAGAGGAAGGAGTGTGGTGGTTTGAGGTTTGTCCCTCAGCAGGGGCTTTCTTCTTTTCTTCCTTGAACTTCCCATTGCGAATTCGGTTTTCGGTCAGTTCTGTTGCCAACACCATGGCAGCTTCGAGTGTTACCGGTGAAACGCTGAGGACCGAATCTTGGATTTTCGAGGGAAGTCCTCGAATGTAATGTTCGATCAGACGGTAGGTTGGAGTGAATAAGTTTGGTACCATCTGGTTCAACTCCAAGAACCGTCTGTTGTAAGTAGAGTGATCACCATCTTTTTGCTTCAGGGCATGAAATTCATCTTCTAATTTCTTAATCTCACTCCTAGGACAGAATCGCCTAGTCATGATCTCCCTTAACTCCTCCCAAGTTAAGGCCATCGCATCTTCCATTCCCCTCTTTCCCTTCTCGGTATTCCACCAAGTGAGAGCTACACCAAGTAGTCTCCCGGTGGCATAACGAACTTTGCGATCCTCCGGACAATCGCAGTTTAAGAAAACGTTTTCCATCTCCTCGAACCAACGCTGGAGAGCAGTGACTCCCTCAGTCCCTTCGAATTTTGGGGGATCGCAAGACTTAAAATGTTTGTAGGTGCATTTGCTGGTAGGAGGGTCGTTGATGATCTGGTCCTGTTGTTCAGGAGGGTTAGTAGGATTTGCAGCAAGAGCTTGTTGTACTTGTACTACGATGTCAGGTAATATCGTGGCCATTTGGTTGGCGATATGAGTGGCCAATCGTTCCTGAGACTTTTCCGATTTCCTATTCCTTCGATGCGATCTATACGACATCTACAG
Source organism: Scalesia atractyloides (assembly GCA_947069175.1). Classification (NCBI taxonomy): domain Eukaryota; kingdom Viridiplantae; phylum Streptophyta; class Magnoliopsida; order Asterales; family Asteraceae; genus Scalesia; species Scalesia atractyloides. The sequence continues at coordinate 95,206,813 of CAMTDV010000017.1, read as the reverse complement.
GATCATAAAATGAGAAGATGGTGAGTTTATGGTATCTTTTAGGTGTCATGTGTCTTTAAAAAAAAATGAAAATAACATAAATATCAATAATGCAACTACATCCGAAGGATGTCTTGAGTTCGCTCATGTTGGGCCTCAAATGTCCCCCATACCTTCACCTATATAGTCATGTGGGCCCCCATGGCTATTGGTTTGGTAGGATTCACATTAGTATTGGCAATTTAACACTCGCATCCCCCGAATGCTAACCACAAAATATGTTCATGAGATGTTTGGTCGGAACGTGTCCAGGTGTAGACACAATGACAACTCAAAGTGGGATTAGCTCTCACGACGTTTGGTATAGCATGCTTTGGCCTAATAGGTATTTCGTACTCTCATCGTTGGTCCCCAGGTAGGCAAACTGGTCCTTTATTTTGGATTTATACGAATGCCAGCCTAGACAGGACGTTCCGACTACCGGTACTAGTACCCTTCCAGTTACTACATGCCCGTCATGAGAACTCACTTTGATGAGATTTGAAAACACGAAAATCGTTGTAAAATCAATCATGGTGTGGTGTGTGCTTGCATGGATGTGATATGTTATGATCATACGATTTCATGATAAGCATTATTTGATAACACATACTTATGAACATGCTTGAACAATATCAAATGTAACATGTTAACATAAACATATAAACATCATGAAATTTGGCATATAACACACAAAATTCTTATAAGTTTCTAATCGACTATAGTATAGGCTCTAAGGGTCTAATAACCTATCCTATATCCCTATAGTCATGGCTCTGATACCAATCTGTCACACCCCGACCCGCAGCGGAAATAAGAGTCGGGGCATAATTGAGTTATCACCAAAGCACATGACATTTACTATTATGTTTCATAATTAAATGAAGTCAAAGTTACATTTCTCAAACCTTCAAACATGTTCATTCATTACAAAGGAAAATAACCAAACATAATAATCCAAACACTAAATCGTTTTATTTCTTCTAATCCAGGCCCTACGTGTTCCTAGCTGCTGCTGGTTCACCTGTATCATGTGTAAAAATGGGAGGTTTTTGGGTCAACATAAGTTGGCGAGTGAACCTTATAGATAAACATTTAGTAATGATTTTTCTGGTTAGTTTATCAATAAAAATATTGTGCATAATCATAAAAGAGCATATGTATGAAAATCAAGCAATGGCAACATCGGTTACAATTATAACATACATTAACAATTGATAACATACATGAACATACCAACATCATATGATAATTAACATAACTGAACTGTGAGATCAAGGCTCAACAAACGGAGCCGATCGTATTGCATGAACTGAAAATGTGAATAAACCTGTGTACTCAAGGCTCAATCAAACGGAGCCGAGCGTATTGCATGAACTGGAAATGAGAATAAATCTGTGTACTCAAGGCTCAATCAAACGGAGCCGAGCATATTGCATGTACTGAAATGAGAATAAATGACCGATCAAGGCTCAATCCAACGGAGCCGATCGTGCGGGCACGCCCTGATCAACCGCATAATAAAATGGGGATCAAACTCAACCTCGAGGGATGGGGAGCTACGGCCTCAGCAATTGCATGTACTGAAATAATAACTTGCAAACAATACTAACTACTTAACGGCAACAAATAACACACATGTTATGATATGATATATGCACAATAACTTAGTTATAGTAAGTAAATGAACAAGACACATGATACACCCCAAAAATGTGATTAAAACGGGGAATTTGAAGGGTTCACTCACATTGGGTGCGTTGGATTTGAATTGGTGAGATGCGCACGATTTAGACGAAACGAGTTAACGAGGAATCACTGACCTAAAATAATCATAGGAAAAATATATTAAATGGATGGATTTTATTAAAGATTTTTAATGGGATTTTTAGATATATTTTTGTGAGTTTATGGCTATATTCTATCCTTAAAAATGTTATTTTTAAGTATTTTTAATTGATTTTTAATTTAAATAAAACAAATAATTATTTAAAAAAATAAATATTTTTTTTTTACTGTTTGACCGTTGACCGTTGACCGGTTCGGTCAGCGGTAATTCTTGCGCCGAGCGGGATTCGAACCAGTGACCTTCCGTTCACGCGCACGTAGCTCTACCAACTGAGCTACGTGTCTAACCCGTTAGGAATCCAGTTCTTATTATATTTATACACTTATTCGATTTTACCGAAAATTCCTTTATTTTGCAAAACGTTTTAATCTCATTAAACCGGTGTTTGGGACGGGACTCGATCGCGCGTCGTGCAATTTGTTTTGCACACAGTCCACCGCTGGACTGTGTGTCTAACCCGGTTATATTCTTGATTTATAATATAGTTAACAACTACCCGATCTAACCCGGTTAGTTTGGTGAATAAAAAGGAATGTTTATTACGCAGAGTGTGTATGGTAAGGATCGAACTCGGGACTTGTTTATAAACTTTGCACACAGTCCACCGCTGGACTGTGTGTCTAACCCGTTAATTATCCGAGTTTTATTTATTCTTATCTCGTTTTTAGATTCGTCTTCTTCATTACGATTACTGGTTTTTTACTCAGACAACTGATTCATGGTTCTACTACTTAAATATCATGCCTACTAGTTTGAATGAACAAACCGAACAGTTTGGGGAAAGGAATACCGGACAGGTCGTCTTCTTCAGGAAGTCCGGCGAGAACAGGCAACTCTGTTTTTGAAACTTCGGCTGAGAGGGCTAATCAACAGAATTTAAGAGTTAGGTTTGAAATTGAACCAGAGTACATGGGTTATTAGCACGATTGAATGTGTTTACCGTCAACTAGCGTGGTTCCGGCAAATTCCAGAATTTCTCCGGCGAAACCAGAAATCCAGCAAAGTCTTCTGTGACTGACTTTGAGTGACGGAATAATGTTAGTAGTGTCCTAGCAATAGATTAAAACAGCAAGAGAGGAAATTCTTACTGGTTTATGTTGAATACGGTTTTCCGGCGAGAATTGCAGTAAATTCCGGCGACAGTTTTCTTGTGCTCAAATGACTTGAAAACGCGACGAAAAATGGATTTGAGTGTATTTGAGACTGTTCTGAATCGTATAAATGATTGGAGACGGAATTATTTGAAACTTGAATGTCTTTCGGTTTCAAAACTCAACACTTGAAGTTCATTCAATCTAAACTTTAATTAGAAACCGATATGCGTCGGTTATAAGTTAACTAAACGAACGAAAACTGATTTGGCGATTTGGCTTACCGATTTCCTCTTATTCAAATACCAGTAACCGTTCATCCGAGTTTGCGTATAAAATTTAATTGTTTTCATAATACTAACAGAAAACAATTGGTGGCGGAGTGGTTTGGAGACGGATAGATAAATTGTTGAAGGCAGTTGACCCGGGTTCGAGTCCGGTCAGCTCCAACTATTTTTTATTTATTTTATTTTAACTTTTTATCAAAAATAATTTTTATAGTTTAGTTTATATATTAATTATGTAACGTTTAAACTCACAATACTCATAAATACTTAATGAAATTTCGTAACTTGGTATTTGATTACAAAACGAAGCGGGTTTTGGAGACCCGATTTATACAAATGTTACAACATGGGTGAGGGGAGGAAGAAGGGTCGTTAATTTTGAGGGAAAAAAGGAGGATACGGTGGTTTTTATAATGAGCTGAACTGAATGGACGAAATTGCCCTCACATGCCAAGCACGTGGGGTGTTTTAACAGAGTTATTTAACTGAAGTTAGGGCAGGGGACCAAGCGAGTTCATTTTTTACAAGTTTGGGTACCACGAGTGTAAATAGTAAACCACTGGGACCAACACTGAAATTTTTGCAAACCACAGGGACCAACCAAGCATTTAACTCTAATATTAACAAAAATAATATATACATGTGTTCGGTTCGTAAACTAAACATAACAACAAGTGAATAATGTCCTATGTAAATACGTTATCAGTTCGCTACGGTACCATTACGGTAGATAAAAAGTATATCGTATTTTAAAAGCCATAAGTGAAAATAATATGTTTAAAGGTAATTTTAAATTTTTAATGATAAAAAAGAAAAGAAAAGGTTAGTATAAATTTGGTCCCGAAATTAGTAGCTTCCTTCCTTTTTTAGTTTAAAAATTTTGAGAAGACTCATAAATCATATTTTCCCTCTCATTCCAAAAATTCCCTTCAACCTAATTCATATTCCCGCTCATCCAACCCTAAATCGTTTTACCCTTATGCTTCCTGGCACCAAATTCTTCATTGCCCGGCTTCAAGCTTTTATCTGGTTTACAGCCATAACCGTCCACTTCCCCCTGTTCGGGCGACGCTAGCAGCGAGCGACAGTGCTCGGCCACCAAGATAATTGACGGTGAAATCGTGAAGGTTGGTTTTTTCCAACAAGATTCGTAACTCGCCTTCTTCAGGAAGTCACAACGTTTGGAGGCGACAATAGAGAAGGTCATTTGATTTATTCATGGTTTAATTTGATTGGATGATTGTGTTGTTGCTTATATCTTGGTGTTGGTAATCTATAAATGGTGGTTCTTGGCTCTTTTAGCAGCCATGAGGACTTTGATTGTATAATTTCTAAATTTCATAATGGTATTCAGTGTTCTTGGCTATTTAGGGCTGTACATGTGGCATCATTCCAAGAATTGTTTGTGAACCATGGAACAGGGAACTTTGGAGGCAACTGGTAAGGTTCTGAAGATCTATTTAGGTTTTTTTTTTTTTTTTTTCCAGTTTTGACATAATATATGTGTGTTTAATCGGTTTTTTCTTAACAAGATGTGTATCTACTAGGAACAGTCATGTTGGTTTTTGGCATTGACATGTATTAGCTTTCATTAGCAATATTGATGTTATGGAGTACTCAAGATCAGTGGGAGCAATCACTCACATGTCTACTCTAAAGATATGTGTTAGGTAATCTCTTTGGTTTATTTGTTCTAAAGATATGTGTTAGGTAGGGGTGTTGTGCCTTTAAAAATGATATAAATTATTATGTGACACTGAATAGTTTGAATTCGCTAATTAAACATGATAACGATTTGTAGAAGAAGGTATCTCTAGAGGTTTTAAATCTGTTGAACACATGTTTTGCTTTTGTTGAAGGAATAAACTACGACTTGCAACACATCAACCACTGTTGTTGCAAAAAAAAAAAAAAAAACCTTAACGAATGATTAAAGTTGTTCTGGTTATAGTTGTTATTGCTAGGAAATTGAGTTCATGGTCCAATAAGCATATATGTTTTCTTTTTCCCCTACTATACAGCCACCATTCACCTACTACATGGAATGCATCACTTAGTTGATATATATGATAATTATATTAACTTTTGATGGTGATTTCATAACTAACAAACTAGTATTTTAATTTTACTAGCTTAATATATTATTCCACACCTTTTTTGTGTTTTCTAGCATTGTAGAATAAGGGGATTACATGAAGGTGACTTGTAGCTGGCCAGTTGCTCACATTTTATTTGAAGATTATTTGAGCATGATGATTGTATGCACTAAACTTGACAATTTACTCTTTCGTTTACACCAATGACGAAGATTTAGCAGGTGAGCTTTACTAATTGTGTTGATGATTTATTCTTCTTTTTTCTTTCTAATATGGGCATTAATCATAATAAATGTCAAATATTTAACTAATATTCTTATGGTTCATCAGAATATGAAAGAAAAAAAAACAGATTGCGAGTAGAATGATTTGACTTGGAATGTTATAGTTTATTTTTGAGTTATCGTTTGTCACATTATGAATTAGAACTTGATATTAATATTTTTTATCTTTAGGTATAATGTTCATGGGCATAAAGTTACTTGATTTATTACTCTTAGTAATCCTGATGCACATCATATAGATGTAGTCATTTTGTTCTATTTACTCAACTTTTGATCATGAAATATTTGTCACAAAATTAACGCTTGTGGTTTTGTTAACTTACAAGCATGGGTTTATTCATGTCTGTTTCAGGTGCCAACATTAAATTTAAACATTGATGTGAAGATGCTTGAACATGAACAAGTTTCAAATGCTGTTAGATGAGGTTTTCAACTCTTCATCTCATGGATGTATGCTCAGGAATCCCCTCTTTTTTACTCGTATTAACAAATTTATCTAGTGTTGAGTATGAATGTGAATATTATTGTAATATTGTGAATCGGTTGAAGTCATTATTTATGGATAATTCTTACAAAGTAGTCATTTTTTAAAATATTTGAGTTTATTTCATATTTGTGCGTGTGTATATGTATATCAATTGAAAGAAACTGGATCTTTTTAAACCGGTTGTAAAAGATTGTTTTTGTAGTAGTGTGTTCGGGACTAAAATGACATGGTAGTTGGGATTATTTTTGAGTCTCTAAGATAAACATATTAAGAACTAAAATGATGAGGTATTAAAGACTAATTTAGTGTATAAAACATCTATTAGGGACTAAATTGACATGAACTACGAGCCTAATGAAATGTATTAGAGATAACATTAATGGTTTAAAAACTGATTTTTAGTATCTAAAGAAAAAAGTTTGGGACTGAAATGTTGTAGTATCCGAGACTGATTTGCAGTCACTAAAGAATTGTATTGGGGACTGAAATGTTGTATCCGAGACTGATCTGCAGTCACTAAAGAATTGTATTGGGGACTGAAATGACTTGGATACAGAGACCAATTTAGGACTGAATTTATATGTATCATAGACTGATAGTTAGTCCTTGTTGGTGCTCTACAATAGGGACTGATTTTTAGTTACTAAAACCACTATTTAGGACTAGGTATCGGCCACTGGCTGGGGACTCGAAAATCAGTCCCTGATAATCATTAGTGACTCATTTGAATGTATCAGATACTGATTTTTCAGTCCTAGATACTCATTTTTTTGTAGTAATGGCCCATTTTCAAGCGAAGAACGAGAAGATGAAGAGAATGACGAAGAAGTATCAAACGAGGAAGCGCTTCATGCAGAAGGCGATCAGAAAGATGAAGAGAATGGAGCAGAAAGGGTTGAAGTGCAAAATAATGAAGAAAATCAAGAGCAAAACAAAAATGACGAATCAAATAATGTTGATTTGTTATATCAACTGATATACATCATGAGATAGGGCCAAATACACAAGAGTTTATCAGCATGGAAAGAACACCAAGTTCCCTCGATGAAATTACAGATTACATCCGAAACTATAGCACTCCTAACATTGCACACAATGTAAGTGCATATATGTACAATTACGATACATATCCATATTATATAGATATACATATACATTCTTATAAAAAAAACTTAATGTTTGCAGCAGGAAGATCAACCAGATGAAGGTAATCTGAATGTGCAAAATGAGCTAGGTCCGGATACACAAGAGTTGATCAACATGGGAAGAACACCAAGTTCTTTTGATGAAATTATAGATTACAACCGAAACTATAGCACTCCTAACGTAGCACACATTGTAAGTACATATATGTACAATTATGATACATATCCATATAATATAGATATACATATAAATTCTTATAAAAAAACTTAATGTTTGCAACACGAAGATCAACCAGATGAAGGTAATCTAAATGTGCAAAATGATGATGCTAGTGATTCAAATGAAGTAGCAAGAAGAGACTATGTATAACATGAAAAAAACAACAATCAACAAATGAAAGCAAAACTCCATTGAGATTCAAATTCCTATTGCTGAAAATGTAAGTGCTATATATAGTTTAAAAAATTTCAAATAAAATATCTATGTATGTATAACTAATAGTCATGAAATTCATGCAAATGTAGTTATAAAAAAATATCAAAAAAATGCAAAAGTTTGAGTTTGATTTCAAAGACATGAAAGGCATTTTCCAAGAAGCCATATCAAAGGTCCAACACACAATGGCATAAGGAAAAGCAAGTTAGATGGAACTGTTGGGTGAGCGGGTACAAAGCTTACAAGGAAAAAAGAAAAGGCTGAAATTGTGAACCTGGAATCAAGTAATGAAGAAGACAAATTACGTAATGAAGCCATTGAAGCACATGAAGAAGCGACTGATATTGAAGAAGAAAAAATAAAGCTGAAGTTACTAATGAAGAAACTACTGATAAAGAACGAAATGAAGCTGAGTTGCCAATAACACAAGAAACGTCAAATCAACAAAACACATTGTCTGAAAACATTAGCTCTGGGCTAATCAATGCTTTCATGGTTTCAACTAATAAAGCTGAAGAGGCTGCAAAAATCAAAGATGGTGCCACTGAAATGCCAAGTCATAATACTGATGAAACTACTTCGGATTTATTGAACGAAATGATACTTGCAACTAAGATAGTATCACTGGCAACTCACCATGAAAAATCATGTACTGAAGAAGAAGACCTCCAAGAAGCAGGCCCAAGTTTTCGCCTACTCTCACAAGAACCAAACTTTTTATGAAAAAGGCAAAAAGCCATTGATGATGCTGTCAGAGAACTACCATTTCTACAACCAGATCATCATGTTGATTTTCAAACACCAATTCAAGCTCCTAATCAACCCAACACATTATCAACTATGGTCCCATATATGCTAGAAAACAAGGAAAAAAGAATGACAATGTTGTCTTAAGCATTGAAGTCACCATACATTCAACGGCTAGTGGCAATCCGAGCCAAGATCACCAATGATTAAACCATGTTGATAGAGTATATCTTTGCTCCCACAGAAGAAACACAGTAAGTACACTTTTATTTGGTGTCATGACTAATATTTTTTGTACTATTATCTAATAAAATCTTTTTCAAAACAGGGAATCGTTTTCAAAGTAAAAGAAACAAGCCACTATTACAAGTGTTGTCACACCCCGATCCGCAGCGGAAAAGGTGATCGGGGCATGATTGGGTTATCATCAAAGCTCATGACATTTATTATGCGTTTCATATTCATTAAATACAATTTATTGGAAATTTACAATAAATATTACAACATGTTCTAACTATCAATCTAAGCTTCTTTGTTCTCTTCTAAGGCATATCCTATGTTTTCCTTGCTTCAACCTGTTCACCTGTATCATGTGTAAAAGGGTTTTTGGATCAACATAATGTTGGCGAGTGAATCCTATCGAAAACATTTGAACAAGTTTATTTAAATTGATTATGAAATATGTGCACAACCAAACATGAGTAAAAATAGATATAAACTTATTCAACAATCATAAGATATTAAATAAAGCATACATGAACAATAATGGAACATTTAGAGGCACGCGTTGCTCAACTCGTCTCTCACGAGGAACTGAGGGGCCTAATGTATGAATTGCATAAATATGATAATGTGAATACACAACTACAAACAATATAAACTCAATGATACACACATGAACAATAATGAATTTGATTTGAGGCACGCGTTGTTCAACTCGTCTCCCACGAGGAACTGATGGGCTTAATGAATGAGTTTCATATAATTTGACAAAATGAAATAAGTAATCACAACAATATAAACAATCTATGTTTAGATCATGACATGGTATGGCACAAGTTTAAATAAACGAGTTAATTATTTTGTGACACATGACACACCCCAAAACGTGTAATTAAAAGGGGTAAGTTGTAAGATTCACTCACAGTGGGTGCGTTCGGTTGATTATGTTGAATGCACGCGAAGTGGTTTTAACCACGAGTGAGATTAACCTAGATAAATCGCACTATGGTTTGGTAAGTAAACGGATTTTATTAATCTATTTTAGTAGGATTGTTGGGTGTATTTTTGTGAGTTTGAGGCTATTTTCTAACCTTAAAAATGTTATTTTTAAGTATTTTTAATTGATTTTTAATTAAAATAATTAAATAAAAATAATAAAAAAATTTGACTTTTTCTGACCGTTGACTTGACCGTTGACTGACCGTTGACCGGTTCGAATCGTGTATATAAGTGCGCTGGGTGAGGCTCGAACCCGAGACCTCCCGTACACGTGCACGCAGCTCTACCAACTGAGCTACGTGTCTAACCCGTTATATATCTGTTTTTAATTTTATATATATATTAATTATGTTAAACCGAAAATCCTTTATTTTTAAAAACGATTTTAATTGATTCGGACGGTGCGCTCCACAGGTCTCGAACCCGGGACCTGTGGGTTATGATAACACACAGTCCACCGCTGGACTGTGTGTACAACTTGTTAACTTAACTGATTTTTATTATACTTAAACACAATTTATTTATTTTCATTTCTGACTTATATAAAAAGGTAAATAATTGTCCGGGTCGATGCAGCAGACTGGACTCGAACTCGCGTGCTTTGATTAAACATACACACAGTCCACCACTGGACTGTGTGTCTAACTTGGTTATCTTTCCGGTTATTAATATACTTAACATATATCAGTATGACTCCGGTTCGGTTAATAAAAAAAATCATTTTTATTAAGGCCGCGTGTGTGGAACAGGATTCGAACTCGAGATGTTAGTGTTTATTGTGCACGCAGTCCACCGCTGGACTGTGTGTCTAACCCGAGTAATATCTTGCTTTTAATTATACTTAAACATTACCGAACATCGTCTTCTTCACTGGTTTTAACCAGAATCGGAACTCGACTGGTTCGATGATTAAAACATGTTCTTTAGTGACAGAGGGTTAATTACAAGTGAGATTACATAAAAAGAATGAAGAAATTAAGCGTGAGGTATACCGATTGAATTCCTCTGTTTCTCCGGCGAAACTCCGGCGACAGCAATCCCTTCCGGCGACGTGGGTCTTGCAGCAGCGAGTCTTCAGAAAGTTTGAAAAAGGTATGGGTGACTTCGGTATAAGTTCAAACGGTTTAGTAAGGCTCAGAAATGGGGAAAACGGTTTTCCGCGATGAGTAGAGATATTCCGGCGAGTGGAATTACGCCCAGTAAAGGTGTGGTTTTGAGCGAAAAAGTTTGCGGTGGGTTGTGGGTGAATTTATAGGGAGAAACCGAGATGTATTTGGCCCGATTTCCAACTGGATTCATTGGTTTGAATTTCTCCGGCGGTTATGACTTTGGTCGCGGACTCAAACATCGGTTATAACCGATATGGCGTTTATGATTTACGTTATAACTGAAAGAAACGTTAAGTTTCGCGAGATTACCGGGATTTCCGACGACTGCAACAATGGGCGCCGCTTTTGAATTCGGAATGTTATGATATCAATTAAATGATCTTAATGGTTAACAAAAGACATCAGTGGCGCAGTGGTTTGTGTGTTGTGTGTTAAGTTGTTGCCGGACCGGTTACTGACCCGGGTTCGAAACCCGGCAGAACCAAAACATTTTTATTTTGCGATTTTTAACAGTTTTTCAAAAACTAATTATATATTCCCGTATAATAATTGATTATGTATCGTTTAAAATTATTTTGGGCATTTAATTCGCAACGAAAATTTTAACTGACTGTTCGGTTGATAAACGGAGCGGGTTTTGTAACATCCGTCAAAAAACGGATTTACCAAACCCGCTCCGTTTATCAACCGAACAGTCAGTCAAAAATTTCCTTGCGAATTAAATGCCCAAAATATTTTTAAACGATCCGTAATCAATTATTATACGGGAATATATATTTAGTTTTTGAAAAACTGTTGAAAATCGCAAAATAAAAATGAAAGTACTCTGCCGGGTTTCGAACCCGGGTCTGTACCGAATCAGCAATCAAACTTATCGCACATCACACAAACCACTGCGCCACTTGTTCTGTTTGTTAAATAATGAAATCATTTAAATTATAAAGTAACGTTACGAATTCAAAACCGGCGCCCAAACAGTTCAGTCGTCGGAATCCCGGAAATCTCGCGAGTCTTAACTACAATTTACGTTATAACGTAAACCATTAACCAGACATCGGTTATAACCGATGTTTGAAGTCCGCGACCAAACCATAACCGCCGGAGTTTTTATGATTTACGAATCCAGTCCGAAATCAGACCAAATACATTTCGATTTTCCCCTATAAACTCACCCACAACACACTGCAAACACTTTCGCTCAAAACCACACCCTTTCTCGGCGAAAACTCCCTCGCCGGAACTTTTCTGTTCGTCGCCGGGAAACCGATTTCTTTATTTCTGAACCTCACTGAGCCCCTGAAGCTTATACCGGAGATACCCATACTTTTTCCAAGCTTTCCGGAGACTTGCTGCTGCAAGACACCTGACGCCGGAGTTGATTGCTGTCGCCGGAGTTCTGCCGGAAAACAGAGGGTCCAGTCGGTATACCTCTTCGCTTATTTTCTTTATCTTTTCACCCTTATCTTACCGTAATGAACTGAAACACACTAATAAACTGATAAAAATCTTGAACCAGTCGATTTCCGATTCCTGGTTATATTTCAGTGAAGAAGACGATGTATTGTTATCATATAAGTTTAATATAAATCAGGATACGGGTTAGACACACAGTCCAGCGGTGGACTGTGTGCACGTTAAACATGCAAAGGTCTCGAGTTCGATTCCCGTCTCACACACGCTGCCTTAATAAAAATCATTTTTTTTGTTAAACTGAACCGGAGTCGTCACTTGTATATGTTAAGTATATTGATAACCGGATTAATAACCAAGTTAGACACACAGTCCAGCGGTGGACTGTGTGTTTGTTTATATCACTAGACACGAGTTCGAGTCCGGTCTTCTGCACCGACTCGGACAATTATCTCTTCTTTTTAAATAAGGCAGAAAAGGAAATAACTAATTAGTATTTAAGTATAATAAAAATCGAATTATATAACATGTTGAACACACAGTCCAGCGGTGGACTGTGTGTTAGATTAAACCACAGGTCCCGGGTTCGAGACCTGTGGAGTGCACGACCGATTCGCTTAAAATGTTTTTAAAATAAAATGAATTTCGGTTTAATCTAATTAATATATATATATAATTAAAATCAGATATATAACGGGTTAGACACGTAGCTCAGTTGGTAGAGCTGCGTGCACGCGTACGGGAGGTCTCGGGTTCGAGCCTCACTCAGCGCACTTGTATTCCGAATTGAACCGGTCAACGGTCAGGTCAACGGTCAACGGGCCGGTCAACGGTCAGAAAAAAATAAATTTTTTTATTATTTTTATTTAATTATTTTAATTAAAAATCAATTATAAATACTTAAAAATAACATTTTTAAGGTTAGAAAATAGCCTCAAACTCACAAAAATACACCCAACAATCCTACTAAAATAGTTTAATAAAATCCGTTTACTTACCAAACCATAATGCGATTTATCTAGGTTAAACTCACTCGTGGTTAAAATCACTTCGCGTGCATTCAACGTCATCAACCGAACGCACCCACTGTGAGTGAATCTTACAATTCCCCCTTTTAAATTACACGATTTGGGGTGTGTCATGTGTTATGAAAATAACTAATTTATTTATTTAAACTTGTGCCATACCACATCATGACTTAAACTTAGATTGTTTTTATTGTTGTGATTTACTTATATTCCTGTTGTCAAATTATATGAAACTCATACATTAAGCCCATCAGTTCCTCGTGGGAGACGAGTAGAACATCGCGTGCTTCAATTCAAATTCATTATTGTTCATGTGTGTATCATTGAGTTTATATTGTTTGTAGTTGTGTCATTCATATTATCATGTTTATGCAATTCATTCATCAGGCCCCACAGTTCCTCGTGAAAGACGAGTTGAGCATCGCGTGCCTCTAATTGTTCCATTATTGTTCATGAGTGTTTCATTTAACATCTTATGATTGTTGATTAAGTTACATCTATTTTTACTCATGTTTGGTTGTGCATATATTTCATAATCAATTTAAATAAATTTGTTCAAATGTTTTCCATAGGATTCACTCGCCAACATTATGTTGATCCAAAAAACCTTTTTACACATGATACAGGTGAACAGGTTGAAGCAAGGAAAACATAGGATATGCCTTAGAAGAGAACAAAGAAGTTTAGATTGTTAGTTAGATCATGTTGTAACATTATTGTAAATTTCCATTTAATTTGTATTAATGAATATGAAACGCTTAGTAAATGTCATGAGCTTTGATGATAACCCAATCATGCCCCGATCACCTTTTCCGCTGCGGGTCGGGGTGTGACAGATTGGTATCAGAGCCATGACTATAGGGATATAGGATAGGTTATTAGACCCTTAGAGCCTATACTATAGTCTGCCTAAATTTTAAATTGATTAGGTGGTTACATACAAACTTGTGATATTTATTTGTTTCATATTTGTTTACATTTCAGTCAAACATACATGCTTATATACATATTCATTATACATATATACATATTCATTATACATATATCGATGTTCATGTATTCAATTTATTTTCATACTCTCATTATCCAAAGATTTTGTGCAATTTTCAAATCTCATCAAAGTAAGTTCTGCGACGGGCATGTAGTAACTGGAAGGGTACAAGTACCGGTAGTCGGAACGTCCTGTCTAGGCTGGCATTCGTATAAATCCAATATAACGGACCAGTTTGCCTACCTGGGGACCAACGATGAGAGTACGAAGGACCTATTAGGCCAAAGCATGCCACACCAAACGTCGTTCGAGCTAACCTACTTTGAGGTGTCACCGTGTCTACACCTGGACACATTCCGAACATCACACGTTGTATACATATTTCTCGATTTTCTCCGGGTTTTTGTGTACGCAACCAGGCAGAAACCGTGCGAACCATATGAAAAACCGGTATTCATGGGGGCCCACATGATTACACAGGTAAAGTATGGCGGCATGAAGGGCCTAACAGCGAGCAAAGCCCAAGACATCCTATGGATGTAGTATTTTTCTATAATTATTTATGAATGTTCATCCCTAATGCGACCCATGATCCCAAAAGCATCCCACTCATACTCTTGTCATGTATTCCTTGTAGATGTCTTCTAACCTCGCCCGTAGGAAGACGAGAGCAAGAAAAGCCCGCGAACGCGTGGCTGCCTTAATCGCTCAACAAACGGCTGCCGTAATACCCAACATTGTAATCCAAATTCAACAAGCAGTTACCGATAATCCTGTCAATCAAGCAAACCAAAACATTTTCAACTCTTCCCCAAATACCACTAAATGCACCTACAAGCATTTCAAATCATGCGACCCTCCGAAATACAAAGGGACTGAAGGCGTCACCGCTCTCCTCCATTGGTTTGAAGAAATGGAGAATACATTTCTAAATTGCGAGTGCCCTGACGATCGCAAAGTGCGATACGCTACCGGTCGATTATATAGGATAGCACTTACTTGGTGGAACACAGAGAAGGCCAAACGAGGTGTGGAAGATGCTATGTCCTTAACTTGGAACGAATTGAAGGAAATCATGACCAGACGATTTTGCCCAAGGAGCGAAATCAAGAAGTTAGAAGATGAATTTTACTCATTGAAGCAAATGGAAGGAGACCACATCACCTACAACAAAAGATTCCTCGAATTACATCAAATGGTTCCCAACATGTTAACTCCCCTCTACCGTTTGATAGAGCACTACATTCGTGGCCTTCCGCCACAGATTCAAGACCCTGTAATAAGTACCAAGCCTGCAACTTTGGAAGCAGCAATGGAGCTAGCAACAGAGCTCACCAAGAACCGAATCCGAAACAAAGACTTCAAGGAGGAGAAGAAGAAGGATAAAGAATCGACTGAAACCTCCGACTCCACTCAAACCGAATCCCCTTCTCAACCCAATCCTAAGAGAAGAAGAGTCGGGCGACTTTTCGCTGCTACTCAACGAAATCCACCAGTTTTGCACGCTATACCCATCCGAGCTATCCCAATCACCCAAGTGGCACCCAACTCAGCTTACCCAGATAAGAAACCATATCTTGGACCTCACCCTCGATGCAACAACTGTTTTTATCACCATCCCCTTACTTTACCTTGCCGGCTATGTACAGCTTGTGGACGCTATGGTCATTTGAACAATGTTTGTCGCACCTTTCAAAACCAAACCTCTCCTACTCAAAACATGACCCAAACTTATTATCAACCCCAATACCCCATGTTCCCATATGCTCGAGCTTGCTTCAATTGTGGCGACCCTACCCACTTTAGAAACACATGCCCTTAATTGGTTAACGTTATCAACACTCAAGCCCAATCAAACCCAGTTAACCAAGTAAACCAAGAAAACCCAACCACTATGCCACCAGCAAGAGAAAGAGTCTTCAATATCAACGCCAATCCTGTCGAAGATAATGACGGCCCAAACGAAGATACTCAGCTAGTCCTCTTCGCTGAAGATCCAGATTCAACTCCTATCATTTAGTTTTATGTTTTTATCACATGTGTAGACTGTTAGAGTAATTATGGTATATTATATATTATATATTGTTTTCAGTATATGCTTTTGCTGAGGCCGCAGCTCCCCATCCATCGAGGTTGAGTTTGATCCCCATTTTATTATGCGGTTGATCAGGGCGTGCCCGCACGATCGGCTCCGTTTGTTTGAGCCTTGATCGGTTATTTCATTTTACATTTCAATACATGCAATACGTTCGGCTCCGTTTGATTGAGCCTTGAGCGCACATTTCAATTTACATTTCCAGTTCATGCAATACGTTCGGCTCCGTTTGATTGAGCCTTGAGCGCACATTTCAATTTACATTTCCAGTTCATGCAATACGTTCGGCTCCGTTTGATTGAGCCTTGAGCGCACAGATAATTTCATTATCAGTATCTTGTGGTTGTGGTGTTTGTAGTAGAGTCGCATCGAACTAACCATAACTTGCGGATAAAGTCAACGAAAATTTGACAAGGATATGGTGGATACGCCGATGGTACTTCCTATATATAAGTATTCTTGTCAAATGATCGGAGGCATTATCAGGCGGTTATGAGAGGTTCCATGCATAGGCTGATTGTGTGATGGTTGTTTAGATTAAGTTGTTCAATTTCAGTACATTCAATACGTTCGGCTCCGTTTGATTGAGCCTTGAGCGCACATACAATTTCATTCAATACGTTCGGCTCCGTTTGATTGAGCCTTGAGCGCACAGACAATTTCATTATCAGTATCTTGTGGTTGTGGTGTTTGTAGTAGAGTCGCATCGAACTAACCATAACTTGCGGATAAAGTCAATGAAAATTTGACAAGGATATGGTGGATACGCCGCTGGTACTTCCTATATATAAGTATTCTTGTCAAATGATCGGAGGCATTATCAGGCGGTTATGAGAGGTTCCATGCATAGGCTGTTTGTGTGGTTAAGTTATTCATATTCAGTACATGCAATACGCTCGGCTCCGTTTGATTGAACCTTGAGCACACAATTTCAATTTCAGTACATTCAATACGTTCGGCTCCGTTTGATTGAGCCTTGAGCGCACATCCATTTCATTTTCAGTACATGCAATACGATCGGCTCCGTTCGATTGAGCCTTGATCGCCCAGATATATTTCATTTCAGTATTTTATGTTTGTTGTATTGGTTGTAGAGTTATAGGACTAATCATAATTCACTGATAAAACCAATGAAAATTTGACAAGAATATGGTGGATACGCCGCTGGTACTTCCTATATATAAGTATTCTTGTCAAAGGATCAGAGGCATTATCGGACGGTTATGAGAAGTTCTATGTAGGATTTATTAGTTTCTTGGTAACCAATCATAACTTGTGGATAAAACTAATGAAAATTTGGCAAGAATATGGTGGATACGCCGCTGGTACTTCCTATATATAAGTATTCTTGCCAAAGGATCAGAGGCATTATCAGGCGGTTATGAGAAGTTCCATGTAGGATTTAGTATTGCCTTGGTTGGAATTTGTGTTACATTTACATCATCATGCTATTTAAAGAGATTGGATTGTGATCCATTTCTACATAAACTAACCTCTCCATCATAACAAACGAGAGAGGAACTTCCATCATTCAAACATATATGCTATCAGAATGTGGATTCAAATATTTGCTGTTGTGTTTATTCATGTTCAAATATTTGCTGATGTGTTTATTCATGTTCAAATATTTGCTGATGTGTTTATTCATGTTCGAATATTTGCTGTTGTGTTTACCTATGTTCAAATATCAGCTGTTCAAATATAAGTATTTACAAGAATACTTATAAATAAAACACAACAGCTGATATTTGAACATAATTAAACACAACAGCTAATATTTGAACATAAATAAGCACAACAGCTAATATTTGAATCCACATTCTGATAGCATATATGTTTGAATGGTGGAAGTTCCTCTCTCGTTTGTTATGATGGAGAGGTTAGTTTATGTAGAAATGGAACACAATCCAATCTCTTTAAATAGCAAGATGATATAAATGTAACACAAATTCCAACCAAGGCAATACTAAATCCTACATGGAACTTCTCATAACCGCCTGATAATGCCTCTGATCCTTTGGCAAGAATACTTATATATAGGAAGTACCAGCGGCGTATCCACCATATTCTTGCCAAATTTTCATTAGTTATATCCACAAGTTATGATTAGTTACCAAGAAACTAATAAATCCTACATAGAACTTCTCATAACCGTCCGACAATGCCTCTGATCCTTTGACAAGAATACTTATATTAGGAAGTACCAGCGGCATATCCACCATATTCTTGTCAAATTTTCATTGGTTTTATCAGTGAATTATGATTAGTCCTATAACTCTACAACCAATACAACAAATATAAAATACTGAGATGAAATATATCTGTGCGATCAAGGCTCAATCAAACGAAGCCGATCGTATTGCATGTACTGAAAATGAAATGTCTGTGCGCTCAAGGCTCAATCAAACGGAGCCGAACGTATTGAATGTACTGAAATTGAAATTGTCTGTGCGCTCAAGGCTCAATCAAACGGAGCCGAACGTATTGTATGTACTGAAAATGAATAACTTAATCTAAACATCAATCACACAAACAGCCTATGCATGGAACCTCTCATAACCGTCTGATAATGCCTCCGATCATTTGACAAGAATACTTATATATAGGAAGTACCAGCGGCGTATCCACCATATTCTTGTCAAATTCTCATTGACTTTATCCGCAAGTTATGATTAGTTCTATGCGACTCTACAACAAACACAACAACCACAAGATACTGATAATGAAATTGTCTGTGCGCTCAAGGCTCAATCAAACGGAGCCGAACGTATTGCATGTACTGAAAATGAAATTGTATGTGCGCTCAAGGCTCAATCAAACGGAGCCGAACGTATTGCATGTACTGAAAATGAACAACTTAATCTAAACAACAATCACACAAAGCCTATGCATGGAACCTCTCATAACCGCCTGATAATGCCTCCGATCATTTGACAAGAATACTTATATATAGGAAGTACCAGCGGCGTATCCACCATATTCTTGTCAAATTCTCATTGACTTTATCCACAAGTTATGATTAGTTCTATGCGACTCTACAACAAACACCACAACCACAAGATACTGATAATGAAATTGTCTGTGCGCTCAAGGCTCAATCAAACGGAGCCGAACGTATTGCATGTAATGGAAATGTAAAATGAACTGTGCGATCAAGGCTCAATCAAACGGAGCCGATCGTGCGGGCACACCACAGTTCAACCGCATAATAAAATGGGGAACAAGCTCAAACCTCATGGATGGGGAGCTGCGGCCTCGGCAAATGCATATATTGAAAACAATAAACAATAATTACTCTAACAGTCTACACATGGAACCTCTCATAACCGCCAGATAATGCTTCTGATCCTTTGACAAGAATACTTATATATAGGAAGTACCAGCGGCGTATCCACCGTATTCTCGTCAAAGTTTCATTGGCTTTATCCTTAAGTTATGTTTGGTTCTATGTGATAAAGAAAAACATAAAACTAAACGATAGGAGTTGAATCTGGATCTTCGCCGAAGAGGACTAGTTGGGTATCTTCGTTTGGGCCGTCATTATCTTCGACAGGATTGGCGTTGATATTGAAGACTCTTCCTCTTGCTGGTGGCCTAGTGGTTGGGTTTTCTTGGTTTACTTGGTTAACTGGGTTTGATTGGGCTTGAGTGTTGATGACGTTAACCAATTGAGGGCATGTGTTTCTAAAGTGGGTAGGGTCGCCACAATTGAAACAAGCTCGAGCATATGGGAACATGGGGTATTGGGGTTGTTGATAGGTTTGGTTTATGGTTTGAGTAGGGGAAAATGTTTGGTTTTGAAAGGTGCGACAAACCTTGCTCAAATGACCATAGCGTCCACAAGCTGTACATAGACGACAAGGTAGGGTATGGGGATGGTGATAAAAACAGTTGTTGCATCGAGGGTGAGGTCCAAGATATGGTTTCTTATTTGGGTAAGTTGAGTTGGGTGCCACTTGAGTGATTGGGATAGCTTGGATGGGTATGGCGTGTAAAACTGGTTGATTTCGTTGGGTAGCAGCGAAAAGTTGCCCGTCTCTTCTTCTCATAGGATTGGGTTGAGAAGGGGATTCGGTTTGGGTGTAGTCGGAGGTTTCAGTCGGTGCTTTATCCTTCTTATTCTCCTCCTTGAAGTCTTTATTTCGGATTCGGTTCTCGGTGAGCTCTGTTGATAGCTCCATTGCTGCTTCCAAAGTTGCAGGCTTGGTACTTATTACAGGGTCTTGAATCTTTGACGGAAGACCACGAATGTAGTGCTCGATCAAACGGTAGAGGGGAGTGAACATGTTGGGAACCATTTGATGTAACTCGAGGAATCTTTTGTTGTAAGTGGTGTGGTCTCCTTCCATTTGCTTTAACGAATAAAATTCATCTTCTAATTTCTTGATTTCGCTCCTTGGGCAAAATCGTCTTGTCATGATTTCCTTCAATTCGTTCCAAGTTAAGGTCATAGCATCTTCAACACCTCGTTTGGACTTCTCTGTATTCCACCAAGTAAGTGCTATCCCATATAATCGACCGGTAGCATATCGCACTTTGCGATCGTCAGGGCAATCGCAATTTAGAAAAGTGTACTCCATCTCTTCAAACCAATGGAGGAGTGCGGTGACACCTTCAGTCCCTTTGTATTTCGGAGGATCGCATGATTTGAAATGCTTGTAGGTGCATTTAGTGGTATTTGGGGGAGAGTTGATAATGTTTTGGTTTGCTTGATTGACAGGATTAGCGGTAAGTGCTTGTTGAACTTGGATTACAATGTTGGGTATTACGGCAGCCATTTGTTGAGCGATTAAGGCAGCCATGCGTTCGCGGGCTTTTCTTGCTCTCGTCTTCCTACAGGCGAGGTTAGAAGACATCTACAAAGAATACATGACAAGAGTATGAGTTGGATGTTTTTGGGTTCATGGGTCGCATTAGGAATGAACATTCATAAAATAATTATAGAAAAATAAATCTACTACATCCATAGGATGTCTTGGGTTTTGCTCGCCGTTAGGCCCTACATGCCGCCATACTTTACCTTTGTAATCATGTGGGCCCCCATGAATACCGGTTTTTCATATGGTTCGCACGGGTTTGCCAGGTTGCGTACACAAAAACCCGGAGAAAATCGAGAAATATGTATACAACGTGTGATATTCGGAATGTGTCCAGGTGTAGACACGGTGACACCTCAAAGTAGGGTTAGTTCGAACGACGTTTGGTGTGGCATGCTTTGGCCTAATAGGTCCTTCGTACTCTCATCGTTGGTCCCTAGGTAGGTAAACTGGTCCGTTATATTGGATTTATACGAATGCCAACCTAGACAGGACGTTCCGACTACCGGTACTTGTACCCTTCCATTTACTACATGCCCGTCGCAGAACTTACTTTGATGAGATTTGAAAATTGCAACAAAATCTTTGGATAATGAGAGTATGAAAATAAATTGAATACATGAACATCGATATATGTATAATGAATATGTATATAAGCGTGTATGTTTGACTGTAAATGTAAACAAATATGAAACAAATAAATATCACAAGTTTGTATGTAACCACCTAATCAATTAAAATTTAGGCAGACTATAGTATAGGCTCTAAGGGTCTAATAACCTATCCTATATCCCTATAGTCATGGCTCTGATACCAATCTGTCACACCCCGACCCGCAACGGAAAAGGTGATCGGGGCATGATTGGGTTATCATCAAAGCTCATGACATTTATTATGCGTTTCATATTCATTATATACAATTTATTGGAAATTTACAATAAATATTACAACATGTTCTAACTATCAATCTAAGCTTCTTTGTTCTCTTCTAAGGCATATCCTATGTTTTCCTTGCTTCAACCTGTTCACCTGTATCATGTGTAAAAGGGTTTTTGGATCAACATAATGTTGGCGAGTGAATCCTATCGAAAACATTTGAACAAGTTTATTTAAATTGATTATGAAATATGTGCACAACCAAACATGAGTAAAAATAGATATAAACTTATTCAACAATCATAAGATATTAAATAAAGCATACATGAACAATAATGGAACATTTAGAGGCACGCGTTGCTCAACTCGTCTCTCACGAGGAACTGAGGGGCCTAATGTATGAATTGCATAAATATGATAATGTGAATGACATAACTACAAACAATATAAACTCAATGATACACACATGAACAATAATGAATTTGATTTGAGGCACGCGTTGTTCAACTCGTCTCCCACGAGGAACTGATGGGCTTAATGAATGAGTTTCATATAATTTGACAAAATGAAATAAGTAATCACAACAATATAAACAATCTATGTTTAGATCATGACATGGTATGGCACAAGTTTAAATAAACGAGTTAATTATTTTGTGACACATGACACACCCCAAAACGTGTAATTAAAAGGGGGAAGTTGTAAGATTCACTCACAGTGGGTGCGTTCGGTTGATTATGTTGAATGCACGCGAAGTGGTTTTAACCACGAGTGAGATTAACCTAAATAAATCGCACTATGGTTTGGTAAGTAAACGGATTTTATTAATCTATTTTAGTAGGATTGTTGGGTGTATTTTTGTGAGTTTGAGGCTATTTTCTAACCTTAAAAATGTTATTTTTAAGTATTTTTAATTGATTTTTAATTAAAATAATTAAATAAAAATAATAAAAAATTTTGACTTTTTCTGACCGTTGACTTGACCGTTGACTGACCGTTGACCGGTTCGAATCGTGTATATAAGTGCGCTGGGTGAGGCTCGAACCCGAGACCTCCCGTACGCGTGCACGCAGCTCTACCAACTGAGCTACGTGTCTAACACGTTATATATCTGTTTTTAATTATATATATATATTAATTATGTTAAACCGAAAATCCTTTATTTTTAAAAACGATTTTAATTGATTCGGACGGTGCGCTCCACAGGTCTCGAACCCGGGACCTGTGGGTTATGATAACACACAGTCCACCGCTGGACTGTGTGTACAACTTGTTAACTTAACTGATTTTTATTATACTTAAACACAATTTATTTATTTTCATTTCTGACTTATATAAAAAGGTAAATAATTGTCCGGGTCGATGCAGCAGACTGGACTCGAACTTGCGTGCTTTGATTAAACATACACACAGTCCACCACTGGACTGTGTGTCTAACTTGGTTATCTTTCCGGTTATTAATATACTTAACATATATCAGTATGACTCCGGTTCGGTTAATAAAAAAAATCATTTTTATTAAGGCCGCGTGTGTGGAACAGGATTCGAACTCGAGACGTTAGTGTTTATTGTGCACGCAGTCCACCGCTGGACTGTGTGTCTAACCCGAGTAATATCTTGCTTTTAATTATACTTAAACATTACCGAACATCGTCTTCTTCACTGGTTTTAACCAGAATCGGAACTCGACTGGTTCGATGATTAAAACATGTTCTTTAGTGACAGAGGGTTAATTACAAGTGAGATTACATAAAAAGAATGAAGAAATTAAGCGTGAGGTATACCGATTGAATTCCTCTGTTTCTCCGGCGAAACTCCGGCGACAGCAATCCCTTCCGGCGACGTGGGTCTTGCAGCAGCGAGTCTTCAGAAAGTTTGAAAAAGGTATGGGTGACTTCGGTATAAGTTCAAACGGTTTAGTAAGGCTCAGAAATGGGGAAAACGGTTTTTCCGGCGATGAGTAGAGATATTCCGGCGAGTGGAATTACGTCCGGTAAAGGTGTGGTTTTGAGCGAAAAAGTTTGCGGTGGGTTGTGGGTGAATTTATAGGGAGAAACCGAGATGTATTTGGCCCGATTTCCAACTGGATTCATTGGTTTGAATTTCTCCGGCGGTTATGACTTTGGTCGCGGACTCAAACATCGGTTATAACCGATATGGCATTTATGATTTATGTTATAACTGAAAGAAACGTTAAGTTTCGCGAGATTACCGGGATTTCCGACGACTGCAACAATGGGCGCCGGTTTTGAATTCGGAATGTTATGATATCAATTAAATGATCTTAATGGTTAACAAAAGACATCAGTGGCGCAGTGGTTTGTGTGTTGTGTGTTAAGTTGTTGCCGGACCGGTTACTGACCCGGGTTCGAAACCCGGCAGAACCAAAACATTTTTATTTTGCGATTTTTAACAGTTTTTCAAAAACTAATTATATATTCCCGTATAATAATTGATTATGTATTGTTTAAAATTATTTTGGGCATTTAATTCGCAACGAAAATTTTAACTGACTGTTCGGTTGATAAACGGAGCGGGTTTGGTAAATCCGTTTTTGACGGATGTTACAAGTGTATATTCGAAGGAATGTACCTTGGAATCAAAGTACCAATTGGCATCTTGGATGCATGGGTATTTATCCTCAACACAGAAGAAAAGAAAAAAGGTCCAAATTCACCATTGAGATTGTTTTGTGAAACGAATAATGTGGTATGTTGTTTGTTTATTAACTTCTTATTAACCAATCACGTAATGACATCACATTCAGAAACTGACTAATCACATAATGACATAATAGATGCAGCCTCTTGACTATTTTAAAGTAGAATTTGATGATCACAACATGATAGATATACTGACAGAGAATTTAGAGATTACCATGAAAAAGTTTAACATCAAATCAATCAATGACATCGATCTGTTATTCATGCCAATCATTTCTTCGAATCATATATATTGTATATGTTTCAATTTGAGAGCCCTGAAGATTGATATCTTGGATAACAGTAAATCTTCAAACCCAAGCTGGTTAAATACAATGAAATCCCATTTCACCTAGTAAATATTGTTCTCAATAACTTTACTTATATACAAAGAATGTTTATAAAATTACGTAATGACTTGTTAGTAATTATGTAATGCTTATGTTTCAATCAGAGAGAAGCCCTGTGCAACTTCCTGCATGTACAATCACACCCAAATGCCAAACAGTTGTTCAACAAACAACCAACAAGGAAGGAGATGGATTGGAGAACAACAAACAATGGTATTGACTGTGACGTTTTTACCATGAGAAACATGGAGACGTATATGAGCACATATACAAGAAGATGGGTTAGTGGCTTAAACAAAGAGTCTCCAGCTCAACAAGCGCAACTCAATGACCCGCGTTACAAATATCTTGCAAAGATCCTACTCTCAGATGTTAATGAAGAACAAAATGTTGTTAACAGATTTGCACGGGAGTACATTGGCTTGGATGCTAATGAGAAAGCAAAAATGAAAGAAACCTACTCGAAAGACTTGAACAAAGGAAAAACGAGTTTGTTTAATGGTGAAAAACATTGAATTACTTTACTTTATGTTCGTATTTTGATACACTATGTTTGTTTTGTTGGTTTATGGGTTTGTGGGTATGATGGGGTCAGTTAAAACAATGGGTATGTTCTTTTTGGTTTTGATGGTAAAACAGTACGTTTGTTGGTTACATTTGAATGTTTTGTTTGTTGGTTTACTTGGTTAAAATCTATGGATGTCTATGAAACATCTGTTTTCCTGTGTATATGTAATCACAAAAAAATGTCACTTGTATATATGTAATCACGTAACAAATCATTCATCACTTGAACTACAAGCAGGACAATCTGTTCCGTTACTTGTGCTAGCCTTGTTTTCTTTGGTTGCACCAGTTCCATTGCTTGGACCAGCATCAGTTCAATTCGCATTACCATTCGGATCAACTCTAGTAAGAACAGTACAAGTCCGTCTATCATGACCAATAACACCACATATTTTGCATGATCTTTTCCTCTTCTCTGCCCGACTAATAGCTTGTTCACGTGCAGACTTATACCTTTTGCGTGAACCGCAACCCTTGTTCCTAATGCCCGTAGGACAACGAACAGCAGGCTCAGATTCTGTTCCATGTGAAGCCCCAATAATAGATTCAATGATATGTCTTTTGTTTACAAATAACTTCTCATGTCTTCCTTCATCAGACTTGTTGGCAATGCCTTTCAAATTGTCTCTAAACAACTTAAGTTGATCAAAATTAGTGATCAACTTATTAATAATGTACTCACTTGAGTGCATTATCTCACGAACAACATCAAAAACAGTTTCATCCTGAACGTTTTCACCATCACGCAAAACCACAAACATACATGACTAGGAAGGTGAATTACGAATCACATCTCTCGTCCACCGTTCAACAATATGTTTCTTAGGAAATTCATTAATATTGCACAATCTTAAAACATAGAAAGCATGACGGCACAACAAACCATATCGCTCAAAACGCTTGCAACTACATAATAGGGTCACCTCTTCCAAATTAAAAATGACCTTCAATAGCCAATTAAGTTTTCAGTATAACCACGTAATGTCGCATATGTACATATTCCCTTAGATTGTGTTTCTAAATATAGATATAATCACGTAATATCACTTATGTAAATCACATAACATGAGAAAAAAATGTTTTTTTACCATAAGTATAATCACGTAAATACACCTGTAATCACATAATAACACACAAAAAAGCCTAAGCATACCTCCAAAACTCCGTAATCACATAATAACACACAAAAAAGCCTAAACATACCTCCAAAACTCCATTCCCATTTGCAGCAGAACGATCTCTAATCAAGAACTTCCCATTATCACCATCATTTGAAACAAACACATTCAAACATTTGTTGAAGGCTGAATTAATTTCTTCCTAAACATCAAAAAAGATAGTCCTTGTATAAATCAAAAGCTTAAACCTCAAGGGCATAATCAGTCCAAAAGTCTGGAGTTGTATACCTTGTATCATGTTCATTTTTCCTGTGAGTATACCTTTGGGATTCCATAGCAGTTTCAGAATGACTCAAGAATTCAAGAAGCGTCAATTGAGCATTAGAAACTTGCCCAAAGAAATGATTTTCACATTCAGATCTTTATGTAGTACGCATGAGACCTGGCGTTGGCTCATCACGATAAAAAGCAGGAATCCACATGTCTCTAATTCGGTAAATGTCACAAAGCCAATCATGGTTAAAGAGATTAACGTCAAACATAATAAGCTCCCATCCTTTCTCAAATTCGTCCGGAGAAATAGAATCACTCCAGACAATACTACAAATCCGCTGTTTAAATCATCATTGTTGCATAACGCATAGCCAACCTAAAAAAATAAAAAAAAATATTATATAAAGGATGCAATCATGCTGATAACCACGTAATGCTTTTAACCTGCAAGTGTAATCACGTAATAAGCATAAAAAATACATTGTCATCAACTTTCTTCATATGTTCCACATGCACAATCTATGCCTGCTATTAGAAAAAAAAAGAAGAAATAGCTTGTTTCTTAGCTGCATCTTGATCACTAACAACAACCAGTGGTTCCTTGCCAAAACACTTCTTGAAACACTCTAATAGCCATGAATATAGTTCAGTTGTATCTAATCTCAATAAACCACCTCCAAGAGTAACAATCCAAAAGTGGTTGTCAATCCTAGTAAATGGAACAAATATCCTTTTATACCTGAAAAACACAACACATTGCTTAAAAAATTCAATAGCAAAAAATAATTATGTAGGATGAATATAATTACGTAATGACATACTTGTTTAAGTTGTAAGTTGAATTAAATGACACAACATCACCAAAAACCTTGAAATTCCTTTTAGATTGCTCATCAGCCCAAAAAAGTCCGGTTAACTGTCGTTGACTATCAATAGTATACTCGAAAGAACAATCAGGAAGAAACTCTTTCTTCTTCTTCTTCAGCATATTAACCAACATATTAGCATCAAACTCCCCAATATATGTATTTTGATTCCTTTTAAAGTTTTTAAAATCCACTGCAGTAGCACCAACATTTTTGAAACCACCACAAATCATCCTCATTACATTAAAAGCCCAAACAGGACCAATATTAACCTTGGACATACTGCATAACACTTGCATTTGCTGATATGTCAAATGGCGTGACGACGGAAGAAATTGCATATCTTTTTTAGAAACAAACTTATGATTATGTTCCTCAACAAACTTATAAACTTTAAATTTATACCATCATCTGAATTCAATCCCAGTTGATCATTACAGCCTGTTCTTTGGGATGGTTTGCACCTAGTGAACGCCTTTTCTTTACCATCATCAATGGAATTGAATGTTTTAGATGGTTTCATTCCTTATTTTGAACATACAAAGTACTTCGTTCTCAAAACATTACCTTGAACATATTGACCTCCTTTACGAATACTAAAACCTCTTGTTTTAGCATATGTTTCGTAAAACTCATACGCGTCATCAATTGAAGCAAATTCCATACCAACACACGGCTAGGGCCGTCCTAAATAACCTGTACCCGAACACCGTAATTGACCCAATCCGATAAACAATTAGACCCGTTTAACCCGAACCCGATCTACCGCAAAACTCGAACCCGTTTACCTTTTCTCGGTTTGGTTTTCGGATTGGATTTGCTGGTTACGGGTCAACCCAAAAAACCCGATGTAGTATCAGCAGAAATCCCGAAATTTCGTAAGGGATGATTCACTTACCTATTAAGAGTTATCTGTTACTTAAAATACATCTCTATCGGCAAACGATTTTCATCATATATACATCCAGCAGCTTACGAATCATACTTACTCTTCTTCCCATGAGTTCCAACCTTTTATTCAAGTTTTAAGCTTCCAAGTTCCAATCTATCCACCTTTGCTAAGGTTCGGTCCTTTAGAACTTGTTTTACATTCGTATAATTTGATTATTGTAGAATATTAAAAAAACGGGAGAAGGGTGATGATTATTACCTTATTCAGAGCTTTCTGACAATATTGTTGCATATGGAGAGAAGGAAGAAATACTTTTCTAATTTTACCTCTGAGTTTCGTAGGAACTAGAAAGTCTTTTTGAAATCGAGTATATTATTTTGTAGTTTTTTATTATTATTTATGGTGCTTAGTCATAGCCACAGCTAGCCTACTAGCTAACCGCTATTTTTAGAGTAATTATTTGGAGAACTTTTGTTTTGTTAGTTGCTTAGCTTTCATGTATTATTGTATTACATGAATATGGATTTTTTTTTTGTATATTTTAGATTATCCAATAAATTTATTGTATATAGTTATCTAGAGTTTGTTACTGTATTCAAATTGTATCATGGAACATTATAGTAGGAAAAAAAATAAGAAACATTTTTCATCAGTAAACATGGATTTTTCTAAAAAAAAACTTTTCTAAGAACACTCATAGATAACATGGGCTCATGTGAAATTCATTAAATAACAACATATTTAATTTATAATGGTTATATTTGAATGATTATACTTTTGATTTACACATGTCAGGATACGATTCGATTGAAGAACTTAGGGTTGACCTTGATAGCAACGATGATCAAGTTCCACCAACAACCGAACCAGTTACAAAGAAACCTAAAATATACAAAGAAAGATCCGAAGTGTGAAATGATTTTCAAAAGTACAAGGATCAAAACGGTGTTGAAAGAGCAAGATGTATTCATTGTAACAATACATACAAGTGTGCATCAAAAACTCAAGCTACGTCGAATCTTAAAACACATTTACAAAAAAAAATGTGTCGTGTACTTAGCTAAAAGTAGTAATGGTCAAACACAAATCGCATTTGGGGCTGACAATAAAATGACTGCTTGGAAATTTGATCAAAAAACCGTTAGGAATGGTCTAGCCTATATGATGATAGTTGAGGAATTGCCATTTAGTTTTGTGAAAAGGAAGGGTTTTAGGTATTTCATAAGCCTAAGTCAACCATTATTTAAAGTTCCATCTAGATCCACCATTACAAGAGACGTATACAATATGTTTGTTGAGCAAAAAACAAAAGTTCGTGGTTTTATAAAAAAAATAGTGTCAGTAGGATTTGTTTGACAACGGACACATGGACATCTAATTAACAATCTAGTTACATGTGTCTCACCGCCCATTTCATAGATAACGAGTGGAAGTTAAGGAACAAAGTATTATCTTTTTGTCTCAAAGAGAATCTCCGTGGTGTAGACATTGGGAAAATAATTGAAAAATGTTTACAAGAATGGGAAATTGAAAGCATTTTAACAATTTCAGTCGACAATGCTAGTGCTAATGATGTTGCAATAGACTTTTTGAAAAGGGTTTTCCAAAATTCAAGCAAGTGTCTTCTAAATTCTAAGTGGACATACAATAGGTGCGTTGCACATATTATAAATCTAGTGGTCCAGGATGGAGTTAAAAAAGTTGATAAGGCAGTTGATAAAATTAGATGGGTGGTTTGGTGGATTAGGAAATCACCTTCAAGGATTGAAAAATTTGACAATTTTGCTACACTTGTTAATGCCAACACAAAGAAGCACCTACTTTTAGACGTACCAACTAGATGGAACTCCACGTACCTTATGTTGGAGGTTGCACAATCTTATGAGAAAACATTTGAAAGATATGATATTGAAGAGTCTGTCTTTAGAAGTGAACTTGAAAAGGCGGTTCATGAGGAACTTAAACCTGAAGATTGGCAAAGTGTTAGAGATTTGTGCCATTTTCTGCAACCGTTTTATGATATTACTAAGAGGATCGCAGGGACACATTATGTAACATCAAACTCATGCATAGATGAGCTCTACCAAATTCGTAAAATATTAGATGAAGCTATTAACAATAGTACTTTTTGTCAAATTGCAATGACTATGAAGGCAAAGTTTCAAAAGTATTTTGGTAATATAAAAAAAATTAACTTAGTGTTATACTTGCTCTGGTTCTAGGCCCAAGGAACAAAAAACACTTCTTGAATTTACTTTTTGTCGATTGTTATGGAAAAGAGTTGGCGAAGGAGAATTTGAAACTAGTTATGGATTCTACGAATGAGTTATATAATGAGTATATTAGAATTCATTCCCATAGTTCTAGTACTACTATAGAGCCTTTAGATTCATCAATATTAGGTAAACGACAAAAACCTGAAGATACGACACCAAAACCGCAATTAAGAAACAAATTAAGGGAAATGATGCAAACACAAACAATTGAACCAGTTGCCGAGTTAAACATGTTTTTGAAAGAAGCTTTTCAAACGGATTTGGAGAACTTCAATCTTTTAGAATGGTGGAGAGTTAATAGCCCAAGATTCCCGATTCTATCATTAATGGCTAGAGACTTATTGGCCATTCCAGTGTCAACGGTGGCTGCTTCTGAATCAGTCTTTAGCACAAGTGGGAAGGTTTTGGACCCTTATAGGAGTTTTTTGACACCTAGGATTGTTGAGAGTTTAATTTCTACTCAAGATTGGCTACGGGATGGTTCTACTTTAATCCAGAGTCTCTTCACTAAAGAATATTGGGACATACTCCAAGAAATGGATAAAGGTATATTTTATTATTAATTAATTTTATAATTTTTGTTGTTCATTTCATAGCACACGAACTTGCTAATGCTTTTTTTTAATTGAATGTTATTTACCATAGCATTATAGCATTGATGAAGAGGAACATACATGAAGTAGCAAGTTGGCAATGTCTAATTGAAGAATGAAGACTAAAGAGTGAGGCAGGATATGATATTTTTTATGATGAATGGATTGGATTTTTTTATGTTTTGGTTTGGAACATATAGTTTCTGCTAGACTATTCCTTGATACGATTTTAGATGATGGTTTTGTTTTTTATTAATTTAAATGATTAACTCTTAGCATTTTTTTTAATTTGTTCCTCTAGATTAATTTTATTAGTGATTAAAACACTTGATACTTTGGATTTGATACACTATTAAATAGATTGTTTTTCTTTAATATATTCTTCTTGACGCATGTTTTCTTTTGAATTTGCAAACCATGCAAATTTGAGTAAATAAAATCAATAAAAATACACTTTTTAAATCCATATAAGTTAAGAAATATGTTAAATAATCAATAATCATATGTTGTATCTTCAGGTTTTTTAGAACGAACTGCCAGGTATTATTTCCCAACAAATTTTAGGCATATTATTAACCCGAAACCCGAATTACACAAACTCGATTAACCTGATAACCATACAACCTGAAACTAGAATGGGTCGGTTATCAGGTTATATTTTCACCATCAAAAACCCGTTTAACCCGAAAAAATAACCCGATGAACACCCCTATACACGGCTTAATTGAACCGGCAACTTGTGGTGTATACAATATCGTATCAACAAAAGAAGAACTACTTTCATATTCCCATTCATAATTGGCAAACAATGCTGTAAAATCACGTAACAAACATAAAAAAATAAAGTTTTGTAAATTACATTCACGTAAAAACTAATAAGCATATGAAACATAACAAACACTGAGAGAATATAATCACGTAAGAAGAAAAAAAAAACATATAAAAAACACGTAAGAAGCAAAGCAAAACACAACTAATAACGAAAAAAAGCATAAAACTGTAATCTTAATTAAACTAGCAACTTGTAGTGTATACAATATCGTATCAGCACGAGAAGAACTACTTTCAGATTCACACTCATCATTGGCAAACAATATTGTAAAATAACGTAACAAACTTAAAAAAAAAATAAAGTTTTGCTCATTACAATGACGTAATAAGCAAAAACTAATAAGCATAGCAAACAACCCTAAACATTAACAAACACTGAGAGAATATAATCATGTAATAAGCAAAAAACACGTAATCAGCAAAGCAAAACGGAACTAATAACGAAATAGCATAAAACTACAATCTTATGAATAATCATGTAATCGCATGAAAAAAATTACAATTACAGAACAAAATCATAACAATTGATTATAACAACTATTTGATAACAAAAAAACTCCGATTCCAACTGCTAGAAACTACTAATCGAGTGAAATACAAAATAAATTTAACTTCCTGAGAAGTCGAATTTTGAAGACATGCTAACAAAAAAAAAACGAGAGAACAGATGAACGAAGAGAGAATGAAATCGTATACAATCGATCAATTCTTGTAGAATGAGAGAACTCAATCAATAAATATACTGAAAATCGCATACATAATCACGAAAATTTGTTATTGATATAAACCAAAGATGAAAATTGCCACCTTCAACGAGTTTATCTTACACACGTCCATTTCCAGCTCAATATCATAACTTTTTACATCCAATTTTTTTTTCACTTCTATGAAGCAAAATCCATGGTTCGTAACCTCAATAACACGGAAAAGAAAAAACAACCTTTACGATAAAACCCTATGTTTCACCTCAAAAACCCTAAAAACCACAAAATCTCATATCTGGAGTGATTCATACCTGGATTTTCAACCAGAACCATGCTATGATGATCTATGATTGATGAGAAACAGATTCTAAGTTTGAAATCTTCAATTCCTTAGACTTTGATTCTTGTTCTTCAATTTCTCTCTCTAAACCCCCACATTCTCTCTATATTATTTGATATTGAGGGTGTAAATGAGCTAACTAGGGTTTGCAAAACACTTATATATATATATAGGAGAAGACTCCGTTGAGAACCACCCTTTATTGCGAGAACCAATGTGAACACAACCAAAAATACCTAAAAACATACAAATTTTTTTATTTTTTAAACATTTTTTAACAAAAAAATAAACGTTAATTTTCGTCAACAATTTTTTTTGGTAAAAAATGTTAAAATTTTTTTTGGTATGTTTCTTTATTTTATTATTATTATTTTTTTGGGGGAAGGGGTTTAGCTTTTTGCATTTAGCTTGGGGTTGGGGGAGGGGTGAGGGGGGGTTAGGTTTTTGTAAGTTTTGGGTGATGATCTAATGGGACACTTTTGTGTTCACATTGGCTCTCGCAGTACTCATAATAAAAAGTGGTTCACATTGGCTCTCGTGTTACTCATAATAAAAAGTGGTTCTCGCATGAAACTTACTCTCTCTCTCTCTCTCTCTCTATATATATATATATATATATATATATATATATATATATCATGCACTTTCCATTCAAAATCTTATCATTTTGGGCTTAAGGCCCTTAAGCCCCTTTTAACTTCCTACTCATTTCATCACTAAACCAATGTTATTATTCGAATATTTTGGACTTTGGAATGTTACATAGGTGAACGAGGCCGAAATTATACCCTTAACATATAATCTTATTGCCAACTTCTACTAACCAATTCTTCTACTAGTTTGTAAAAAAAAGTGAGTATGGTTAGAGGTGGCAACCAGAGACCGCTAACCACCTTCTACATCACAAACTTGCCTGGGGAGTTTCAAAATCGTTGCTCTGGAAGGCTTTTCAACCATATGGGGTTGTGAAAGATGCTTATGTAGCTTAAAAACGGGATGTGAGAGGGAATTTCTTTGGCTTCATCAGGTACGAAGGTGTGAGAAACGTTACGGAAGTGTTGAAGGGGATGAATACGGTGAAAATCTACGAAGCAAAGCTTAGTGCATCGGTGGCCAGATTTGACAAAAATCATCAGAAGTTCGAACAGAACCCTGCTCCTACAAGGTACACTACTGAAAGACCCATACAATATGCCCAGCATTACACTCAGAGGTATCGGGTGGTTGGTTCCAGACCTGAAGTTCCCAATGTTCATGCCAACATGACAAAAGAAGGGACTTTTCAGTAATTTAGTTTCCGGATCAGCGAGCAAACCACCGGAGCCAATGAAAGTGGTACAGCTCGAAAAAAGGCCTTCCTTGTACCCTGACCATTGTGTTATGAGAGCAGTGGCGGGAGAGGTTAAGAGTCTAGCATCATTTAGTCAACTTAAAAGTATGCTTGAAAGGGGCGGTTTTAGGGACATACCAGTGTGTTATATTGGTGGACTGAAATGCATGATAGTTTTCAAGGACAAGAGGTCCGCTATGGAGTTTGTCAGGAGAAAGGAGGAGGTAGGGGAAGAAGTCCTTAACTCGGCGATCCTTTGGGAGGGGCAAGACATCGGTTTTGATCGGATAGTTACGCTAAAGATTACGGGGATGCCACTACAACTACGGGATGGTCCGGCGTATGATAAAGTGGGTGAGTCATTGTCAATTCCAAATTTTCGTGGGCATCAGCGGAGAATTCAGTCGGGAGGTGTTGTGTGTTATCGACTATGGCAAAACGTATAGACGAACAAGTGGAAGTGTTATGGGCAGGAGGCAAGTATCAGGTCTGGGTAGTGGAAGAGGACAACTCCAACGTCCAAACCATCATTGAAGATGCAGATTTGGAGGAGGGAGAAATTAAAAGTCAAGATGTGGCCGGCGGCTGATAACGGTTTGTCGGAATCTGTTGAGCTTCCCCGGGAAAACGAAAGGTCGATGGGTTGGAGCAAATGGCAGCTAAAGGTGGGGCTGGGGTGATTAATGCAGCACAAAGGGATTTCCCACGCGTCTGACAACAGCAACAACTCCTTTGATTTGAATAAACTTCTCTAATGAAGTGGGCTCTGGCCAGGGAAACGGCCCAGCTATGTTAGGAGCCCAGTCCAAGGGAATTTTGTTTGTCTGAACAAGAATTTAATTAATGCTGCTGGTGACAATCCTTCCCTGTCAAAATCAAACCATGATTTCACCAAATCCCCATGGCTACTGACCTGCAAAACGAAATCCATGGTGGCCAGAGGATATTATCCGTAGTGAAACACGAGGTTATGTAGGGGATCCTGAATCAGAGGTTAATGAACTGGAAAAAGAAGCTGAAGCAACCTTAGTAGCATGTACAAAACAAAAGTGGGTTTCCAACTCAATGGTTTCGAAGGGCAATTGAAGGAAACAATTATTGGTGAGGGCGGTCTAATTGGTCATCAATGAATTACATGTCTGTGAATCTGAGGGGAGTCAGAGACTCCAGGAAAGTGGATTGGGTCCGAGGGTTAAAGACAACGCATGGGGTACACTTCTTAGCCATCCAAGAAACAAAGTTGAGGGGTTCTAAGAGTTTTTTATTCAGCAATTTTTGGGAGAGATCCAGGTTCGAGTTTGATGTTGTGGATGCAATGGGTGCGGCCTCACTATGGAACCCAGCTGTGTTTCAACAAGTAAACACTTTTAGATATCGCCATTTTCTTCTTATCTCAACCTTTCTTCGGGCCACTGGGGAAAACATAAATATAGCAAAGGTCTATGCTCCCAATGACCCGGAGACCGGTTTTTGTTGTGTAGCGGGTTCTTGAACCATTGGCCTAATGCGCCTCTGCTGGCCTTGGCGAATGTTGTGCCTGATCACAGCCCTTTATTACTCTCTACGGTTCCAGTTGATTTCGGGCCCACTCCAACCCGAGTTTACAACTCATGGTTGGAGTTACCTGGACTGGTAGAGCATGTTAGCGAGTGGTGCAGGGAATTCCATTTTAACGGGGCAGCGGACCTAAAATTGGCAGTGAAACTAAAATGGATAAAATTCCGGGTAAGGGATTGGGTTTTTGAATATAAGTCAAGACAGGATGGTATATATGTGGAAAATCTAAAGCACCTCGAAATCTTAGACGTAGAGGCGGAATCCGTGATCTCTCGCCATATGAACTAGAGGAAAGGGCCGAATGCAAAAGGTATGTTATGGAAATCGATAGGCTGAAGTTAATGGACCTAAAGCAAAAGTCTAGGGTACGGTGGGCAGTAGATGGGGATGAGAATACCGCCTACTTTCATGGGGTAGTTAATGCTAATACGAGCAATAATAGAATTAATGGGCTTTGGGTTGACAACGTGTGGGTTACTCAACCTTCTCTTATGAAAGACCATGTTGCGGAGTTTTTTGCTAAGAAATTTGAGGAGCCATTGGGTACACGACCGAATCTGGTATGTCCGAACTTGTCTCGTCTTTCTGCGGATGAGGCAGCCTCTTTGGTGGGACCTTTCACTACACTGGAGATAAAAAACGCCTTATGGGATTGTGAGGGGGATAGGGCGCCGGGGCCGATGGGATTAATTTCAAATTTCTTAAAAGGTGCTGGAACGGGTTTCAACAGGACTTTGTGGACTTGTTCGATGAATTTTACCATAATGCAACACTTAGTAATGTTAGAAAGTGATTCACAGAACACTGAATTGAAGTGTATATTTTTCTGTATATTACATTACAAGAAAGGTATTGAATTTATACACAAAAAAAACGTAATCTAAACATAGAAGACAGCTTGGTTTATGGCTCGATTTACAGCTGATTACTAGCTGTCTTTAACATTGCTGCGAGTTGCTGTTGATTAGCTAGATGTCCGGCTGTTGATTAGCTGCCGCAAGGTGTCCGGATGTTGGTTAGCTGCGATTACCTCCAAGGTTTGACTTTCCTTTCTAACACTCCCCCTCAAGTTGAATAGTTGGATTTCCAAAATTCAACTTGCTCAAACAATCGCTGAAAATTTTCCCGTTAACTGCTTTTGTTAGAATGTCAGCAAGCTGATCCTTTGATCGAACGAATGGTAGTTCAATCGTACCATCTTCCAATTTTTCTTTGATGAAGTTTCTATCAACTTCCACGTGTTTAGTTCGATCATGTTGTACTGGGTTTTCTGAAATCTGAATTGCAGCTTTATTATCACATATAATTTTACTTGTTTCTTTTGACGGAAAACCAATCTCAGCTAAGAGTCTCCGCATCCACATGGCTTCTGTTAAACCTCGAGCTATACCTCTAAATTCAGCTTCTGCACTTGAAAGAGCAACCACCTTTTGTTTTTTACTTCTCCAAGTAACGAGATTCCCTCCAACTAAAGTGAAGTAGCCTGTTGTTGATCTCCGACTTCCCTTATCTCCTGCCCAGTCTGCATCGGTATAGATTTGAACATTTAGGTGTCCATGTGATTGAAACAGGAATCCATGACCCACTGTTCCTTTGAGATATCTAATAATTCTCCAAACTGCTTCCATATGTGACTGTTGAGGTTGGTGCATGAACTGACTTACTACCCCTACAGCATAGGCAATGTCTGGACGAGTATGTGAGAGATATATTAGCTTTCCCACCAGCCGTTGGTATCTTTCTTTATTTGCCAGCTTTGCTCCTTCCTCCATATAAAGCTTTTGGTTCGCACTCATAGGAGTGTCTGCTGGTTTGCAATCGATCATTCCGATCTCTGCCAACAAGTCTAAGACATACTTCTTCTGGCTAATGAAAATTCCTTGTTTTGATCTTAGTACTTCAATTCCGAGGAAATACTTAAGTCTGCCCAAATCTTTCATTTCAAATTCAGCAAACAAGTTTCTTTGAGTCTTACCATTTCTTCTTTATCGTTCCCTGTAATGATCATATCATCTACATAGATAATTAGGCAGGTTACGAATTTTCCTCTTTTTTTGAGAAACAAAGTATGATCGGCATTACTCTGTTTATATCCAAACTTTTTCATAGCTACCATAAATCTGCCAAACCAGGCCCGGGGAGATTGCTTCAAACCATAAAGGGACTTCTTCAGACGGCAAACTTCTCCAGTTTTGAAATCTTTTGTGAATCCTGGAGGAGCATCCATAAATACCTCTTCATCTAGGTCTCCGTGTAAAAAGGCATTTTTTACGTCAAACTGTTGAAGTGGCCACCCTTCATTTGCAGCTATCGAAAAAAGAACCCTGATTGTGTTCATTTTTGCAACCGGGGAGAATGTTTCAGCATAGTCAATCCCATATGTCTGGGTATACCCTTTTGCTACCAGTCGGGCTTTATATCTTTCAATTGTACCATTTGGTTTATACTTAACCGTATAGACCCAACGACACCCCACGGATTTCTTTCCCAATGGGAGAGTACACTTTTCCCAAGTATTGTTCTTGATTAGGGCTTCCATTTCCGTTTTCATCGCTTCCTTCCAATGTTTAGACTTTAAGGCTTGATCCACGTTTGTAGGAGTTTCTTCGGAATAAACAGATGAGATAAATGCTTTGGCTTCCTTAGTGAAATTTCCATCGGCCACACTAGCTATAGGATAGCTAGATCTTCTTGGTTCTTTTTCGGGAGAATACCGTTTCGGAGGAACCCCTCTGTTTGTTCTAGGGGGTAACACATATCTTGATGGTGGTTCTTCTTGTCTGGATTCATCTGCCTGCAAATTTTCAGTTTGTTCTGTGGCAGTTTCATGGTTAGAAGTATTGGTATCCTCGGAGTCATTAGAAACTTCAAAAGTACCACCAGACTGAATAGGATGAGTATTACTTACCTCGGACACCAGGTTAGGAGGAACATTAGGACCGTCAGTGGCACTGAAATTGGACTCTGGTGACTCTGTAGTTGGTACATAGGGAACATATTTCAACCAGCTTAGTGTGTCTAAACATTCCTTCTCCCCCTGACCACTGAGTTGGGAATTGTAGTAATACTCGGTTTCAAGAAAGTCACAGTTTATTGTGGTGAACATATGACGTGTTTTTGGATTATAACATCTGTATCCCTTTTGATTCATTCCATACCCGACAAAGACACATTTTTCAGCACAAGGGTCAAGTTTGGTTCGATCTGATTTAGGTATGTGAACAAAGGAAGTACATCCAAAGATTCGTGGTTGAAGAGTGAGAACTGAGGGTAGTTTGAAGAATTTTGAAAGAGTGTGTAACGGAGTGTTAAGTTTTAGGATTTTTGTTGGGAGTCGGTTGAGAAGATAGGTAGCAGTAGCAAGGGCTTCAGGCCAAAAAGATTTCGGAACCTGAGATTCAATTAGGAGAGCTCGTGTCATTTCAAGCAAAATGCGATTTTTCCTTTCAGCCACACCGTTTTGTTCTGGGGTGTTTGGGCATGTAGTTTGGTGGATTATTCCCTTGTCTTGGAAAAAGGATTTAAACGAGGTATTAACAAACTCACCGCCATTATCGGATCGGAATATTTGGATGTTTGTTTGAAATTGGGTTTGGATCATGGCGTAAAACATAGTGAACTTTTCAAATACTTCGGATTTGTTTTTCAAAAAATAAACCCAGGTCATTCGGGTACAATCATCAACGAACATCACAAAGTAACGAAGGTTTTGCCCCCAAGAACTGGGGCAGGACCCCATACGTCAGAATGGATTAATGAAAATGGCAAAGCAGCCTTAGTATTATTGGGTTTAAAGGTTTTTCTGTGGCTCTTTGCTAAAACGCATGCTTCACAATGTGACATAGAATTAACTGGAAATGTTTTTGGAAATAAAATATGTAAATAACTTGTAGAAGGATGACCTAATCTTCGGTGCCACAGCCAAGCTTCTCGTTCCAATGTCCCATGAGTCAACATCACAGCACCACTTTGAGTCACCTCATCCACATAGTACAACCCTTGACTTTCAGTGCCACGCCCAATGATCACTCCCGTCCTGATATCCTGTAAAATACAAAACGTAGGGTACATTAGGACAATACAGTTGAGCTCTTTTGTGACATGGCTGATGGAGAGCAGCTTATGTGATAACGAGGGAACATAAAGACAATTAGAGATTTTTATTGTAGGTGAAATCTCAATAGTCCCTCCCGATTTTACATCCATTATTCCTCCGTTTGCTGTTTGAATATGTGTTTTTTTTGTTTGGTTGTTGAAATAATATCCGATAGCTCATAAGTCATCGTATCGGTCGCGCCACAATTAAAAATCCAAAGTTTTTGTTTTTGATGTTCGTGGGCCATATTGACATTTCCCTTATTTTCAGGGACTATATGTGCAACATTTGTATCTTTAATATCTGTGTATAACCGAGGGTTTGAGGGTTGAGCCCCAAACCCTTTACCTGTCGCGACATCTTCTTCTTCATCTGCTTTGGCCATTCCGCCGAACCCCGATCTGCTCCGGCTTTCATCTTTGGTGACATCTCGGCTGCCGGCGCTAGACGACTTCCCTCTTTCCGTAGTCTTTGTGCCTCTCTTCTGACCATCAGACCACCATTCGGGATACCCAACGAGTTTGAAACATTGTTCCCGGGTATGTTTCGTCATACCGCAATGATCACACTTGAGGTGAGTTCTGTCGTCTTTGTTACTTGTTCCGATTCTTTTTCCATCGGCCCGTCGGTAGCCCTTTGATGCAAGCCCTAATCCGTCAATTTCAGAGGCCATTAGACCCACTGTGATACCCTGTGTGTCATTGAGAGGTGTTCCCAGAATGTTCTGGTGAGCGGCCTCCTTGCGGACAGTGGCGTATGCAGTTTCTACGGTTGGAAGGGGTTCTAACCGGAGTATTTCCCTCTTTATGGGGTCATATTTCCGATTGAGGGCGTTTAGAAACTGAAACAGTTTCTGTTCCGTCCTGATTTTGTGATATGCTTGGATATCGGTTGGGCAGGTCATAGGGTTTGGGTCAATCCGATCAATCTCTCCCCATACTCCTTGGAGTATAATCCACAATTCTTCTAGGGAGAGATTGTTCTGTTTGATTTCATTTGCCTTGACATGTAGGTTGAAAGTTTGGAGCTTGTCACGCCCACTGCTATATGTTATAGCCAGGGCATCCCACAGTGATTTTGCTGTCGGAAATTCGGTTAAATTGCTGGCAAGGGTTGGTTCGATGTTTTGTATGAGCCATGAGAAGACGACTAGGTCGTCTTGTTCCCATTGTTCATATTCTTCGTTGGTTTGATTTGGTGGGTTGGTTGATAAATGGTTTAGAAAGGCTTTGGATTTACCGCCTATGGCTACCCTCATCATCCGGGTCCATAGAGCATAATTCTGGCTGTTGAGCTTGAGGTTTATTTGAAGGTTATCGGACAGTTTTGGGTTTCGGTTTTGTGGGTTGAGGCCATTCTTGAGCAGATTGGCGATTTGAATTGATAGATCTTCTCCAAGTTACCGGCTTCGGCCATGGCAGCTTGGTTGAGAGGATGATTGGTTTTGGGTAAGCAAGGTAAATGATGAACAGGTCAAGAACGACACTGCTCTGATACCATGTTAGAAAGTGATTCACAGAACACTGAATTGAAGTGTATATTTTTCTGTATATTACATTACAAGAAAGGTATTGAATTTATACACAAAAAAACGTAATCTAAACATAGAAGACAGCTTGGTTTATGGCTGGATTTACAGCTGATTACTAGCTGTCTTTAACATTGCTGCGAGTTGCTGTTGATTAGCTAGATGTCCGGCTGTTGATTAGCTGCCGCAAGGTGTCCGGATGTTGGTTAGCTGCGATTACCTCCAAGGTTTGACTTTCCTTTCTAACAAGTAATGGGTGCACATCCTCCTTTTTGGCCTTAATTCCTAAATGCAGTGACCCCGAGGGCTTGAAGGACTTCAGACCGATTAGCTTAATCGGTTGCATAAATAAGGTGATTGCTAAGGTTCTTGTGAACCGACTTAAACCGGTAATCCAGGGACTTATATCTGAAGAGCAGACGGCGTTCCTTGCAAATAGGAGCATTCTTGACGGGCTGCTAGTGTTAAACGAACTTATCTCTTGGCCGAAAAAAACGAAGAAATCGGGTATGTTGTTCAAGATCGACATCGAGAAGGCCTACGATTCTCTTAACTGGGGGTTCCTAAACTCCATAATGAGCCAGATGAATTTTCCAGTTAAGTGGCGAGAGTGGGTTATGGCAACGGTGTCCACGGCAAAAGCCTCTGTTTTGGTCAACGGGTCGCCGACCCAAGAATTTCCATGTTACCGGGGGCTTAGGCAAGGGGATCCGCTTTCCCCATTCTTGTTCATCATAGCCATGGAGGCCTTGAGTGGGGTCATAAAAAAGCATGCATCGAGGGGCTGTTTCACGGGATTCGATGCACTCCTCATAGCCCGCTACTGTCCCACTTCTTCTTTGCCGATGATGCAGTATTTGTCGGTGAATGGTCGAGTACAAACGCATTATGAGGTGCTTCCATCTCTCATCGGGGCTCCGCATTAATCTTGCCAAAAGTAAGGTGTTCGGGGTAGGGGTAAATGACACCCAGCTACAGAATTTGGCTTCAATTCTTAAATGTCAGATGGGTTCACTTCCCTTTAAACACTTGGGTTTGCAAGTTGGGGCGAATATGCACTTAGTTAAACATTGGAAGCCAGTTGTCGATACGTTCAAAAATAGGCTCTCGGTGTGGAAAGCTAATACTCTGTCATTTGGTGGGAGGATTACGTTAATTAAGTCAGTTCCTAATTCACTACCAACTCATTATTTTTCCCTCTTTAGGGCACCGAACCAAGTCCTCGGGAGTTGGAACGATTAAGGAGAGATTTTCTCTGGGGTATGACGGCAGATCAACAAAAAATAAGTTGGGTTGCTTGGGAATCTATGATTCTACCAAAAGAGGAAGGGGGTGTAGGTATCGGGTCACTAAAGGACGCAAACATTGCATTACTCGCGAAGTGGTGGTGGTGGTTCAAAGTCGACAAAAATAGTATATGGAGGAAAGTCATTTGGAGTTTCCACAATAATGCAAGGTCGTGGAGCTTTATTCCAGTGAAAGTGTCGGTTCCAGGCATATGGAAGCAAGTGGCAAAAATTGAGCTTGACTTATCATCGATTGGCATTGATTTGGTGGGTTTGTTTAAAAGTAAGGTCGGAAGAGGGAGCGAAACAGCGTTCTGGATGGAAGCTTGGGCCTCGGATGAACCCTTTTGCTCTAAGTTCTCGGCGCTCTATGCCTTGGAGCGATCTAAACGGGTCATGTTTGCTGATCGTATAAAGATGGAGAATGGCACTAATACTTTTATTTTTTGCTGGACCCGGGCTCCCCAAAGTGCATCGGAACTGAATGAAATGGGAGGCTTTATGGCTGCCCTGAGCTTAGCAGTGATTAGTGTGGGAGATGATCGCTGGAGCTGGGACCTGGACCACGCAGGGGCATTCACGACACAGAGCTTAAAGCAGCTTATGCAACAAGGTAGAGGTTCAGGTTCGAGTCGTCCGTTTTGCTGGAACAATTGGACCCCGTTAAAAGTGAACTTTCTAGCTTGGCGACTATGGAAGGATCTACTTCCAACAAGGGTATCACTTGCTAGAAGGCATGTAGTGATTGATTCAACCTTGTGTAGTTTGTGTGATGAGGTTGATGATACATCGGACCATATTTTCGCGGCATGTCCCTTTGTCTATGAAGTATGGGACCGACTCCTTCAATGGTGTAAAATTCCCAGGTGCGTCTTCTTCGAAGCAAAAGACATTTTGGACCTACACGTACATCCTAGAGGCTCGACAAGATAGAAAAAGGTTGTGTACGCAGTTCTGCAAACAGCGATTTGGTGTATTTGGCGAGCACGAAATGAATTGATCTTTAATCGCAAAGAGGCTAGAGTGGATAGAGTGCTTGAGGAGACAAAAATCATGTCTTTTCTGAGGATTCGGAACCGGGCGAAAGGACAGGGGCTTAACTGGGAAGATTGGAACAACTTTATTTTATCAAGTTTGGATGTTTAAATGTATTCTGTGATGTATGTATGTTTAATAATATTCTATATCCAATTTCATATATCATCTTTGTATCGAATTTTGTATATATATATATATATTATATTATTTTTGTTTTTTCTTCTACTCACAAAATT
This sequence comes from Scalesia atractyloides, assembly GCA_947069175.1. NCBI lineage: Eukaryota > Viridiplantae > Streptophyta > Magnoliopsida > Asterales > Asteraceae > Scalesia > Scalesia atractyloides. The sequence continues at coordinate 95,162,243 of CAMTDV010000017.1, read as the reverse complement.
CAGTGTTTAATGAATGAGGATAAATAGTGAATCTATAAAGTGAGTCCTAAAATCTCAATCATTACTTCAGAGACTGAATGGAGTGAGAAAATTAATAAAAACCATAAAATTTTCCTCGTATTCTAGAAATTGGTTAATACATATATAGATTCCAAAAGAATGTTAAAAAAGGAGCAAGTTTGATTATTATTTATCTCCATCTTCTTTAAATGTTCTATTACATCAAAACTTACATTACTATTTAACACTAAAGATTAAATACAAATAAAATTAACATACAAAACGTACAAACTGAAGGAAAAGCCAAAAAAACGCGGTGACATTTTCGTAAATATTTGGTCTTCAAAATTACTCTACAGGATCATTTGTAGAGTGATTTTGGTCTTGTAAAGTAATTTTGTAAAATGTTATTGTAGAGTAATTTTGATCTTTTGTAGAGTAATTTTGTAAATTGTTCTTTTAGAGTAATTTTATAAAATGATCCTGTAGAGTAATTTTGTTAGCATTTAGTTATGGGGTTTAGCTTTATGGTTTAGTTTTTAGCTTTTAGTTTTGGGAGGGGGAGGGGTTAGGTTTTTTTTTTGGAGGGAGGGGGGGTTAGGTTTTTTGTTTTTTTTTTTTTTTTTGGGGGGGGGGAGGGTTAGGTTTTTTTTTATCAAAATTACCCTACAAGAATATTTTAAAAAATTACTCTAAAAGATCAAAATTACTCTACAAGAACATTTTACAAAATTACTCTACAAATGATCCTGTAGAATAATTTTGATAATTACCCTACGACCAAATATTTACGAAAATGCCACCGCGTTTTTTTTGTCTTTTCCTTCAATTTGTACGTTTTATATGTTAAGTTTATTTGTACCTGAAGTTTCCTCTACTATTTAAATGTTCTAAAAAAATTAAATGTTCTATTACAAAAAAAACTTATATTACTATATGCATATATTTAATCTAACTAACTTCCATACTATTAATTAGCTTCTTTTTAATGTTTCATGCTTTTTTATGTCATATGTTTTATGCTTTTATATGTCATGTATAGTTTTTTTTTTTAATTTAATTTTTCATTTATAGCTCAAAAGTTTTCATATTTTACATTCTAACCCTTTTGCTTTTTTTTTACTTTTGACTCAAATCTTTTCATCATTTGCAATTTAATCCTAACATTTTTTTATTTTTAACTTTAGTCCCCAATACTTTTTATCATTTGCAAGTTTTTTCGTTTTATGTTTCGTTCTAAATTTTGCGAGTTAACACGCCGCAACGTGCGTATGGGGTTCAATGCTTTTTCGTCCATTTTCCCGTTTGACATGCTCGTCTATTTTTTCTTGTGTGACAAGTTACCCGCAACGCGCGAGTCCTAGATTAACTTAGTTATTCTTTTCTATGTTTTATGTTCCGGTCTAATTTCATCGCATTAAAACACCGCAACGGGCGTGCGTGGTTCAATAATTTTACGCCTGCTTTCTGTTTGGTGTTATTACGAGCTTTTCTCGTGTTAGTTGTTGTTGGCAGTGGTGCTACTTGGCATAGTTCACACAATCTACCCTCACCCTTAACTGTAGAACCCATAAAAACCTGGTTTTTTAAATAACTTTTGGCTTTTAATTTATTTATTTTATTTTTTTCATTTTTTATTTATTTTGTTTTCAAGAGGATTAAAAAGTTGTTTTTCAAAAGTCATAAAAACCTAGCTTTTTAAATAGCTTTTGGCTTTTTGAACATAAAACTACAAATCTACCCTCATCTTTTACCCTAAATCATAGGTTCACACAATCACATAACACACGCACACACCATCACTGGCCACCCTCTCCATCTTCACCCGAGAACCATTGACCCATCCCCACCCCTGCCACTGTCACACCCCTTACAACCGTCGGCCCACCACCACCCTTGCCACTACTACCAATCTGTCGCCCACGCCACCAGTAATATTATTATAGCCTAATCAAGAAATCATAAATTTTGTAAAAGAATTTATATTATATATTTTGTATTTTTTTTAAATTATATTTTTTTGTCCAAATAAATTTGCTAAGTATATAATATAAATGTAAAAGTTGTAAATGTTTTAAATATGTAGAATGTCTTTTTTGTCATATAAATTTTATATGAATAAACTAAACACCATAAGCCAAACACATTTTAAAAAGCAACTTATTGGCTTATTGGTTTTTCCTTCACAAAAGCTAATCTAAATATTTTTTAAACTTCTTTTAGAAAAGTTATAACCCATTAAGTAGTTTTGGAGTTTATAAAGCTATCCCAAACACCTTCTAATAGCATTTATAAATTTGGCATGTTATAAACCAAACGTCATTTATGTTAGTGGTATCCAGTAATTGTGTTCATGGTGTGGTTTTAAAGGTTTTTAGGCCTGTTCGTTAGCTATAATTTATGGTCATTGTAAACAAAAACCAAACAATTGACAACTAAAACCAAACTACATCTTAGTGGTATTTGGTAAATGGGTTCATGATGTGGTTTGAAAGGTTTATGGGCATGCCGTTAGTGATACTTTTTAGTAATTTATATACCATATGTTTTGGGAGGTTTTCAAAAAAAAATTGAAATTTTACTTTAACCAACATCTTTGAATTTGTTGCAATTTTAACTTCACAATTTTGTATGCATAAGGTGTTATACCATATGTTTTAGGTGGTTTTCAAAAAAAAAAAAAAAAAATCAAAATTTTACTTTTAACCAAAATCTTTGTATTTGTTGCAGTTTTAACTTCACAAAATTGATTTTTTTTTTACTTTAAAGCTAAAACTTTTCTTCTTTTACAAGTTAACAACACAACTTTTTTACATTAAACTTTGGTCCCCTATACTTTTCATCTTTCGTAAATTTTTGTTTTATGTTTCGTACTAAATTTTGCGAGTTACCATGGAGCAACGTGTGTGTATGATTCAACGTTTTTACGTTTCGTTCATAATTTTGCGAGGTGCACAACGCAACATCCATGTGTAGTTCAAGGTTTTTACGTCTATTGTTTTTCATTTCATAGGTTGACTTTGTTGCTTTTTATAGGTTCTATCTTTTGGTTTTCTCATTTGACAGGTTCGTCGCAACGCATGAGTCCTAGATCGGTCTATTTATTCGCTTTAACATGCCACAACTTTAGCATTCATGGTCGCTGAAGGTTGTGTGGTATTGGTGCTATTTGACATGCGTATACGCCCCCGCCGCAACGCAGTGGTGGTTAATTCTAGTTGTAAACAAAAAACAAACAATTGTCAACAAAACCAAATTAAACTAAACGTTACTAACGATTTCTTTTCTTCTCATTTAATGCTACGAAGGATTATAAGCTTATAAGTTTAGGCCACCTGTTATGGGCTCACGCCCTGTGGATCTTTTGTCGTTAACGGCCTTAAACACCGCCCATTGGGGCGTGAAAGATTGAATGAAGGTTAAAGGGTAGAGGGTGTGAGTTGGGTAATGTCTCTGAAAGGGAAAGGGTTAATAGGCTCATTCCCATCAACCAATCAAATGCATTTCTTCCTTTTTTGAATGTTAATATTATTTAATGAGTGTGAAACTTGTGAAATGAAAACAGGAAAAAAGTAAATGGAAGTAATTGTTAATGTGGCAGTGATATGACAGTTAGTTTATGATGTGACGGTTAAAAAAAATGAAACCATAATGAGTAACTATGTGAAATGCTACAGAAACTACACAAAACGTCATATGCTAGATATGTTAGATTTTGCCTTTATTATCATGAAACATAAAGGATAAACTTTTCATATAAAATATAAGATTTTCTACTTTAAAATTGTTCAAATCCTGATATTTTTTATAAGAAACTTGACACTCATCAAGATAAAGATAAATCACACAATCTTAATACACATAAAGATAAACTTGACAATCCTACTAAAAAGGATTTTAAACTAATTTTTCTAAGCATCGCCAGGGTTGTCCGATTTTAATGGTTGTTTTTTTTTGTTTAAACTGCCAACCAAACCGACTAACCTGGTTCGACCGTTTATAAGCCAGTTGACCATAAATTTTAAAAATTTTGGCCATGAACACGACTGATAACCATCATGTTTCATCGGTTTACCAAAAATAACCTTTCTCCACAACTAAAATATTACGAGTTAACTTAACTGACACGATGCTATATTATATACATCAACCTAACACGTCTATATTTTTAGGTGGTTTATAATAATTCATTTGAAGACCACAACCAGTTTCAATTCACAAGCACCTCTAAAAGTTCCTTAAACATGTTCCCAATCTAATTACAGATTTACAGGAGAGAGAGACAATTATAAGGTTATGGGGTATGAAGATGGTGGTTTGGATCATGGCTTGCTACATACGATCATGGAACCACGTTACACCGCCCCTTGTGCAAACCATGGTGGTTCGTATAGTTTAATCCATGGTAACCATGACCCTTTTTCAATTAATTAGATGATTTCGATTGGTTGGGGAGGAAAATGGATGATAACGGGGTCACGGTCCACACCATTTAGGATAGTGAATTAGGTTGGTGGATGAGGATGGAGTGACATGACGCTGGCGTCGAGGGTGATGATGATCATTTGGGTCTGGCCACACCAAAAGCCTTACTATTTAATTATAATTATAATTATATATATATATATATATAGAGAGAGAGAGAGAGAAAATGTATCGTACAAAATACTTTAACGTACGCTGCGTACGCGATGGCAAAATCGCACATTATGTTACCAAAAAATGAAAATCCCATGTTCACAAAAACTAAAAAAACGCATGTACATAAAAAAGGGAAATCGCATGTTCCAGAAAAAAACTCTAAATCGCATGTACATTAAAAAAAAATGAAATCGCATGTAAAGTAAAAAATGAAAGTCGCATGTTATTTACCAGATTCCGCATGTTGTTAATGCATTGCGTACGCATCGTACATTAATGTATTTTGTACGTTAACCGGCCTCTCTCTCTCTCTCTCTCTCTCTCTCTCTCTCTCTATATATATATATATATATATATATATATATATATATATATAGGGATTGGGTAAAATGAGAACCACCTTGAGTTGTGAGAAAGTGTAGGAACCAATATTAACCATTGATCAAATGCGTTTTGATGGATGAGATTAAAAGACAATAAAGCAAAGTAATGATTGTGTACAAGTCGTCGTAATCGAGCTTTACAAGTTTTAACACATCCAGTGATCGGTGTGAACCATATTTTACCTTATTTCTCATTTAAGTTATAATTTATTGGTTATTTCGTTTTTATGGTGTGCAATCGATGTAAAGAACGTGTTCACGTCCTTTTGGGCATATTACAACTTTATTTTTTTTGGATTTTCTTTTCCCGTTTATATAGCGACTTCAAGTACCGTACCGGTGTCATAACGAACCAAATCGACACTGACCGCCGCAACACACGGGTTTGAAAACTAGTTTTTATTTTTATTATTTAACAAGTAACTTTTGGAATATAGTAAACTTTTCTTTTTCCTAATAAAGCAACCAACTTTTTTAGTAAAGTTTTCCTTTTCCTAATTAGACCACCAAGATTTTACATACTGTTTTGGTTTTTATAATTTGTCCACCATATTTTTCTTTTAACTTTGTAAAGAGTAATAAGGTTTTGTTTTTTCTAACATGCTACGATGACCGAACAACATCGTTACGAGTATCGGTTCAGAACCGGTAGAGGTGTTATCGAAATCGTTATTGATATTTGTTTCTATGGATTTCGATTGATGTAAAACGACCTTTATACGTCCTACAATTTTTGTAAGAACAATGTTATCGGTATCGTGTTATCGGAACTAGTACTAGTGTACTTGAAACCGGTATTAATATTCCTTTTAAGGTTAATAATCGTTGTTAAACACGACTTTCTAAAAATTTCGTTTTTGTAATATATGTGTGTGAGACTTAGTTATTCTTTTATACAATAATGTGTTACTTTTTGGTCTAAATTTCACAAGTAAATATGCAGCAACGTGCGTGTATGATTCAACGCTTTTACATCTATTTTTTGTTTGGTTTAACAGTTCCATCACAACGCACGAGTCCTTAAAACTTATGTATGTATATTTATTTATTTAATATATATAATTTGAAATTTGAAAGTGGGTATAAATAGTGAATGGAATTTTTTAAGTAATTGTTTTAATTTTTTTATTATATTTTATTCACCATATCAATATAAAGTGCCAATGAATGGTATAGTGAATGTGTTTTTTAAGTCATTGTTTTATTTTTTATAATACTTTATTTATCATGTATTTGATATATTTTCTAATAACATGCGTTCTATGTTTATGTTTTTTTTCAACATTGCGATATAAATTTTATAGAAAACGGATACTGTGTCACTATCATACCAAACCAAACCAAACTAAGACCACACAAACAATATATATCGATAGTAGTATTTATTTAATTGATTTTGCTTTCAATAAACTGACACCATAGCGCTACCATAGCATACTGATCAACATGGTGCTTGTACCGTATTCATTTTTAAGGTTTTCTGTTTAATAATGGATTCCATGCCACTACCGTAGTGAACCGAACCAAAACCAACCAAACAACATCGGTAGCGGTACCTGTATGTTTTTTTATTGTTCTTGTTTCCAATAAACTGACACCGTATTACTACCATACACTACCGAACAACATCGGTATTGGTACCTATATTCATTTTTATGCTTTATGGTTTCGATATTTTTTGTTTTATATAATTTTGTCTACAATAATTAACAAATATCGGTACCAGTACCATGGAAATATGAACCATCGATACGGTTCGAACAACATCGTGTCGGTACCAGTGTTTGATCTTATCATTTTCAGTCGATGTAAAACAAATGTTGATTTCTATACCTAATGCATGTGTCGCACCAGATAACGAACCGAACTAATACCGGTCAAATGTCCACGGTAACATACAGCCGCAACGCGCGGGCAAATAATCTAGTGTATATATTAAAACTCATGGACCATGAATAGTGATTTTAATTATTGAATTTCAAGTTTCAGTTTCACTTATTTTGCTTTATATAATCTATGCCTTTAACCCATTTTATTTTTTATGTGATAGGATTTTTTTCTTCAATAACTTGTTGCAGGTGTGTTGAAAACGAAGTTGTATTCAAAGTAGAGTATTATTTTTTTCATCATAAACTATAGTTATAACAAACCGATACCGTCACTGGTACAAGTTGTTTCAATTTGAACCAAGCCTTGCTAGGTTTCGTTTCTTACAGTTTTTTTTTACTGTTACGACCTTTAAGATGTGATATTTTATAAACTTATTTGATGCGATGTGTTTAATTTTAATAGCATTCCAACTTGAATTTACCTCACATGGTAAATACCAATGTTCAAGTTATTGTCAAGACAGATTTTTTTAAGGTGTTAATAATAATGCGCAAAATGCATACCATTCGTTCAATAACACAATGTTCAGAGTGGTTTGTGTACACAAATAATCTCTCTCTCTCTCTCTCTCTCTCTCTCTCTCTATATATATAATATATATATATATATATATGATACCACTCAAAACAAACTAAGGTCTAAGGTTCACTATATCATTTGGTTCACTCATGGACTCTTACAAGATGTCTGAAGAAGAGGAAGGGCTACTTAGAATGAATCAAATAACCGAGGGAATACTTCTTTCTATGGTCATTAAAACTGCCATAGAACTCGATCTGTTTGAGATCATGGCAAAGACTCCTGGTGGCAACTTCTCTAGTTTTGATCTTGCTTCTAGTCTTCCTAGACAAACCCACGAAACCCCGGTGTTAATTGAACGGATTCTTCGGTTTCTCTCCATCCACTCGGTTCTCACATCAACCGTTATGAAGGATGAACATGGAGATTCTAAGAACTTATATGGCATGACAGCCTTGTCCAATAACTATGTCCGAAGACAAGACGGGACGTCCCATGCTTCATCACTTTTCTTTATCAATGATAAAGTACTTGTTAATTGTTGGTTAGTTATCTATATTCACTTCTTTTATATATAATTATTATATATATATATAGCTTCCTTATATGGAACTTATACAACCAGTTCGTAACGTAAACAAACAACTAAATCGTTAAGTTTTGAAATCCTAAACAACCATTCTCAAACCAATTAAACCAACTCTCAGTAGATGTTTCAAAAGTCAAATCTAATTACAACAATGAAGTATTTTGTGGCATACAATTCATTTTAAAGGGCATCATTTTCACTTAAAAATCAGGGAACACATAAAGTTATTTACGGTCTGTAAATCCAAATGCAATGTAGATAGAGTTCAACTTAAAAATCAATCAAACATAAAAATATCTAGAGATTCCAGATTTGGTAATGCATGGAATCGCCTGAGAGAGACGAATTCACCTTAGAGAATGGAATCGCTGACACACACCATCAAATGGAGCGGCAAGGAGTACACCGTCAGAGTATGCAACAACGATTCGGTCGCTGAACTCAAACGGTGTATTTGCCAACTAATGATCTTAATCCTCAACCGACAGAAAGTTCTTTATCCTACGAAGGAAAAGAAAGGATTTGGAAGACGTAAAAAAAAGTCATGTTCCAAAGTTTTTTTTAAGAAAGGAAAACTTATATTTCTTTTCCTCCATTTTTAATCCATCCAAATTGGAGAGATTTGGAAGGAAAAAATTGTTAATACATAAAACTCTTACTTTTCTTTTCATTTCCATTTAACTCGGGAACACGGTACCTAATTTAAATTTTCCTTTCTACTCCTTTTCTTTTCTCTCCTTATTTCATTTTCTTTTCTTTTGTTAATTAAACTCGGGAACAAAGTGTAAATATGATGACTGACAAGGGTCTTTTAATTTTAAAAGGGTGGTTTAGTAATTTTAATAGAAAGGAGAAATATACAATTTTTGTTTGAGTTTGGGTAAACATGTTTTAAGTGGAAATATACAATTATGTGTAATCATTAAATATACCCTTAATTTGGACGAAGTTCAAAATGGAGGTGACAAACAAAGGGTCAAACATGTTCGGAAATTAAAAGTTGTATGAATCAAAACAAAGTCTGAATGAATAGAAATTAGAAAAACTGGAATTAATTAATCCTAGCTATTAACTATTTGCCGTTATAATTGGATTTAAATAATTATAACTATTTGTGGGCAATAGTCAACTAATGAAATATTTTATAACAGACTCAACTTTAATCTATTTTCTCTCAACAAGATTTTTCTAAGGATCAAAACACTGCCACATAAGCGGTCTACGTCATTAAAAGTTTGACTTTGTTACATAAATAGTGTAGATCATTAAAACTTTGACTTTTTTTATCACATAAGCAGTCCACATAAGGAAAAATAAACTAAGAGGGTAGACATTAGTTAGAAAAAACTCGTTGGGAGAAAATAGGTTAAAAGTTGGTACTATCCCAAAACATTTCATTTGTTGAGACTAATGTCAGGCAATTGGTATTAGCTGAGATTATTTAAATCCAATTTTCCTAGAAATTATAAGTTACGGTATAAAAACTTTTGTGATTTCCATCCTTATTTCACTACATCGATATTATACCCAATTAAGGTTATAGAGGTTACCTTTACCTTAACCCCTAATTCCTGGAAATTATAATTACGATTATAAAACTTCTCTGATTTACATCTTATTTCACTACATCGATATTATACCCAATTAAGGTTATAGAGGTTACCTTTACCTTCCTTAAGCCTAATTTGATCAAGCTTCAACATGAATTAAGAACTCATTAAATACGACCTCATTTTCTGCCCAAATTTGTTTGATAGCCACTCTTATAGTCCCCTTGTTCTCATGTGTTCATAGACAAAACAGAAAAAGGGGAGAAAGATGTCATGGGTTTGAAGTCACTTTATTCGATCATTTGGAGACAAGTACACAAATACATAATTTGAACTCTTAACATTTTAGTCGTCGTAGAGCAAACCACTTAACCGCCAAAATATCCTTGAAACCCCTCCACTTTAAATAAAGCTTTAAATTTTAGAACCACAACAAACCAGTTTTAATTCTTTTATTCCGATTAAGTTTTCCACCACAGTATTTGGTGTTAAAAATTCTCTACAATTATTAATTATTTACCACAATTAACTTGGCAAATAACGTTAAAAGAGGGTGATGTTAATACATTCATTATCATTAGCGGCGTTGATAGCCGTAAAGAAAATGGTATACATGCATAATCGGGCCTTTGTCTTTATTGCTAGGGCGTTATAATGCCTTATGTCAAAGGCTTGATTGCAAAACTACTATCGAGTCGGGGTCTTATTGGAATCAGCATCTTTATTCCTACAGGGTAGTTATGGTTGTCTATTTTACCCCCTGAGACCCTAACCTTAGCTTTGTTATTGATGTGATTTACTGAGTATGAAGATGATTAACGACGATGATGATGAATTAACTTGGCAAAACAAAGTTAACCCGTATATATTTTCTTTAACAAAGTTTTGGAATAAGTTATTCCTATTGAACAATCAATTCATTATACAAATATAAACCTTCATAGAGAAGTAGATGAACATACCCTAATTTTGGGATGTTACAGTTTTTTTTTTTAATATTTTACCTATTTAACCCTTTATCAATGAATACTTTTTACCCTCAAAAAAGACATTCTCAGTTTGAGGAAAGCCGGTACGTACTAATCAAGCACAACTTAGCCTTGGTTTAAAATAATCACCATATATACTATTTTGCCTGGGCAGGTACCATCTGAAAGATGCAGTTATTGAGGGAGGGGTCCCATTTAACAAGGCTCATGGGGTGAGTGCATTTGTGTATGCTGCTAAAGACAATAGATTCAATGAGGTCTTCAACAAGTGCATGCATGACAGAACAAGAATAGTGATGAAGATGATTCTTGAAAAGTACAAGGGATTTGAAGGAGTCAAAGAACTAATTGATGCAGGTGGTGGTTTAGGTGCTAACCTTGAGCTTATTGTTTCCAAGTACCCTAATATTAAGGGGATTAACTTTGACCTACCCCATGTTATTAAGGATGCACCTCCTTACCCAGGTATATATTCCTTTTCATAGACAGCTGATTACGATTTTTGAGAAACGACAAATCAAACTGGTGACCTTGAGTGGGTCGGAACGATCAGTTCGGAGTTGCGTTGAACTAATTTTATTTTTTAGGTCATTAGCTTGTGTCATAACTTGTAAAATTATAAAGATGGTTTATTGAGGGGGAATGTTGTATGTAGAACACTAAATATTGCGAGAACACGCAGAACAAAATGAATCACCTATTTTCTCAAACCTAAAAACCTAGAAAGCAAATGAAAATGTTACAAATGGAAGATTTATTGTTTCTCACACTAGAATTTAAAACACAATATAAAAAAATTTCATTTTTATATAACCTACACATATATGCGTTCTGTGTAGGTTAAATTACCTACATGTATGTAGGCTAAGTATAGGTAAAAAAAAAAGGTTTTCCATGCATATAGAATGTTGAAAATAATTTAATCAAACAGAGTATTAATATATTTTAATGATTACCGAGTTATTGGCCAAACCAGTTTGTTCCAACTTGAGCAAACTGATTGAAGAAAGGTAGAAGGAGACTGTCTCGTTATCGACGAATTTAAATAACACGCAAAAACTAAAACCAAACTGGTGATTTAAGAAACCGAGATTCTTGAACTGCACGGATGATTCCTGTCCTTAAAGGATTTTACGCGCTCGTATTGCTGTGAGCTGCAGCGTAAACTCCCAGGATTTGATGTAGAACTGATCTAGTATTCCAACAGCAACGGAAACCAGAAAACGCAGAAGCTGGAGAAGAAACAGGAACATAGATGTAGGGCTTCAAAATTATGTATTTGGAATGGGTAGCAGGAGGCTTTTATTTATAGCTGTGATTATAACCAAGAATGAGAAAAACAGGGAATGGGATAACCATTATCAACCAGGTTCGAATTCAGTTATCTATGGATAACCCACACGAATTCGAACCCAGTAGAGATATCCCATACGAATTCGAACTGTTACAGATAACCCCCACTGTTTTGAATTCATCTCTATCCCTATCTCTATTTCATTCGATCCACTGATCAGACACACCTGAACCGGACCCTAGCTAAAAATAAAAGCTCCTCAGCTCCTAGCGACGATGCGTACGTGTGAAGTGCAAAGTGCGCCTCAAACGCGCCCATTCCGCCTCAAACACGCCTATTCGCGAGCTCGTGGCTCGGCTTGGCTCGGCGCGTGTGTGGGCTTGACCCACTTCTCAACTCATTTAACACTTTGGAGGCTCATAAGGAATAATCCCTTATAAAGCACTCAAAGTTCACTTCCCTCACCAATGTGGGATGGAGGAAACATAAAAACTTGTATGTTCTCCATCAATATTTCCAACAATCCCCCACCAAGTTGGAATGTTTCCTCTCACTTAGACAGATGATGTCACTAGGTGTCACGAAGATTAAACCCAGTTTATGTTGATAAACAAGAAGAGACAGATTCGATGGTGTCCTATGGAATTAAACCATTAACCTGATAGCGCCCTTCGGTTTACCTCCACACATCACCGGCCGACTTTGCGTTCTCACTGAGAGCGAATATGGTTGTGCGCTATAAATCCTTTCATGACCCTTTAGGAGACAAACCACTTATCTTCACTCGAGGCGGCACCACCTCTAGATCATATAGGCAAAGTTTTACATCATCCACGTTGCTTGGATGCCTCCAAGACTTTTGTTAAGAGCATTAGCTCACCCTTGTTCTCGGCAACGACGTACTATCGTACCTCACATGGATCTATCAAATTGATAGTACCTTCTATCGTTAAGTGACTTCGTTTTTACCCATTAAACTTGAGAAATAGAAGCACTAAGTTCAAGTTGGGGTTCCATCACTAACGATTCTATTGTTGTTTTAGACCCATGTCTCTCGTGGTATTCACAACCAAATCTCTCGGTTTAGTAAACGGATCAGCCAAGTTCCTACTCGTCTTGACATAAACAACCTTGATGGTACCACTTTCAAGAAGTTGTCTCACATAATTGTGCCGTAGACCTATGTGTCTTGACCTCCATTATACACTGTGTTGTATACTTTAGATAGTGTGGCCTCACTATCACAATACATGGGAATGGACGACATTGGAACATCCCACAAACGGATGTCCGTAAGTAGATCTCTAATCCACTCTGCTTCCTTACTAGCCGTAGCTAGTGCTATGAACTCAACTTCCATAGTTGAGTGGGCAATACACGTCTGTTTCTTGCTCGCCCAAGAAATTGCTCCTCTTGCTAGAGTGTAAATCCACCCACTTGTAGATTTGAATCACTTGTGTGATCAATCCAGCTCGCATTAGAATAACCTTCTCTGGAATTAGACGTGTATGTCAGTTCTAAGTTACTGGTCCTTTTCAGGTATCCAAGTACTCTACCCACTGTCTTCCAGTGTTCTGTCCCTAGATTGACACTATACTGACTCAGTTTGCTTACAGCAAAAGCAATGTCAGGACGAGTGCAATGTGTTGCATACATCATACTTCTAATAACTCGCATACTCCAGTTGAGCCACTGCTCTCCCAGAATTCACATTAAGTTTCACACTTGGATCAAATGGGGTATTAAACTCTTTAATGTTTAAGTGTTGAAACTTAGTCAGAATTTTCTCTATGTAATGAGATTGACTTAGAGAAATCTGAATTTCAGTTCTTTTCACCTTGATCCCAAGAATGGTATCAACTTCTCCTAGATCTTTCATCTTAAAGTTCGAGGACATATATTTCTTAGTTTCAAAAATACCTTCAAGGTGAGTGCCAATGATCAACATATCATCAACATAGAGACAAATCATGACTGTATAACCAGGTTCGCATTTAGTATAGATACACCTATCAGCACTATTGTGTCGAAACCTGAAAGCAGTCACAGTGGTGTCAAATCTCTCATGCCACTGTTTAGGAGCTTGCTTCAAACCATAAAGAGATTTAATAAGTCTACACACTTTGTTCTATTGTCCAGGCATAAAAAACCCTTCAGGTTGCTCCACATAAATCTCCTCATTTAGATACCCATTTAGAAACGCAGTCCTTACATCCATTTGATGGATGTACAACCCTTTCAAAGCAGACACCGCTATAAGAGTTCTAATAGAACTAATTCTAGCCACAGGTGCATAGGTATCAAAATAGTCGATCCCTTCTCTCTGCCTATACCCTTTAGCAACTAATCGCGCTTTATAGGCAGAGATGGATCCATCTGGATGATACTTCCTTTTGAAAATCCATTTGGATCCAATAGGTTTCTTTCCCTTTGGTAGATCAGCTAACTCCCAAGTTCCATTTCCCATAATGGAATCCATTTCATCATTGTCTGCTTCCTTCCACAAAGGAGCATCTCTTGATGACATTTCTTTGCTGAAAGTTTTAGGATCATCATCCAAATTAACAGCGAAAATGACCTCTCTCGTCACTTTCTTTTGAGTTCCCTCAACCAGGTAAGAAAAGAAATCATCTCCATAACTTTTCTCTTTTCTAACTCTAGTATGTTTTCTCGGCTCTTCAACCATTGGTGATGGTTCGACTCTTTTCACAGAAGTACTAGAAGATGTGGTGTAATTTGAGTTTTCATCATCTCTAGAAAACTTGTTCTCAAAGAATCACATCTCTGGATTCTACAACTGTACCTGATTCGTCATCCAACAACCGGTAAGACTTACTATGCGAAGCATATCCAATGAATACACTCTTGTAAGCTCGTTCTCCCAGTTTGAGTGTCTTTGGATCAGGTACGCGATAATAGGCAAGGCACCCCCAAACCCTCAAATACTCTAGGTTTGGTTTTCTTCCTTTCCACAACTCATATGGGCTCGTAGGTATCACATGACTAGTGATCCTATTTTGAACATAACAAGCAGTTAACACAGCTTCCCCCACATATTACGAGATAGACCTGATTGATTTAACATATAGTTAGCCATCTCTACCAAAGTTCAGTTCTTTCTCTCAGCCAAACCATTTTGTTGGGGAGTATATGGTGCAGTTCTCTCATGTATGATGCCTTCATCTTCGCAGAATGCATCAAATTTTCGGTTAAAGTATTCTCCGCCTCTGTCCGAGCGAAGAATTTTAATGCGTTTCTCTTTTTGTTTTTCAACCTCAGCCTTATATATTTTAAATGCCTTTCGTCTTTTGAATGCAATAAATAAACATATAAGTATCGGCTGAAGTCATCGCAGAAAGTGATAAAGTATCTCTTACCCCACGAGTAAGGACTCCATTTGGTTCACAAATATCTGAATGAATTAGTTCTAGTAGTGATGTATTACGTTTATGGACACTTGGAATAGGTTTCTTTGTGAATTTTGATTTCACACAAGTTTCGCATTTTTCAAAGTCTTTATCTTTTAATTTTAATAAACCTTTAGTTTGCAATTTCTCAATGTTTTTAATATTTGTATGAGCTAAACGTTTATGCCATAAAGAAATTGAACAAGCGATATAATCAGAAAACATAATTTCATTCAAATCAAAACCAATTGCATTACATCGATAAAAACTATCACTACCACTATCACCACTATCACTATCACTTTCATTCCCAAAACCATCGATCACAGAAACGCCACCTTCGTCCGAGTCTTCTTCTGCATCAATTCCATCTTCAGCTAGGTCAAGGCGATACATTCCACCCGTGTTCTTTGCTTGACCCACATAGATGTCATTAAGAGAAAACTTCACACGAAGATTCTTGATAACCAGCTTGTAACCATTCCGATCAAACTTATCAGCAGAAACAAGACCCTTGGTGATGCCAGGAACATGCAACACATCCTGAAGGGTAACCATTTGACCATCTCTAAAGTTTAGTCGTACCGTGCCTTTACCACGAACTTCGACACGATGTCCATCAACACATACCACCACTGTTCCTTGAGGAACAGAATCATAAGTAAGAAACTAGCCACGATTCCCACAAACATGAACAGTGGCTCTAGAATCCAAAAACCATCCTCTACATGCCACAATGCGTGTATATTGAGAAAGCATGTTAACGTCTCCAAGACCCACATTGGCTACTAGATTAGTGACTTTCTCAATATCAACAGCACTTATAGAACCAACTGTAAAACCAGATTTCCTTTGAGAGCACTCTCGTGCATAATGCCTGGTTTCTCCACAAACATGACATTTACCCGATCTCTTTGGTTGATGATTGGTCGTTTGGTGTGACTTCTTGAATTCCTTTTTCTTTGGTGCTGTAAACTTTTTACTCTTTGATACCCCTTTTCCCTTTTGCCCAGATCCTCCAACAATGTGATTCACACTCGATCCGACTTTACCTCTTTTGTCCCTGTTGCGCGTTTCCTCCTTAATTCAAAGGTGCTTCAACAGTTCATCCAAAGAGTAGTCCTCAGACTTGTGCATCATTCTCTTTGAGAAATCTTTCCAAGTAGGAGGAAGTTTTGCAATAATTACCCCTACTTGAAAATTTTCTGGCAGCGGAATAGAAAGCGCGGTCAATTTGTTAACAAGAACTTGGAGTTCATGCACTTGCTCCAGGATTGACTTGTCATCAACCATTTTAAAGTCTAAGTACTTGGAAATAAGTTATTTGTTAGTACCTTCTTCATGAGCCTTGTACTTATCTTCCAAAGCTTTCCACAATTCTCTAGCACTTGTTACCGGCGCGTATAAGTCATAGAGACGATCCAAAAGAGAATTCTTAATGTGGCCAAGGCAAAGATCTTCAGCTTCCTTACGGACAAGTCTTTGCTTAGCCAAATCCTGATTCAGGACCTCTCCAGCCTCAAGAGGAGGGTCATCAGGGATTACGGGCAAGCTTGGATCAAGGATATAGTAGAGTTTCAGCACAACTAGCATGAACTTAACCTTGTCCGCCCAACGGGTATAGTTCTAGCCATCTGTCCAACTTGACAAACTCTTGATCCATGAATCTTAGATTAGCTGTTGGTAGTTCACCGTCCATTAGTTCTGTTGATTAAACACAAATAATAAAATCCTTTAAGATTGTTGAAAATAATTTAATCAAACGGAATATTAATATATTTTAATGATTACCGAGTTATTGGCCAAACCAGTTTGTTCCAACTTGAGCTGTCACACCCCGACCCGCAGCGGAAAAGGTGATCGGGGCATGATTGGGTTATCATCAAAGCTCATGACATTTATTTTAACGTTTCATATTCATTAATACAATTTAATGGAAATTTACAATCATAATTACATCAATGACCTAAACATCAGTCTAAGCTTCTTTGTTTTCTTCTAAGGCATTTCCTATGTTTTCCTTGCTTCATCCTGTTCACCTGTATCATGTGTAAAAGGGTTTTTTGGATCAACTAAAAGTTGGCGAGTGAATCCTATGGAAAACATTTGAACCAGTTTATTTAATTGATTATGAAATAAAGTGCACAACCACACATGAGTAAAAATAGATGTAAACTTATTCATAAATCAATTTAATATTAAACAATACACACATGAACAATAATGGATCGTTTAGAGGCACGCGTTGCTCAACTCGTCTCTCACGAGGAACTGATGGGCCTAATGAATGAATTGCATAAACATGATAATATGAAAGACATAACTACAAACAATATAAACTCAATACTACACACATGAACAATAATGGATTTGTTTTGAGGTACGCGTTGCTCAACTCGTCTACCACGAGGAACTGATGGGCTTAATGAATGAATTGCGTATAAGTGGACAAAATGAAATACATAATTACAACAATAAGAACAATCTAAGTTTAGATCACGATATGGTATGGCACAAGTTTAAATAAACGAGTTAATTATTTTGTGACACATGACACACCCCAAAACGTGTAATTAAAAAGGGGGAGTTGTAAGATTCACTCAAAGTGGGTGCGTTCGGTTGATGATGTTGAATGCACGCGAAGTGGTTTTTAACCACGAGTGAAATTAACCTAGATAAATAGCATTATGGTTTGGTAAGTAAACGGATTTTATTAATCCATTTTAGTAGGATTGTTGCGTGTATTTTTGTGAGTTTAAGGCTATTTTCTAACCTCAAAAATGTTATTTTTAAGTATTTTTAATTGATTTTTAATTAAAATAAATAAATAAAAATAATAAAAAAAGTTGACTTTTTTTGACCGTTGACCGTTGACCGTTGACTGTTTGACTTTGACCGGTTCGTATGCGTATAAGTGTGCGCTGAGTGAGGCTCGAACCCGAGACCTCCCGTACGCGTGCACGCAGCTCTACCAACTGAGCTACTTGTCTAACCCGAAATATTTCTGTTTTTAATTACATTTATATACTAATTAGTTTAAACAGAAAATCCTTTATTTCTTAAAAACAATTTTAATCCGTGACTCGGTGCGCTCCACAGGTCTCGAACCCGGGACCTGTGGCTTATGCTAACACACAGTCCACCGCTGGACTGTGTGTCCAACTTGTTAACTAAACTGATTTTTATTATTCTTAAATACAAACTAAGTATTTTCATTTCTGACTTATTTAAAAAGTTAGATATTTGTCCGGATCGATGTAGTAGACCGGACTCGAACTCGTGTCCTGTGATAAAACATACACACAGTCCACCACTGGACTGTGTGTCTAACTTGGTTATTATTCCGGTTATTAATAAACTTAACATGTAACAGTGTGACTCCGGTTCGTTTAACAAAAAAAGACATTTTTATTAAGGCAGCATGCGTGGGACAAGATTCGAACTCGAGACGTTAGTGTGTTTAATGTGCACACAGTCCACCGCTGGACTGTGTGTCTAACCCGAGTTATTTCTTGATTTAAATTAAACTTATACATTACAGAAAACTTCGTCTTCTTCGTTGATTTTAACCAGAATCGGAAATCCGACTGGTTCGATGTTTTAATCGTGTTCTTTAGTGTTTTGAGGTTAATTACAGATGAGATATGAATAAAATGAAAGAGAAATTAGGCGTAAGGTATACCGACTGGACTCCTCTGTTTTTCCGGCAGAACTCCGGCGACAGCAACAGGTTCCGGCTTCGTGTGTCTTGCAGCAGCGAGTCTTCAGAAAGCTTGAAAAGGATGTGGGTGACTTCGGTATAAGCTCAGGGGGTTTAGTAAGGCTTAGAAGTGAAGGGCTCGGTTTTCCGGCGATATACAGAAATATTCCGGCGAGTAAATTTTCGCCGAGAAAGGGTGCGGTTTTGAGCGAAAAAGCTTGCAGAGGTTCGAGGAGGTATTTATAGTGCAGGTTATCGATGAATTTGGTCCAATTTCCGACTTGATTCATCGGTTAGAAAATCTCCGGCGGTTATAACTTGTGTCGCGGACTCAGGCGTCGGTTATAACCGATGTCCTAGTAAATGTTTACGTTATAACTGAAGATATCGTAATTTCTTGGCGAGATCGCCGGGATTTCCGACGACTGCATTTGGGCGCCGGTTTTGAATTCGGAAAAACATGTTATGAATTAAATGATTCTAATATTTAACAAAGAATACAAGTGGCGCAGTGGTTTAAGTGTTGAGTGTTAAGTCCGTTGTTTGACCCGGCGACTGACCCGGGTTCGAAACCCGGCAGTGCCAAATTATTTTTATTTTCTTATTTTTAACAGTTTTTCAAAAACTAATTATATATTCCCATATAATAATTAATTATGTATCGTTTAAAATTATTTTGGGCATTAAATTCGCAACGAAATTTTTAACTGATTGTTCGGTTAATAAACGGAGCGGGTTTGGTAAATCCGTTTTTGTCGGATGTTACAGTATCCCCTGCTTTTTAGAAATTTCGTCTCAAAATTTAAGTAGTGATATATTTGACTAAAAGAATGATGGTGTTTAGTTTGACAGTTACATGCTTAGAAAAAGTAAGGTTTTAAGTTTTTGTTTGAGGCGGTAACGTTCCTTGTAAGGGTTAAGTGCCCTATTACAGGAATCGCTTTTTGTTGCCTACTGTAAAAGTATTGATAAGCAGAATTTATTCGCTAAATATGATGTCATGCATAAGAGTTTGGATATGGTTATATCCTAAGGCAAAACTTCTAATACTACAACCAACATGGAACTTCTCATAACCATCTAACAATACCTCTGATCCTTTGACAAGAATACTTATATATAGGAAGTACCAGCGGCGTATCCACCATATTCTTGTCAAATTTTCATTGGTTTTATCAGTAAGTTATGATTGGTTCTATGACTATAGAACATAAATAAACACAACAGCAAATATTTGAATCCACATTCTGATAGCATATATGTTTGAATGGTGACAGTTCCTCTCTCGTTTGTTATGATGGAGAGGTTAGTTTATGTAGAAATGGATCACAATCCAATTTCTTTAAATAGCGAGATGATATAAATGTAACACAAATTTCAATCAAGACAATACTAAATCCTACATGGAACTTCTCATAACCGCCTGATAATGCCTCTGATCCTTTGGCAAGAATACTTATATATAGGAAGTACCAGCGGCGTATCCACCATATTCTTGCCAAATTTTCATTGGTTTTATCCATAAGTTATGATTAGTTACCAAGAAACTACTAAATCCTACATAGAACTTCTCATAACCGTCTGACAATGCCTCTGATTCTTTGACAAGAATACTTATATATAGGAAGTACCAAGGGCGTATCCACCATATTCTCGTCAAATTTTCATTGGTTTTATCAGTGAATTATGATTAGTCCTATGTGACTCTACAACCAATACACAAACTCATAAATACTGAAAATGAAAAATGTCTGTGCGATCAAGGCTCAATCAAACGGAGCCGATCGTATTACATGTACTGAAATTGAAAATATCTGTGCGATCAAGGCTCAATCAAGCGGAGCCGATCGTATTGCATGTACTGAAAATAATAAACTTAATCTAAACAACAATCACACAAACAGCCTATACATGGAACCTCTCATAACCGCTGATAATGCCTCCGATCATTTGACAAGAATACTTATATATAGGAAGTACCAGCGGCGTATCCACCATATTCTTGTCAAATTTTCATTGACTTTATCCACAAGTTATGATTAGTTCTATGTGACTCTACTACAAACACAACAACCACAAGATACTGATAATGAAAATGTCTGTGCGATCAAGGCTCAATCAAACGGAGCCGATCGTATTGCATGTACTGAAAATGAAAATGTCTGTGCGATCAAGGCTCAATCAAACGGAGCTGATCGTATTGCATGTACTGAAAATAATAAACTTAATCTAAACAACAATCACACAAACAGCCTATACGTGGAACCTCTCATAACCGCCTGATAATGCCTCCGATCATTTGACAAGAATACTTATATATAGGAAGTACCAGCGGCGTATCCACCATATTCTTGTCAAATTCTCATTGACTTTATCCGCAAGTTATGATTAGTTCTATGCGACTCTACAACAAACACAACAACCACAAGATACTGATAATGAATATGTCTGTGCGATCAAGGCTCAATCAAACGGAGCCGATCGTATTGCATGTACTGAAAATGAAAATGTCTGTGCGATCAACGCTCAATCAAACGGAGCCGATCGTATGTGGGCACGCCAGGTTCAACCTCATAATAAAATGGGGAACATGCTCAACGCTCATAATGTAATGGGGAGCGGCGGCCTATGAAATTGCATGTACTGAAAATAATAAACAATAATTACTCTAACAGTCTACAAATGGAACCTCTCATAACCGCCAGATAATGCTTCTGATCCTTTGACAAGAATACTTATATATAGGAAGTACCAGCGACGTATCCACCATATTCTTGTCAAAGTTTCATTGGCTTTATCCTTAAGTTATGTTTGGTTCTATGTGATAAAGAAAAACATAAAACTAAACGATAGGAGTTGAATCTGGATTTTCGGTGAAGAGGACTAGTTGGGTATCTTCGTTTGGGCCGTCATTATCTTCGACAGGATTGGCTTTGATGTTGAAGACTCTTCCTCTTGCTGGTGGCCTAGCGGTTGGGTTTTCTTGGTTTACTTGGTTAACTGGGTTTGATTGGGCTTGAGCGTTGATGACGTTAACCAATTGAGGGCATGTGTTTCTAAAGTGGGTAGGGTTGCCACAATTGAAACAAGCTCGAACATATGGGAACATGGGGTATTGGGGTTGTTGATAGGTTTGGTTCATGGTTTGAGTAGGAGAAGAGTTTTGGTTTTGAAAGGTGCGGCAAACCTTGCTCAAATGACCATAGCGTCCACAAGTTGCACATAGTCGACAAGGTAAGGTAAGGGGATGGTGATAAAAACAGCTGTTGCACCGAGGGTGAGGCCCAAGATATGGTTTCTTATTTGGGTAAGTTGAGTTGGGTGCCACTTGAGTGATTGGGATAGCTTGGATGGGTATGGCGTGTGAAATTGGTTGATTTCGTTGGATAGCAGCGAAAAGTTGCACGTCTCTTTTTCTCTTAGAATTGGGTTGAGAAGGGGATTCGGTTTGGGTGTAGTCGGAGGTTTCAGTCGATGCTTTATCCTTCTTCTTCTCCTCCTTGAAGTCTTTGTTCCGGATTCGGTTCTCGGTGAGTGAAACATTTGCAAAAAACGGGTCTCCAAAACCCGCTCCGTTTTGTAATCAAATACCAAGTTATGAAATTTCATTAATTATTAGGATTATTTTGGGTTTAAACGTTACATAATTAATAAATAAACTAAACTATAAAAATTAAATTGGATAAAAAGTTAAAATAAAATAAATAAAAATAAATTGTAGCTGACCGGACTCGAACCCGGGTCAGCTGTCTCCAATGACTTATCTTCCCGTCCCCAAACCACTCCGCCACCAAGTGTTTTCTGATAACCGTAGGAAAACAATTGAGTCTTATACGCAGACTCGAATTAACAGTTATGATAGCTGAATAACGGAAATCGGTAAACCGAATCGCCAAATCAGTTCAAGTTCGTTTAGCTAACTTATAACCGATGAATATCGGTTTCTAATTAAGTTCAAATTGAATGAACTTAAAGTTCCGGTTTTTGAAACCGAAAAGTATTCAAACTCCAAATAATTCAGGTTCCAATCATTTATGCGATTCAGAACCGTCTCAAATACACTCCATTTCCTTTTCGTCGCGTTTTCAAGTCTTTTGAGCACCAAAAAACTGTTCGCCGGAATCCTCTGCAAAACTCGCCGGAAAACCGTGTTCAACACAAACCGGTAAGATTTTCCTCCTTTGCGGTTTCAATCTATTGTTAGGACTCCACTAACATTAATCCATTACTCTAAATCAGTCACAGAAGACTTTGCTGGATTTCTGGGTTCGCCGGAGAAATTCTGGAATTTGCCGGAAACTCGCTAGCTAACGGTAAACACATTAAATCGTGCTAATAATCCATGTACTCTGGTTCAATTTCAAAACTAATTCCTTAATTCTGTTGATAGACTCTCTCAACCGGAGGTCCAAAAACAGAGCTACCTGATTTCGCCGGACTCCTTAAAGAAGACGACCTGTCCGGTATTTCCTTCCCCCAAACTGTTCGGTTTTGTTCATTCAAGCTAGTAGTCATGTTATTTAAATAGTTAAATCAAGAACCAGTCGTTTGAGTGAAGTCGGTAATTGTAGCGAAGAAGACGAACTTAAAAAAAACGGAATAAGAGTAATTAAAATGCGGATAATAATCGGGTTAGACACACAGTCCAGCGGTGGATTGTGTGCAAAGTTTATATACAAGTCCCGAGTTCGATCCTTACTACACACACGCTTCACGTAATAACATTTCTTTTTATTCATGAATTAACCGGATTAGAGCGAGTAGTTGTTAAGTATAATATAAATCAAGAATATAACCGGGTTAGACACACAGTCCAGCGGTGGACTGTGTGCAAAATAAACTTCACGTCGCGCGATCGAGTCCCGTCACAAGCACCGGTCCATGAGATTAAAACCTTTTGCAAAATAAAGGAATTTTTGGTAAATTCGAATAAGTATATAAATATAATTAAACCTGGGTTTCTAACGGGTTAGTCACGTAGCTCAGTTGGTAGAGCTACGTGCGCGTGAACGGAAGGTCACCGGTTCGAATCCCGCTTGGCGCAAGTATTTACCGCTGACCGAACCGGTCAACGGTCAAACAGTAAAAAAAAATAATATTTTTTTTAAATATTTATTTGTTTATTTTAATTTAAAAATCAATTAAAAATACTTAAAAATAACATTTTTACAGATAGAAAATAGCCATAAACTCACAAAAATATATCTAAAAATCCCATTAAAATCCTTAATAAAATCTATCCATTTAATATATCTTTCCATTATTATTTAGGTTAGTATTCCTCGTCGACTCGCTCGTCTAAATCGTGCGCATCTCACCATCTCCAATCCAACACACCCAATGTGAGTGAACCTTTCAAATTCCCCGTTTTAATCACGTTTTTGGGGTGTATCATGTGTCTTGTTCATTTACATATTATAACCAAGTTATTGTGCATATATCATATCATGACATGTGTATTAGTTTGTTGCTGTTAAGTAGTTATTATTGTTTGCAAATTATTATTTCAGTACATGCAATTGCCGAGGCCGTAGCTCCCCATCCATCGAGGTTGAGTTTGATCCCCATTTTATTATGCGGTTGATCAGGGCGTGCCCGCACGATCGGCTCCGTTTGATTGAGCCTTGATCGGTCATTTCATTTTACATTTCAATACATGCAATACTCTCGGCTCCGTTTGATTGAGCCTTGAGTGCACAGTTCAATTTACATTTCCAGTTCATGCAATACGTTCGGCTCCGTTTGATTGGCCTTGAGCGCACAGTCCAATTTACATTTCCAGTTCATGCAATACGATCGGCTCCGTCTGATTGAGCCTTGATCGCACAGTTCAATTATGTTAATTGTTATATGCTGTTGGTATGTTCATGTATGCTATCGATTGTTAATTGATGCTTGCCAATGTTTGATTCCATACATGTGCTCTTTTATGATTATGCACAATATTTTATTGATAAACTAACCAGACAATTATTATCAAATGTTTATCTATAAGGTTCACTAGCCAACTTATGTTGACCCAAAAAAACCTCCTATTTTACACATGATACAGGTGAACCAGCAGCAGCTAGGAACACGTAGGACCTGGATTAGAAGAAATAAAACGATTTAGTATTTGGATTATTATGTTTGGTTATTTTCCCTTGTAATGAATGAAGATGTTTGGATGCTTGAGAAATGTAACTTTGACTTCATTTAATTATGAAACATAATAGTAAATGTCATGTGCTTTGGTGATAACCCAATTATGCCCCGACTCTTATTTCCGCTGCGGGTCGGGGTGTGACAGATTGGTATCAGAGCCATGACTATAGGGATATAGGATAGGTTATTAGACCCTTAGAGCCTATACTATAGTCGATTAGAAACTTATAAGAATTTTGTGTGTTATATGCCAAATTTCATGATGTTTATATGTTTATGTTAAATGTTACATTTGATATTGTTCAAGCATGTTCATAAGTATGTATTATCAAGTAATGCCTATCATGAAATCGTATGATCATAACATATCACATCCATGCAAGCACACACCACATCATGATTGATTTTACAATGATTTTCGTGTTTCCAAATCTCATCAAAGTGAGTTCTCTTGACGGGCATGTAGTAACTGGAAGGGTACTAGTACCGGTAGTCGGAACGTCCTGTCTAGGTTGGCATTCGTATAAATCCAAAATAAAGGACCAGTTTGCCTACCTAGGGACTAACGATGAGAGTACGGAATACCTATTAGGCCAAAGCATGCTATACCAAACGTCGTGAGAGCTAATCCCACTTTGAGTTGTCATTGTGTCTACACCTGGACACGTTCCGACCAAATATCTCATGAACATATTTTGTGGTTAGCATTCGGGGGATGCGAGTGTTAAATTGCCAATACTAATGTGAATCCTACCAAGCCAATAGCCATGGGGGCCCACATGACTATATAGGTGAAGGTATGGGGGACATTTGAGGCCCAACATGAGCGAAACCAAGACATCCTTTGGATGTAGTTGCATTATTGATATTTATGTATTTTCATTTTTTCTTAAAGACACATGACACCTAAAAAGATACCATAAACTCACAATCTTCTCATTTTATGATCCTGTAGATGTCGTCTAGACCGCATCGAAGGAGTAGGAAATCGGAAAAGTCTCGGGAACGTTTGGCCACTCATATCGCGAATCAAATGGCCACGATATTACCTGACATCGTAGTACAAGTACAACAAGCCCTTGCTGCAAATCCTACTAACCCTCCTCAACAACAGGACCAGATCATCAACAACCCTCCTACCATCAAATGCTCCTACAAACATTTTAAGTCCTGTGATCCTCCGAAATTCGAAGGGACTGAGGGAGTCACTGCTCTCCTACATTGGTTCGAGGAGATGGAAAACGTTTTCTTAAACTGCGATTGTCCTGAGGATCGCAAAGTTCGTTATGCCACCGGGAGACTACTTGGGGTAGCTCTCACTTGGTGGAATACCGAGAAAGGAAAGAGGGGAACGGAAGATGCGATGGCCTTAACTTGGGAGGAGTTAAGGGAAATCATGACTAGGCGATTCTGTCCTAGAAGTGAAATTAAGAAATTGGAAGATGAATTTCATGCCTTGAAGCAAAAAGATGGTGATCACTCGACTTACAACAAAAGGTTCTTGGAGTTGAACCAAATGGTTCCAAACTTATTCACTCCAACCTACCGTCTGATCGAACATTACATTCGAGGACTTCCCTCGAAAATCCAAGATTCGGTCCTCAGCGTTTCACCGGTAACACTCGAAGCTGCCATGGAGTTGGCAACAGAACTGACCGAAAACCGAATTCGCAATGGGAAGTTCAAGGAGGAAAAGAAGAAAACCCCTGCTGAGGGACAAACCTCAAACCACCACACTCCTTCCTCTAAATTTGCTAACAAGAGGAAGCGTAACACCAGGAACTTTGCAGTCACCCAAACCAACACCCCTGTTCCTGCTGCACCCATCACTCAAGCCACTCCTCCACCCGCGCCATACAAAAGACCATACACAGGGCCACTACCAAAATGTAACCGTTGTCAGTATCACCACTCCCCTGACTATCCTTGCCAATACTGTACCGGCTGCGGTCGCGCTGGACACACTGTTCAAAACTGCCGCACGCTCCAACGAACAAACCGCCACCAACCTATAACCCAAACCCACCAACAATTAATGGGTCAAGCCCAACAACAACAACCATTTCCACCCACTCAACATTTAGCCCAAACATACTATCAACCCAACTACCCTATGGGCCAACCTATGCGGGCATGTTTCAATTGCGGCGACCCAAGTCATTTCAGAAACACATGTCCAAGATTGGTCAATATCATTCATGCTCAGGCCCAAGCCAACCCTGTGAATCAAGCAAACCAAGCTCCTCCACCTGCTAGAGGAAGAGCTTTCAATATTAACGCAAACCAGGCCAGAGCTGACGGCAATGTGGTCAACGGTACGTTTCTTATAAATGGTAGATATGCCACTATGTTATTTGATACTGGTGCGGATAGAAGTTTCGTGTCATTAGAATTTGAACCTATCTTAAGTAAAAATCGGGATAAGCTCGCGGAATCCATAACGGTGGAAGTTGCGGACGGAAAACCTGTTTCATTAGACTCTATTTTACGCAACTGTACGCTCACCCTAAACGACCACGATTTCTCAGTCGATCTTATTCCTATGAAGCTGGGAAGTTTTGACATCATAATCGGTATGGATTGGCTCAGTCAGCATCATGCGGAAGTTGTATGTCGTGAGAAATTTATTCGTATTCCTATTTCAAACGGTCAGACTCTTCGAATCATTGGAGAAACCTCGTCGAAAGGGCTCAACTTAATGTCTTGTCTTCAAACTCAAAAATACCTTCGCAAGAATTATGTTGCGTTTTTAGCCCATATCATCAAGAAGGGGACCACAGAGAAGAAACTTGAAGATATTCCTGTTGTAAAAGATTTTCCACAAGTTTTCCCTGACGACATTTCAGGACTTCCTCCAATCAGAGATGTCGAATTCCGTATCGATCTTATACCTGGTGCTACACCAGTGGCAAAATCTCCATATAGGTTAGCCCCCTCTAAAATGCAAGAGCTAGCCAGTCAATTGCAAGAGTTGACTGACAAGGGATTTATACGCCCCAGCTCATCGCCTTGGGGTGCACCTGTACTCTTTGTAAAGAAGAAGGATGGATCTTTTCGCATGTGCATCGACTACAGAGAGCTCAACAAGTTAACTATCAAAAATCGATATCCTTTACCTCGCATAGATGACCTTCTTGACCAACTACAAGGTGCCAGTTGCTTTTCGAAAATCGACCTTCGATCTGGCTATCATCAGCTTAGAGTGCATGAACAAGACGTCCCTAAAACTGCTTTTCGAACTCGATATGGTCACTATGAATTCATGGTTACGCCGTTTGGATTAACCAACGCACCAGCTGTTTTCATGGACCTAATGAATAGAGTCTGCAAACCTTACCTTGACTGATTTGTTATTGTATTCATCGACGATATTCTTATCTATTCAAAATCTAAAGCTGATCATGAGCGTCATCTGCGACTTGTTCTTGCAGTTCTAGAAAAGGAAAAGCTTTATGCCAAGTTCTCTAAATGTGAATTCTGGTTAAAAGAGGTGCAATTTCTTGGGCATGTAGTCAATGACAAAGGAATACATGTGGACCCATCAAAGATCAAAGCAGTTCAAGAATGGCAAGCTCCACGTACGCCCACTGAAGTAAGGTCTTTCCTTGGACTTGCTGGCTACTATCGTCGACTCATTTCAAACTTCTCTTGCATTGCGGTGCCACTCACGGCTTTAACCCATAAAGGGAAACCATTTGTATGGGGGCCCAAACAAGAAGAAGCTTTTCAAACTCTCAAGCAAAAACTTTGTGATGCACCAATCCTCACTCTTCCTGAAGGTTGTGAAGATTTTGTGGTCTATTGCGACGCGTCAGGGCAAGGATTAGGTTGCGTTCTCATGCAAAGAGGAAAAGTCATAGCTTATGCCTCAAGGCAACTCAAGACACACGAAAAGAACTACACCACTCATGACCTTGAACTTGGAGCCGTTGTATTCGCTCTTAAGATATGGAGACATTATCTCTATGGTACGAAGTGTGAAATATACACTGACCACAAGAGTCTTCAACATATCTTCAATCAGAAAGAGTTAAATATGAGGCAACGAAGATGGGTCGAACTCCTAAATGATTACGACTGTGAAATCAGATACCACCCTGGTAAAGCAAATGTGGTGGCTGATGCACTTAGTCGAAAGGGTTATGCGAACTCCATTCATCTTCTATGTTCGCAAATTGTAACCAATATTAAGGATCAAATTCGAGAAGCTCAACACGTTTCAATAACAGAGGAAGATGTACAAAAAGAGATGTCCTGTGGAGCCGAGCTAAAACTTGAAACTAAATCTGATGGTATTTTGTATTACCTAGATCGTATATGGATTCCTAACCACATCAATCTTCGTGAAACACTCATGCATGAAGCTCACAAATCGCGATATTCTAAACACCCAGGAGCTGATAAGATGTATCAAGACTTACGGTACACCTATTGGTGGCCTGGAATGAAGAAAGATATTGCCGTTTTTGTTTCCAAGTGTCTCACTTGTTCTAAAGTAAAGGCTGAACACCAAAGACCCTCAGGACTTCTAGTCCAACCAGAAATACCTGTTTGGAAGTGGGAAAATATAACCATGGATTTCATTACCGGGTTACCTCGCACTTCTAGTGGGTATGACACTATATGGGTGATTATAGACCGACTTACAAAATCAGCTCACTTTATTCCTATTCGAGAAGATTTCAAGAACGAAAAGCTTGCTCGTATTTATATCAACGAAATCGTCAGCCGACATGGAGTTCCATTAAGTATTATTTCTGATCGTGATGGCCGTTTCACCTCACGAACATGGCAAGCAGTACAATCCGCTATGGGCACTCGACTAGATCTCAGTACCGCCTATCATCCTCAAACTGATGGACAGTCTGAGCGCACCATTCAAACCCTTGAGGACATGCTTAGAGCATGTGTCATAGACTTCAAGGGAAATTGGGACGCCCACCTACCGTTAGTCGAATTTTCGTACAACAACAGTTATCATTCTAGCATCGGCATGGCACCTTTTGAAGCTTTATATGGTCGGAAGTGCCGATCTCCTGTTTGTTGGCACGAAATTGGGGAAGCACAAATTACTGGTCCAGAATTGATCCAAGAAACCACAGATAAGATTCATCAAATCCGAAACAATCTTCTAGCGGCTCAAAGTCGTCAAAAGAGTTACACAGATAAACGACGGAAGCCCTTGGAGTTTAGCGTTGGTGATCATGTACTTTTAAAAGTATCACCGTGGAAGGGATTAGTTCGTTTTGGTCAAAAGGGAAAGCTAGCACCACGTTACGTAGGACCTTTCAAGATACTCGAAAGAGTAGGTCCTGTAGCATACAAGCTTGACCTACCGGAAGAACTCGACAGGATTCATCCCACATTCCACGTGTCGAACTTGAAGAAGTGCCTCGCTGATGAAAATCTTCATATTCCACTGGAGGATATTCAGATTGATGAATCCATGCATTTTATTGAAAGACCAGTAGAGGTTATGGACTATGGAGAAAAGCATCTACGTCGAAGTCGCATTCCTATTGTTAGGGTACGCTGGGAGTCGAAACGGGGACCTGAGTTTACTTGGGAACGTGAAGACTCAATGCGTGAAAAATACCCTCATCTTTTCCCTACTACTTCAACTGTTTAAATTTCGGGACGAAATTCCTAAAAGTAGGGGATACTGTAACATTTGTAAAAAACGGGTCTCCAAAACCCGCTCCGTTTTGTAATCAAATACCAAGTTATGAAATTTCATTAATTATTTATGATTATTTTGGGTTTAAACGTTACATAATTAATAAATAAACTAAACTATAAAAATTAAATTGGATAAAAAGTTAAAATAAAATAAATAAAAATAAATTGTAGCTGACCGGACTCGAACCCGGGTCAGCTGTCTCCAATGACTTATCTTCCCGTCCCCAAACCACTCCGCCACCAAGTGTTTTCTGATAACCGTAGGAAAACAATTGAGTCTTATACGCAGACTCGAATTAACAGTTATGATAGCTGAATAACGGAAATCGGTAAACCGAATCGCCAAATCAGTTCAAGTTCGTTTAGCTAACTTATAACCGATGAATATCGGTTTCTAATTAAGTTCAAATTGAATGAACTTAAAGCTCCGGTTTTTGAAACCGAAAAGTATTCAAACTCCAAATAATTCAGGTTCCAATCATTTATGCGATTCAGAACCGTCTCAAATACACTCCATTTCCTTTTCGTCGCGTTTTCAAGTCTTTTGAGCACCAAAAAACTGTTCGCCAGAATCCTCTGCAAAACTCGCCGGAAAACCGTGTTCAACACAAACCGGTAAGATTTTCCTCCTTTGCGGTTTCAATCTATTGTTAGGACTCCACTAACATTAATCCATTACTCTAAATCAGTCACAGAAGACTTTGCTGGATTTCTGGGTTCGCCGGAGAAATTCTGGAATTTGCCGGAAATTGCTAGCTAACGGTAAACACATTAAATCGTGCTAATAATCCATGTACTCTGGTTCAATTTCAAAACTAATTCCTTAATTCTGTTGATAGACTCTCTCAACCGGAGGTCCAAAAACAGAGCTACCTGATTTCGCCGGACTCCTTAAAGAAGACGACCTGTCCGGTATTTCCTTCCCCCAAACTGTTCGGTTTTGTTCATTCAAGCTAGTAGTCATGTTATTTAAATAGTTAAATCAAGAACCAGTCGTTTGAGTGAAGTCGGTAATTGTAGCGAAGAAGACGAACTTAAAAAAAAAACGGAATAAGAGTAATTAAAATGCGGATAATAATCGGGTTAGACACACAGTCCAGCGGTGGACTGTGTGCAAAGTTTATATACAAGTCCCGAGTTCGATCCTTACTACACACACGCTTCACGTAATAACATTTCTTTTTATTCATGAATTAACCGGGTTAGAGCGAGTAGTTGTTAAGTATAATATAAATCAAGAATATAACCGGGTTAGACACACAGTCCAGCGGTGGACTGTGTGCAAAATAAACTTCACGTCGCGCGATCGAGTCCCGTCACAAGCACCGGTCCATGAGATTAAAACCTTTTGCAAAATAAAGGAATTTTTGGTAAATTCGAATAAGTATATAAATATAATTAAACCTGGGTTTCTAACGGGTTAGTCACGTAGCTCAGTTGGTAGAGCTACGTGCGCGTGAACGGAAGGTCACCGGTTCGAATCCCGCTTGGCGCAAGTATTTACCGCTGACCGAACCGGTCAACGGTCAAACAGTAAAGAAATTAATATTTTTTTTAAATATTTATTTGTTTATTTTAATTTAAAAATCAATTAAAAATACTTAAAAATAACATTTTTACAGATAGAAAATAGCAATAAACTCACAAAAATATATCTAAAAATCCCATTAAAATCCTTAATAAAATCTATCCATTTAATATATCTTTCCATTATTATTTAGGTTAGTATTCCTCGTCGACTCGCTCGTCTAAATCGTGCGCATCTCACCATCTCCAATCCAACGCACCCAATGTGAGTGAACCCTTCAAATTCCCCGTTTTAATCACGTTTCTGGGGTGTATCATGTGTCTTGTTCATTTACATATTATAACCAAGTTATTGTGCATATATCATATCATGACATGTGTATTAGTTTGTTGCTGTTAAGTAGTTATTATTGTTTGCAAATTATTATTTCAGTACATGCAATTGCCGAGGCCGTAGCTCCCCATCCATCGAGGTTGAGTTTGATCCCCATGCTATTATGCGGTTGATCAGGGCGTGCCCGCACGATCGGCTCCGTTTGATTGAGCCTTGATCGGTCATTTCATTTTACATTTCAATACATGCAATACTCTCGGCTCCGTTTGATTGAGCCTTGAGTGCACAGTTCAATTTACATTTCCAGTTCATGCAATACGTTCGGCTCCGTTTGATTGAGCCTTGAGCGCACAGTCCAATTTACATTTCCAGTTCATGCAATACGATCGGCTCCGTCTGATTGAGCCTTGATCGCACAGTTCAATTATGTTAATTGTTATATGCTGTTGGTATGTTCATGTATGCTATCGATTGTTAATTGATGCTTGCCAATGTTTGATTCCGTACATGTGCTCTTTTATGATTATGCACAATATTTTATTGATAAACTAACCAGACAATTATTATCAAATGTTTATCTATAAGGTTCACTCGCCAACTTATGTTGACCCAAAAAAACCTCCTATTTTACACATGATACAGGTGAACCAGCAGCAGCTAGGAACACGTAGGACCTGGATTAGAAGAAATAAAACGATTTAGTATTTGGATTATTATGTTTGGTTATTTTCCCTTGTAATGAATGAACATGTTTGGATGCTTGAGAAATGTAACTTTGACTTCATTTAATTATGAAACATAATAGTAAATGTCATGTGCTTTGGTGATAACCCAATTATGCCCCGACTCTTATTTCCGCTGCGGGTCGGGGTGTGACAGTGAGCGCTGTTGCTAGCTCCATTGCCGCTTCCAAAGTTGCAGGCGAGGTACTTATTACAGAGTCTTGAATCTTTGACGGAAGACCACGAATGTAGTGCTCGATCAAACGGTAGAGGGGAGTGAACATGTTGGGAACCATTTGATGTAACTCGAGGAATCTTTTGTTGTACGTGGTGTGGTCGCCTTCCTTTTGCTTCAACGAATAAAATTCATCTTCTAATTTCTTGATTTTGCTCCTTGGGCAAAATCGTCTGGTCATGATTTCCTTCAATTCATTCCAAGTTAAAGTCATAACATCTTCAACACCTCATTTGGCCTTCTCTGTATTCCACCAAGTAAGTGCTATTCCATATAAACGACCAGTAGCATAACGCACTTTGCGATCATCAGGGCAATCGCAATTTAGAAAGGTGTTCTCCATTTCTTCAAACCAATGGAGGAGAGCGGTGACGCCTTCAGTCCCTTTGTATTTCGGAGGGTCGCATTATTTGAAATGCTTGTAGGTGCATTTAGTGGTATTTGGGGGAGAGTTGATAACGTTTTGATTTTCTTGATTGACAGGATTAGCGGTAAGTGCTTGTTGGACTTGGATTACAATGTTGGGTATTATGGCAGCCATTTGTTGAGCGATTAGGGCAGCCATGCGTTCGCGGGCTTTTCCTGCTCTCGTCTTCCTACGGGCGTGGTTAGAAGACATCTACAAGGAATACATGACAAGAGTACGAGTTGGATGCTTTTGGGATCATGGGTCGCACTAGGAATGAACATTCATAAAATAATTATAGAAAAATAAATCTACTACATCCATAGGATGTCTTGGGCTTTGCTCGCCATTAGGCCCTACATGCCGCCTACTTCACCTTCGTAATCATGTGGGCCCCCATGAATACCGGGTTTTTCATATGGTTCGCACGGGTTTGCCTGGTTGCGTACACTAAAACCCGGAGAAAATCGAGAAATATGTATACAACGTGTGATATTCGGAATGTGTCCAGGTGTAGACACGGTGACACCTCAAAGTGGGGTTAGTTCGAACGACGTTTGGTGTGGCATGCTTTGGCCTAATAGGTCCTTCGTACTCTCATCGTTAGTCCCCAGGTAGGCAAACTGGTCCGTTATATTGGATTTATACGAATGCCAACCTAAACAGGACGTTCCGACTACCGGTACTTGTACCCTTCCAGTTACTACATGCCCGTCGCAGTAACTTACTTTGATGAGATTTGAAAATTGCAACAAAATCTTTGAATAATGAGAGTAGGAAAATGAATTGAATGTATGAACATTGATATATGTATAATGAATATGTATATAAGTGTGTATGTTTGACTGTAAGTATAAACAAATATGAAACAAATAAATATCACAAGTTTGTATGTAACCACCTAATCAATTAAAATTTAGGCAGACTATAGTATAGGCTCTAAGGGTCTAATAACCTATCCTATATCCCCATAGTCATGGCTCTGATACCAATCTGTCACACCCCGACCCGCAGCGGAAGAGGTGATCGGGGCATGATTGGGTTATCATCAAAGCTCATGACATTTATTTTAACGTTTCATATTCATTAATACAATTTAATGGAAATTTACAATCATAATTACATCAATGACCTAAACATCAGTCTAAGCTTCTTTGTTTTCTTCTAAGGCATTTCCTATGTTTCCCTTGCTTCATCCTGTTCACCTGTATCATGTGTAAAAGGGTTTTTTGGATCAACAAAAAGTTGGCGAGTGAATCCTATGGAAAACATTTGAACCAGTTTATTTAATTGATTATGAAATAAAGTGCACAACCACACATGAGTAAAAATATATGTAAACTTATTCATAAATCAATTTAATATTAAACAATACACATATGAACAATAATGGATCGTTTAGAGGCGCGCGTTGCTCAACTCGTCTCTCACGAGGAACTGATGGGCCTAATGAATGAATTGCATAAACATGATAATATGAAACACATAACTACAAACAATATAAACTCAATACTACACACATGAACAATAATGGATTTGTTTTGAGGCACGCGTTGCTCCACTCGTCTACCACGAGGAACTGATGGGCTTAATGAATGAATTGCGTATAAGTGGACAAAATGAAATACATGATTACAACAATAATAACAATCTAAGTTTAGATCACGATATGGTATGGCACAAGTTTAAATAAACGAGTTAATTATTTTGTGACACATGACACACCCCAAAACGTGTAATTAAAAAGGGGGAGTTGTAAGATTCACTCAAAGTGGGTGCGTTCGGTTGATGATGTTGAATGCACGCGAAGTGGTTTTTAACCACGAGTGAAATTAACCTAGATAAATAGCATTATGGTTTGGTAAGTAAACGGATTTTATTGATCCATTTTAGTAGGATTGTTGCGTGTATTTTTGTGAGTTTAAGGCTATTTTCTAACCTCAAAAATGTTATTTTTCAGTATTTTTAATTGATTTTTAATTAAAATAAATAAAAAAAAATAATAAAAAAAGTTGACTTTTTTTTACCGTTGACCGTTGACTGTTTGACTTTGACCGGTTCGTATGCGTATAAGTGTGCGCTGAGTGAGGCTCGAACCCGAGACCTCCCGTACGCGTGCACGCAGCTCTACCAACTGAGCTACGTGTCTAACCCGAAATATTTCTGTTTTTAATTACATTTATATACTAATTAGTTTAAACAGAAAATCCTTTATTTCTTAAAAACGATTTTAATCCGTGACTCGGTGCGCTCCACAGGTCTCGAACCCGGGACCTGTGGCTTATGCTAACACACAGTCCACCGCTGGACTGTGTGTCCAACTTGTTAACTAAACTGATTTTTATTATTCTTAAATACAAACTAAGTATTTTCATTTCTGACTTATTTAAAAAGTTAGATATTTGTCCGGATCGATGTAGTAGACCGGACTCGAACTCGTGTCCTGTGATAAAACATACACACAGTCCACCACTGGACTGTGTGTCTAACTTGGTTATTATTCCGGTTATTAATAAACTTAACATGTAACAGTGTGACTCCGGTTCGTTTAACAAAAAAAGACATTTTTGTTAAGGCAGCATGCGTGGGACAAGATTCGAACTCGAGACGTTAGTGTGTTTAATGTGCACACAGTCCACCGCTGGACTGTGTGTCTAACCCGAGTTATTTCTTAATTTAAATTAAACTTATACATTACAGAAAACTTCGTCTTCTTCGTTGATTTTAACCAGAATCGGAAATCCGACTGGTTCGATGTTTTAATCGTGTTCTTTAGTGTTTTGAGGTTAATTACAGATGAGATATGAATAAAATGAAAGAGAAATTAGGCGTAAGGTATACCGACTGGACTCCTCTGTTTTTTCCGGCAGAACTCCGGCGACAGCAACAGGTTCCGGCGTCGTGTGTCTTGCAGCAGCGAGTCTTCAGAAAGCTTGAAAAGGATGTGGGTGACTTCGGTATAAGCTCAGGGGGTTTAGTAAGGCTTAGAAGTGAAGGGCTCGGTTTTCCGGCGAGATACAGAAATATTCCGGCGAGTAAATTTTCGCCGAGAAAGGGTGCGGTTTTGAGCGAAAAAGCTTGCAGAGGTTCGAGGAGGTATTTATAGTGCAGGTTATCGATGAATTTGGTCCAATTTCCGACTTGATTCATCGGTTAGAAAATCTCCAGCGGTTATAACTTGTGTCGCGGACTCAGGCGTCGGATATAACCGATGTCCTAGTAAATGTTTACGTTATAACTGAAGATATCGTAATTTCTTGGCGAGATCGCCGGGATTTCCGACGACTGCATTTGGGCGCCGGTTTTGAATTCGGAAAAACATGTTATGAATTAAATGATTCTAATATTTAACAAAGAATACAAGTGGCGCAGTGGTTTAAGTGTTGAGTGTTAAGTCCGTTGTTTGACCCGGCGACTGACCCGGGTTCGAAACCCGGCAGTGCCAAATTATTTTTATTTTCTTATTTTTAACAGTTTTTTCAAAAACTAATTATATATTCCCATATAATAATTAATTATGTATCGTTTAAAATTATTTTGGGCATTAAATTCGCAACGAAATTTTTAACTGATTGTTCGGTTAATAAACGGAGCGGGTTTGGTAAATCCGTTTTTAACGGATGTTACATGAGCAAACTGATTGAAGAAAGGTAGAAGGAGACTGTCTCGTTATCGGACAAATTTAAATAACACGCAAAAACTAAAACCAACCTGGCGATTTAAGAAACCGAGATTCTTGAACTGAACGGATGATTCATGTCCTTAAAGGATTTTACGCGCTCGTATTGCTGTGAGCTGCAGCGTAAACTCCCAGGATTTAATGCAGAACTGATCTGCTATTCCAACATCAATGGAAACACGAAAACGCAGAAGCTGGAGAAGAAACAGGAACACAAATGCAGGGCTTCGAAATTATGTATTTGGAATGGGTTGCAGGAGGCTTTTATTTATAGCTGTGATTATAACCAAGAATGAGAAAAACAAGGAATGGGATAACCATTATCAACCAGGTTCGAATTCGGTTATCTGTGGATAACCCACACGAATTCGAACCCAGTAGAGATATCCCATACGAATTCGAATTGTTACAGATAACCCCCACTGTTTTGAATTCATCTCTATCCCTATCTCTATCTCATTCGATCCACTGATCAGACATACCTGAACCGGACCCTAGCTAAAAATAAAAGCTCCTCAGCTCCTGGCGATGATGCGTACGTGCGAAGTGCGCCTCAAACGCGCCCATTCGCGAGCTCGCGGCTCGGCTCGGCTCGGCGTGCGTGTGGGCTTGACCCACTTCTCAACCCATTTAACACTTTGGAGGCCCATAAGGGATAATTCCTTATAAAGCACTCAAAGTTCACTTCCCTCACCAATGTGGGATGGAGGAAACATACCAACTTGTATGTTCTCCATCAATATTTCCAACATAGAATATATATACGAATGCAAGAAACATAAAATTTTAGAAATATGAAATTTAGATCATAATATCTAGTGATTTAGAGTTGTTCTTTTTATTCTCGCAATAATTAGTGTTCTGTAATGATTCTCATATGCTATGAGTATAATGCATATACATAACTACATATTTCAAAAGTGAAAAAAATATTATATAGTTAAACTATCCATTCCAACTTTCAAACTTGACTGAACCATTAAACCACCAAACTATGAAAAGCGAATTGTTTGGATCTAAAACCGACCAAACTAGATATGGACCAAGACTCTAAGCCAATGATAATAGTTTGATGTTCTTGACTAGGTGTGGACCATGTCGGAGGAGATATGTTCCAAAGTGTTCCTAAAGGAGATGTTATATTCATGAAGGTTGGTTCATCAACTTTTTTAACATAATATTTGTTTATATAACAACAGTTTTGTTGAGTAATTGTTTTGATTTTTCTTTCTTATAGTGGATACTTCATGACTGGAGTGATGGTTATTGCCTCAAGCTTCTAAAGAATTGTTGGGCGGCATTACCGAAGGGCGGTAAGATGGTGGTGGTGGAGGCGATAATTCCTGACCCTGAAAGCGATATTAGCTATAGTGATGAATTTTCTAAGATCGCCATTAATACTGATATGATAATGATGATTGCCCACCCAGGAGGCAAAGAACGACCTCCAAAAGAATACAACTTCTTAGCCAAAGTTTAACTTATATGTTAAAGAGTAAATTGCACAAAACATCCTTTATGTTTCTTCAAACTTGCAGGTTCCAGCCTTAATGTTTAAAACTTTCCAAAAACAACCTTTACGTTTATTTTTGTTGCCGGTTCAGTCCTTTCTGACTAACCAAGTTAATTATCCTAGTTTAATTCCCTCACATGCCTAACATGTGAGGGTATATTTGTCATTTTAGGTTTGTTTTTTTTCTACAAAAACCCTTCTCTTCTCTACTCACACACAAACACACACAGACCATTCATCTCTCTCTGACTTCATCTACCACCACCACCACACACCGCCACCACCTCATCTACCACCGTCCACCTGCCACCACCACAACCAACAACCACTGTCAAGCACCACCGCCCCCTGTCTCCTGCCGCGAAGCCAAGCACCACCGCAAACCCTAGCCCCCACTCCAAGAACCCACCCCCGTCGCAACCACTACCACCGCCTTCGTCGTTCCACCACCGCCAAGAACATCAAAACCCACCACCGCCGTCATCGTTCGGTTTGGGGGTTTTGTTTGAAGATGAAGAACATCAAACCCACCACCGCCGATCTCTCTCTTCTTTCACTCTCTCTCTCTCTTCTTTCCCTCTTATGCAGGTCTGTGGAGGTGGTGGGGAGATGTGGGGGTGGAGGTGGTGGCAGAGATGAAGAACACCAAACCCACCACCGCCGTCGTCGTTCGATTTGGAGGTTTTGCTTGAAGATGAAGAACATCAAACCCACCACCGCTATCAAAACCCACCACCGTCGTCGTCTCCTGCCGCTCCCTCTCTCTCTCCACGGTCTCTCTCTCTCTTTCTCTCACCGATCTCTCTCTCTCTCTCTTCTTCTCTCTCTCTCTCTACGATCTCTCTCTCTTCTTTCTCTCTCTCTCTCTCTCTACGGTGGTGATGTATCAGATGGCGGTGGTGGTGGTGGTGGCAGTTGAAGATGATGGTGGCGGAGTTATTTGGGGGTTTTGGGGGTTTTGTCGGAGGTGGAGGTGGTGGCAGAGGAGGTGGTGTCAGAGGTGGAGGTGGTGGCAGAGGAGGTGGTGTCGGAGGTGGAGGTGGTGGCCTCTAGCCGCTTGTTTTGATGACGACGACAACTAGGGTTCTGATGGTGGCATGTTGGTTGGTGGTTCAGATGGTGATGGGTTTGTCTGGGTTGAAGATGGTGGTCGGTCCGCTTGGCTGTTGGTTCAAATATGGGTTCAATACATTGTAGTCGGAGATTACGGGATAAGTCATCGAAGGAGGTTGTGTACAGGTCGGTGAACAACGGGTTTTTAGTTTTGATGATGTTGTGTTTTTTGAGGGTTTTATAAGAAGAGGAAACAAAATGACGAATATACCCTCACATGTTAGGCATGTGAGGGAAATAAACTGAGATAATTAACTTGGTTAGTAATAAAGGACTGGACCGGTAATAAAAATAAACGTAAAGGTTGTTTTTGGCAAGTTTTAAACATTAAGGCTGAAACCTGCAAGTTTGAGAAAACATAAAGGACGTTTTGTACAATTTACTCTATCTTAAATGGAATGTCCGTGTCCTGAGGATTTGATGTTAAGACTTCGTATTTCATTTTGCTTTATATGATAATAAATAAATAAATAAAACATCGCTAGTTGATACATTTCGTGCATTTGTCTTGTTTCTTGAACTAGAGATGACAAAATTACTGAGTTGAAAAGATTAAAAGGTACAACCTTTTTCTTGAATTGTTTTATAAATAGTTAGTGTCAAAGCCATACATGACTTGTGTCATGTATGAACAATGTTTCATTAGTTATATTTTTTTTTTTGATAGAATGATTTAAGAAGTCTGTGTATGTAATAAAAATATGGTTTGACCTTTGCCATTTGACTTTTCTTTCTTATGGTATTTCTGTAAAAGAAATCAATTGAGTAGTCATTTTGGATGAGAGGTTGTAGGCAGAAATAATCACTCATATCACTCTCTAAGATGAACGAATGAGATATAAGTGTCCAAATTCGATTTGATATTAATTCCATGAATCATAAAAAGTGGTGGGTGTTGACTAAACAATGCGACAGTAGCAATTTGAGTTTGTGAGAGTTAAAGGAGATCTGCACGTTTTAGTTAGTAGAATTAGTGGGAGTCAACTCTTATTTTTTTGCTTTGTTTTCCTTTTTCTAAGCTATGTACTTGTTTAGTTTCACGCATTGCAATTTATGAAAGTTTCATCTGAATAATTCACTGTTCTTGAGGTTACCATATTTTAGAGTTTACCAGCGGTTAGAATCGCAGATGGTAGGAGGAGTCAAAAAGTTAAACCACCAAAATTACAAATCTTGGTCTACATGTTTAAGCTCTTACCGACATGCCAAGATTTCTGGGAAGTGGTGCAAGGAAAGGATATCTTGCAACTTACAAGAGAGACATAAGATGGAGCTTTGAGAAAATGGAAGGTGAAGGCAGGCAAGGCGTTCATACCTAAGACCACGGTGGAGGATGACCTATTAGATCATATTAAAGACTCGGTGAGCCCGAAGGAGGTATGGGACACCTTGGAAGTACTGTTGTCCAAAAAGATTACACAAAGCTACATCAGGTCAAGGACAATGATGGTGCTCTGTGTGTAGAAAAGAAACACAAAGGCAAGTCAAATTCATCTATGAATAGAAACTCCGGCAAAAGGAAGGAAATCAACTTTTGGTGAGAAAAGAAAGAGAGAGAAAGGAGAAGCCTCGCCAGGAACTTCATCACACAACAAACAACATGGACAAGGGAAGAAATTATCATTTCGACTTACAATTGCGGTAAGAAAAGCCATATGGCCAATGAATATCCAAAACAAACAAAAGAAGGGAATACAGTGTCGGCTGAGGTAGAAAAAGGGTGGGAATAAAAGGCCTAATGGCTTAATTAGTCGAGACTTAGCAGCCAAGGTGGGACGCCTCATGAAACCCAAGTTAAGGATTTAAAATAATTTCAGGCTAGTTCTAAAACCCCGGCCAATGAAGAAAATCAGGCTATGTCTAACACAACAAAGCTTGTAACAATGCATGAATATGTGCAACCGCATAGGGAGTTTCTGTGTGTTATATGTACAACTCAGATGATTCACATCAAAACCATGTTCATGTGCGTATGTGTAAAAAAACATGAATTTCCCCCAAAGAATTTGATAAAACATGTATAAAATAGGGGCTGTAAAACTCACCTGATATAGTGTATACTCAAAGTGTGTTGTAACCAACTTAGTAGTGAAACCGATGTGCTAGTTCGACCCTCAGAAATCATTGCTAACCACTGAAAAATAGCCCTAACATTGGTATTTGTCATAAATGAGGTCGGTTTGTGTCTATCAATCCGAAAATGACCTAATAGCATCAAGTTGTGGTGTTGGATGACGTTTAGGGTTCAAAATCAGATTTGGTCCCATTCACTGTTTTCCTTGCTTTGCACGATTGTTCGTTTTTGGGTCTAGGATGATGGTGTGATCACATACAAGTTAAAGACTTTTTAGTAGTTTATCTTGATATGTTTCATAAAGAAAATTTGGGTGTTAAAACAATCAAATTTGCCCAAATAGCAGTTTTAGGCCATGTATTTTAGAATTTGCAAACCAGGCGTGTAATTAACCCAAATCGCCTGAGTTACCCAAGAAAAATTCGGATTCACTCCGGACCTTCCAACTATCGTCAATTAGCTGTCACACCCCAACCGATGGTGGAAACATCGGGATGAGACGAAAACTAGATTGCAAGAGGCTTCATAACGCTAATTGTGTCAAGTGTTTAATAATTACCTTTTTACATAGTTTAAATCAAATAATACAAAATTTAGATCCCGACACGTAACAAATATAATTTCATTTCATTGATAACGATTTAATACAAGATATTGAAACGAAATACATGTTTGAAACAAATACAATACAATAAGTATTTAAAGTTTAAATGCGTTTCTAGGCAATCCTACTAGATTCCATGTGTCATCAAAATTCCTGCAACATGTATTAAAAGCATAGATCAATACAAAAGTATTGGCGAGCATACAAGTTTGAAATTTATAAAAGTTGGTTTTGATTGTGACAAGTATATATTCAAGTCGAATCGCACGAATATGTAGACCACTTTCGCATAACAATAGCATATAATCGAATTCCTTAACTAGCATGCATAGTATTCTAAGCATAACGATATCATGAGAATACAAGTCAAAACTAATAAGCATAAACAAACTCAAGCATAACAAGTAGCATGTATAGACGAGTTTAAACTAACAAATATAACTCAAATAAGCGTAACTGATGGCACATTTGGTATTGTGAACACATTTAATTT
Source organism: Scalesia atractyloides (assembly GCA_947069175.1). Taxonomy (NCBI): domain Eukaryota; kingdom Viridiplantae; phylum Streptophyta; class Magnoliopsida; order Asterales; family Asteraceae; genus Scalesia; species Scalesia atractyloides. The sequence continues at coordinate 95,118,758 of CAMTDV010000017.1, read as the reverse complement.
TATTTAAAATAAATTTTGTAATTTATACATGTTGCACCCCAAAATGCATTAAAGTGTAAAAAGGGGGTCGAGTATGCTCACGGTTTTGCAAAGCTTCCTTTGGTGATTCCGTGAAGAGTTGGAGGTTGGAGCTTCAAGCTTCCTTTAAAACACTTAGTGTTTTCTTTTAGAACTCTTAGAGTTCTTTTCCTTGCTTGGAAGATTTGAGAGGAGTAGAGAGGTTGAGAGAATAATGGTTGGAACACTTAGTGTCCTTTTAGAATTCTTGATTTAGAGAGATTGAGAGAATTAGAGAGATGGAGAGAAGAATGGTGTAAAGAAAATGGTAGAAGGAGGTTGGTATTTATAGGTAGAGAAGGTGGAAAAGGGTGAAATATGATTGGTTAAAAAAGGTGGAAGAAGATTGAAAAGATGATTGGTGGAGAAAGGAGGTGGAAAATGGTGAAATATGATTGGTTAAAAAAGGTGGAAGAGGATTGAAAAGATGATTGGTGGAGAAAGGATGTGGAAAATGGTGAAATATGATTGGTTAAAGAAGGTGGAAGTGGATTGATGAGGTGGAAAAGATGATTGGTATATTTCTTGGTATTTCTTGAGTATATATTATGTAATTGAGTATATAAAAAGTATAAAAGTATAATTCAAGTATTGAGGATGTGCGTATAAGTATTTATACGTGTAATTGTGTCGGTTTGCGTATAAATACGTATTTAAATGATCGGTTGTGTGAATAAAAAAATATGCATAAAATATGAATTTTATTATGATTAATGCCTCAAGTTGTGAGATTGAAATTAAAATACGAATGTAAGGTTTCTAAAATTAGAATACGGATACGGACATTTTTAAACTAGAAATACGAAGATACGAGGCGTTACACGAATAATGAATAACAATTAATAATATGTATATATATACACACACACATATATTTTTATTATGTTTTAACGCCCCGAATTATGATACAAATATTTAATTTCTAAAATAAGGATACGAAAAAGCGAGGCGTTACATTAGCCACCGAAATGCCCAAAAGTCCTGGCATGTTCGTACAGCAACAATGTTGCCAGTTTTAGTTAAAAATTGTGTTTTTAATGTGTAATTATCATAACTACACGTTCAAATTTTATTTAGATTCTGAAAATTTTTGTAAATAATCTTGTTGATATATAGATTTTAGAAAAAAAATATTTTTGGAAAATATTATGAATTCGTTTCTAAGCTTGATAAACTAGTTTAAAAAACTAGATTAACCGTTAAATTGTTGATTCTTACCAATTGACCTTAAATAATTCTGGGATTTTTATACTCGGTAGCCAAAATATGTCCAAATAAATCCTGTAAAATTTCAAAGACAACCGAGCATCCAAATATGGTTTCCGGCTATCAAAAGTTTGATAAAACATGACTATTGAAACCATATTTAGGGTTAACCAATAGTCGCTGAATTTTGTGTAGGACTTCCCCATACCAAATATAGACTCAGTGGAAAATTTTAGGAATTAAGTTCTTTTAATAGTTATCCCGATTTAACGCCATTAAACACTAGTAAATTCACCAAACATTCTCAGATTATCCAAAAATTTTGAAATTTAGTACGAGTCTCAGTATTGGTGTATTTGATCTCCCTGTAAATGTTCATAAACTAATAATACCCATGCCACAATCGGTGATCAAACGAAGCCTATTACGGTTAGTTTCGGTTTTCGGGTTTTATACCTTTTGCTTGTCGTGTGTTTGAGCGACTTCTAAACTTCCAGAACTCGTGTAAGGCTATGTGCTTTACCTACAGACCATACCAAACATAAACATAAATATAACATCATGCATCAAGCCTCGATGTTATCTTTTCCGGTTAGTGTTTCACTCTCGTGTTTCTTGCCGAATCTTTGTGTTCCTGATCCAATACTCGACGTTTTACACAATAAACACCATAAACCATCTTAGTACATGTCACGAGAGTTCAAATAGTCTTTGTGTCCAACTGGTTAGGTTTCATGGATCAAAACACCAATTTTTTTGTATAAAACACTTAAGAACAACTTTTTGTACAAAAATCTAACTTAACTCAATCATGGATGAGTTTTTACCTTGATCAAGCTTGAAAAAGTCCTGGAAAAAGTTAGGATAGCAGATAGGAGAGTTTAGAATGGGTTTAATGGCTTAAAGGTGAAACAAGATAGGTGTGAGAGTGTTCGGTGTAGTGATGGGCCAAGGGAAGGGCCAGATGGCCTTCTTTTGACCATTACTTTTCATAGTTATCCACATTTAGGATTACTTCTAGCTGATTTTTGAAGGTGTTGATAATTATCGGCTTAAAACGCTCCCGGTTTAGTAAAAAATCGTAATAGAAGCGGTTTTCGTGCAGTTTTTGCGTTTTCAGATAACCAACCGTACATTTGCGAAAAACCGAACGTGTTCATTTTTTTGCTTAAAATATCATAAATAAGTGTTTTTTAAGTCTTTTCAGACTTGATGGATGATACAATGCGTGTCTGGATGATGTAATGCGTATCGAAAACTTTTCGTTAACCGAAAACTAATTCATTAACATGTTTACTACGTGCTAAGACCACAATGTTCCCATATTACTTACTAATGATCATGTTCAAGTTAAAGCGTGCCCTCAGAATCGTCTAACACCCATAGGGTTCTATTTTGTTAGTCGTGTACCTTCGCGTTTCGATAATCGGAATAAGAATCATCGAAGATGTTTCAAGTGTGACAAGCATTCTACCTCTAAGTTTCCTGTTTATGCATCATATTAACTAATCCATGTTCTTAGAATCATTTAAACCACGTTTGACTACGTATTTGTAACATCCAATTAATATAAAGTATATTATTTTGTGAAGTTGGCATTTAACTTGAATTATGTAACTAGGAAAAGATTTAACCTGGTTAGTTAATGTACCTTATGATAATAGAATATGCAAGAGATGCCCAAACTAAATAACTAACTAAACCTAAGGGGCTAAAGTTGGACAAAGGAGAAGTAAAATTATTAAAGGGCTAAATCTAATAAGAACACACACTTGTGTGTTCTGGTCGACCAAAATGAGAGGGGGAAAGGGGAGAACACCAAAAACCTAAATTGAAAAATCTAGTAAAATCAAGGTGAAATATGAGTGGTTGGCTTGCATGTTTAAGAATTTCAAGTCCCTAACATCATTCAAACCAAACTTATGTCGTAGATTTGGTGTTGAAGGATTCATGATAGATTGTAAGTCTAGCTTGAATTCCTAGAAATTGGGTGTTGTTTGATGTTACAATAGATTTATAACCATCTTAGTTACTTCATTTTGTGAAAAAATTGGGTAATCTAGAGAATTGGGTATAAATTCATATATGATAGGATGTTATGAAGTGGGTTTGGGACAAAGATGTGAAAACCCCATTCTATTATGATTAATTGATAACTTGCTTTGATAAATTGAAGTTTATGTTAATTTGATACAATAACATGTATGGAGTATTTGGTTGTGAATGATGTGGTGATTCGGTAGGAAATTAAGCTAATATGATGACTTGTAGATAATGCACACCAAGTGTTCGATAATATACCTAAGTGAGATCTAATTTCTTTTAACTCATGAAAACCTTGGTGAAATCATTAAGAATATGAAAGTGTTCTAAGAATCACTTAGGTTAAAATTTAGGCAAGTGAAGTGAAGCTTCGAGAAGCCAAGCCAGGAAAGAAGCACATTAAGGGTGATTTCTAAGGTACGTAGCTAAAGTAGTACTTGTTATTAATTAACTTATTTTGATGTTACTAATTTGAAACAGTAAATGAGTTTATTGGTGAATATTTTTTTGGATAAGTGAAGAAAGTTATGTTTTAAACAAATCGTATATATAGCATGTAAAACCAAAGTATAAATGATCAACGGGGTCACAGAAATGGAAGTGTTGCCTAACGGAGTTAAAAATGGTCATGGACCATGGTGAAAATGAATGAGAATAATAAAGAGGATGGGTATCGCTCATGGATGATGAGAATCCAAGATGGCAAACCAAACGGGTCGTTTGTGGTCTAAAGGGGCCATAAACTAATTAACGAACATGTAAAACCAAGGAATAAACGCCCGCAGGGTCGTAAAAGCCGAGGTGTTGCCAAATTACCAACCATGATCTTAATTATGGTTGGGAAACGATAAGAAACTTTGATGAAAGAGTGTGGACAAATTGAGCTAAAGTGCTTAAAATCCATAACGGCTCATTTTGGATAAAAGCCAAATTTAAAGATGATACGAGAATAAGTAAGGCTTTGACAAAGTATCTAGCCATAATCAAGGTTGTGGTTAGGGGAAATGGGCAAAACCATGACAAGAAAATAGAAAGTACGGATGACGATGCTAAAACGCCACCTAACGGGTCGGTTTGGGTAATAAATACCAAACCGAAGGAAAGAAGTGAAAAATTGAAAAATATGGGTCCGGACAATGGGTTACGGGTTTAAAAACTCATAAAGAAAGAGTCATGAACAAAAAAATTGGGTTGGAGTAGGACTGATCTGGGTACATTTTTGGCAAAAATTGGTCAAGAGTTCAAAAACTGCCACCTCTAAAACATTAAGAGGAAGTTGCGCAGCCTCACCACGCATGAGAGGCACCTGGCCCCTCAGCAACGCGCGGGAGCGCCTGGTCAAATTAGGCCTCCCCCGCCATGCGGGGGATATATATTTCCCGTTTGCAACATGCGAGGGCTTTCTAAACTAGCGAAATTGTTTCATTCCATGTTTTAACGTTCTCATTCGGTTTAAGTGTTTACTAATCGTTTGAATGAAAATATTTTAATAGGTAATGTCTAAATTCAAACTTCGGATGAAGATCAAGCCGCGCATAGAAGCGAACACTGTTTCAACGGCCACTTCTCATAATTTGTTAATGTTACTTGAAGTAACTTATAAGTGTGATCTTGTATTTTGAATCAATCCGATGTCACCTTTCTTTGACTTTGATCCGAAAATATGAAATCTTTTGTTTTAATCACTTACTATAGATTGTGACATTTTATATATCCTTAATGACCAGTATCTTAAACTTAAACATAAACATAATGATCGGTATCTTAAACTTAAACATAAAGAGACATGATAAAGTGGAGGGCATTGAGGTCTGATGTTCGGGTGTTGGCCCTAGGTGAACCAGATGAACCACAAAACGATGATAGTGCTGCAGGGATGAGTGAAAGAGAGGAAGGTAAAGAGGAGGATAGAGAATGTAGACATGGGGACTCATGTAGGTAAAAGTTCGGGGTTGCATAGTGGTGTGCATTATGGAGGTATGGATGCAGAGATGTTTGAGAGAGTTCAGCGGGCAAAACCTGATGGTTGAGAAGTTGCCCATATTAAATGCATGCCCTTTATGATCAGATTACCCAACAAGCAGAGCAAGGAAGAAGAGATTCCCAGAGGATATACGACAAGAATGAGCATTGGCACCAGACCCATGCTTATATGTTTTAGAGGGAGATTAACCATAGATTTGAGGATGCATCACATCAGATAAGTGTTTACCTGCTTTTGATGGTAGTGTTCAGTACCCAGAGCCACAAGTTCATCATTCAGAATGATTTGACCCGTATCATTGTTGGTTCAGGCCTTGGCTAATACAAACTCACACACACAATACTCACGATATTCTTTATATATTGATCAAAGAATTACAAAAAAAGTTTCGGAAGCAAAGAAAACCTACTACTATTTATAATAAAAAAAAAACACATGCTAAAAAACAATTATTGCACGTTAACTTCCATCCAACGTCCATTTGCATGAAATTCGGTCAAACTTGACCATTTCAAGTTAACGTGCAGATTTGAGATCATGGTATAATTCCATTATTCTAATAAGATTCTGTCAAACAACTCTTGACCGGTTTGACCCGTAAATGAACCCGCGACTCGTTAACATGTGACCCGTGACCCGTAAACAAACCGAATAATCCAACAATCATCATTCGGAATGAGTTGTGGACACTTTGACATCCATCTTTGGACCGCAGTAGCCAAGATATTATTTAACACTGCTGATTGGTTGATCAGGTCCATGTATTCCTCCTTATCTTGTATTTGTGGTTATTTGTGTACTTGCTATGGATGGATGGTGGTCTGAAACTATGGATTTTGTGGTTGTTTTGTTTGATATTTGTTTGCTTGTAATTTGGGGTTGTTAAAACTTATGTGTTAATGGTTATGTGATGTTTCTAATTGGTATGTTTTACTATGTCTAGTTTGGTTAGTGGATGGAGATAGTCGTTTGTGAAATGAGTAATTGCATCATATGGTAAACCTCACTTATCCTAAGTGTGGGGACAAGGGAGTTATTGAAAAAAAAGAAAAAAGAAAATATTTTAAAATTTTGCTCTTAAGCTATATAATCGGACACGAAAGCGGTCCTTAGTCATGGTCTAATTCTGTGAGATGCAAAATGAATTGTTTAGTTTGTTTACCTGATTACCTAGAAATTACCCCTTAGTAGCGCGATTTGAGCCTACACATATTCATTCGTTTAACCCAAATCATTACCCGAAGTGACCTGTGACATTACCAACCGTGGATGACAATCATTTGTGTTTAGATTTATATTGAAAAAAAAGGAAAAACTGAAAAAAAGGAAGAAAAGATCAAAAAATATAGCCAAATAAATGGGTCAAATAATTAAAATGAGGCTGAGAAAAAGTATGGTAGTTATTTATAGTTATGGGTTTAGGATCAAAATACAAAGCTCCAAAAATAAGAAGTCGTACAAAGGGTATCAAACGGACTCCGGTTGAACTCATTCAAGCGGAATTAGAATCGTCTCATTGAACTCTACGATTTTTAGGTTTTCACTTTTGGATTTATAGGTTGTAGATTTTAGAATTTTTGTTTATTATCATTGTGTCTTTTTTATTATTGTGTCTTTTCTATAATTGCGCCATTTTGTCTTTTTTGCGACTCATTGTGTCTTTTTTCCTCGACATTGTGTTATATTTTTTGGTATTGTGTTATATTTTGCTCGACATTGTGTCATCTTGTGTGATCCATTGTTCTTTGTACACTTCGTAGTTTTAGAAGCCTTTGTAGAATAACTTAACCCTATACTTATGTGTAAAATATTACCCAAAGTAGTAGTTAGTAGTTTCTGTTTTGAATAAAGATTGCCATGGTTTGGTTTCAACTTTTCTTTTGGCCACTTAAATAGCCAAATTTTCCCTCCTTTACTCAAGCCCAACACCTATTGGACCTTTTGATATTATGAAGTGTAGTGAGTGATGATTGTCATAGAAGCCTATGATAACAGAATTTCATACTTGGTTAGTGAGTTATTAATATTATTGCATTACATGTTAGTTCTTATATTAAACCAAGTGGAGTGAAACATTGTGAAAGGTAGGTTGTGTGAAAATAAGGCCAAACATGTTAGGTTTAGTTAGGCAGATTTTGTTTTTAAATGTACGTCACTGTTACTTGTTGAATTAACACATCCTATTACAAACTTGTGAGTGGGGTATGACTTTGGACCTTAGCTAAGGCATGGTAGGGGAGATTGGAGTATTTATTTTCTTTGTTATGGTGTTTCGAGCGAATTTTCTTGAGGCAAGCAAAGGTCAAGTGATGAATGGGTTGTATAATGCAATTTATTGAGTATAAACGCGAAATCTTATGAGCTTTATGTGTTTATTTACTTGGGATAGTTTACCTATGAGAATACGTGTCATTGTAGGTTAAACATGCAACTTAAGGCGTATGGGAAGGAACTAGGAGTGGAATACTCAAGAAACAAAAAAAAAACCGAAAGGGTTATGGCCCTGCTGTAGCTTATGGTGGTTATAGTCACATTGAGGACAAAACAGACCCACCTAGCCTACAGTCCTGGCGTAATCTACGGTGGCCTCAGATTAATTATTCGCAGAACTGTAGGGCCTTAAGCTACGGCCCCAGCATAGGCTACGGCGCTGGCTATGGGAAAACATTTAATAACACAAAATGAGGGTTTGACAGACGCTTTCTAACTCGACTTAGAGACTTCTTGGTCGATTTTAAAGGCATTATTAAAGGTTTTCGAAGATTCTAAGAATTCCAATCATCCTTCCATCATCAATCAAGCAATTCGAATCAAGTTTTGAAGATCTAATCAACACCATGAGCCGCCAAACCCTTTTGTGGTTTCCTCGAGGTGGAGGATTCTAGTAAGTGGATGATTTAATTTAGTTTCTTTTGTACTTGGGACACGCAATCTAAGCATTTGATGCTTTTTGCTATTTGTTTTATTAATTGATTGTAAACAATTGAATATTATCTAAAACTTTGTTCTTTATCTTTCAATTCCTAAGAGTTCCAGTAACCATGATATATAAGAAAAGGGGTCGGGTTGGTAATTTGCAGTTAATATTCAGGTGATGAACCTTTCATTGTTTTCAAACAAACTAAATTATAGTTGCTTGTCATAACCAATCAATTAACTTATAGATCATGTCTATGTCATTCTTCTCAACCTGACACTAAGTTCTTGAATCCACTTTGAATCTGAATCACGAAGGAATTACCTTCCTCATAAATTGTTTACAACCTTGTTTTAATTATTTGTTAATCTTGTTCTTAAACAACTCTCAAACAATCATTTTACTTTTCGTGCAATTTAATAGTTATTAGAGAATCAATCATACAACACTTTCCAAAATACTCCTCGTGATTCGACACCTGACTTACCATATCTAGTAAGCTATTAGAGACTGATTTTAATTCATATTTTTTTACTGACCCTTCGACATCGGTCACAATTTGGCATATTGCTAAATATGTAATGCATATGGTTTTTTAAGTACTAATTCTGATGCTAGCTTGTTAGTTGAAGTGTATGGTTCACAGGTAGCTGTTGTGTGGTGTACGTAGATGACTTAATTATCAAATGAGATGAGAAAGAAGAGATCATCGGCTAAAAGCGAACATTTGTACATGCTTTCGAATGAAAAATTTGGGGAAACTCAAGCAGTTCTTGGGGTTAGAACTGAGCTATGAAGAAAATGGATTATTGTTGCATCAGAAGAGGTACACATTGGATCTTTTGGAAAGATTTGGGATGCTTGATGTGAAACCAACTTATGTTCCCATGGATCCCAATACAAAGTTACATCAGAATAAAGGGAGGCAGCTAGATGATGTTACTTTGTACCGAAAAATGGTAGGAAGCCTGATTTATCTCACTTTAACCCACCCAGATTTGGCATATTATGTGGATGTTTTGAGCATATTTATGGAACAGCCTAAACGTCTGCATCTTCATCTTGTTCGTCAAGTTCTTCGATATTTCAAATTCATCCGCACCATATTGCTCCACTTTCACAAACAACCATAGATAACACACAAACATCACCAACACAACAACTAACACCATTGTTGTCTAACACCACAAAACCCTGGATCACCCTAAAACCATAGATCCAGCGGACTTTAATCCCCACCGCCATACAATTGAAGCTCCGCTAAATAATAGTGGTTCTTTCTTTTCCGCCTTCCGGCACATGTAGAAGTCGGAGGAAACAGGCGTGGAGAGAAGGATGTTGGTTCAGGCCCCGGTTATACACACACACTTGCAACAAGTTTTCGTATATTGAACTTCAAAAGAGATTTTACGAGTGGTGAATGAAACTATAAACTAGCTTATATAGCTAATAAAATGAAACAAACAAATACTTATTCAGCCTAAAAATACGGTAAAAGCTATGTCGACCCTCTCTCCCACCAGTCACCACCAGCGTACACTTCCATGCAATTCGGTCAACCCATTACCAAGTCCAACTAACACTTATTCGAGTTTTTTGCAGAACTAGTGCCAAATTTGAAATGTTGATCACAACTAATGTTGGGTTTCAAAATGTTGCACAAGTAATGCCATTGCCATTACTAATGACGAATTCCTTGAAAGAGTAGGCTTGTGTAAGGAATAATCAGAATTTGTAAGAAACCCAATCATTTGAATATTAAAATTTGCCATTAGTAGTGGCGAATTATGTGTCTCAATCATTTGAATAGTAAAATTTGCCATTAGTAATGGCGAAATCTGTGGAAAATGCCAATAGTAATGGCGAAATATGCGAAAAAGGTAGAAATTGCCGTTAGTAATTGTGAAATCTGTTATGTTCTGCATATTATACCTTTTATACAAAAAGTAACTAGGGATACCACTTTTCCACGTTTGTTCCCACATTTCCATTTTATAAAAACAAATAGTAACTGAAACCCAACATAACCGCTTCGAAAAACAAATAGTAACTGAAACCCAACATAACCGCTTCCACATGTTAACCTATTACGGCTCCCTAATTTAGTATTTAATAATTAAACCTTCTCTGACTGACGGTTATGTTGCATGAGATGGTAATGAAGATCAACAAGATTCTCATAACCGTCTCCCACAAAAATCTTTAAAATCCGATGAACAATCGTCAATCGCCCAACTTCCCATTCTTCAACTACCACGTTATCGGGCTCATTCCAAACCACCGTGACTATATGTCTGACATGATCTTCCGTATAACATCATTCGAGATCGTGGACGTTGGCCACGACGGCAAGATCATCTACGAAGATCTCAAAACCTCATTCACCGATGATGTAACGGTACAATGTGTTTAAGGTGATGGAGACGGCGACGGAAGGGTAGAGTTTGGAGTGAAGATGGTGATAATGACGGCTTACGTTATGGTCCGTTTGATCGTTCGTTCATCGCGTTGAAATGTTTAAACGTTTGTAACCGGTTGAGTGAAGCATTACCGTCGCTTCTTGAACGTGTCGCTTGTATGAAACGAGATTTCCATTTGCTTAGATTACCATCGTGATATTCGATTTCAAAGATTGGATGTTACTGTGTTCCGATATTGAGTATAGGTTAAGTAGATGAAGTTCTGTTACGAATGACTGATCAGTTTACTACTTGCAATTTGATTTTACTTGGTTTAGTGAAGAAAGTGGCCCAAATGTGAAAATATCAAATATTGTTGTATTATTTTGAGATGAATTTGATGCTTGGCTTTTAGTTTTAGCATATAAAATATATTAACACTTTTCATACGTATGCTTAAATCTTCCTTTATTTCATGTTGACGTCCAATGATTTCTTTAATGAAATATGATTAAGCGGTAATTCTATTATTTTCATCCGCAACCAAAACGCCACTTGATATATTTTCGTTTCTTTGATGTTAAAACAACAATGGATTATGACTCGTGTTCTTCTTTCTTTACCAGAATTTGGACAAAAGTGTGTTTTGTTTAAGAAAATTTGGATTTTTTAATTAAAAGTATTGTATGAAATTAGGCTTCGTTAGTTGCTTCTAATAGTTATATATGTATATATATATATGTGTGTGTAATTTTATTTTTAGGAATAGTTCAAAATAAGAATTTGTCTCTTTAGTTTCATGTATAAAATGGTCTGAGAATCTGAAAGACAGAATGAATGAATTCCTATGATTTAAATGATTCATCTAAATTTGATGTATACATACCATCGTAGAATGACAAATCTTCATTTGTCGATTAATCTTCATCTCCTGCTCTGTTAATTTACTAAATTCCTTTATCATTTGATATATTTCGTATATACGCGTTTGCACGCAGAATCCATTATCAATAATTGCGTATTTTCAATATGTAAATTGTGATTAGGTTTGCCCACATAAATCTTTTGTTTCCGCGGCTAGAATTGCGTAAATTGTGATTCGTTTTCTGTAATGTACTGATTTCCTTCCTTTGAATCTCATATCTTTAGCATGCTTAGTATATATCATTATTTTAAGAACTATGATGTTTTTTATCGTATTAGAACGAATCAAAGGTGAGTCTCGTATTAAGCGCTTAAATTCCAACTTAGACTAGAGGCTAATTGGTTTCTGGTTAGCAAATGAGAAATTATAATCAACATCCCGCCGCAACGCGCGGGTTAGTGTCTACTAGTTCTACACAAAATGCAAATAAATGCCGAAACCTCTTCACAGTTTCATCCTTTCAAATTCATAAAAGCTCTTCACAATTCCAAATCCAGTTACAATGTTATCTAAAAAAACCTCTCATTCATATTTTAATATGTTGTTTTTGTTGCAATTGAATTTACCTGCTGATGCTATGTTTTATATAAAACTTGTTCGGGTTGGAGTTGTACGAGAACGAAAAAAAGCCATGTATGCTGGAGATTATGCGGGAGTTGTTTGAACATGATGTTTTTCTCAGTTTTAAAGTTTGTATACCTTCCGAGAAAACTGTCCGTGTTGGGGAACGTTCGGTGTCAGCCACCAACACCTCGCGTATGGTTTGCAAAAAAAAATGATTGGGACACTGAATTCGCCATTACTAATGGCAAATTTTACTATTCAAATGATCAGGACACAGAATTCGCCATTACTAATGGCAAATTTTACTATTCAAATGACTGAGACACAGAATTCGCCATTAGTAATGCATTACTTGTGCAACATTTTGAAACCCAGCATTAGTTGTGATCAACATTTCAAATTTGGCACTAGTTCTGCAAAGAACTCCACTTATTCATAGCTTCCAGCAAACTCTATGTGACTAAAATAAAACCCAGCTGACCCTTTAATTATTCGACCCATTTTCTAACCCGTACTAGACCCATAACCCATCAAGATTAATTCCAATAAAGGAGACACAACAAGCAACGATAGAGAGATAGATGGACATAAAACCATTGTAAAAATATCTTTTATGATTTCGTTTAGTTTTATTTACAATTGAAGCTTAACTCACTCTCGTGCCTAGCTTGCGAGAGAGTATTAGACTAAATGATATAGTATAAGGACTAGTTTGTAATATGTATTCTTATATAAACACTACAATTTTTATAAACCTAATACAATATCAAAATCTGATACAATTTACAAGTTTAATTCATAACAAACTCAAAATATGTTGAAAATGGTGAGAGATAGAAATTTAATAAGGGTTTTGGAGGTAATTCCTTGACATGGTTGATGGGCCAAAATTCGAGCCCGCACAAGTGAGGTATTGCTTAGACTCCCAATTTTTCTAACTAGTTATAATGGGCCAATTTTTGTACCCGCTTTTAATTCTAAAATCTTTCTGATTTTGATGGATTCATAACAAGGTAATAAACTTAACAAACCAATTGATTTACGTCTGATAGCATATTAAAGCATTAAATTGCTTTGAAGCGTAGAACCTTGTATAGGTTTAAACAACTTAAAGCACATAGAAACTCTCGTTGTTATCTCAAAGAGTGTTGACTTTTATACCATAGGAAATCGATGTTAGTGAGTTTAGTTCATCGAGTCTAGTGGCGAATCCAGAAACTTTTTTCAAGGGGGTTCCTTTTGCTAGGTTCTCACTGATTCTCACTATTTTTTTTCCAAATTATACAAGGTTTACACTAAAATTTTACATTTTTTTCCAAAACGAGGGGGTTCCTAGGAACCCAGGAACCCCCTAGATCCGCCACTGATCGAGTCATTTTTATTTAATTGAATTTACGTAAGACCAAAGTGGAATCATGATAAATTAACATCAACACAAATTAGGTGTGAAGTAGATACTTGTTCGAGACTACTATGATTTTTTAGGTTCCAATGCGACATCGTCCCCTTGACGAGGTCTAAGGCATGGCCTTGTGGGATCACACGAATTTGCATGGTTGATGGAAAGTTGCATTGAATTTATCGCCGCTACGAAGGGATTATCAGTTACCGGTGGTCAACAATGGTAACAGGTTAGCAGTAGTGTTTGTTATCAACAACTTGGTCCATCGGTAACTCTGAGCAATAGCAACTGCTATCTGCAATGTTTCCCAATCTGTATCAGTTAGAGGTGGATAAAGGGTGTTTCGTCAATCAGTGATTTAATTATATGGAGCAGAAATTTTTGGGTTTTGTGGCAGTGGTCTAGGCCACCGGGTTCTAGTGCGGAAATGAGTGAGTAGAACGCTCTTATGTCCCTGATAGATGCAGTTTCTGTCTGATTGTAGGGATAGATGGAGGTTGATGGGCGGCCCTACTGGTATTTTTTCGGTCAAGTCAGTTAAAGGAGCGCTGGTTTCAGGTAGGGATATGAGTCAGATTTTCGTGTTGAATTGGTGTAAATGGGTGCCCAAAAAAATGTAATATTTTCGTTTGGAGAGCTGAGATGAACCGTATAACCGACTGTGGATGCTCTGATTAAAAGAAATATCCAAATGACGGATCAGATATGTGTATTCTGTGACATTGGGGTCGAATAGGTGCTTCATCTTTTCACTGGTTGTGGTTTGGCAAAGTATCGGATCGTGGTGTAGGGTGGGTCCCCTTTTACACCTTCTCGATTAAGGATATTTTGAGTGTCTATGAGGATGTAGGTAGCAGCGAGGCAAACAAGATGACGATTCAAGGTATTGTGATAGAGGCATGTTGGTGTATATGAATTGCAAGGAACGACAAAAGGTTTGCCAATTAAGATGTTAAGGTTGAAGACGTCACATCGCTTAGTTTTCTTTGGTTTAAGAATACATCTAAATATAGAGGTGTTAGTTGGCAGGATTGGTGTAACTTTAAATTGATGTAAGTTGGTTTGTGTAGTGTCTTTGTCTACCCGGGTTTCGGGTCGTGCCTTGTGAATGAAGTTAGCCTTTCAAAAAAAATAATTATGGGGGTGGGGGAGGGGCGCTTGACTTCTTCTCTGAATAAGTCAGCATTAAGTGTGTTTGTTTTACCACACCTTTTTAACGAGGCAACAAGCCTCTTACCCTTAAGTTTCAAACTGATGTTCCATAAAAAATCACCGAGATTTGCGATAACTGAGATTTTGAATGAGTTTTCGCTAAGGAAATTTTGATGTTGCTAGAGTTATTGCTAAGTGGCATACTCATGTACAAAGAGTTGTGACGTTTATATTATTTTCATGGTACATTTAAAAAAAAAGGGGTATCTTTGTAGAATAGTAACCAAGTTTTAAAAGTATTTCAATTAGGTCACTCAAGTTTCAAAAGTATTCCAATTAGGTCACTCAACATTCATTTTTTATTAAAATTAAAGGTTTTTTCATCCATTTCATAGGTAACCGCGGTGATGTGAATTTTTGTTTCTTTTTTCCCTTTCATTTGATGCTTACGTCCAGTGATGACGTGGATTTTAACTTGTTTTCTTAATTTTTAATGTAATTAAAGTGTTTTTATTTATAATAAATAAAATTTTATATATTAATATAGTCCGACCCTAGCATCTTATGCTCCATTTTTCTCCTGACACATGGAAAAAGGGACATGACTCTATTTGAATGTTAATTATCTAATTGGGACAAAAACAATACGAGTGACCTAATTAGAATACTTTTGAAACTTGGTTACTATTTTGTGACATTTTCCAAAAAAAAAAAAACCTTACTTGTTCTTGTTTTCTCTCTTAATAATCTGATTAAAGATTTGAGAACACCACCAAAATAACGGTATGATACGTACAAAATCATGTTTATATTATGCTCCGGAATAAAACGTACAATACGTGTTTAAAGAAACTATGTCAAACAAGATTCTGATCCATGTCATGCTTTTTTATTTATTTATTTATGCTTCATTAACTTTGTATTGTGAATGGTGAGAGTCGATGAAAAGGTGTCGTGTTAATGCTCTTTGGCAACTTTTGAATGGTTAAGTGCTGAATCAGGTCTAACTATTAAGAGCCAGTATAATGTTTAACTGTGTTTAGAGGCAAATGTCTGATCAATTCAGATTAGAGGTCTAAACCATTCAGACTTACTATAATGCTTAACCTATTCAGGGGCAAATGTCGAACCATTCAGACATTTGCTCACGAAATAAACAACTGAACCGATTAAGTGTTGAACTAGTAAGAGGTTTGAACTATTAAAAGCCTCATTAAGAGGTAAACAAACAGCCTTTTAGTGTGTAAAAAGGGTCGCACCTTAAAGTATGTAACCATTGAAAAAGAAAAACTATCAATATTATAACCTGATCATGAGTTAACTCGGTAGATCACGGTGACAAATACATTCGACTCGAGACAAAATCTACTCCTAACAACTTTGACGCCAATACCATATATATTTTGTAGTGGTGTAACCATATACATCTTATAAGGCTTAATATTTAGGGGAAGAATTACTAAAAAGTGAATTTTGACCTAAGTAACCTAAGAAAAATTGTGATGATAAGATGTGTCACTCCTTATAAGTAGGAAAGCGGTATTTTGATACTAAAATATTTTGGTCCTAATAAGTAGAATATAAAAATAATATGTGACACCTCTTTTGTTTTCTAAAAATTACAACAAAAAAAACTAGTACAAAAAATAGTAAAAAAATATGGCACAAAAAATCTAGAAGAAAAAAGAATATGTCACAAAAAAAATCTAGCACAAAATAGTTCAGCACAAAAAAAAAATCTAGTATAAAAATTCAGCACAAAAAATTTAGAAAAAAAAAATAAGACAAAAAATTTCAACACAAAAAATATAGAACAAAAATGTAATATAAAAATAAAACACAAAAAATGTTATACAACATAGAAATACAACATATTTTTGTAGGTTTTTTAGTCGCCATATTTTATATAGCAATATTGTACTCAAATTAAAGATAAAAGACGCTCGATTTTATCGTAAAAATTTTATGAAAAATTATGTCGTATAAAAAATTATAGGCGTTTAAAAAATGAGGATAGAATATGCATTTGCTTTAGGATTTTCCCAAGATACCCTTACACTCATTTTTTTCCTACATTTTCATTTTAACCATTGATTTGAAAAATGAATGGTTAAGATTTCTTCTCATCCTACTTAGGCAAAATAAAGTTTAATTTGATCTTACCCCTAATATTTATACCTTCATGTTATGGTATATCAGAAAACCCACTTGAGTTAAGAAACCCCAAGAAAACCTTATGTAACAATTTTTTTGTAAAAAAATTATGGAATGTAAATAACATGTTATCGAACGTTTTGTAACAAAGAAAAAAACAAAAAGCGCCGAAGGGACTTTTTTATAAAAAAATTTAAAAATTCAATTTTTTAGCATACTGAATTTAAAAAAATTATATAAAAATCCCTTCGACGCTTTTTGTTTCGTTTTTTTTACATAACGTTCAATAACATGTAACTTACATTCCCTATTTTTTTTCAAAAAAAATTTTGTTACATAAGTTTTTCTTGAGTTTTTTTAACTTAAATGGGTTTTCTCTCTATAACTCCCCTCTATATATGCTTATTTCCATAACTTAATAGAACTATCATGGCTCTGGCTCTCTGAGGTAACCATTCCAGTAACAGATGATTGTGCCAAAGCAGCAATTATGTCATCATGAGCTTGAACCGTCATGCTCTTGTTTTCAGCCATGTTCCATAGCTCCAAAGTGTTAAAAGGAAATGATTTTTAGGAGCAATGAAGGATCGGTCAAAGCATTATTTCCTCCTAAAATCCTTCTGCAAATTAAGGCTCAATCTCAGCTCATTCCAGCCCTTGATTTAAGTTATTTCCTTGTATTTTTTATGTAATTACCTATAAATAGGTTGTCTGTTTTTATTGTAAACGTTACAATCAATACAATTGAGAATTCTCTGAATATACTGTGAAACATGGTATTAGAGTGTGGTTTAAGTTCCAAAAGCTTACCTGCTCTTCATCTACCTTTCAAAACTTGTCATAATCTGGCCACCATGTCTGAAGACGACAACCAGAATAATGACACGTCCTTACAAATCTTCTCAAAAACAGCCTAAGCTTAAACCTAAACCAAAACCAAAAACAAAACCTCTCCGACACCCTAAGAATCAACCTCTCGAAGGAGCGTCGGTCAGACCAAAAAACACGATTAAAGTGCAGTTATTACGGAATGACCAAACATACCAAAGATCAGTGCTTCAAAATTGTCGGGTATCCCGACTGGTTTAACGATGGCCACAAAAAGAGGAAGACCAAGGCAGATGGTAGGGCTAGCTGCAGCCACCGCGAGTAGCAAAGAAGACGCCAACAACAATGGCGCAAACCCTAAAAGAGTCAAAGGAGTTTTTGGGGAGCGATAACTGCCATCAACGATGAACAAGAAAACACAGGAATCGTGTTTGATGGTTTTTCCTCAAACCCTTCCCTTTTGAATCCATTATTGTATAAATTAAACCCTCAAGTTTCTGATTTGTTTCAAACCAACCCTAAAGAGCGGTCTGTTGATAACTATGATTTAAAATGTGAGAAAGTTAACATAGTTAAACACCAATGTGAGAAACAAAGTGATTCATGGATCTTTGATTGCGGGGTAATGGGCACCATGACCTATGAGCCTTCGGATATTGTTTCAACATCTAAACCCCATAGAACACATATCCAAACCGCGAATGGAAGGGTAATGCCGGTAGAAAGGGGAGGGACTATGGAGATATCGCCAACGTTAAAACTCTCCAATTCTCTCTATGTTCCTTCGTTGTCACATAAACTATTATCCATCAGTCATGTAACAAAGGAATTAAATTGTACAGTTATGATGCACCCTATTTTTTGTATCTTACAGGATATCGGGACGGGAGTGATCATTGGGCGTGGCACTGAGTGCCAAGGACTGTATTACGTGGACGAGGTGGCTCAATAGGGTACTCTGATGCTAGCTCATGGAACTACAAGTCGTGAAGCCTGGCTATGGCATAGGTGGTTAGGGCATCCATCTACTGGTTAGTTACACCTAAGTTTTTCCTTCGAATAAAGAAATAAATTGTGAAACTTGTATGCTTGCTAAAAGTCATCGTTCGACTTTTAAACCAAATAATGCAAGGGTTAATTCACCGTTCTCGTAAATTCATTCAGACGTATGGGGTCCAACACCTATAGCCGGAGGGCAAAACATTCGTTATTTTTTACTCTTTGTTGATGATTGCACCCGTATGACATGGATTTATTTTTTAGAACATAAATCCGAAGTGTATGTAAAATTCACAAGTTTTTATGCTATGATCAAAACACAATTTAAAAATCCATCCTGATCTTACGATCCGATAACGGGAGTGAATTTGTAAACAATTCCATGAAAAAGTTTGTTCAAGAAAAAGGAATGATTCACCAAGATCATGCATACATACTCCCGAGCAAAACGGTGTGGTGGAATGAAAAAACCGCATTCTTCTTGAGATAACTCGAGCCCTCCTCATTGAATCTCAAGTCCTTAAATTTTTTGGCTAGAGGTTGTGGCCACCGCTATTTATCTTATCAATCAACTACCAAAAATGCCCTTAAACTCAAAACCCCTCTTCAAACCTTATTAGAATTTACTTAACTCTCGGCTGCTCTTACCCTTGAACCACGAGTCTTTGGTTGCTCTTTATTTGTTCATACACCCAAGTCGGAACGCAACAAACTTGAACCTTGTGCTGAGAAATTTGTATTCGTTGGCTATGGAGTTGATCAAAAGGGATATTGATGTTACAACCCAGAGAGACGTCGCATGCACACTACCATGAACTCTGACTTCCTTGAAACAAAATTCTTCTACACCAAACACAGTGGTTAGGGGGAGAGAGAGAGTATGACACACTGTGTTGGCTGAAATGGCTTCCATCATCTGAAGAAGTTAATCACAGTACCCAAGATGAGTCAACGTCCTTGGCACCTACAACTAGTGTCACTGAACATGATCATCCCAATGTGATATCTATGGATCAAGAGAAACCCCCCCCCCCCTTCCGATTTGTGAGAACTTAGAGAGCTCCAACTTGTCGTGCAAGTTTTGCCACCATTTTTTGCACACACACAGATGAGAATGTTACAAACACAACAGTAAAAAAAATTCAAGTAGCCTGTAAAAGGATGCTGACATCAGCATTTACACCCACTATAAGGGTTTTTTATGGTGGTCTAAATCAATAAACTGATTATTAATTTTTTATTTTTTAAAAAGTTGGTTTTACTCTCTCTCTCTCATTCTCTCTCTCTCTCTCTCTTTCTATATATATATATATATATACACACACACATAGGATTCGATTCAAGAGAGAACCAATCCCAGTTGCAAGAACCATGAGAACTCCTATCATCCAATAGCATATTTACAAATCACCTATAACCAAATTAAATCAAAAGGGTATTTTAGTCTTTTACTTCCCACGTCACATCTTTTCTCTCTCTTCTATTTAAAAGTCAATATGTCTCATCATTTTTTTCTCTTCTATTTAAAATATAACATGAGACATCTATTGAGTCGTGATTCTTGGGGTGAGTTCGTTTAGCAAGATTCTCAAATTTCTTAAACCCGAAATAGGGGTTTCGGGGGCGTAAAAAGAAGTTTGGCGTAAAAAAAATTTGTAAAAAAGTTTTGAAAAGAAAATTGTAAAAAAAGTTTTTTGTAAAAATAAAATATCTTTGTTTGGCGTAAAATATTTTTTGTTTTTTGTAAAAAAAGTTTAAACCCGTAAAAGAAATTGTTTTTTGTAAAAAAAATTGTTTTAAAGTTTAAAACCACGCGTAAAAAAAGTTTAAACCCGCGCGTAAAAAAAGTTTAAAACCGGCGCGTAAAAAAGTTTAAAACCGCGCGTAAAAAAATTAAAACCGCGCATAAAAAAAGTTTAAAATCGGCGAGTAAAAAAGTTCTAAACCGGCGCGTAAAAAAGTCTTAAACTATCACGTAAAAAAAAGTTTAAAACCGCGCATAAAAAAAGTTGAAACCGGCGCGTAAAAAAAGTTTAAAACCGGCGCGTAAAAATGTTTAAAACCGATGCATAAAAAAAGTTTAAAACCGCGCGTAAAAAAGTTCCTAAAGTGGCGCGTAAAAAAAATTTGAACCCGCGCGTAAAAAAAGTCTAAAATCAGCGCGCAAAGAGAATTTTAAACTGGCATGTTAAAAAAGTTTAAAACCGCGCGTAAAAAAAGTTTTAAACCGGCGCAGAAAAAAAGTTCTAAACCGGCGCGTAAAAAAAGTTTAAAACCGCGCGTAAAAAAAGTTTAAAACCGGCGCGTAAAAAAGTTTAAAACCACGCGTAAAATTTTTTTAAACCGGCGCATAAAAAAAATTTGAACCCGCGCGTAAAAAAAGTTTGAACCTGCACGTAAAAATATTTAAAACCGGCGCGCAAAAAAAGTTTGAACCCATATACTAAAATAATTTTCTTACTGCATGATTCAAAAGTAATATTAATTAGATCACATTAATTAAATCACAAACATTAACTAAAGCACAATGATTACAACTTTAATTATCAATCATTAATAAGCTTAGTAAAAAACCAATTTACCCTTATCCCATAAAAAACAAAAACTCATTAATTAAATCACAATGATTACAACTACTTTATTGTCTTTTAATCTCATCTATTAAAACACTTTTGATCAATGGCTTAGATTGGTTTCTACGGTTCTCACAACTCAAGGTGGTTCTCATTTTACCCCTATATATATATATATATATATATATATATATATATTATATATGTATATATATATATATATGTATATGTATGTATATATATATATGGATAGTTAAATTGAGAACGCTGAATATCGCGAGAACCGTGATAACAAATGAAAAAATCAATCAAAATCATTCTTTTTAAATACAAACCTTATTATAATAAAAATACAACATTATAAATAAAATTACCTTTTAAGTAATTCATCTCTTCTCTCAAAATCACTCTTAATAATATTTTTACACGTGTGTAAATACAACAACTTTACACATGTGTAAATAGCAAACTTACAATTTGTAATATTAAACTCAAATATAAATATAATAATAATAAGGGTAAAAGAAATTTTGAAATTGAATTTTGACCAAGTTTTCACGGTTGTATTTGTTCTCATGATTCTCACAATCTTTGGTGTTCTTATTTAAACCCTTCCTTATATATATAGGTTAAGGATCCTGAGAGAAACACATACTAATTTAAAACGTAAAAAGCATTCTAGACCACATATTACCTCTAAAAAAAAAATGTGGTCTCAAAAAATATATTTACACATATGTGATAAAGTTATTCTACAAAGTCTTCTAAATTTAAGAAATGTACAAACACACAATGGATCATAAATAATAATACAATGTCGAGCAAAATATAACAAAATACCAAAAAATATAACATACTCTCAAGGAAAAAGACATAATGAGTCGCCATAAAGACACAATACTTATTTTTGAATTTTAAACACGTATGTATACATGTGTAGATCACAAAGAGACACACTCAAACTCAATTCGACACCATTTTTTCCACACCAAAGTCTTAGGACATGTTCTGTTTTTTATCCATAAATAGCCGGGTTGCCTTAATGTTACATAGAGCCAATATGGTATAGCCCAGTTGGTCAATGGGCTTTTCACTACGTGGTTTCCTCCTAGGAGGTCTTAGGTTCGATTCCTACTAAATGTAAATTTTGTAAATAAGAAGAGCACCCCTTGGAGAGATTCAAATTGGGGTAACAGTTTAAATCCAGTTGCCAAAAGTCACTTATTCAAAAGAATTAATGTGAATAGAAAAGTCACTTCAGATGAATTAATGTGAATAGGAAATGTAGCCAAAAGTCACTTATACAAATGAATTAGATCTATGATAGTTAATATACATCAACTATAATTTATATATATCAGCTATTATGCATTACGGCATTAAATCTCTTAACTAAGAGTTAGCTTTATAAACAATTTAAACATCTAATTTAATTTATAAATAATAATATCGAACTTTGTTTTCATAAATCTTTAGGTGAATAGTAAGGTCGCTTCATAAAAAGTACTTATTTAAGAAGTATAAAAGAAAATTTTTAAATTAATTATCTATGAAATTTTCAAACCAGTGCTTATTTGTAACGCTTTGGATCCATTATCAATTCAATTTTTTTTTATAACTGGAAATTTCCAAGGGACTATGTGGACTTCTTCAAAGTCGTGAGAAGAAAAGGATAAAAGAGAGTAGGACCCCAAGGTTACGTATTGAATTCCAAGCCTTTCATGCAATAAAGTTTCTATACATTTCTAGATCTATAAATGAACTAGTTTATAAATCTCAAGAACCCATCTCTTCATCATAAAAATCCATCTTTACATTTTTACTAGCTTATTGATCTGGTTTGTGGGATAAAACAATGGGGAACCAGTGGGGTTTGGGGCTCCATTTCATTTTTGTAACTATTTTTATGGTTGCAACCACAAGTACGTGTTTCGGTGTTCGAAATACCACGGTGGCTTGCTTTGAGCATGAGCGATTAGCCCTTCTCAAGTTCAAACACAGTCTTAATGATGAATACGATATCTTGTCATCATGGGTTGGTAATGATTGCTGCGACTGGGAAGGAGTCTTGTGCAGTGTCACTGGAAATGTTGAAAGTCTTTTTTATCCTGGAGGTTATCCTTCTTATGGTGACCGCTTATACGGTAATGAGGTGAGCACTTCTTTAGGAGAACTGAGGCATTTAAAATACTTGGACTTAGTAAATTAATTTTCAAGGAAGCAGGATCCCAGGAACAATCCATGAAACAGTTGACTCACCTCAGTCTCTCTAATGCAGAATTTCATGGTAGTATTCCTCACTGCATTGGAAACCTTTCTAGTCTAAAGAGTCTTGACCTTTCTTATAATTACTTGAACGGTTCAATCTTTCAACTCGGAAGATTGACAACTTTAACACATTTGTTTCTAAATAACAATCGGTTAATGGGCCGCATCCCCCAAAGTCTAGGAAGACTTGTTTCGTTACAATCATTTTCAACGTCTTCAAATTTCTTAAGTTGGGACTATCCCAATTTCAGTTGGGCAACTTTCTAAACTCCGTTTTCTTGATGTCTCTAACAATTCTTTGGAGGGAGTGGTTTATGAAGCCCATTTTGCTAACCTTTCAATGCTGAAGTACTTAATGCAGCTTCTAACAGTAAGTTGACATTCAATATTTCACGTGAGTGGCTACCTCCATTTCAATTAATCAAGGTTGATCTCAGTTCTTGCAAGATTCTAAACGAATTTCCACAGTGGCTTCGAAATCAGAGGAAACTACATAGTTTAGGGTTGTCTAGAGCAGCCATTTCAGGACCTTTACCCACATGGTTGAGAAATATGTCAATCATTCCTTACATAAATCTCTCTCACAACAACCTCAGTGGACCTTTGACCAACCTTCCTAATGGGGGAACTTATCATGGTAATGAACTTCCAGCATTATTTATGCACGATAATCTTTTCAATGAGTCAATTCCAAAGTCATTGTGCAAGAGGACCGATTTGGAATATCTTAATCTTTCTAAGAATAGGTTAACTGGGAAAATTCCCGATTGTTTTAAGAATCTTCAAAATTTGTTAGTGATGATGTTAAGCTCAAATGGGCTCAGCGGCACCATTCCAAGTTTATAGGGAACATTTCATCATTGGGATTGTTAAACTTGAATAACAATAAGTTTAGTGGTGAAGTTCCTCGAGAATTATGGACATTAAGTGAGTTGGGCATCTTAGACTTGGGTGATAATGGATTTTGCGGAAAAATACCAGAATGGATAGGAGAAAGTCTTAGATCATTGGTGATTTTTAGGTTACACAAAAATAACTTCACCTGAGGAATTCCACAATCTCTGTGCACAAATACATTCCTTCAAATTTTGGATGTTGCGCACAACAACTTGAGAGGAACCATCCCTCATTGTTTAGGAAATTTGTTTGCCATGACTAGATCTCTTGATCCTTTTGGACCTCAAGAATCTGATGAGTATGTGATTCAGGTATTGAATGGTGTTCCTCTTACATATACGAAAACACTGCAGTTTGTCATTAACATGGACCTTTCAAGCAATTAGCTTGTCGGGGAAATTCCTAGAGAGCTAACTTCACTTGTTGTGTTGGTGGGTCTCAATTTGTCCAACAATAATCTTAGTGGAAAGATTCCATACCACATTGGAAACATGACAGCGTTAAATTCTCTCGATTTATCAGGAAACAAGCTGGGTGGGATGATCCCTCCAAGCATGGCAACTTTGACTATTTTGAACCATTTGAATTTGTCAAACAACAACTTATCAGGACGAATTCCAACAGGAAATCAATTGCAGACCCTCCTCGATCCATCAATATATGCTGGGAACAAAGATCTATGTGGAGCTCCATTGCATCTATGTGGACCTCCATCGCCTAGGAATTTTTCTAATCATAAAGACCCAACCACAACTACCAGGAACAAATATGAAGCAACTGATGATCAGCCCATCAAGGTATTGTTGAAAACAATTTAATCAAATAGAAAATTAATTATTTTATTATTAGTTACCGAGTTATTGGCCAAACCAGTTTATTCCAACTTGAACAAACTGATCGAAGAAAGGTAGAAGGAGAGTGTCACGTTATCGGACGAATTTAAATAACACGCAAAAACTAAAACCAACCTGGCGATTTAAGAAACCGAGATTCTTGAACTGCACGGATGATTCCTGTCCTTAAAGGATTTTACGCGCTCGTATTGCTGTGAGCTGCAGCGTAAACTCCCAAGATTTAGTGCAGAACGGATCTGGTATTCCAACAGCAATGGAAACCAGAAAATGCAGAAGCTGGAGAAGAAACAGAAGCACAGAGATGACAGGCTGTGAAAATTAGAGTGTTTGAATGGGTAGCAGGAGGCCTTTATTTATTGGTTGAGATCATAACTGAGAATGAGAAAAAGGCAAATGGGATAACCATTATCACAAACAGATTCGAATTCCTGGGTATATCCCATACGAATTCGAATTTCCTAGAGATAACCCCCACTGGTTTCGAATTCATCTCTATCCCTCTATCCCAGTTTTATCGCATTCGATCTCGATCCACAGCACTGAACCGGACCCCAGCTAAAAATAAAAGCTCCTTAGCTCCGATGCGTACGTGCGAAATGAAAAGTGCGCCTCAAACGCGCCCATTCGCGCCCATTCGCGAGCTCGCGGCTCGGCTCGGTGCGCGTGTGGGCTTGACCCACTTCTCGACCCATTTAACACTTTGGAGGCCCAAAAGGGTAATCCCTTATAAGGCATTCAACTTTCACCTCCCCCACCAATGTGGGATGGAGGAAACATACCAACTTGTATGTTCCTCATTAATATTTCCAACAATCCCCCACCAAGTTGAAATGTTTCCTTTCACTTAGACAGATGATGTCACTAGGTGTCACGAAGATTAAACCCAGTTTATGTTGATAAACAAGAAGAGACAGATCCGATGGTGTCCTATGGAATTAAACCATTAACCTGATAGCCCCCTTCGGTTTACCCCCACACATCACCGGCCGACTTTGCGTTCTCACTGAGCGCGATTATGGCCGTGCTCTATAAATCCTTTTCATGACCCTTTAGAAGACAAACCACCTATCTTCACTCAAGGCAGCACCACCCCTAGATCATATAGGCAAAGTTTTACATCATCCATGTTGCTTGGATGCCTCCAAAACTTTGTTAAGAGTATTAGCTCACCCTTGTTCTCGACAACGACATACTATCATACCTCACATGGATCTATCAAAAAATTGATAGTACCTTCTATCGTTAAGTGACTTCGTTTTTACCCATTAAACTTGAGAAATAGGAGCACTAAGTTCAAGTTGGATTTCCATCACTAACGATTCTATTGTGGTTTTAGACCCATGTCTCTCGCGGTATTCACTACCAAATCTCTCATCAGAGGTTTAGTAAACGGATCAGCCAAGTTGTTACTCGTCTTGACATCTACAACCTTAATGGTACCACTTTCAAGAAGTTGTCTCACATAATTGTGTCGTAGACTTATGTGTCTTGACCTCCCATTATACATTGCGTTGTATACTTTACATAGTGTGGCCTCACTATCACAATACATGGGAATATACGGCATTAGAACATCCCACAAACGGATGTCCGTAAGTAGATCTCTAATCCACTCTGCTTCCTTACCAGTAGCAGCTAGTGCTATGAACTCAGCTTCCATAGTTGAGTGGGCAATACACGTCTGTTTCTTGCTCACCTAAGAAATTGCTCATCCTGCTAGAGTGTAAATCCACCTACTTGTAGATTTTGAATCACTGGTGTGATCAATCCAGCTCGCATCAGAATAACCTTCGAGTATTCTGGAATTAGACGTGTATGTCAGTTCTAAGTTACTGGTCCTTTTCAGGTATCCAAGTACTCTACCCACTGCTTTCCAGTGTTCTGTCCCTGGATTGATAGTATACTGACTCAGTTTGCTTACAACAAAAGCAATATCAGGACGAGTGCAATGTGTTGCATACATCATACTTCCAATAGCACTCGCATACTCCAGTTAAGCCACTGCTCTCCCTGAGTTCACATTAAGTTTCACACTTGGATCAAATGGGGTATTAAACTCTTTAATGTTCAAGTGTTGAAACTTAGTTAGAATTTTCTCTATGTAATGAGATTGACTTAGAGAAATCTGACTTTCAGTTCTTTTCACCTGGATCCCAAGAATGTATCAACTTCTCCTAGATCTTTCATCTTAAAGTTCGAGGACAGATATTTCTTAGTTTCAGAAATACCTTCAAGGTGAGTGCTAATGATCAACATATTATCAACATAGAGACAAAACACGATTGTATAACCGGGTTCGCATTTAGTATAGATACACCTATCAGCACTATTGTGTCGAAACCTGAAAGCAGTCACAGTGGTGTCAAACTCTCATGCCACTGTTTAGGAGCTTGCTTCAAACCATAAAGAGATTTAATAAGTCTACACACTTTGTTCTCTTGTCCATGCATCACAAACCCTTCTGGTTGCTCTAATAAATCTCCTCATTTAGATACCCATTTAGAAATGCAGTCTTTACATCCACTTGATGGATGTACAACCCTTTCTAAGGAGACACCGCTATTAGATTTCTAATAGAGCTAATTCTAGCCACAGGTGCATAGGTATCAAAATAGTTGATCCCTTCTCTCTGCCTATACCCTTTAGCAACTAATCTCGCTTTATAGGCAGAGATGGATCCATCTGGATGATACTTCCTTTTGAAAATCCATTTGGATCCAATAGGTTTCTTTCCCTTGGGTAGATCAGCTAACTCCCAAGTTCCATTTCCCATAATGGAATCCATTTCATCATTGACTGCTTCCTTCCACAAAGGAGCATCTCTTGATAACATTGCTTCGCTGAAAGTTTTAGGATCATCATCCAAATTAACAGCGAAAATGACATCTCTCGTCACTTTCTTTTGGGTTCCCTCAACCAGGTAAGAAAAGAAATCATCTCCATAACTTTTCTCTTTTCTAACTCTAGTACTTTTCCTCGGTTCTTCAACCATTGGTGAAGGTTCGACTCTTTTCACAGAAGTACTAGAAGACGTGGTGTAATTTGAGTTTTCATCATCTCTAGAAAACTTGTTCTCAAAGAATTCCACATCTCTGGATTCTACAACTGTACCTGATTCGTCATCCAACAACCGGTAAGACTTACTTTGCGGAGCATATCCATGAATACACTCTTGTAAGCTCGTTCTCCCAGTTTGAGTGTCTTTGGATCAGGTACGCGATAATAGGCAAGACACCCCCAAACCCTCAAATACTCTAGGTTTGGTTTTCTTCCTTTCACAACTCATATGGGCACGTAGGTATCACACAGCTAGTGATCCTATTGTGAACATAACAAGCAGTTAACACAGCTTCCCCCACATATTACGAGATAGACCCGATTGATTTAACATACAGGTAGCCATCTCTACCAAGATTCGGTTCTTCCTCTCAGCCAAACCATTTTGTTGGGGAGTATATGGTGCAGTTCTCTCATGTATGATGCCTTCTTCTTCGCAGAATGCATCAAATCTTCGGTTAAAGTATTCTCCGCCTCTGTCCGAGCGAAAAATTTTAATGCGTTTCTCCTTTTGTTTTTCAACCTCAGCCTTATATATTTTAAATGCCTCAAAAGCTTCGTCTTTTTAATGCAATAAATAAACATATAAGTATCGGCTGAAGTCATCGCAGAAAGTGATAAAGTATCTCTTACCCCACGAGTAAGGACTCCATTCAGTTCACAAATATCTGAATGAATTAGTTCTAGTAGTGA
Source organism: Scalesia atractyloides (assembly GCA_947069175.1). Classification (NCBI taxonomy): domain Eukaryota; kingdom Viridiplantae; phylum Streptophyta; class Magnoliopsida; order Asterales; family Asteraceae; genus Scalesia; species Scalesia atractyloides. Next base: position 95,089,786 of record CAMTDV010000017.1, on the reverse strand, counting down.
TGTATTACGTTTATGGACACTTGGAAAAGGTTTCTTTGTGAATTTTGATTTCACACAAGTTTCGCATTTTTCAAAGTCTTTATCTTTTAATTTCAATAAACCTTTAGTTTGCATGTTCTCAATGTTTTTAATATTTGTATGAGCTAAACGTTATGCCATAAAGAAATTGAACAAGCGATATAATCAGAAGACATAATTTCATTCAAATCAAAACCAATTGCATTACATTGATAAAAACTATCACTACCACTATCACCACTATCACTATCACTTTCATTCCCAAACCCATCAATCACTGAAACGCCACCTTCATCCGAGTCTTCTTCTTCATCAATTCCATCTTCAGCTAGGTCAAGGCGATACATTCCACCCGTGTTCTTTGCTTGACCCACATAGATGTCATTTAGAGAAAATTTCACATGGAGATTCTTGAGAACCAGCTTGTACCCATTTCGATCAAACTTATCAGCAGAAACAAGACCCTTGGTGATACCAGGAACATGCAACACGTCCTGAAGGGTAACCGTTTGACCATCTTTAAAGTTTATACGCACTGTGCCTTTACCACGAACCTCCACTCGATGTCCATCAGCACATACCACCACTGTTCCTTGAGGAACATGACCATAAGTAAGAAATGAGCCACGATTCCCACAAACATGAACAGTTGCTCCAAAATCCAAAAACCATCCTCTACATGCCACAACGCGTGTATATTGAGAAAGCATGTTAACATCTCCAAGACCCACATTAGCCACTAGATTGGTGACTTTCACAATATCAACAGCACTTGTAGAACCAACCGTAGATCCAGATTTCCTTTGAGAGCACTCTCGTGCATAATGCCCGGTTTCTCCACAAACATGACATTTACCCATCTCTTTGGTTGATGGTTGGTCGTTTGATGTGACTTTTTGAATTCTTTTTCTTTGGTGCTGTAAACTTTCTATTCTTTGATGCCCCTTTTCCCTTTTGCCCAGATCCTCCAACAATATGATTCACACTCGATCCGACTTTACCTCTTTTGTCCCTGTTGCGCGTTTCCTCCTCAATTCGAAGGTGCTTCAACAGTTCATCCAAAGAGTAGTCCTCAGACTTGTGCATCATTCTTTTTGAGAAATCTTTCCAAGTAGGAGAAAGTTTTGCAATAATGACCCCTACTTAAAAAATTTCTGGCAGTGGAATAGAAAGCGCGGTCAATTTGTTAACAAGAACTTGGAGTTCATGCACTTGCTCCAGGATTGACTTGTCATCAACCATTTGAAAGTCTAAGTACTTGGAAATATGGTATTTGTTAGTACCTTCTTCATGAGCCTTGTACTTATCTTCCAAAGCTTTCCACAATTCTCTAGCACTTGTTACTGGCGCGTATAAGTCATAAAGACGATCTGAAAGAGAATTCTTGATGTGGCCAAGGCAAAGATCTTCAGCTTCCTTACGGACAAGTCTTTGCTTAGCCAAATCTTGATTCGGGACCTCTCCAGCCTCAAGAGGAGGGTCATCAGGGATTGCGGGCAAGCTTGGATCAAGGATATAGTAGAGTTTCAGCACAACGAGCATGAACTTAACCTTGTCCGCCCAACAGGTATAGTTCTGGCCGTCAAATCTGTCCAACTTGACAAACTCTTGATTCATGAATCTCAGATTAGCTGTTGGTAGTTCACCGTCCATTATTTCTGTTGATTAAACACAAAAACTAAAATCTTTTAAGATTGTTGAAAACAATTTAATCAAACAGAAAATTAATTATTTTATTATTAATTACCGAGTTATTGGCCAAACCAGTTTATTCCAACTTGAACAAACTGATTGAAGAAAGGTAGAAGGAGACTGTCCCGTTATCGGACGAATTTAAATAACACGCAAAAACTAAAACCAACCTGGCGATTTAAGAAACCGAGATTCTTGAACTGCACGGATGATTCCTGTCCTTAAAGGATTTTACGCGCTCGTATTGCTGTGAGCTGCAGCGTAAACTCCCAGGATTTAATGCAGAACTGATCTGGTATTCCAACAGCAATGGAAACCAGAAAATGCAGAAGTTGGAGAAGAAACAGAAGCACAGAGATGACAGGCTGTGAAAATTAGAGTGTTTGAATGGGTAGCAGGAGGTCTTTATTTATAGGTTGAGATCATAACTGAGAATGAGAAAAACGAGAAATGGGATAACCATTATCACAAACAGATTCGAATTCCTGGGTATATCCCATACGAATTCGAATTTCCTAGAGATAACCCCCACTGGTTTCGAATTCATCTACGTGCGAAGTGCCCATTCACGCCTCACACGCGCCCAGTTGCGAGCTCGCGGCTCGGCGCGCGTGTGGGCTTGACCCACTTTTCAACCCATTTAACACTTTGGAGGCCCATAAGGGTAATCCCTTATAAGGCACTCAACTTTCACCTCCCCCACCAATGTGGGATGGAGGAAACATACCAACTTGTATGTTCCTCATTAATATTTTCAACAGGTATTGTTTTATGTGGACATAGCAGGTGGTTTTGCAACGGGGTTTTGGGGTGTTATTGTAGTTTTGGTGTTGAAGAAGCAGTGGAGACATAAGCTTTTCATATTTTCTGAAGAGATCATAGACAAGATACGCATTGCAGTCATAGTAAGAGTTGACAAGATGAAGAGAGGAAGAGAAGCCACATAGATCCATCCAATGCAAGTAACTCACATATGTTTTTTTCCTTTAGATAATGCCATAAGGATTTATATGTGTAAGGCATTTGTTATATGAGTGGTCATAATTTAATATATATACACACACATATATATGTGCTGATGTGAGGGGTCTAGCTTCGGAACCCCATACATATCCTTTTTATATTACTTCCATTGTCGTTTTATATATATATATATATATTACTTCCATTTTCGTTGTGTAACTAATTTAACCAGATATGAGAACTAAAGGAAATGAAACTGTGGAGCTGTGTTCTTGATCAAGATAAATATTAAGAGGCTGGGTTTTGAAAGAAAGAAAATGTGAAGTGTGTGCCAGTTAACCTTCAAAAAAACCTGGTAAAATAATGTCAGGGCATAATTATTTATTCACACTAAGTTTTGGTGTATCAAGAAAAAACATATAGCCCTCCTGTATAATGAACGCAGCTTGGCTTATGTATCATTCCAGTCTTGAGTGTATGACATGGGTATAATACGATTAGCATTGTCATTGACAATCAAGACTAGAATGATACATAAGCCAAGCTGCGTTCCTTATACAATTTGTCATATACATTGGGATTGATTGAAGACATTGTAGTAGTTCTTGAAGATGATGGTTTGTTTTTTTCCTTGGTTCTATCTCTTCCCATTGGATGAACCGGCTCTCAAAGTTGTCACCTTTTTCGTTAAGATTTGTGTGCGAATGCGCGTCCGAAGAGGCTTGAGAGGATTTTGGTCCAATAATGGAAGATGTAATTTTTTTATCTTTAGACTGTGCCAGGCCCATCATCGTGACTAGATGCCCTTTTAAAGATTTTCTAGAACAAGAGGTCCACGTGGCTTGAACCATTTCCCCTCATACAACTATTAGTAGGCAGATTGTGTATACAGTTAAAGTGATTGATTTTAGTTTTCATTGTGGTCCATTTGCTCGATATTTAGGCTGCGTTGTGGTATTAATCTTGCCGCATTCTCATGTGAAAGTGGCCCAAGCCCAAAAACTTTATAAACGTTTGGCTAAAAAAAATAACAAAAGTAAACATTTCTAAAAAATAATAATTAATTAACATTTTTACAAAAATAAATAATAATCATTTGTAAATAGTAAATAATAAACACTTATAAATCATATCCGGGGAAGGCTAATTTCACTTTTGAAAATTAGTAAAATGAGAAAAAAAAAATCAGATATAAAAAATTAAATATAAATATTAACTTTTTTAAATAACACTTTTTTTTCTAAAATCTAAACATGAAAACTCCTTTAGTTCAACTATAAATGTGTGGTGTTGGGGTAACACATTTATTAAACATGTTGGGTTCATGCTGATCTGTTTAATAAACAAATCGTAGCTTTCGAGTTTAAGGGTAACTTCCTATTTTACTACCTACTCAAGATTGAGGCTGAAACGGTTTATAATAAATGTGAGGAAGTCAGTTTGTTACGTATCAAACAAAACAGAATATATATTCTATCAATTGTTTTAAGAGTAAAGTATAATTTGAGTCCCCAGGTTTACACTCAATCGCACATACAGCCTTGATTTGATTAAAAATGGCCAATCAAGTCCCTATAGTTGTCATTTGAAATCAATCAAGTCCCTCTGGCAAACTGCCGTTAGTTGATTGTTTAATTATTTAACGGTGTGAAAGCCAATTTGGTCATTTCACCAAAAGTTGACACCTTTTACACCTTTTTAAACATCCATCTTCCTTTAGAAGCTACATTTCAATCCCTTTATATCCCAAACCATCCCCGACATCAACAAAACCTTCGGTCATCCCACTGCTCTAGCCATCCCTCGAAGAACTACTCCGATCATCCTGAAAATGGGGCATACGCAATCATTCTGTATACTTTCCACATTATTGGTATGACATTGTGTTAATTTACTTACAATCGTTGATTTCATGATGTGTGTCGTGTATTCTATTCTGAAATGTGGTTTTTGTTTCATGGAAATGTAGTTGGAATTAGGGTGCATGTGACCTGACGCCTTATTCAATCCAATATCGGTTCATGTTGAGGATGGGGAGGGGGTTCAGGATCGAACTCTGTTTTAGCCGTCGAGCATGAAGACGGGGGCGGGGGCTTGCTAGGCTGTACATAGGATGCCTAACTATTAGCTTATGTATAATGGTGTAAAAGGGTTATTTTGGCCACTGATCATTTTTTGGATTATTGAAGTTAATGATCAGGATTACCCTTGTATTGTTGTCTAAGTGTTATGTATGTATAGTCATTAGGATGATATTAAACTATTGTGTATGAATGGTGATCTTTCATGGTGATATTTAAGTGTTAATGAGCCTTATTAAATTGTGTTTTACTTGAAGTTATTAAACTGATTTTAGGATCAAATGACTTTGACTTTGACTGTTACTTGACTGTGTTTAGGATCAAATAACTTTGACTTTGACTGCTAATTGACTGTGTTTAGGATCAGTATTACTTTGATGTGTTAAGGATCAATTGTAGCATTTTAACTATGTTTGGGTGTCATTTTAAAAAGTTGGCTTAGGATTAAATGACTTTGATAAGGACTTTGATGTGCTTAGGATCAAATGACTTTGATGTGTGACTAGCATTTTGATGTGCTTAGGATCAATTGTAGCATTTGACTTTGACTTTGACTTTGACTTTAACTTTGGTGTGCTTCAAATCAAATGACTTTGACTGCTGCACATTAGAATCAAATGACTATGATGTGTCAATATAATTTTGATGTGCTTAGGATCAAATGAGACTAACTAATGCACATTAGGTATTGTAATGCACAATAAAGTATTTCACCATGAAATGTTGGCTGCTGCACATCAGTGTACATGGATTTCACCATCAAATGTTGGCTTTTGCACATCAGTGTACATGGATTTCACCATGAAATGTTTGTTGCATATAAGCCTTTTGCTGGTTCATATTGATGGTTTATAGTAAATTTAAATTGATGGTATAGTTTGTTTGATATGGGTGTAGGGAGCATAGGATTAGTCTTTTGTATACAGCATTGATAAGTAAATCCTACTTCAAGTTCGATAAGTCAAACCTAATGCAACTTCTAAAGGTCAAACCTAGTTCAATTTCTAAAAGTAAACCCAACCTAAATTCAAAAAAGTCAATGCCAGTTTAAGTTATAAAATCCAAATTTGGATTCAACTGGTAATCACTTGTTGTTATTAGTAACATAATTAGGAATTAGATTAGGGAGATTAATTGCTTTCGGTCTTTAATTATTAGATTTAGGAAATACTTTTGAAATTGGAGGGAATATATCAAGTATAACTGTTGGGACTGAAATGGGTGAGTAAAGTTTTGGGGGTATTTTAGTCTTTTCACATAAATCGGCCATTTAGCACCAGGGACTTGATTGGTCGTTTTTTTTCAAATGAGGGTTGTATGTGCGACTGAGCGTAAACCCGAGGACTGAAATTGTACTTTACTCTTTAAAAAAATACTAGACGTTTACTACAATATTCTGAGAAGCTCAGAAATTAAAACATTATAAACACAACGGCATGATTCTAACTTCTAATCCATTGAATGTGTAAATTATAACATGTTTCCCACTTTATATTACACACATGTGAGTTGTCCACATATAAATTCAGAAATACCACTTGATGGTTCTAACCTATTGAGCTTATGATGATTTAACGTATTTTATAACGCGTTTTCACTTTAGTATTGATGCATATATAGTTCACTCATAAATTTATAAACACGACATGATTCTTACATAATGCTTTTATGATGATATAATGTATGTCTTCCACTTTTTGATCTGTAGTATCGAGGAGTTCAAAGATTTGTTTTGGTTGTTTAAGTGGAGACTTCCCCACAAATCACCACCGTAGATCTACTCACCTTCGAGCATTGGAGTCTAGAGATGCACAAATAACTGGTTTTTTGCCCAATAGAAACCATAAGTTTTGGGCCAGTTTATAATCCTCTCCATTGAAATCTAACCGAACCACCCAATCAAAACTGGCCTAAAACCAACGAAACCCAACTGATTTTGACTTTTTGTTGACCAACCCAAACCGGTTTAGGATTTAAACCCGATTTGTGAACCTCAAGTGGAGTTCCCCTCCCATCCCAACCAATGTGTTGGTTGTGGATGAGAAGATAACTCCACATGTAGGCGAGCTTGAATAGGAGTAGTGATATGATGGATGACCTCCTTGAAAGTCTCCACTCGAGTAACGAAAAATAAATTCATGAATTCTTTGTGTGATAAGCAAGCTATATTGGTTGGTATGAAAGGGTGGGTGTTAAAAATATCATTAGAAACACTCTTACTCCCTTACGTTTATCATGTTCTGTATGTTTATGATGGTAGGACAAATCTCATCGAAGAGGATGATGAATCCAAGGGTGTTTGTGACACCTTCGACAAATCCTAAATCGTTTTATCTTATCCACAAAAGATACTAAGCCAAAAGAAATACATTGCCTTAAGTATCACCAACACTTTCTGGGCACAATGGTTGTGGGTCATAAGAATCTGAAGTTAAGTGGGCTTAAGTGAGAGTAGTACTAGGAGGAGTGACCTCCGGATAAGTCACCATTCGGGCAACTAAATACAAATTAATGAGCTCCTCGTAGGCAAATCGAAAAATATTGGTTGGCATGATAGGCATGGTGTTACAAATGTTATGAGAACTACTCATGTTCTTTTTTGTTTTCTATGGTGGAGAAAATCGCATCAGAGATAATGGTTTATAAGAAATGCCCATCTCAAATACTAACATGTTTTTGGCGCAAGGGTTGTGGATGATATGAAAACTCCTTTGTTAAGCAAGCTTAGGTGCGGGAAATCAAAGATGTTACGTCTGTTGGGAGGTCTCCAACCGGACAAACGAAAATAAAGTCGCCAATTCGTGTAAGCAAAACGGAACATATTGGCTGTTGTACGACGCCGATGTTACATGAATAATGCACTTATGAGATGTCCGCTCATAATTTATCAAGACCCCTTGATGGTTCTAACATATTGAATTTATGATGATCTAACATGTTTTTATAACGAGTTTCCACTTTTTGTTGTTGCTCTCGGCAACCACTCCACAACCATGCTGCTCTTTCCCTTTCTCTCGGCTCGGTTATGATTACAACACCACTCGCCACCACCACCAACATTCACCTGACCACAAGGATAACCCACTATGCTTGTCTTTGTTGCACCTCAATCGCCTGACACCCTTCATTGCACCTTAACTGCCTGACACCATGATCCTTCTTCCTTCATCAAGCTCTCCTTTCTACCCTTCTTCTTTTGGGTTGTCTCACACAATGAGAGGGTAAAGGGTAGTTGATTAGGGTTGACCAAATTCCTCCCTAAATTCCTCCCATATATAATTTAACACACTTGTATTCGATTACCTTTACATTATAAACGTTTAACGTTCAACCCTTGTGCTTCCATTCTATCTAAATTCGTTGCCTAGAAATCCGGATGTTACAAGAATTTTTACTATAAGTTTGCAGCAATATTATGAAAAGCTCATTCATTGATATATTATGTACACCACCTAATGGTTCCAACTTCTAACCTATTGAATCTAGGATAATTTAACGTGTTCTATAATGCGTTTTTCAGTTTATGATTGGTATACATATAACATACGATCTCATCCGCTATAAATTTAGAAACACCACTTGTTGGTTCTAAGCTGTTGAATTTGTGATGTTTTAACGTGTTTTATACTTTATGATTAATGCAAACGTGAATTGTCCAATCATAAATTTAGAAACACCAGGCAAGTATGAATTGTTCACTCATGAATAAGTTGCCTTTATGAAAATGGTTTCAATTTGACAAGTTTGGTCCACATATATGAGCAGCAAGTCAAGTATGAATTGTTCACTTATGAACATGTTTTCAAAGTTGACAAGTTTGGTCAACATATATGACTATATGAGCAGCAAGTCAAGCATTTCTTCAATTATAAATTTATGATGTGATACATATGTACATGTCACTATAAAATTAAATGCCATTTATTGGCTCACATATATCTTTTTACTTGAGGAAAATTCCCTTATTATATAAATTCTAATGACCAAAGACTTTTCGTCTATCCGTATATAAGAGTTAGATAAAACTTTGCCTTTTTAAATGGTGATATATCAAGTAGTGTGGTTGCCAAAAAGGGTGTAATGTAAGAGTAGAGCTAAGAGATATAAAGGCCTTTTTTTGTCACACCCCACCCAACTGATGGCGGAAACATCGGAGTGAGATGAAAACATGATTGCTCGAGACATCATAACCGGCTAATTATGTCAATAATTAAATAATTCAAATTTCATTCATACTAAAGAGAAAGTACATTGTTTTGGAAAGAAAAATACAACATATTGCAAATAGGTGTAACAACATGAAACGAAACATAAATAAAAGTTTATGTGTGTTTCTAATCCACCCTAAGTATGTTTCTTCAATCATCATCAACTAGTTTTCTAAAACATGTATTAATATAAAATCAACAAAAGTTGGTGAGTTTACAAGTTTGAATACATAGCATAATCGTGTCTAAAAGTTGTCTCACATCCAACATGGTAAATTTCATACATTGTTTATTATCATACTAGCATGTGTTAGTCTATGTCAAACCAAAGTATACCGCAATGGTGCATACCCTTGTCGCTGAAACGACAAGGTCGTAACTAGTTTACTTAATAATACCACAAGAATACGGACGGTGAGTGAATCCTATAGCGTTATAATTGTTAAAGGAGGCTAGAAAAGTTAATGAGCATATTTTACACAAGTTGGAACATAGCATGTGATAACAAGTATCATGTGTTTAACGGATAGAGTGTTTATGTAAATAAATTTAAGAGTTAATTACTGTTTTCGTCCCTGTGGTTTGTCAAAAATCACTATTTCAGTCCATTAGTTTAAAATTTTGGATTTCAGTCCCTGTGGTTTCACTTTCGTAACCATTTCAGTCCCTGTGGTTTCACTTTCGTAACCACTTCAATCCATTTATTTTGTAAGTACAGGGACTGAAATGGTTACGAGGTGGACTGAAATGGTTACGAAAGTGAAACCACAGGGACTGAAATCGCAATTTTTAAACTAATGGATTGAAATAATGATTTGTGACAAACCACATGGACGAAAACAGTAATTAACTCTAAATTTAATCATGAATACGTGATTTGTATAATGTGTACATGTTGCACCCAAAGTGTGTAAAACGGTAAATGGGGTCGAGTATACTCACGGTTTGCGTAGTAAATTCCACGAATGTCAGTTGACGAGTCTTGAGTTGAGAACACGGAAGTTACCCTAAGATGGGAAACAGAGGTGTGTGACTTGCGGATTTGATTAATTTGATTGAATTCGGAATTTAGAGGGCAATTTATAAGTCATAATAAACGTAAAATAAGGTACCATGAAATGGTCATGCAATGAGGTAGGATGATGGACATCCATTAAACCTCATTATATGATTCACCAAAGCACGAAGTCATCAACGTAGTTGATGACTCGGTTGGTCATGAATAAAGTGAAAAAGATGTGTATCTAACTAAATTGCTAAGTAGCCAAGTAAGAATAACTCGGGCGTATCATACCTAACATGGCAAATGTCGGAGGCGAGGCGGGGTTATCTTACTTTGATTCTTGGAAGTTACTTAGTTTTCATCTAAATCACTTAAACAACCAAGTAAGCTAGCTAGATTCGTACATCCCAAGCATGGAAAGTGTTTGGGACTGATATAGCCTTGTTCACTTTGTGACTAGGAAGTTGTTTTAGTGACCTAGTGGTATGAAGATAAAAAATTAACAAGTAAGGTAGTGGAACAAGATTGGAGAGCCAAAGCTTCCATGCTTCGCACTTTCATCGAAACACAAGTCTCACCACATGGAGGTTGGTGAGCTTGGAAGGTCTCGATACTTGAAGGTTGCTTGGAACCTTGTTAAAACAAAACGTTTAGAGGGTGTTTACACCTCTAAACTTATAGCAATCAAACATACACGAGCTCAACCATAGGTTTGGTTAGAAGCAAGTGGTGTTTAAGGGTTTGGAAAAGTGAAATGGAGGTGTATGAGGCTTGGTTATATAGTGGTGAAGTAGGGTTCAAGTTTTAATGGAGTTAGAAGGTGATTGGGGAAGAAAAGGGGTGGAAAAAGGTGACCAACCACAACCAAGAAACAACAATCTGTGGATTGATACCCTCGCCACAGTAAAGGGGTTTGTCCCCCGCCCCCGCGAGGGGCTCTTTCTCCTGACCAAGTTTGGTTTTTCACATTTTGGTCCCTAAATTTCTATATGTTCATCATTTTATGCCCAAAGTTGTGTTTCAACGTGTTTTCAAGTATGCAACGCGTCTGAAAGTTTGGTTTATGTATCACGTATGTATGAATGAGAATTTGAGCGTATAAATAGTCTTGGTTTGCATGTAATTATGTATTAATGATCGTTTTGCTTAAGATACAAGTATAAGTATAAAGGATGAATTTCACTATGATCGAAGTCTCACATTACAAGTTTGGAAGTGAATTACGAGTACAATACGATTACAAGTTACCAAAAATAGAAATACGAATACAACCTTCTAAATAAGGAAAGTACAAAAATGAGAAGTGTTACAATCTCCCCTACTTTAGGAAATTTTTTCCCAAAGTTTATTCAGGAGTAAGACTCAACGAACAAGTGTGGATATCTGGTCTTCATATCACTCTTGAGTTCCCAAGTAAATTAAGTGCCACGTTTTCCTTCCCATCGACTCTTAACTATGGGAATTTGACTGCGCTTAAACTGCTTGGTGGTCCATGACTTTGACCGGTTTCTCGATGAAGTGTATGGATTCGTTGATTTGTATGTCGTCGAGCGGAAATTGAAATCCTTCTTCAGCTAAACACTTCTTGAGATTTGAAACATGAAATGTTGGATGGACGTTGTTGAGTTCTTGAGGTAGGTCTAGACGATATGCCACTTTGCCAGTCCTCTTGAGTATCTTGAAAGGACCTACGAAGCGAGGAGCGAGTTTGCCTTATTACCAAAACGAACTACTCCATTCCAAGGGGATACCTTGAGGAGTACATGGTCACCAACGTTAAATTCCAATAGTTTGCGACGTTTATCGGCGTAGCTCTTTTGTCGGCTTCTAGCTTTGAGGAGATTGTCGTTGATTTGTAGGTACTTGTCCATCGTCTCCTGTATAAGCTCGGGGCCGGTGATTTGTGCTTCGTCGAATCTCGTGCCAACAAATAGGCGAACGGCACTTCCGACCATACAATGCCTCAAAAGGAGCCATTTGAATACTAGAGTGATAGCTGTTATTGTATGAGAATTCTATCAAAGGTAAATGTACATCCCAGTTTTCACCAAAATCAATTACGCATGACCGAAGCATATTCTCGAGGGTTTGGATAGTACGTTCGATTTGACCATCCGATTGGGATGAAAAGTCGTACTAACATTAACTTGCGTACCCATTGCGGTTTGAAACGTTTACCAAAGGCGAGAATCGAAACGACCATCTTGGTCAGAAATGATGTCGTTTGGGATGCCATGACGGCAAATTATTTCTTCGGTTTAGATACGAGCTAATTTCTCAACTCAGTAATCTTCACGAATAGGAAGGAAATGAGCGGATATGGCCAAACGATCGATGATCACCCAAATACTATCGTGACCGAAAGAGGTTCGAGGAAGCTTGGTTATGAAGTCCTTGGCTATACTCTCCCATTTCCAAACTGGAATTTCGGGTTGTTCGAGTAGGCCAGAAGGGTGTTAGTGCATATTGTGTGTGTCCGCCACCGTACGAATAGGCTAGATAGAGCGTTTGTTTAATATTGTATAGTTGAGTGAGAGATTTTAACACATGACACTTTTGAGAGGACGAATACTCATTCGCACGGATGAGGACTCATCCGCACAGATGAGTCATCCGCTCCAAGTGGTCATTTTTCCCAATTCTCATGTCTATATATAGGGAGTCATGTGTTTGAAGTTGATAAGTTTTTAGAATGGCTGGAGAGACCAGCTTGTAAAATAATGTATGTTCTTTCGGTATTAATGGAAGCTTCTCAATGACACTTTGGAGAGGACGAATACTCATTCGCACGGATGAACGCTCATCCATATGAAAAAGTCCCATTTGCACGAACCACTGATCTGCATGATATAAAAGGGTTTCACCAGCACGAATGACTCATTCGTATCACAAATCTCATCAGCACAAAATCTTTCTAAATTTCTAAAAACCCGTTTTGATATCGAACTTCTGCCAAAATTACTATAGGGTTGTTGATTTACACAACAACTTAAAAATGAGGAGGGATAAAAATTTCATTAGAATATATTAAAATTCCGGTATTTTTTAAATTTAATATGCAATTTAAAAATTCATTAAATCTCATTTCAATTCTGCCTTAATTGATGTCATGGATTTTGAACCCCCTTTATCCGATTATCTTTTATGTTTGACTCTCTTGCAACAATAACCCCTCCACTTTAATTTTTTTATTATAAAACCTGCACCTTATGAAATTTGAACTCTCAATATGTTGGTTATGAAGCACACTTGTTAACCACTACAATGTTCTCTTGGAGACCCCGTCATTTTTAAATCACCGCTAACCAGTTTTATTCTTTTTATCCCAATTATATAGGTATAAACTTTCCACCATGTAATTAGTAAAAATTCTCTACAGTTCTATTTACAAAAATTAACTTGGCAAACAAAGTTAACCCTTTAATAAGATTTTGGAATAAGTTATTCTTTAAATTAAACAATCAATCCATTATACACAACGTAACCCTTCAAAGTTAAAATAGAATATGTCATAATTTTGGGATGTTACAATGTTTATAAATATTTTACCTATTTAACACTTTATTAATAAAATACGTTTGAAATTAACCTAATTTCCCCTAAAAAAGGTTTAAAATAATCGTCATATATATTATTTTGTCTGGGGCAGGTACCATCTGAAAGATTCAGTTATAGAGGCTCATGGGGTGAATGCATTTGGGTATGCTGCTAAAGACAATAGATTCAATGAGGTCTTCAACAAGTGCATGCATGACGGAACAAGAATAGTGATGAACATGATTCTTGAAAGGTACAAGGGATTTGAAGGAGTCAAAGAAGTGATTGATGTAGGTGTTGGTTTAGGTGCTAACCTTGAGCTTGTTGTTTCTAAGTACCCTAATATTAAGGGGATTAACCTAGACCTACCTCATGTCATTGAGGATGCACCTCTTTACTGAGGTATATTCTCAATTGCATAGACCGATGATTACGGTTTCAAAAAATGACAAATCAAACCGGCTGGGTTGAGTGGGTCGGAATGACCAGTTTGACGAATTTAACCAATTTTATTTTCAAACTCATTAGTTTGTGTCATAAATTTTAAAATTATGTTTATGATTATAATGTATATACACAACTACATATTTCAGAAGTGAAAATAAATATATACATAACAGAGTTAAACAACTAGTTCCAAGTTTCAAACTTGACCGAACCGTTAAACCACCAGACCATGGAAAGTGAATTGTTTGAATCTCAAACTGAACAAGCTGGAAATGGACCAAGACACTAAGCCAATGATAATTGCTTGATATTCTTGACTAGGTGTGGAACATGTCGGAGGAGATATGTTCCAAAGCTTTCCTAAAGGAGATGTTATTTTCATGAAGGTTGGTTCATTAACTTTTTAAAAATGATATTTGTTTAAATAACAATCTATTTTTCCTTAAATAACTATTTTGATTTTTATTTGTTATAGTGGATACTTTATGACTGGGTGACGGTTATTGCCTCAAGGTTCTAAAGAACTGTTGGGCGGCATTACCAGAGGGCGGTAAGGTGGTGGGGTGGAGGCGATGATTCCTGACCCTGAAAGTGATATTAGCTATAGTGATGAAGTTTCTAAGACCACCGTCGGTAGTGATATGATAATGTTGATTGCCAACATTAGAGGCAAAGAGCGAACTGCAAAAGAATACAACATCTTGGCCATAGAGGCTAGGATTCACTTCTATGGAAGTTGTTTGCAGGATGTCTACATTTTGGATCATGGAATTCTTCAAGAACGTTTAACTTATATGTTGTATGTCACGGTCAGGTAGTAAGGATTTGTTGTTAAGACTTGTATTTAATTTCGCTTTATCTATACTATATTATAATTCATGAGGGAAGGGCATATTAAGGTACCTAAAAAATAAGAACTTTTTTCCTCTTATTTTATAAATACACCTCTAAAATGAGGGTAAATTGGTATTTTAAATAATAATTATATTTAGTCCCCCATCTTATTACACTTAAATCCTTGAGTTTTAACATAATTATAGATAATTAGTTACACTCCCCCACCCTACAAAGTTATAATCTTTTACGTATTCTTGTCTTATCTTACAAAAATAAAGTTTTAAAAAAAATCCAAAAGTACTGTAACGACCTACTCATTTTTGTCGACGTTTCAATAATTGTCTTGGTCAGTATTGACGTATGGATTAAAAGGTACAAGTAGGTGATGCCTCAACGTACTTAGTCATTATTACATAATGTTTAATAGCTACAGAATGTCAAGTGATTAAATACCGTCAATTTAATCATCTCATCTAGATTACACTTTAATCACTTATCTTTAACAAAGTTATCGATAATTAGTTAGTTATTTACACTTTATCCCATATAAAAAGTAATCCCCCTTACGATTTTTAACGGTCCATAACTTTTAGTTTAGTTAATACTTTTTTTAATTACACCATAGAAACGTGTATTTTATTTTTTTAATTTGAGTATAGTATTGCTATAGTTTTTTAATTATAAAAATGATATGTTACATGATTAACAGTGTCTAAGGGTGAATAATAATTGAATCATTAACCGAAATCAACCAAAAATGACTAAATGATTAACCAAAACCCGAATTAACCAAAATCGATTATCGGTTTTTTGTACTCTCATTTAACCAAAATTAACTTAATCGAATCATTTATATTTTCATATATTTCTAGCTTTTATACCTCAAGTTCTATATTTCATATTTATACCCCCATTTTATGTATATATACCTCCATTTCATATATTTATACCTAAATTTCATGTATTTCTAATCAAATGTTTTAGCTTCTTATCATGATGAATTGTATTTCTTTGATACAATATTTCAATATAAAGATTAATAAAGAATACGATAGAAAAAATACAAGAATTAAAATTGAAATAATAGTAAAAAAAAATACTTGTGTTGGATATCAATTAAAAGTTCTTAGATTGATCTGCTTGATGATTTATAGATAGAGTAATAGTACTCTATTCCAAATCACGCGAGTAGACATTAGCTATTTCTAGAAAATTTTGTCAATTTGATCCAATAGTGTTTCGTTAGATAGGAACAGATTTGATAAATACTGATAACACTCGGATAGAGTATTAGAACAGAAAGATCCATTAGATAATGAACGATTGGTACTAAGCAAGCAAGTTTGGTTTTGGCTATTAACCGAAACTAAACGAATCAAACCAAAAACCGTCAATATAACCGAATAAACCAAACCAATTAACTGAAAACGGATTGGTTAATAAAATAGACTAATCGATTACCTCAATTTCGGTTGAGATAATAATCTAACCAACTGAAAAATGTACATCGTGGCAATGTCTGTGTTTCCGCTGCATCGTGTGCGCACCTGTTGATTATTAACCAAAACGGTTATCGGTGAGCAATAACTAAATTGTTAACCTAAACCAAACCGAAAACAGACGAAACCGAACTTAAATCAACCAAAAACTAAATTAACTGAAAATTGAAAACTAACTTAACCAAAAATTGTTTATCATTTTTTTGTACTCCCGTTTAACCAAAATTACTTTAACTGAACCTGATCATTCATATATTTATGTATTTCTAGCTTTTATACCTACGTTCATATATTTCATATTTTATACTCAGTTTCATATATTTATACTTTCATTTCAAGTATTTATACCTCAACTTCATATATTTCTAAGCAAAAGTTTTAGCCCAATTTTGTTTTTTGCTATTATCTGAAATTAAATGAAACAAACAAAAACCGTCAATCTTACCGAATAAACCGAAGTGATTAACTGAAAACCAATTGGTTAATAAAATAGACTAACCGATGACTTTGGTTTCGGCTTCGGTTGAGAATAATAACCGAACCAAACGAACCATGCACAACACAATGAAATGGATTGCCCAATTACTTTGCTTTTAATGTATATCTATCACAATAATCACAATAATGCTACAATAAATATTATATAATATTTGAACATCTCGACTCAAAAGCATTCTGATCAATGTTTTAAAAACCGGTTTTTAAATCGTACCAAATTAGGCTTAGAAATGGTTCAACCGGTTGAACCGGCTTGTACCAGCCTCTAGGTTTTACTAAGAATGTACCTTTTTGGGCGCTAGGTTTTACTAAAAAGGCAAGTCGTCACATTCTTAGACGTAAAAAAGATTAAAACTCCAAATTTTAACTTTTGGCCAGGTACTAGTATACCGGTTTAAACCGGTATAACCCAATTTACCGGTGGTACAACTTTTTTGCCGTTTCCTCAGTTTACCGGTATGCTTCGTGCCGGCCAAGCTTCCGGCATCCGGTTCAACCGGCCGGTTTAAACCTGTTTTTAAAACATTGATTATGATAAATCAAGACACAAATTCCGTCTACAATAATTGAATGAATGAGAGGAAGGATATGCGTTAGGCTTTTCATATGACAGTTTTTGGAAGATGGTTTAGTGACTTTCTTTTAATCATTTGTTCAACATAAAATATTCCATATTTTGTTTATGCATTGCATCCATTGAGGCTTTAGAATCTTGTTAGATCGTTTCACGTTTGTATTTTCCATAACAAAATGAAAATGGTGAGAGATTGTTGAGGATATATTCAAAATGTCAAAACAATGTTGTATACTTGTGTTGAGCGTTAAGAAAAAGGTTTCTTGACATGAGTAATGCATACACAATTCACAGAGATGATGTTTGGGGCTTTTCCGAACTATTATACATATGATTAGAGATGGGCATAATCGGGTTTTATTATTACCCGGAACCGGTTCCAACCCGAAACCGGTTCTGCTTGGATGTCATTGGAACCGGGTATGGTGTGGAACCGGGTCCGGTTCCTACCCAGGTTCACACCTAAGAATATGGAACCGTGTAGAACCGGGTACGGGTATTATGGAACCGGTATGGTGTGGAACCGGGTATGGTGCGGAACCGGTTCCTGACAGTGTTCAGAACCGGTTCCTGACAGTAAAAAGCTGACTTTTACTGTTCAGAACCGGTTCTGAACAGTAAAAACCTGACTTTTACTGTTCAGAACCGTTCCTGATAAAATGTTACCGGTGGAACCGGTTCCTGATTAAAAAATCGTTTTTTTTTGTATATAGACCCCTTCCTACTTACCGGTTCCTGATAAATGTTATCGTTGGTGTTTTAATAAAGTTTGTGTAATGTTTCTTTCTATCGTGTTTGTTATGTTTGATTTTTATTATTAGTTACATTGATAAATAAAAATAGTAACAATAATCGGTTAAAATTAAAAAAACAAATTAATCGGTTACAATATATAAAAAAATTAACCGGTTACAAAAAAAAATAAAAAATTACTCAGAACCGGTTCTAGTAAGATTTTATTTCTTTGATCGTTTACTAGCGGCAGGTGCAACACTTTCCGACGAGTTTCTCTTAGGTGCGGGTACCTCGGTACAATCGTCGTCCGAATCGTTAGTCTCCACTTCTTCGTCCTCCTCTTCGTCAACAATTTTATGCTCTAACTCAACTTCATCTTCTAGACTAGTTTTATGTTGAACACTTTTAACGGCTATAACCAGTTCCAACGGTAACATTTTAACGGCTATAACCGGTTCTAACGGTAATATTATAACGGTCAGGAACCGGTTCCACGTAGGAACCGGTTCCACGTAGGAACCGGGTACGGGTAGGAACCGGGTACGGTTAGGAACCGGTTACTACCCGATTCAAATGGTAAAATTGTGGAACCGGGTTGGAACCAACGGGTATTTTGAACCCGGAACCGGTTCTACTTAATGTCGGGTAGGAACCGAACCGGTTCCAGTTCGGTTCTACCGGTTTGGGTTCGGAACCGGTTTTTATGCCCATCTCTACATATGATACGTGTTTAAAAAATCAATAATCAATGTCAAACACAAGTCTAAGCCATATCATGTTTCTTTTACTTAATTAACTTTGTAATGTAACTTTATATAACCAACAACAAACATTATTCCACGAATTGACACCAACTAGATCACGAAACCAAAACTTGCTGTGCACACCCAGCCTTGACTATTACAATTGACAACTAGTCACCTTTCATCTATTACAATCGACAATTAGCTACCCTTTTATTTAACGTTCTGGCAAATATACTTGAGACGGTAACTTACAATGATGAGTTTTGAGTGTTTGAAAAAGTGCTGTAATAGCTAGGTCGGAGTGAATGAAAAGGTGTCGTGTTAAGAGTGTAAAATGCGCCACGCTTTAAAGTAAAACATAAAACACCATGTATCCAACGGAAAAGAAAAACTATCAAATATTATAACCTGATCATGAGTTAGCTCGGTAGATCAGGGTGACCAATACATTTGACTCGAGACAAAATCTACTCCTAACAACTTTGACACCAAGACCATATATATTTTGTAGTGGTGTAACCCCATATATATATCTTATAAGGCTTAATATTTAATACCTTCATGTTATGGTATATCATATATATATATATATATATATATATATATATATATATATTATATATATATATATATATATGCTTATTTCCATAACTTAATAGAACTGTCATGGCTCGCTGAGGTAACCATTCCGGTAACAGATGACTGTGCCAAAGCAGCAATTATGTCGTCATGAGCTTGAACCGTCATGCTCTTGTTTTCAGCCATGTTCCATAGCTCCAAAGACTAGTCACACATTCAAAGAATTACCAGAAAGAAAAAAACGATGGTTAGTCAACAACATACTTAAAAATATTTTAATAAAGAGAACTACTTACTCGCATTCCACCGACGACTAAAAGAGCAGGATAACTTGGATGGAAAACACAAGAATAGAACTGGTTTCCGTTGGAACTGAGCTCATGGATGCACTCTCCGGACCCAACTGACCACACTCTCACACTGTCTTTGCTTACAGACGCCAAATAATCCCCATTCGAGTCCCAACATAAGTAATTAACATTTCCCATATGTTCCTGAGAACCCAGTAAAGAGTCAAAATTTTGTATTAAAATTTAGTATATCCTCGAAATATAAAACTAGAGGCAACAAGATAGTCAATGAAGGGTTAATCCGAAAACACCTTGTGTCAAAATATAATATATCCTTAAAATATAAAACTAGAGGCAACAAGATAGGCAAGGAAGGGTTAACCCGAAAACACCTTTTTCGCCATTTTTTAGATTTTTTAAAGTGTTATATCTGTTAATTTTCAATTTAAGGAAACAATATTTATGGAATAATAATCCAATTTTTTTTACTTAATTTGAGTTAGACGGTTGTGCACATTTAAGGTAGACCATTTGACCCATTCTAGTTATAGCTACATTCTGATTTTAGCCCATCTGACCCATTAAACACAACCAAAATTGACCCATTCACAAGTGGGCCAGTGGGGCATAGGCTGCAAATGAAACGGACATTCAGCAAACAGTTTGTGAACCGTTCGGCGGGAAGTTCATTTTTCTTTCGTTTATTAAATGAAAACGAACACCGACAAGAAATTCCGTTCGTTTAGTTAAATGAACAAACATGAACAAAGGCCATGTCCGTTCATTTATGTTCACGAAGTTGGGTAACGTGTTCGTTTATGTCCGTTTGTGTTCATAAATTCACTAGTGTTTTTAGTTTTATATTTTATTTAAGTACTTCAAATTCCGAAAAATAAAATATTTAATAGGTATCAGTGTATTATATATTATTTTCTGAACGCTTGTTTGTGTTCGTCTATTTCCATTTGTGTTCATGAACATTAGTTTGTGTTTATGAACGTTCGTTTGCGTTCGTTGCCAAAAACTAACAAACGAAGACAAACACGTTCAGTTCCTCAACAACACGAACACGTTCAGTTCCTCAACAAACGATCATAAACATTAAAAATATTGTTCGGTAAGTGTTCGTGAACAAATATATTTTCTTAACAAGCGAACACGAACAAGGTCTTGTTCGTGGTTGTTCGTTTCGTTTACAGCCCTAGACTGGGGCATATATACATAAAACCATGCATAATATTTAACTTGGAACATATACCTGAAAGGAATGAGTTTGTCTATCACTTTCAACATCAAAGATGGATACAATTTTATCTGATGCAGCTGCCAGTAATTGTCCGCTTACGGGCTGGAATCTTACTTGTGCACTACCACCCTGCTACACTCAGAAACATAAATGTGCTTCAATATAAAACCTCATATGGGAAAATTTACAGTTCAAAAGAGATATAGATAGATATGTGTGACCAACCTTAGAAACACGAGTGCACTGGAAGGGGTTGATATTCCAGTAGCGAATTTCATTTTCGTTATCACAGAAGCAAAAGAGATCCGTCTTCTTGGGATGAAAATCTAGTGACATGATATGTGAAGTGTGTGCAGTATGTGCATGCAGACAATAGCTTGGCTGAAACAGAGAACGTAACCCATTAGTAAAACCATCAAAACTGATGTGGCAATTTCAACCCATTTCAGTTATGATTGCGTTGATTCAGTTAATGTTCCATATTCGTACAAAGAAAGATATCTTACATTAGCTGCATCCCATATTCGTACAGATTGATCAAGAGACGCAGTTCCAAACTGAGTTGAATTTGGTCTAAACCGAATATCAGTAATTAAATACTGATGTTCTTCGGGTGTGCTCTCAGTTTGTAAGGTATCCATATTCCACAAAACTGCCTGTAAATAGCAACTAATAGTTAAACTTCACTTAATGTCATATATATATATATATACACACAAATTATATTGCAGTTTACCTTTTTGTCATGGCCAGCACTAGCAAGCAGCTTCCCATCGGAAGAAAAATGACAGCACAAGACTTTCTTTCCGGTGCGTATACAACCAACTTCCGCAAAAGAAAAACCTGTTATAAAGAATATTAGTTATAACCGGGCATGATTAGAAATTTCAATTTGTAAATCAGATGAGATTAGTTAATACCTTTAGAAGACTCTGTCTTATGCTCCGTACGAGTCTGCTTCATAGTACCATAAAGTTCTCTTTCGTTTCCACCTTCTTGTTGCAGAAAAGATTCCACTTTATCATCCAGATTAACATCCCCAAAATGCTCAATGTCATCCTAAATAATTGTTTTCCAATGATTCAGATTATCATTGATTCATTGTTAACGTTGTGTTTTTCTAAGGGCATATATCATATAAAACACTATACTTCCTGTTTTTTTCTCATAAAAGTCACTCTACAATTTTTTGCACATTAAAAACACTATACTTTGTGTTTTTTTCTCGCAAAGGTCACTGAACATTTTTTCGCACATAAAAAATAAAAAACATTGTGCTTTCTGTTTTTTCCAGAGAAGTCACTCAACAATTTCAGCATTTTGAATCATTTTTTAAGAATAAAAAATATATAAGCAACGTATATGTATGACACAAAAAAAACACTTGTGCAGACATGCGCTAAGTTCCAAATTCTATGTTAACATTCTTTATTTTCTTGCACCAGTTGTAAATTATATTGTTAGAACATCTCAAAAATTCATCTAAAATTTGAAGATGAAATTGATATGTTTTGACCTTCGTAATTTTCTGAATTTAAAAGTTTTCGGTTTAAATATTATATGTAACTGTATTCTCTTTTAAATCATTTACACCTTATTATTAGACCATATTATTAGTGTGAGCCCACGGGCCCAACTTAGGTTTCTAGGGTTTCATATATTCTCTATATAATGTAATCCTATTGAATGAATAAAACATTCAGTCTTTCATTATCTTACATGGTATCAGAGCCAACCTAGGCTCTATATCGTTTCCGCCGCGTCACACACAAATAACCAAACCCTAGCCGTCACCACTTGAGAAAAACCCTAGACAGGGCGGTGTGCCGCCGCCGCCCTGTCCAGCTGCGGTTTTTGTTCTTTCCCAGTTTATATTTTCTTATTTTCCGTTTAAATAAAGTCTCCGGCTTCGATTCAAGATTTCAGCCATCTCACACGTGAGAATTTATTATTCCAATCGCTACCACACATATGATGCTACGGCCTCATCTTGTTGATTCCGCTTCTCCGTCAAGCTGCTCCTTGCCGTCGCGCTGCCGCCGCTTAATGGACTACGGTCCCTCGCCGCGCCGCCTGCAGGACTACGGTCCGCCGCGCCGCCGCTACTTGCCGCCGCCGCCCTGCCGCATTGGAGCCTCTTTTAGGATTACAGGATCATTCTAAACTGTGGAGTCTCTTGAAGATTATGGATCGCAAGATTACGGAATTTTGGCAGAAGTTTTGACCGAATCTCAAGACCACTCTTTTTTTATCAGTCATAGCTTTCGGTTTCCTTCCGCTTTGACTGCGGAGGAGTATTAGACCATATTATTAGTGTGAGCCCACGGGCCCAACTTAGGTTTCTAGGGTTTCATATATTCTCTATATAATGTAATCCTATTGAATGAATAAAACATTCAGTCTTTCATTATCTTACACTTATTTGGCTATGAATTAAAAGGTTAAATATTGTAAATAAAAGTTGACTTCACTGATGTGCAATGGTTTTGTAATATTTGGTGCAAAGATGTAATTTATTAAAAAAACTTTATTGCTGGTTATTTAAAATTCAAAACAAAAAAAAACACAATTTTGTTCCAAATTGACATGTGGAATGACTTTTATATGTAACAAATTGTTGAGTGACTTTTGCAAGAAAAAACAGAAAGTGTAGTGTTTTCTATATGCGAAAAATTGTGGAGTGACTTTTGTTAGAAAAAACAAAAAAGTATAGTGTTCATTTATGATAATTTGCCCTTTTTTTCTAAATATAATTGGCATGTTCTTTATATATTAAGAAGGTAAAAATGGACAAATGAGTGTTAGCAGATCAACCCAACCGGGCCCACCCTTTTGACAACCGTACCAGCTGGTTAGTTGACGACGCAAGCCCACCAGTCCCCTCTGAACCATACATCATCATGCTTTTCGGTACACTGTTCACATGCTGCAGACTGCTAGCGGTGGTTATTCCATCACCGGGTGTATATGTTGATGCCGGGGAGCTTGGTGATGGACCAGCTGTATTCCCGGTGCCGGTACTGTTGGCGGGCCCAGAAGAAGAATGTTGTTTTCTTTTTCTGTTAGTCTGCTTGAAAAGAAAAATATAAAACATCAAAAAATATAAAAAATAAAATCAGACTTTATCAATTTTGCAATTAGGATTTATCTATAAGCATAACCTGTTGCTGCAGCTGGTCCTGCTGTTGAGACGTTGATTGTTGCATTTGAGGCATCTTTGTCTGTTATATAAAATATGCATCTTTATTTATTATCAGCACAGCACTAACTGAAGCATGTGCATTTATGGTTGTGTTGCGGCAGCGTCAAAACGTAAAGCAACTCGAATTTATACCCTCTAATGAAAACATATTATATTTGATCCGACTCATTTTTGAGCAAAATTTACGTCAAAACATAGACCAACTGAAAACGTAATATATTTGACATGACTTATTTGCGAAAGAAATTTACGTCGAAACGTAAACCAGCTTAAATATATACCAACACGTACGTAAAAATAAGCACGTAAGAAAATTATGTTTTTTAAGTTAAAGAATGGTACGGCGGTTTCGAAACGTAAAGCAACTCGAATTTTACCGTCTAATGAAAATGCGTTATATTTGACCCAACTCATATTTTTACAAAATTTATTTCAAAACGTAGACACGCTGAAAATGTAAATAAAATACGCACGAAACGTATTATATTTCACCCGACTCATTTCTAAAAAAACGTAAACCAACAGAAAACATACATGAAAATAAGCACGAAATCGTATTATATTTGACGACTCATTTCTATAAAAATCACGACGAAACATAAATCAACTTGAATTTATAAAGACAAATATATAATAATTAGCATGTAAAACTCCATTACAGAGTCTCTTTAGAAAGTTGAGGGGTTATAAGTGTTAATGCTGAAAGTTGAGAGATAAAGGTACACAAAAAGACAAAATGACAACAAAAGAACTAAAAAAATCAACCGATAAAAGGAAAGTCCTATAGACGTAACTTCTCTTTGTATAATATATATAATATAATATAATATAAATATAATATATAATATAATATAATATAATATAATAATATAATATAATATATAGAAAATCTTAACCTGGGGTGAATTTATTTGACCAGGGGATCCATCATTTCTTGTGGTTTGACCATCTTTCATACTTAGATTGCCTCTAGGTAATCCAACAAGCCCATAATTTGGTGAAGCTCCTAGATTACCTTGGGCCTGGGCTTGTGTCAAGGCATGTTGCTGCTGTGATGCCAAATAGAACTGATTTTGATTCTGCATATTGGGCTTTTGTACTTGCAAACCCATATTGGGCCGTAAATTGTCGATACCCTGTGAAGCACATTTACACCAATCATCAAAATACCTTAAAATCAAATTATAACATAACACAGAAGAAACAAAAACCATGTTCTCTTACAGTTAGAGGCCAACCCTTTAATGGAAGAGCAGTAACACCTTGATTCAATCCTGAAATGATGGGGATGGAGATAATAAAAACAAAAATCCACTAATATTATATAATAAAGAGTTGAGTTTTTATGCTGTTGATTGTTGTTTGTTCACAATCATTCATCCAAAATTAAGAAATAACAATCAGAATACACGTCTTAACAGGTCAAAAGTCAAAACAGGTCCGGGTTGAAACCAGTCATTTTTTAGCGAGGTTGAGATGTACCAGTAGGCTTGGATTGACCTGCTAACACTATTTTGTCCAATATATATAAAAAAAATAAAAGATGAATGCGTTAATAATTATTACAACAAAATAAAACGTTATTACAATAAATATGATACAGAGTAAAATGCCGTCCCTGAGGTTTGGCTAGTTTTGCGACTTCAGTCCAAAGGTTTGTTTTTCGCATATGGATCCAAAAGGTTTGAAATCTTGCCGTTTTCATCCAACTCGTTAACTCCATCCATTTTTTAACGTTAACTCAGGGTATTTTCATCTTTTTCGACATTTTTTGTGATGATTAAAGTGTTTGGGTGGGGAGAAAGTCCACATAGGTGGTTCTTTATTCTATTAGTGTTTTTTTATTTTAATAAAAACGTCTAAAAGACAGAAATGCCCCTCATTTAACGTCAAAAATGGATGGAGTAGACGAGTTGGACGAAAATCGCAAGATTTCAAACCTTTTGGATCCAGAAAAAAAAACATTCAGACGGAAGTCGCAAAAGTGGCCAAACCTCAGGGACGAAAATGACATTTTACTCTACAATAATATTATAAATCTTTAAATAACCCATTTTGGGGGGTCATATGAACTAACATTAATTTTTGGGAGGCTTCCAACCCGTTCAAGCTAAAAACACAACCCGAATCAATCTATTCATAACTAAATGGATGAAAATTGCCACATCTATTTATAAGATTTTCCAGAACCGGATATGAATAACTAATTAACTTGTAGTAATTTTATGTGTGTACAGAAAATTTACCACCACCACCAAGTCCAGACTTTGACTGCAAAATTGCCTGTCCATAAATCGATGACGGATTTGTAGGCAACGATTTCTGTGTGTTATCCATGTTAACTTCTTGTTTAATTTCCTATGATTTGTAGAAGCTCATGAGCCAAAAAAAAACGGAACAAGGAGAAAAAGCAAAACGTATAAAGGAGGATTCAGAATACATAGGACATATACCGTATTCAACTGAGGCCTCCCTTGAATTTGCGGTAGAGTTGAAGACGCATTCGAAGTATTTCCAAGTATCAACAGGCTGAATCAACAACAAAAAAAACAGAAACATGAAGATCCAATCATCCTATGCAGGTAAACTAACAGATGGCTGTTGATATACCCTTGATGATTAGTGGTTGACTTTAAAAGGGTGTCTGAAACCATAGATTGAGACTGTTTCATGGGTTCGTCTTGCATTTTCACACCTATTGTACTAACAGATGGCTTTCCCATCATTCCGTCGGTATTCATAGCGTTTACATTGCCGCCAAGTGGCAGATGATTAGGATCCCTCCTTTGTAAGTGAGCGTTTCTTTGTTGCATTAAATGCATCTGCTGCATTTGCATCTGTTGTTGATGCTCTTTCGCTTTCATTTGTTGCGTCTGCCATTGATTTCAAAACGAAAAAGAACAACAATAAAAATCATATCTAGGGTAATAACTCACAGATGAGTAGTGACAAGGTAAAAGTTAAAACTAGGGGTGTGCACGGTTCGGTTTTATCTTGTAAAACCGAAATGTTCGGTTTTCGCTTTTTGATAACCGTTCGGTTTTGGTTTTTTCGGTTTTAGCAACGGTTCGGTTTTTTCGGCTTTTTGGAACAAAATTACGTAAGATTCAAAAACAAAAAGTATAATCCAAAATTTAAGAATATTTCTTAGATGTCTACAGTTAAGTTATTATCTTTAACCTTTTTAATTAATATTGTTTACATAAACCTAACCTTCTAATCTATTATATATTTTTCCAAAGTTTTTATTACGACATTTTCTTTTATAATACTTTGAAGATCATTTAATTGTTATATAAAATTTTGTTATTTCTTGGAGGCAATGATATATCATTATTATAACTAAACATGTTAATATTATAGATACTAAACATTCAAGAATAAAATCAATAATTTATACTAGCATGGGTTAAACACTAAAACAACTTGAACTTAAATACAATATGGATTGGGCCTACTCTTCTAACGTATCCATTCGATTCAGTTTTTTCGGTTATTGAAAATGGTTATCTGAAAACCGAACCGAAATTTTCAGTTATTATAAAACCGAAAACCAAACCGTCAGTTTTTGTTTCGGTTATTTCGGTTTTCTGCTCACCCATAGTTAAAACCAACAAAAATAACAGAGAGAGAGAGAGAGAGACCCCTATATATGATGCAGCAGCCTCAGAATGTTTATCATTTGTCCTTGCAATAAATATATCCCAGAAGACAGACCACCATTCCAACAGAAATCCACCAGGAGCGTCGATAGCTGTGAAATTAATATGCAACTAATATGATATATTTTACATTGCATGCATCATGTATATAAAGAATAAACCAATTTCGGAGACTATTGAACAAATTTGGCGCAATGTAGATCTATATCCGATGCACATATTTAGCAATGAGAACAACATACCTACAGGATCGGTAGCAACCTTTCCTTCAGTCATGAAAGCTTTTGCAGATGTGTGCATCTTCCGTTTCAACAAATAATCATGGATGTAAACATCCAGCCTACAAAAATTACCATATTTGGACAGAATCAATAACTCTTTATCCCAAATATAGCACATTTTTATATCATGCACGTGGGAAATCCATCTGAAACGACTGTTTCCTACGCATTTCCGACGGGAAATGGCGTAGGAAACATATCAGTTTCCTAGTAGTGACATATACAAACAATTTTTATAAGTAATTCAAAATGGGTATTGATGAAAGTTATTGTTAAGCTTTTGATCACATTTCGATAAAAATGCTATTGAAGCCTGTGTGCAATGTGTTCTAACATATGATATATGATCCGTGTCGCAATTACAAGAGTAATGATGCTCCCCAACCAAAAGAAGCAAGATAGCCTAAATTCGACATTCCAAAACGAATGATTAGTTCTCAAATTCATAATCAATAAGATATCACTGGTTGTTAGGACAAAATTGGCAGATACACTAACATCTAAAACACAACTAAAAGCCAAACACTTGGATCTTAATGTGAATTAACACAATCAAATGGCCAGGTTACTCAAAGATTCAAAAAGCTAACGAAAACTTCAAAGGTTTATTGATAAACAATATTCATAAACAATCAACTACGAAAACATTTTCAACTCAACCCGTATTTAAAAACCCAAGAGATATAACAAACTAATAAAAGATAAATACTCAATAATGACATGTAAAATTCAAACGTGAAATACGCTCCTGCATCAGAAAAGTACTAGTCTAAATTTACAGAATCGAAAATAATCCAATCGTATGATGGGGAAAATGGAGATAGTAACATATCCCTTGAACAGTCAAAAAGAACACAAACTAAGTAAAAGCTTCCGAATTCAACGAAGTTAAGATCATGAAACTAAGCTTTATATAAACTAGAATTTAGTCTAATGATGTCAACAAAACAAGTTCATAGGGTTTAATAACCAAAATCACTAGCAATACTTCATGTATGAGTAACAACATAAAATAATAAATAAGAATAACATAAAACCTAAACGACACATACATCTTATCAGCTTCCCAATTCTGCGCCATAATCGAATCAAAACTCCAGATTATAAAGCTGAATCAACGTTCTTCCTTCTAATAATCTCTACAAATTCATAAACAATATCATAATTAATCATATACAGTATCAATTCGAAATTACAATCAAAATAATAACTAAAACATAATCATAATCAATTCCATATATATATTCATCAAATCCTGCATTGCAAGCCAAAACGAAAACGAATAACAAACACGGCGCAAATTAGCAAAACTCGCAGCGCAAGTTAGCAAAATTCAACGAAAACGAATAACAAACAAAGTAATACTCAACTTATAAACAAAAAACTTACGAAATTCCGTACACTCTGCCACTAGAAACATCGAAATACTTCCGAATTACGATACCTAACCTGTGATTTTCAACTCAATTTTCTTCAAATTTGTTCAAAAATCCGTAAAAAACGCAATTGAAGTTCAATCGGCAATACGATTGCGTGCGATTGAAGGAAAACGGTGCGATCAAGTGAAGAAGATGAAGAATTGAGCAGGAAATTGATGAAGGTTTATGAGGATTAGGGTTAGTAGTTGTTGTTAAATATTATTATAGAAAATAACGACACATGAATCGACCTGAGAAAGTGGCTTTAAAATGAGAAGAAAATGTAAAAAGGGCGAGGACGACGGAACCCGGACCTCAGGGTTGGAAAGCGAAGGTTCGGTTAGGTATTTATGTAGCGTAGGTCATGTCATAATAATAAAAATAATAATTAATAACATTACAAAAATAGTAATTATGAGAATGATATATATATATATATTTTTTTTTTTGTAAGATATGCTTGTATGTTTTTCATGATATTTTTTATTGTAAGATATTCTTGCATGTTGTTCAAGTATAGATATTTTAAATTGTCATTAGAAGATAATTATGGAATTAGAAAATATAAGTTAGGGTAAAGTTATTATAAAATGTTTCTAAAAATTAGAAGTGTATAAAGATATAGTGATCTCAGAATATAGCACAATGTCGAGCAAAATATAACAGAGTGTCAAAAAAATGTAACACAATGTCGAAGAAAAAAACACAATTAGTCACAAAAGTGTCACAATGACGCAGATATATAAAAAAAAATACAATGATAAATAAAAAGACACAATGATGTAAACAAAAAGTCTAAAATCTACCAGCTAAACATCTTAAAAAAATAAAATCTCACATCTTAGAGTTCGATGTGACGATTTCAGTGTCGCTTGAATGAGATTAATCGGAGTTCGTTTGATACCTTTTTTACGACTTCTTATTTTTAAGATACTTTATATTTGATCTTAACACATATAAGTTAAAGTGTGTAAACTTTGTCACGAAGAAAAAGATAAATATAAACCAAAATTATATGAAAACTTTTTTTATAGGATATATCAAAATTTGACAGGTTAAGTCGAATTTTAGAAACAAAACGAATTTTAGAAAACAAAAACTTATAGCCAGAGAATCAAGTTGGCTATTTAAATAAACACGTAAATAAATCATGTGTTTTCATGTCAGAAAGAACGGAAACTGAGGAAAACCTGTTGACTTTAACCCCCCCCCCCCCCCTATGATGGAATTTAACTTAATATTATGGGTTTTGTACTCAAACGTAGAATGTTATGTATTTTTAAGTTCTTATTAGTATAAGAGAATGATAGAAATTAGCTAATCCAACATGTTGATGATAATGATATCTAATTCTTTAACAAAAAATGATTTGGAAGTTCTAGATACGTTATTACTTTTGTAAATAATCTTTAAACCGTTGAACTAATTTACTTCGTACTTCTACCTTTTTTTGGGTTATATACGATCTAAATAAAATCTTATTTTTTTATAATGCTAAAGATATACAACTTGTTTGATGTATGTTTTTATAGTCATTGTTAATAAAGATAGTTATATGAATTATGGTTTTTTACTATAAGTATAAATAAAGTAAACTATAAACTATAGAAACGGTTTTACACTTAAATAGGGTTGTAAATGAACCGAATGTTCACTGAACAGTTCGTGAACTATTCGGCGGGAAGTTCGCTTACGTTTGTTTGTTTAATAAACGAACGAATATGAACAAGAAATTTCGTTCGATTAGTTATATGAACGAACATGAACAGAAGTCCCATTCGTTCGATTATGTTCGCGAACGTTCTGTAACATGTTCGTGAACATTCATTCATGTTTGCTTGTTTATGTTGTTCATCAATGATTTTTGTACTTTCATGTTATCTAAACTTTTTTTACTTTTTGACATTTATTTATTTTATTACCCTAACAATTAAAACAAGAAACCCTATTCCCATTATGTTTATGTCCCATTCCCCATTCCTTCAATATCCACATCGACCTCCATTCCATGATTATGGTTTCAAGTTCTAGCGCTACTCTCTCTGTCATTCACCTCTATCATCCATCGCTTTCGCCGATTTTATTTGTGTTCGTGAACCGTTCATGAACACGTTCATTTCCTTAATGAACGGACACGAACATAAAATCTCGTTTCGATAAGTGTTCATGAACCGGTTATAAACACATTTATTTCCTTAATGTTCGATTCGTTTTTTACTGCCCTATACATAAACTTAAAAATGAAGTAAAGTGTATTTTACATGGTTAATTGTTTATAATATATACTTACTTTAAATAAAGTGTTTTGTGTAACGGACGTGATCCTTGGTATATATATAAAAAAATATAGAATAGCAAACTTAATGAATTAAACTTTCTATATATGTAATTAAAAAATTTTCCTTTTTGGGCATAAATAGAGGTTCGGATGTGATATTAATAGGTATGGAGGGAGGTTCGGTGGAGTACATAAAGCTTGACTAGAGTGTTAAGAGTTGATGTAAGCAGTGGGCCAGGGTTAGACAGTAAGGTTGGGTGAGTGGGATCAAAGTGGGAAGACGTGTAAGATGTGTAACGAGTGTTGGGTTGTAATTATTCATAGTGGAAATAAAGGTGCCAGCTCTTCATGTTTTAAATAATATTATAAACTGTGTTTAATATAGTAATTTAATTGTTAATTAGATATGTAAACTTTAAGAGGAAATTGATAATCGCCTTGAACAAGTTAAAAGATGCGATAGTACACACTTATTCGAGTTGTTATAATTTTAAGTGTTTGGCCGGAGTTCTCGAATGGGGGTTCTAAGGGCGCAACGCCCCCTTGGCGAGGGTCCAGGGGACAACGCACCTGGGAGCAGGATACAAAGGACGGCAGGTAGAGCCAAGCTAAGGTCAATTTTATTTTAATTAAATTGTTATATTGGAAATGCCTTAGAAAAAATAATTTTTTTTCTAAAAAATTCGCCATATTTTTTGGATAAAAAATAAAGGCAGTTTTGAAGCACTTTAATTTAAAATTAACAATAACTCTCTACTGACAGTTATCTGCAGATTATTCCCAAATTCGAATTGGCTATTCTTGGTCGCACCATGGTTCAATTACGAATTATAAATACACATATTGTTGTTCAATTTCTCGAATTCAGAAGAGTTGTATCTGATTGAATTATTTGGGTGAACCATCAAAATACTTTGATCTGAAAGTGATTACACACCTCTCTAATTGTCTGTGATATATAAAATTACCCAACATTTCCTACCAAATTCTCTCATATTGTATATATTGACAAATATTGTTAAGTTACGCGTCTTGGATTGCTTTATTTTTTTTTTGCTATTATGTTTGTTTACGCGTGTTTGGTTGCTTACGTTATGTCTAGCTAACTGTCTCAGGCATCACGTAAATTTGCATCACTTATGATTGTATGTGTTTTCTTACAGTCGTTCAATGCTCTAAAAGATATTGTTGCTTAATCTTGTTGCTCGTAGTAATAACGTTTCTATATAAGTATCTTTTGACGAAGATTACCTACTACTAAGGTAATCTTGTTTTGGATGTTGTTTGCAATGATAAATCAGTTTTCTCTTTGGGCATAGTAATCTTCTTCATAAAAACATTTTGTCTCATCTTATGTGATTAAAAATCTTATAGACATTGCCAAAGATGTGCAACGTGCGTTCGGTTAACCGAAGTCATTGGTTATTCTATTTTGTTAAGCAAACGATTATTGGTTAATCGGTTCAGTTTATTCATTTAGATTGTTGGTTTTAGGTTCGATTTGGTTAATAACCAAACCAAACTTGGGTTAATTTTTTTTCTTAGAAATACATCAAATGGAAGTATGAGTACATGAAATGGAAGAATATAACATGAAATACATGTAATGGATACATAAAAACTATAAATATGAAAAGGCAAATGGTTCGGTTAGTTTCGATATTTCAAGGGTATAAAAAACCATAAACATTTTTTTGTTAATTTGGTTTTCTATTAATTCGGTTATTGGTTGATTTCGGTCCGATTTCAGTTAATAGTTCGGTTATTGCTCACCGCTAAACGTTGTCAATCATTTAACATATCAAGTTTTTTAATTAAAAAAAGTATAATTAAAGAGAATAAAATGCTCATTTTATAGTGTATTTTTTATTTTTAGTATTGACGTATGAAAATGTTATGATCATTTAAACAATCGTGGTGTAGTTGGTTTAAAATAAGAGAACAAACATGTAACTACTAACTAAATTACCCCCATTTTCGAGTTACACCTTAAACAATAAACTAAAAAATAAAAAAAAACGATAACTTCCCGTATCTTAATATATCCTTCTCAATTGCATTATAATATAGTGTAGATGTGTTCTGAAAATTAGGAAATACACCGCTAGGTGAAACCAACTGCATGGTTGTTTAACATTATGTGAATAAATATGGATGAGATTGGTATTGGTATCGTACCAAACTAGTAACGTACCATAGTACCAACACAAAAACTTTGTTAAAATCAAAACCGAGTTGGTACCAATATAATATTGTACCGTTAAAAGTCTCAAATTGGTACCGTACCACATGGTACCGTCACCGAAATTAAGCTAAATGAAAACCGAGTATTGTACCATATATGTTTGGTCGGTATCGGTACGATACAAGGGAAGTAAATTTCTCATCCCTATAAATAAGCA
Organism: Scalesia atractyloides; assembly: GCA_947069175.1. Classification (NCBI taxonomy): domain Eukaryota; kingdom Viridiplantae; phylum Streptophyta; class Magnoliopsida; order Asterales; family Asteraceae; genus Scalesia; species Scalesia atractyloides. The sequence continues at coordinate 95,055,590 of CAMTDV010000017.1, read as the reverse complement.
TAAATTTTTCGAAAATGATAGTACACAAGTATGTAACGGCAACCCATGCAGACATGCATGCTTTTGTTGGACACGACTATATGAAATCAAAATACATAGTGGTATGATATACGGTCAAATTTTGTTCTTGGTGAAAAGATAGGACACAGTTACTTAAATAAACTGACATGGGTGACTTCATTAACATATAGGAATATATTTGCTTACAACTAGGCAACCAACACTTATTTAGAAATTACAACTCAATATACCAATTCTCTATGCACAAATAGTATCATCATCATCATATAGTCTATTTATCCCATCAATAGCAAAGTTAAGGTAGGGTTTGAGAAGAGTAAGATATAGACATCCTTACCTCTACTCCGTAGGAATAGAGAGACTGCTTCCAGTGAGACTCCCGGCTTGATAGCAGTTTTACATCAAGCCTTGGACATAAGGCACATAACACTCAGCAATTGAGACAAACGTCAATTAGTGCATGTACCCCCTTGTCTTTCGGCTATCAACGCCACCACATGATGCATGATTAACCATCCCCTCCTTTAACGTTATTTTCACGAAAAAGTAAAATAACGTTAAAATTAGTGCATTTTCACTTTTGTCCTCTGAAAGCCCACACATATATACATTATATGAGCATACCGCAAGTAGGGCGTATGCACAAATAGTATAATCTACACAACGTAGTGAATAATTTACCATAAAGGGATTTTTGATGTATACTCTAGTTGAGAAATTATTATGCATGTACATGTAGGAATGAATATACTTCAGTTTTTGAGCGGCAACAATTGTAGAGAGCATTTTTTCTTATTTTCTATCACAAGCCTTATCAATTATCCACCCCTTTCTTTTTGTACGAATCCATGTTTCCTAAATTATGAAATCCTTTCCTTTCACACTTTGTTTTCAAATAAGAAACCCAAGAACAGATCTTCCATGTTAAAACAAGGATATGGCAGGAAGGAAGGTCTAGGATCGACTCCGGGGGAAGCTCCTTGGCTGGAATCTGCGGACAAAGAACACCGTTAGCCTTAACGCGAGAGGTGGCCTCCCGCGTTTGGACTCCGGTGTGAGAATCAGTGATTGGTTCTTAAGAGTCTTAGCATAATGTAGTAAAGAGTTTTAGAGTGAGAGAGTGAAGTGTGAATACCTTAGGCTGGCTCAAAGTTCTTCCTTTTATAGACCAAGTGATATGCCCAAGGAAGTCCCCTCGCCAGCTGTCGCCTTCCCCATCGGGTAAGCATCTTCTTTACTGTTGTTTGCTTGCAGGAAAGGCCTTGCCTTTTATGGTAAGTGCACATGTTTGTGTGTCTCGAGGTCTTTGCTTGTGCTTTTGGTAAAAGGTCAAGTCAGTTTGACCTTTGTTATACTATTCCCGAGGTGCTACAGTAAAGGCAGCTCCCTCATGCTGGTTCGGCTCCTGGTCAGGAGCTAGTTGCCTTACTTGTTCTTAACCTTGCTTTTATTTATGTTTAGTTGGTTATTGCTTTTATTTGAGCTTCTTGACTTGTCCTTACGTTGTTAGTTAGGGACTTCGTATAAATACGTCATCAGCCCCCCAGTCATAAGTGTTGGTATCTTCTATGGTAGCGCTACTTATGACTTAGACTATTCCTTTCTAATCTTTTTTAGGCCAGGGAGGTGAGCTCCCATGATGTGGTCTGTTTTACCCCTGGCAATCTGGATCCCTCCTTATTTAATGCCCACTTGGCTTAGCCGCCTGTCAGGAAGCAATTGATTTGACACCGCATCAGGTGATGAGTGGTTCCCCTAACAGTTTCCAGCGGTTACATCTTGGCCTTATATTTCTACCCTAAAATCGGGATTACTGTTTTATTGATCTATAAAGTAACCGTTCACTTTACCCATTTCATTCAAAAACCTTCCAAGTTCTTCACTGTTTCCTTTGATCGGATATTTCTGTTTCTTTTTCGGCGATATATAATTTTCCGGTACGTCTTCTTTCTCCTATGGCTTCTAACAAGAATGACATTGCTCTTCAGTTTTCAAAACTTACTGAGTCTGAAATTAGGCAGTTTGTTCTTGATCATGGTATCGATTCTATTCTTGAAATTAGGGTTCCTGGCGACATGACCGCCGATCAATGCCCGGAGGGGTTTTTGGTTTTTTATACTCGTATTCTGGATCAACCGAACCTAAGATACCCTTTTTCTAACTTCTTTCTTAGTGTCCTTAAGTATTTCCGGTTGTCGTTGGGTCAGTTAGCTCCGGTAGGCATTGCTCGTATCATGTTCTTCGAGATACTCTGTCGAGCCCTAAGTTATAAGCCTGATTTGTTGATGTTCCGACGATTCTTCCGGCTTGCCCGGAGTGGAGATTGGTATACTCTCGAGAAGGCTCCTTGTGAGAGTTCTCTTCTAACCACCACTGTTGGTCACACTTATGCCTGGAAAATCAATTCTTCTTTATTTCTCATGATCTGCTTCCCTTTCGTATTGTTCCTCGAAAGTTTTCTGAGGCTTTGAATGAGAAAGAGCCAGTTGTGAAAAGTGTTAACCAAGAGTTGCTCCTCAAACTTCGCCCTTATCGTTTGAGGCTTAAGGCCTACCCGGAGAAGCTTCTGGTTATGTTGGGCATAAGCCAGGATTGGCCTGAATCCTATCGTGAACCCGTATTTTTCTTTAATGACAAGGGTATGTTGTGTTTGTTAATAACTTGATCATTTTATTTTGTTCTAATTATCTTGCTTGTTTTCTTTTTCAGAGATGAGTGCTTTGGATTTTCTTGAGATGAACTATGCTACTGGTGTGGAAACTGATGAGGGAGCTTGCTGAAGGTGCTCCTTCTATTATTCTTCGTACCCAGCATGTTCGTACTAGTGGTGATTTCCAGAATTTACCTGTGCAGCCTATTTCTGATGCTCCTTCTGCCAAGAAGCTTACTTCCACAGGTCGTCGGTTGACTAGGGGGATGTCAGCTTCCAAATCTGTCCCCCAATCTTCTGATCCGATATCTGTTGATAGTGGTGATGAGGATGATGTTAACCTTATTGCTTCAATTACTGGGGTTAAGGTTGTAAGAAGGAGGCTTCTGAACTTGTTGGTGAGGGAGGTGATGTATCTGTCGAGGAAGGTAATGTGCCTGAGGAGCCAGTTGTTAGTGGTGAGGGAGCTGGTGCCTCTTCTCCTCGTCTTGCTGCCGTTGTGCAAAAGTTAAACGAAACAAAGAGAAAACTTCCGGAGAAGCCTGTCAAGGCTTTTAAGCCTTCGAAGAAGGTGAAGATTTCTCTTGCTGGTTCCTCCATTGAGGGAGGTGTTCATAAGGCTTCTTCTGGGACTCATGTTGAGAAAAGTGGTGATGGTGAGGCAGCTAAGTCCTCGGTTAAGGGTAAGTTGGGTGATACTTTGAAGGGAAAGCAATCTGCTGAATCAGAGAAGGGGCCGGTACAGGCTATTTTTGTCCCAAGTTGGAAGATTACTGTTTCAGACACCTTGAAAGCGGTAGGGTGTGCCATGATCTTATCCTGAATGTTACTACTCCTGCTGAGAAGGAGCTGCATTCGCAATTGTCTGATGAGGACTCGGCCTACCGTATCATTACCCAAGCTGCCCATTTGATAACCTCCCTGCCTGACGGTCTCGAATGTTGGGCTAACTCGGTTAGTCGGAATGTTGATCTTACTGAAGCTTTGTCGAAGAAGGAAGCTGAGCTTAAGGAATCTTCTGCTCTTTTAGCCACTCATCAAGCTAAGGTAAATGATCTTGAGGAGCAGCTTGCCTCTTCTTTAGCTAAAAGGAATGAGGAAGCTAGGAAAGTTGAGGTATATGCCGGGCAGCTGGCTGATTTTAGTAATCAGTTAGCTAAAGAGATAGCTGAGTTTGGTGCTGTAACATCCGTCAAAAATCGGATTTACCAAACCCGCTTCGTTTATTAACCGAACAACCAGTTAAAAATTTCGTTGCGTATTTAATGCTTAAATTATTGTTAAACGATACATAATTAATAAGTATATTAGAATATAAAAGTTATATTTGAAAAAGTATTAAAAATAATGAAATAAAAATAAAAGGCTGAAGCCGGGTTTCGAACCCGGGTCAACCAGTTATAAGCAAAGAATTAACTAACACGCGCTCAACCACTCCGCCACTTGTGTTTCTTGTTCATTATTAGAAACAATTAATTCAAATATCACAATCTCGAATTCAAACTGACGCGCCTAATCGCAGTCGTCGGAAATCCCGACGATTTCGCCGATAATTGACGGTTTCTTCTGATTTAACCGAAGCATTAACCTCAACATCGGTTATAACCGATGTCCAGTCCGCGACATCAGTCATAACCGCCGGAAAAATTATTGACCGACGAATCAAGACGGTAATCGGACTAAATTCATCGATGTTCTTCCCTATAAATACACCCACAAGCTTCTGATAACCCTTTTCGCTCACAATCACACAAATCCTCGACATAATTTCACTCACCGGAAACTTTCTGCAACTCGCCGGAAAACCGAACCCCTTCACCTCTGTGCCTTACTCTAAAAACAGAACATCTAGAGCTCATACCGAAGCCACCCACACTCACCTCAAGCTTCCTGAAGACCCTCTGCCGCAAGATACACGTCGCCGGAATAACCTGTTGTCATCGGAAACTCGCCGGCGAAACAGGGGATCTCTGTCGGTATACCTTATACCTAATCTCTCTCAGTTTTTATTAATCTCACATGTAGCTAATCACAACTTACTAAAGAAATTGATTAATTTGTCGAAACAGTCGGACATTGATTCTGGGTTAAGTTTAACGAAGAAGATGAAGTTTTCGGATGTATATATATTTAATTTAAATCGAGTTATATCTCGGGTTAGACACACAGTCCAGCGGTGGACTGTGTGCAAATAAACACGCATACGTCCTGAGTTCGATCCTTGACACACGCACACTCGCTTTAATAAAAATGTTCCTTTTTTTAACTGAACCGGATCCACTTGCAAATGGATGTTAAGTTTAATGAAAACCGGAATAATAACCAAGATAGACACACAGTCCAGTGGTGGACTGTGTGCGAGTTTAAATCATACGTCGCGGGTTCGAGTCCAGGCTACCGCACCGGTTCTGGCAATTATCAAACTTTTTATAAGGACAGAAATGAATTTATCTAGTTTGTATATAAGTATAATAAAAACCAGATTATTTACCAAGTTAGACACACAGTCCAGCGGTGGACTGTGTGCCAAACTAAACCACAGGTCCCGGGTTCGAGACCTGTGGCGAGCACCGAGTCGATGCAATTAAACCCTTTTTAAAATAAATGATTTTCGGATTAACTGAAATAGTGTATAAATATAATTAAAAACAAAAATATTTCGGGTTAGACACGTAGCTCAGTTGGTAGAGCTGCGTGCACGCGTACGGGAGGTCACGGGTTCGAGTCTCACCCAGCGCACACATATAACCGACCGAACCGGTCAACAAGTCAACGGTCAACGGTCAACAAGTCAATGGTCAACAGTCAAAAATCAACATTTTTTTTATTTCTTTTATTTATTTATTTAAATTAAAAATACTTAAAAATAACGTTTTTAAAGTTAGAAAATAGCCTTAAACTCACAAAAATATATCCAATAATCCTACTAAAATTGATTAATAAAATCCGCTTATTTACCGAACCATTATGTTATTATCTAGGTTAGTTTCACTCGTGGTTAAATCCAACTTCGTGCGCATTCAACATCATCAACCGAACGCACCCACTGTGAGTGAATCTTACAACTCCCCTTTTTTAATTACACGTTTTGGGGTGTATCATGTGTCACTTAAACTAATTCGTTTATTTAAAACTCGTGCCATACCATATTATGATTTAAACTTAGAATGTAAATATTGTTTGTAGTCATGTATTACATATTGTCAAGTTGTATGCAAATTATTTGTTAGGCCCATCGGTTCCTCGTGGGAGACGAGTTGAACAACGCGTGCCTTAAAACTCATTCATTAGGCACATCAGTTCGTAGAACAACGCGTGCCTCAAAACTCATTCATTAGGCCCATCAGTTCCTCGTGGGAGACGAGTTGAACAACGCGTGCCTCAAAACAATCTGTTACTGTATGTGTGTGCATTATTTAATATTAAGTGCTTTGTGAATAAGTTTACATCTATATTTACTCATATGTGGTTATGCACTTTATTTATAATCAATTCAATAAACTTGTTTAAATGTTTTTCATAGGATTCACTCGCCAACTTTTTGTTGATCCAAAAACCATTTTTACACATGATACAGGTGAACAGGATGAAGCAAGGAAAACATAGGAAATGCCTTAGAAGAAAATAATGAAGTCTAGAATGATGTGTAGAACATGATGTAATTATGAGTGTATGTTTCCCTTTAAATTGTAATAATAAATATGAAACGTTATAATAAATGTCATGAGCTTTGATGATAACCCAATCATGCCCCGATCACCTTTTCCGCTGCGGGTCGGGGTGTAACAGATTGGTATCAGAGCTTTTGACTATAGGGATATAGGATAGGTTATTAGACCCTTAGAGCCTATACTATAGTTGACTAAATTTTAATTGTTTATGTGGTTACATGCAAACTTATGATATTTATTTGTTTCATATTTATTACATACACAAATGCATGCAAACATTTCCAATATTACATTTTGTGATACATAGTGAATTATACTTACAGTCAAACATACATACTTACATACACATTCATCATACATATTTCAATGTTCACATATTCAAATCATATTCATATTTTCGTTATTCAAAGATTTTGTCGCATTTTTCATTTTTCAAATCTCATCAAAGTGAGTTCTGCGACGGGCATGTAGTAACTGTAAGGGTACAAGTACCGGTAGTCAGAACGTCGTGTCTAGGTTGGCATTCGTATAAATCCAATATAACGGACCCGTTTGCCTACCTGGGGACTAACGATGAGAGTCCAAAGGACCTATTAGGCCAAAGCATGCCACACCAAACATCGGTTCGAACTAACCCCACTTTGAGGTGTCGCCGTGTCCACACCTGGACACATTCCGAATATCATACGTTACATATTTCTCGATTTTCTCCGGGTTTTAGTGTACGTAACCAGGCTAACACATGCGAACCATATGAAAAACCCGGTAATCATGGGGGCCCACATGATTACGAAGGTGAAGTATGGCGGCATGCAAGGCCCAATTACGAGCAAAGCCCAAGACATCCTATGGATGTAGTAGATTTATTATTTTATATTTATTTTATAAATGTTCATTCCTAAATACGACACCTAATCCCTAAAACATCCAACTCATACTCTTGTTATTATTCCTTGTAGATGTCTTCTAGCCTCGCTCGTAGGAAGATGAGATCAGGAAAAGCCCGCGAGCGCATGGCTCGCTCAACAAATGGCTGCCATAATACCCAACATTATAATTCAAGTCCAACAAGCCCTTACCGCTAATCCTGTCAATCAAGAAGATCAAAATGTTATCAACCCTCCCCCAAATACCACTAAATGCACCTACAAGCATTTCAAATCCTGCGACCCTCCAAAATACGAAGGGACTGAAGGTGTCACCGCTCTCCTCCATTGGTTTGAAGAAATGGAGAACACTTTTCTAAATTGCGATTGCCCCGATGATCGCAAAGTGCGATATGCTACTGGTCGTTTATTGGGAAAAGCACTTACTTGGTGGAATACAGAGAAGGCCAAACGAGGTGTTGAAGATGCTATGACTTTGACTTGGGATGAGTTGAAGGAAATCATGACAAGACGGTTTTGCCCAAGGAGCGAAATCAAGAAATTAAAGGATGAGTTCTATTCGTTGAAGCAAAAGGAAGGCGACCACACCACATACAACAAAAGATTCCTCGAGTTAAATCAAATGGTTCCCAACTTGTTCACTCCCCTATACCGTTTGATCGAGCACTACATTCGAGGTCTTCCTTCAAAGATTCAAGACTCTGTAATAAGTACCACACCTGTAACCTTGGAAGCAGCAATGGAGTTAGCTACAGAGCTCACCGAGAACCGAATCCGGAACAAAGACTTCAAGGAGGAGAAGAAGAAGGATAAAGCATCGACTGAAACCTCCAACTCCACCCAAACCGAATCCCCATCTCAACCCATTTCTAAGAGAAAATGAGACGGGTAACTTTTCGCTGTCACCCAAGCAACCAACCAGCCTCGCAAGCCGTACCCCTCCAAGCTATCCCAATCACTCAAGTAGCACCCAACTCAACTTACCCAAATAAGAAACCTTACCTTGGACCTCACCCTCAATGTAACACTTGTTTCTATCACCATCCATCCACCTTGCCTTGTTGACTATGTGCGAATTGTGGATTCTATGGTCATTTGAGCAAGGTTTGCCGCACCCCTCAAAACCAAACCTCACCCTCTACTCAAAACATGATCCAAACATATCAACAACCCCAATACCCCATGTTCCCATATGTTCGAACTTGTTTCAATTGTGGCGACCCTACCCACTTTAGAAACACGTGCCCTCGATTGGTTAACATCATAAACGCCCAAGCTCAAGCAAACCCAATTAACCAAGCAAATCAAGGAAACCTAAGCACTAGGCCACCAGCAAGAGGAAGAGTTTTCAACATCAACGCCAATCCTGTTGAAGATAATGACGGCCCAAACGAAACCACCCAATTAGTCCCCTTCACCAAAAATCAAGATTCAACTCCAACCGCTTAGTTTTTACGTTTTTCTTTATGTTATCTCAATTTTCCCGTATCCCAGTTATAAATTGGAAATTTATCCAAGAATTTTAATGCAAATTACTATTTCAGTTTTGTTTTATACTCATTGATTTAACATTCATACCATCATACATCTCAACGTATTTCAATCTCATTATTTAAAGAAGTTGGGCTGTGTCACACTTCTACATAGACTAACCTCTCCATCATAACAAACGAGAGAGGGACTGTCATCATTCAAACATGTATACTATCAGAATTATGACTCAGGCATTGTTTGTTGTGTTTATTTATGTTTTAGAGTCACATAGAACTAATCATAACTTACGGATAAAGCCAATGAAAATTTGACAAGAATATGGTGGATACGCCGCTGGTACTTCCTATATATAAGTATTCTTGTCAAAGGATCAGAGGCATTATCAGGCGGTTATGAGAAGTTCCATGTAGGATTTGGTGTTGTCTTGGTTGAAGTTTGTTTTATACTCACTGATTTAGCATTCATATCATCTCATCACTTAAAGAAATTGGATTATGTTCCATTTCTACATAGACTAACCTCTCCATCCTAACAAACGAGAGAGGTACTGTCATCATTCCAACATGTATATTATCAGAATTAAGACTCAAGCTTTGGTTGTTGTGTTTGTTTATGTTTTAGAGTCACATAGGACTAATTATAACTTACTGATAAAACCAATGAAAATTTGACGAGAATATGGTGGATACGCCGCTGGTACTTCCTATATATAAGTATTCTTGTCAAAGGATCAGAGGCATTATCAGGCGGTTATGAGAAGTTCCATGTAGGATTTAGTATTGTCTTGGGTTGAAGTTTGTGTTGTACTCACTGATTTAGCACCCATATCATCTCATTATTTAAAGAAATTGGATTGTGTCACCATTCAAACATGTATACTATCTGAATTAAGACTCAAGCTTTGGTTGTGGTGTTTGTTTATGTTTTAGAGTCACATAGGACTAATCATAACTTACTGATAAAACCAATGAAAATTTGACGAGAATATGGTGGATACGCCGCTGGTACTTCCTATATATAAGTATTCTTGTCAAAGGATCAGAGGCATTATCAGGTGGTTATGAGAAGTTCCATGTAGGATTTAGTATTGTCTTGGTTGAAGTTTGTGTTGTACTCACTGATTTAGCATTCATATCATCTCATTATTCAAAGAAATTGGATTGTGTCACCATTCAAACATGTATACTATCAGAATTAGGACTCAGATATTGGTTGTTGTGTTTATTTATGTTCTAGAGTCACATCATAGAACCAATCATAACTTACTGATAAAACCAATGAAAATTTGACAAGAATATGGTGGATACGCCGCTGGTACTTCCTATATATAAGTATTCTTGCCAAAGGATCAGAGGCATTGTCAGGCGGTTATGAGAAGTTCCATGTAGGTTTTAGTATTAGAAGTTTATTTTAGGATATAACCTTATCTTTCCAAACATATCAAAACTCTTGCGTGTCACACCCCGACCCACAGCGGATAAGGTGATCGGGGCATGATTGGGTTATCATCAAAGCTCATGACATTTATTAAATGTTTCATATTCATTAATACAAATTAAATGAAAGTTTACAATAGTGATACAACATGATCTAACTAACAATCTAACTCCTTTGTTCTCTTCTAAGGCATACCCTATGTTATCCTTGCTTCAACCTGTTCACCTGTATCATGTGTAAAAAGGTTTTTGGATCAACATAATGTTGGCGAGTGAATCCTATGGAAAAACATTTGAATAATTTATTTAAATTGATTATGAAATATGTGCACAACCAAACATGAGTAAAATTAGATGTAACTTGATCAATAATCATAAGATGTTAAATGAAAACACTCATGAACAATAATGGGACAATTAAAGGCACGCGATGCTCAACTCGTCTCTCACGAGGAACTGAGGGGCCTGATGAATGAATTGCATAAACATGGTATTATGAATAACACAACTACAAACAATATAAACTCAATGAAAACACACATGAACAATAATGAATTTGAATTGAAGCACGCGATGTTCTACTCGTTTTCCCACGAGGAACTGATGGGCTTAATGTATGAGTTTCATGTAATTTGACAAACTGAATATAAGTAGATCACAACAATAAATCAATCTAAGTTTAAGTCATGATGTGGTATGGCACCAGTTTAAATAAATAAATTAATTATTTCATAACACATGACACACCCCAAAACGTGTAATTTAAAAGGGGGAATTGTAAGATTCACTCACAGTGGGTGCGTTCGGTTGATGATGATGAATGCACGCGAAATGGTTTTAACCACGAGTGAGATTTAACCTAGATAAATCGCATTATGGTTTGGTGAGTAAACGGATTTTATTAAACTATTTTAGTAGGATTGTTGGGTGCATTTTTGTGAGTTTGAGGCTATTTTCTAATCTTAAAAATGTTATTTTTAAGTATTTATAATTGATTTTCAATTAAAATAATTAAATAAAAATAATAAAAATATTTTATTTTTTTTCTGCTACAGTAACATTGACCAGTTGACTTTGACTGGTCGTTGACCGGTTTGAGGAATATTGTTGTGCGCTCGGTGAGGCTCGAACCCGAGACCTCCCGTACGCGTGCACGCAGCTCTACCAACTGAGCTACGTGTCTAACCCGTTATATATCCGATTTTAATTTCATATATACATTAATTAGAATTAATAGAAAATCATTTATTTTAAAAACAGTTTAAGGCGAAACGGTCATGCACACCACAGGTCTCGAACTCGGGACCTGTGGTTTAATCTAACACACAGTCCACCGCTGGACTGTGTGTTCAACATGTTATATAACTTGATTTTTATTATACTTAAAGACAATTTAAATATTTCCTTTTCTGCCTTATTTAAAAAGAAGAGTTAATTGTCCGAGTCGGTGCTGAGGACCGGACTCGAACTCGTGACCTGTGATATAAACAAACACACAGTCCACCGCTGGACTGTGTGTCTAACTTGGTTATTATTCCGGTTATTAATATACTTAACATATAACGGTATCGACTCCGGTTCAGTTAAACAAAAACTTGATTTTTATTAAGGCAACGTGTGTGAACCGGGATTCGAACTTGAGACGTTAGCGTTTTATGTGCACACAGTCCACCGCTGGACTGTGTGTCTAACCCGATTAATTTCTTGATTTATATTATACTTATATGTTAACGAAAGTGCGTCGTCTTCTTCGTCAATGTTGAACCAGAAATCGGGTCTGACTGGTTCGAGCTTTTGTTCCAGTTTCATTAGTGTTTTAGGTTAATTACTGGTAAGATAGAAGTAAAAAGAAAGGAAAATAAGCGTGAGGTATACCGACTCGTTTTCCTCTGTTTTCCGGCAGAACTCCGGCGACAGAAAACTACTCCGGCGTCAGGTGTCTTGCAGCAGCAAGTCTCCGAAAAGTTTGGAAAAGGTAAGGGTATCTCCGGTATAAGCTTCAGAGGTTCAGAAAAGCTCGGCAATGGGGAAACCGGTTTTCCGGCGACGAACAGGTTTATTCCGGCGAGAGAAATTACGCCGTGAAAAGATGTGATTTTTAGCGAAAAAGTTTGCAGACGATTGTGGTTGAATTTATAGGGAATAATCGAAATGTATTTGGTCTGATTTTGAACTGTATTCATCAATTTAAGTTTTCCGGCGGTTTTGAAAAGTGCCGCGGACTTCAAACATCGGTTATAACCGATATGTGATTAAAGGTTTACGTTATAACGTAAATTGTAGTTAAGACTCGCGGAAATTCCGGGATTCCGACGACTGAAACGATTGGGCGCCGGTTTTGAATTTGTAAAGTTATTATATCAATTAAATGTTTGAAATACATAACAAACAAAGCAGTTGGCGCAGTGGTTTGTGTGTGAGAGTTAAGTCACTAGGTGACTCGGTACAGACCCGGGTTCGAAACCCGGCTGAAACAATTCATTTTTATTTTGCGATTTTTGACAGTTTTTCAAAAACTAAATATATGTTCGCGTATAATAATTGATTACGGATCGTTTAAAAATATTTTGGGCATTTAATTCGCAACGAAAATTTTGACTGACTGTTCGGTTGATAAACGGAGCGGGTTTGGTAAATCCGTTTTTGACGGATGTTACAGTATCCCCTGCTTTTTAGAAATTTCGTCCCGAAATTTAAATAATGATATATTTTGACTATAAGAATGGTGATGTTTTGTTTGACAGTTGTATGCTCAGAAAAATGAGGGTTTAAGTTTTTGTTCGAGGCGGTAACGTTCCTTGTAAAGGTTAAGTACCCTATTCAGGAATCGCTTTTTGTTGCCTACTGTATGAATATTGATAAACAGGAATGATTTGCTAAAAATGATATCATGCATAAGAGTTTAGTTACGTTTGGGAAAATATGGTTATATCCTAAGGCAAAACTTCTAACACTACAATCTACATGGAACATAAATAAAAACACAACAGCTGATATCCAAACATGAATGAACACATCAGCAAATATTTGAACATGAATAAACATAACAGCAAATATTCGAACATGAATGAACACATCAGCAAATATTTGAACATGAATAAACACAACAGCAAGTATTTGAACCCATATATGTTTGAATGATGGAAGTTCCTCTCTCGTTTGTTATGATGGAGAGGTTAATTTATGTAGAAATGGAACACAATCCAATCTCTTTAAATAACATGATGATATAAATGTATCACAAATTCCAACCAAGGCAAATAATAAATCCTACCTGGAACTTCTCATAACCGCCTGATAATGCCTCTGATCCTTTGGCAAGAATACTTATATATAGGAAGTACCAACGGCGTATCCACCATATTTTTGCCAAATTTTCATTAGTTTTATCCACAAGTTATGATTGGTTACCAAGAAACTAATAAATCCTACATAGAACTTCTCATAACCGTCCGATAAGGCCTCTAATCCTTTGACAAGAATACTTATATATAGGAAGTACCAGCGGCGTATCCACCATATTCTTGTCAAATTTTCATTGGTTTTATCAGTGAATTATGATTAGTCCTATAACTCTACAATCAATACAACAAACATAAAATACTGAAATGAAACATATCTGTGCGATCAAGGCTCAATCGAACGGAGCCGATCGTATTGCATGTACTGAAAATGAAATTGTGTGCTCAAGGCTAAATCAAACGGAGCCGAACATATTGATTGTACTGAAATTGAAATTGTGTGCTCAAGGCTCAATCAAACGGAGCCGAACATATTGAATGTACTGAAATTGAAATTGTGTGCTCAAGGCTCAATCAAACGGAGCCGAACATATTGCATGTACTGAATATGAATAACTTAACCACACAAACAGCCTATGCATGGAACCTCTCATAACCGCCTGATAATGCCTCCGATTATTTGACAAGAATACTTATATATAGGAAGTACCATCGGCGTATCCACCATATCCTTGTCAAATTTTCGTTGACTTTATCCGAAAGTTATGGTTAGTTCGATGCGACTCTACTACAAACACCACAACCACAAGATACTGATAATGAAATTGTATGTGCGCTCAAGGCTCAATCAAACGGAGCCGAACGTATTGCATGAACTTGAAATGTAAATTGAACTGTGCACTCAAGGCTCAATCAAACGGAGCCGAGCGTATTGCATGAACTTGAAATGTAAATTGAACTGTGCACTCAAGGCTCAATCAAACGGAGCCGAGCGTATTGCATGAACTTGAAATGTAAATTGAACTGTGCACTCAAGGCTCAATCAAACGGAGCCGAGCGTATTGCATGTATTGAAATGAAATATTACGTAACCGATCAAGGCTCAACAAACGGAGCCGATCGTGCGGGCACGCCAAGATCAACCACATAATAAAATGGGGATCCAACTCAACCTCGATGGATGGGGAGCCACGGCCTCGGCAAAAGCATATACCGAAAACAATATATAATATATAATATCCAATAATTTCTCTAACAGTCTACACATGTGATAAAGAAAGACTAAACAATAAGAGTTGAATCTGGATCTTCGGCGAACAGGACTAGCTGAGTATCTTCGTTTGGGCCGTCATTATCTTCGACAGGGTTGGCGTTGATATTGAAGACTCTTCCTCTTGCTGGCGGCATAGTGGTTGGGTTTTCTTGGTTTACTTGGTTAACTGGGTTTGATTGGGCTTGAGTGTTGATAATGTTAACCAATTGAGGGCATGTGTTTCTAAGGTGGGTAGGGTCGCCACAATTGAAGCAAGCTCGAGCATATGGGAACATGGGGTATTGAGGTTGGTGATAAGTTTGGGCCATGTTTTGAGTAGGGGAAAAGGTTTGGTCTTGAAAGGTGCGACAAACATTGCTCAAATGACCATAACGTCCACAAGTTGTACATAGCCGGCAAGGTAAAGTAAGGGGATGATGATAAAAACAGTGGTTGCATTGAGGGTGAGGTCCAAGATATGGTTTCTTATTTGGGTAAGCTGAGTTGGGTGCCACTTGGGTGATTGGGACAGCTCGGATGGGTATAGCGTGAAAAACTGGTTGATTTCGTTGAGTAGCAGCGAAAAGTCGCCCGACTCTTCTTCTCTTAGGTTTGGGTTGAGAAGGGGATTCGGGTTGAGAAGGGGATTCGGGTTGAGAAGGGGATTCGGGTTGAGAAGGGGATTCAGTTTGAGTGGAGTCGGAGGTTTCAGTCGATTCTTTATCCTTCTTCTTCTCCTCCTCGAAGTCTTTGTTTCGGATTCGGTTCTCGGTGAGCTCTGTTGCTAGCTCCATTGCTGCTTCCAAAGTTGCAGGCTTGGTACTTATTACAGGGTCTTGAATCTTTGACGGAAGACCACGAATGTAGTGCTCGATCAAACGGTGGAGGGGAGTAAACATGTTGGGAACCATTTGATGTAATTCGAGAAACCTTTTGTTGTAGGTGGTGTGGTCTCCTTCCACTTGCCTCAATGAGTAAATTTCATCTTCTAGCTTCTTGATTTCGCTCCTTGGGCAAAATCGTCTGGTCATGATTTCCTTCAATTCGTTCCAAGTTAAGGACATAGCATCTTCAACACCTCGTTTGGCCTTCTCTGTATTCCACCAAGTAAGTGCTATCCCATATAGTCGACCGGTAGCATAACGCACTTTGCGATCATCAGGGCAATCGCAATTTAGAAAAGTATTCTCCATTTCTTCAAACCAATGGAGGAGTGCGGTGACACCTTCAGTTCCTTTATATTTCGGAGGGTCGCATGATTTGAAATGCTTGTAGGTGCATTTAGTGGTGTTTGGGGAAGAGTTGAAAATGTTTTGGTTTGCTTGATTGACAGGATTATTGGTAAGTGCTTGTTGAACTTGGATTACAATGTTGGGTATTACGGCAGCCATTTGTTGAGCGATTAAGGCAGCCATGCGTTCGCGGGCTCTTCTTGCTCTCGTCTTCCTACGGGCGAGGTTAGAAGACATCTACAATGAATACATGACAAGGGTATGAGTTGGATGCTTTTGAGATCATGGGTCGCATTAGGGATGAACATTCATAAAATAATTATACAAAAATACTACATCCATAGGATGTCTTTGGCTTTGCTCGCTGTTAGGCCCGTCATGCCGCCATACTTTACCTTATGTAATCATGTGGGCCCCCATGAATTACCGGTTTTTCATATGGTTCGCACGGTTTCTGCCTGGTTGCGTACACAAAACCCGGTGAAAATCGAGAAATATGTATACAACGTGTGATGTTCGGAATGTGTCCAGGTGTAGACACGGTGACACCTCAAAGTAGGGTTAGTTCGAACGACGTTTGGTGTGGCATGCTTTGGCCTAATAGGTCCTTCGTACTCTCATCGTTGGTCCCCAGGTAGGCAAACTGGTCCGTTATATTGGATTTATACGAATGCCAGCCTAGACAGGACGTTCCGACTACCGGTACTTGTACCCTTCCAGTTACTACATGCCCGTCGCAGAACTTACTTTGATGAGAATTGAAAATTGCATAAAATCTTTGGATAACGAGAGTATGAAAATAAATTGAACACATGAACATCGATATATGTATAATGAATATGTATATATGTATAATGAATATGTATATGAGCATGTATGTTTGACTGAAATGTAAACAAATATGAAACAAATAAATATCACAAGTTTGTATGTAACCACCTAATCAATTTAAAATTTAGGCAGACTATAGTATAGGCTCTAAGGGTCTAATAACCTATCCTATATCCCTATAGTCATGGCTCTGATACCAATCTGTCACACCCCGACCCACAGCGGATAAGGTGATCGGGGCATGATTGGGTTATCATCAAAGCTCATGACATTTATTAAATGTTTCATATTCATTAATACAAATTAAATGAAAGTTTACAATAGTGATACAACATGATCTAACTAACAATCTAACTCCTTTGTTCTCTTCTAAGGCATACCCTATGTTATCCTTGCTTCAACCTGTTCACCTGTATCATGTGTAAAAAGGTTTTTGGATCAACATAATGTTGGCGAGTGAATCCTATGGAAAAACATTTGAATAATTTATTTAAATTGATTATGAAATATGTGCACAACCAAACATGAGTAAAATTAGATGTAACTTGATCAATAATCATAAGATGTTAAATGAAAACACTCATGAACAATAATGGGACAATTAAAGGCACGCGATGCTCAACTCGTCTCTCACGAGGAACTGAGGGGCCTGATGAATGAATTGCATAAACATGGTATTATGAATAACACAACTACAAACAATATAAACTCAATGAAAACACACATGAACAATAATGAATTTGAATTGAAGCACGCGATGTTCTACTCGTTTTCCCACGAGGAACTGATGGGCTTAATGTATGAGTTTCATGTAATTTGACAAACTGAATATAAGTAGATCACAACAATAAATCAATCTAAGTTTAAGTCATGATGTGGTATGGCACCAGTTTAAATAAATAAATTAATTATTTCATAACACATGACACACCCCAAAACGTGTAATTTAAAAGGGGGAATTGTAAGATTCACTCACAGTGGGTGCGTTCGGTTGATGATGATGAATGCACGCGAAATGGTTTTAACCACGAGTGAGATTTAACCTAGATAAATCGCATTATGGTTTGGTGAGTAAACGGATTTTATTAAACTATTTTAGTAGGATTGTTGGGTGCATTTTTGTGAGTTTGAGGCTATTTTCTAATCTTAAAATATTTTTAAGTATTTATAATTGATTTTCAATTAAAATAATTAAATAAAAATAATAAAAATATTTTATTTTTTTTCTGCTACAGTAACATTGACCAGTTGACTTTGACTGGTCGTTGACCGGTTTGAGGAATATTGTTGTGCGCTCGGTGAGGCTCGAACCCGAGACTCCCGTACGCGTGCACGCAGCTCTACCAACTGAGCTACGTGTCTAACCCGTTATATATCCGATTTTAATTTCATATATACATTAATTAGAATTAATAGAAAATCATTTATTTTAAAAACAGTTTAAGGCGAAACGGTCATGCACACCACAGGTCTCGAACTCGGGACCTGTGGTTTAATCTAACACACAGTCCACCGCTGGACTGTGTGTTCAACATGTTATATAACTTGATTTTTATTATACTTAAAGACAATTTAAATATTTCCTTTTCTGCCTTATTTAAAAAGAAGAGTTAATTGTCCGAGTCGGTGCTGAGGACCGGACTCGAACTCGTGACCTGTGATATAAACAAACACACAGTCCACCGCTGGACTGTGTGTCTAACTTGGTTATTATTCCGGTTATTAATATACTTAACATATAACGGTATCGACTCCGGTTCAGTTAAACAAAAACTTGATTTTTATTAAGGCAACGTGTGTGAACCGGGATTCGAACTTGAGACGTTAGCGTTTTATGTGCACACAGTCCACCGCTGGACTGTGTGTCTAACCCGATTAATTTCTTGATTTATATTATACTTATATGTTAACGAAAGTGCGTCGTCTTCTTCGTCAATGTTGAACCAGAAATCGGGTCTGACTGGTTCGAGCTTTTGTTCCAGTTTCATTAGTGTTTTAGGTTAATTACTGGTAAGATAGAAGTAAAAAGAAAGGAAAATAAGCGTGAGGTATACCGACTCGTTTTCCTCTGTTTTCCGGCAGAACTCCGGCGACAGAAAACTACTCCGGCGTCAGGTGTCTTGCAGCAGCAAGTCTCCGAAAAGTTTGGAAAAGGTAAGGGTATCTCCGGTATAAGCTTCAGAGGTTCAGAAAAGCTCGGCAATGGGGAAACCGGTTTTCCGGCGACGAACAGGTTTATTCCGGCGAGAGAAATTACGCCGTGAAAAGATGTGATTTTTAGCGAAAAAGTTTGCAGACGATTGTGGTTGAATTTATAGGGAATAATCGAAATGTATTTGGTCTGATTCTGAACTGTATTCATCAATTTAAGTTTTCCGGCGGTTTTGAAAAGTGCCGCGGACTTCAAACATCGGTTATAACCGATATGTGATTAAAGGTTTACGTTTATAACGTAAATTGTAGTTAAGACTCGCGGAAATTCCGGGATTCCGACGACTGAAACGATTGGGCGCCGGTTTTGAATTTGTAAAGTTATTATATCAATTAAATGTTTGAAATACATAACAAACAAAGCAGTTGGCGCAGTGGTTTGTGTGTGAGAGTTAAGTCACTAGGTGACTCGGTACAGACCCGGGTTCGAAACCCGGCTGAAACAATTCATTTTTATTTTGCGATTTTTGACAGTTTTTCAAAAACTAAATATATGTTCGCGTATAATAATTGATTACGGATCGTTTAAAAATATTTTGGGCATTTAATTCGCAACGAAAATTTTGACTGACTGTTCGGTTGATAAACGGAGCGGGTTTGGTAAATCCGTTTTTGACGGATGTTACATTGCGCATGAAATCATACTCAGTGAATCAACTCTGCTTATCAATATTTTTAGCGTTGGCAACAAAAAGCGATTCCTGTAGCAGGGTACTCAACCCTTACAAGGAACGTTACCGCCTTAAACAAAAATTTAAACTCTTACTCCTTTCTAAGTATGTAACTGTCAAACTAAACACCATCCTTTTTAGACAAATATGTTATTACTTAAATTTCGGGACGAAATTTCTAAAAAGTAGGGGATACTGTAACATCCGTCAAAAATTGGATTTACCAAACCCGCTTCGTTTATTAACCGAACAACCAGTTAAAAATTTCGTTGCGTATTTAATGCTTAAATTATTGTTAAACGATACATAATTAATAAGTATATTAGAATATAAAAGTTATATTTGAAA
The DNA here is from genome assembly GCA_947069175.1 of Scalesia atractyloides. Lineage (NCBI taxonomy): Eukaryota > Viridiplantae > Streptophyta > Magnoliopsida > Asterales > Asteraceae > Scalesia > Scalesia atractyloides. The sequence goes on along the minus strand of CAMTDV010000017.1, from coordinate 95,035,644 downwards.
AAGTATTAAAAATAATGAAATAAAAATAAAAGGCTGAAGGCGGGTTTCGAACCCGGGTCAACCAGTTATAAGCAAAGAATTAACTAACACGCGCTCAACCACTCCGCCACTTGTGTTTCTTGTTCATTATTAGAAACAATTAATTCAAATATCACAATCTCGAATTCAAACTGACGCGCCCAATCCCAGTCGTCGGAAATCCCGACGATTTCGCCGATAATTGACGGTTTCTTCTGATTTAACCGAAGCATTAACCTCAACATCGGTTATAACCGATGTCCAGTCCGCGACATCAGTCATAACCGCCGGAAAAATTATTGACCGACGAATCAAGACGGTAATCGGACTAAATTCATCGATGTTCTTCCCTATAAATACACCCACAAGCTTCTGATAACCCTTTTCGCTCACAATCACACAAATCCTCGACGTAATTTCACTCACCGGAAACTTTCTGCAACTCGCCGGAAAACCGAACCCCTTCACCTCTGTGCCTTACTCTAAAAACAGAACATCTAGAGCTCATACCGAAGCCACCCACACTCACCTCAAGCTTCCTGAAGACCCTCTGCCGCAAGATACACGTCGCCGGAATAACCTGTTGTCATCGGAAACTCGCCGGCGAAACAGGGGATCTCTGTCGGTATACCTTATACCTAATCTCTCTCAGTTTTTATTAATCTCACATGTAGCTAATCACAACTTACTAAAGAAATTGATTAATTTGTCGAAACAGTCGGACATTGATTCTGGGTTAAGTTTAACGAAGAAGATGAAGTTTTCGGATGTATATATATTTAATTTAAATCGAGTTATATCACGGGTTAGACACACAGTCCAGCGGTGGACTGTGTGCAAATAAACACGCATACGTCCTGAGTTCGATCCTTGACACACGCACACTCGCTTTAATAAAAATGTTCCTTTTTTTAACTGAACCGGATCCACTTGCAAATGGATGTTAAGTTTAATGAAAACCGGAATAATAACCAAGATAGACACACAGTCCAGTGGTGGACTGTGTGCGAGTTTAAATCATACGTCGCGGGTTCGAGTCCAGGCTACCGCACCGGTTCTGGCAATTATCAAACTTTTTATAAGGACAGAAATGAATTTATCTAGTTTGTATATAAGTATAATAAAAACCAGATTATTTACCAAGTTAGACACACAGTCCAGCGGTGGACTGTGTGCCAAACTAAACCACAGGTCCCGGGTTCGAGACCTGTGGCGAGCACCGAGTCGATGCAATTAAACCCTTTTTAAAATAAATGATTTTCGGATTAACTGAAATAGTGTATAAATATAATTAAAAACAAAAATATTTCGGGTTAGACACGTAGCTCAGTTGGTAGAGCTGCGTGCACGCGTACGGGAGGTCACGGGTTCGAGTCTCACCCAGCGCACACATATAACCGACCGAACCGGTCAACAAGTCAACGGTCAACGGTCAACAAGTCAATGGTCAACAGTCAAAAATCAACATTTTTTTTATTTCTTTTATTTATTTATTTAAATTAAAAATACTTAAAAATAACGTTTTTAAAGTTAGAAAATAGCCTTAAACTCACAAAAATATATCCAATAATCCTACTAAAATTGATTAATAAAATCCGCTTATTTACCGAACCATTATGTTATTATCTAGGTTAGTTTCACTCGTGGTTAAATCCAACTTCGTGCGCATTCAACATCATCAACCGAACGCACCCACTGTGAGTGAATCTTACAACTCCCCTTTTTTAATTACACGTTTTGGGGTGTATCATGTGTCACTTAAACTAATTCGTTTATTTAAAACTCGTGCCATACCATATTATGATTTAAACTTAGAATGTAAATATTGTTTGTAGTCATGTATTACATATTGTCAAGTTGTATGCAAATTATTTGTTAGGCCCATCAGTTCCTCGTGGGAGACGAGTTGAACAACGCGGGCCTTAAAACTCATTCATTAGGCACATCAGTTCGTAGAACAACGTGTGCCTCAAAACTCATTCATTAGGCCCATCAGTTCCTCGTGGGAGACGAGTTGAACAACGCGTGCCTCAAAACAATCTATTACTGTATGTGTGTGCATTATTTAATATTAAGTGCTTTGTGAATAAGTTTACATCTATATTTACTCATATGTGGTTATGCACTTTATTTATAATCAATTCAATAAACTTGTTTAAATGTTTTTCATAGGATTCACTCGCCAACTTTTTGTTGATCTAAAAACCATTTTTACACATTATACAGGTGAACAGGATGAAGCAAAGAAAACATAGGAAATGCCTTAGAAGAATATAATGAAGTCTAGAATGATGTGTAGAACATGATGTAATTATGATTGTATGTTTCCCTTTAAATTGTAATAATAAATATGAAACGTTATAATAAATGTCTTGAGCTTTGATGATAACCCAATCATGCCCCGATCACCTTTTCCGCTGCGGGTCGGGGTGTGACAGGTGCTGAAAGGTTATTGTTTAGGAAGGAACGTGCTGCTCATGAGGCAAGTGTTGAAGAGCTGAGGCAGCAAGTCAAGAGTTTGACCGAGGATAGGGAATGGTTGATTTGGTCCGATGTTCGTCAATTTGTGATTTTTCTTCTACACAGCCAGGAGTTCAACAAGCATCTTGCAGGTATTTATTCTAAGGCTATGGCTTATGGACTCTTACAGGCCTTGTTGCTGCTTCTGAGGCAATCGCTCGTTGGGAAGCTGTAGAGGGGCTTCCCTCCTTCAAGCCTGACTCTTTAAATGACTTCGCTGCTGCTGTGAGGAAAATGGAGGCTCTTTCCTATCCGTATGTTGAGAGCTTGTCTCAGATGGTGAACCGCCCTATTGCTGAGCTGCAGGCTTTAGAGCCAGAGGGTCTGAACTTGGATCTTTGTAGGCAGCTACTGCCTTCTCCCCGTGCGAAACAGTCATTGTTTGAATCTGATGCTCAAGACCGGGGAGCTAACCCTGCAAAAGTGGGTGAAAAGATCTAAGGTTCTGACCCTGCTACCTCCTCTGTTCCTACTGATGTTCCCCCACCCTCATCTCCCAAGGGAGCTAGTTCCTCCGCTCCTGAAGGTGGGGATGTTGACCTTGATGGCTTGTATGATGACCTTCCTTGATGGTATTTTCGATGTTGGCAGTAGTGGCTCAATGTTTTACTTTCTTTAACCTTCCTGCTTAGGAAGTGTTGTACTTTGCCCTTTATGGGTTATCTTTTGATGTAATGTGACTTAGGCTGCCCCCTTACGGGTTTTAGGCCTTTTGGTATGTTTATTATGTTTTATGACTTTGTTGTATTTTTAATTTTGTTGTCTCCCTTTGTGCATTCCAATATTTTGTTTTGCTTTTGTAGGAGCATGTATAGCTTTATGGTTCCTTGTGGGAATTTTAGCCTTTTGTATTGTTAGTGCAATGGTTGGTGTAGTTGTGTTTTTTCTTCTTGTTCGTGATGTAGTGTACGAATATCTTATCTTTTTGCAATGTCTCTTTTAGACGAATTTTGGTTAAGTGCTGCAGTCACCTATCCTTCATTCTTCTAAAAGAACCGATGCATTTTTTGTGTTCTATCTCTTTTCTAGTCCACATTTTTTTTATTTTTGTGGTATATTTACATAGGTATCGTTCTTTAATTTTCCTATGAAGCATTTGTTGTAAGGTGCTTACCCTTTCACATGGAGTTATTTCTTAAGTGTATTCGATCCATGGAGTTGTATTGTTTTAGGTACTCACCCTTTATACCGCTGAGCGATATGGCCTAGGAGCTCATCCCTTTTTCATGGGTAGATATAGTGTCGGATCCCATGGAGCTTGATTTGGAGGAGCTCACCCTTAGGATAGAACAACAATTCTTGTCAACAAAAGTAGCTGTTTGTGTTTTCATTAAAACTGATTACAGCCAAGTACAGATTCCTTCAACCATTACAATGATCAATTCACACTATGAATTTTTTCAAATGCTTCTCGTTCTAATGTCTCGGGACCTTCTTGCCTTGTGGGGTTTCCAGCTTATAGGAGCCTCCCTCATGTGTTTCTTTTATAACATATGGGCCTTCCCACTTTGGGCCCATTTTTCCAGTGTCTTCCATTTTGCTTGCTTCATTGTTCCTCAAAACGAGGTCTCCTGGCTTGAAGGCTTCTTTTCTGACTCTTTTGTTGTAGTAACCTTCTAGCCTTTTCTTGTATCGTGCTTCTCGAATTAGGGCAGTTTCTCTGGCTTCTTCCAGCAGGTCTAGGCTTAGCAGGATTTCTGTTTCGTTGGGTGCTTCTTGCCTTCTTGAGCTTCTTAGCGTTTGTACCCCAACCTCAGCTGGTATCACCGCTTCAGAGCCATACACCATGCTATAAAGGGTTCTTTGGTGACTTGTTTTTTCCAACGTTCGGATAGCCCACAACACACTGGGGAGCTCCTCCACCCATTGTTTTCCATACCTTCCTAGCCTAGTCTTCAGCCCTCCTACGATACTTCTATTCATCCTTTCTACTTGCCCATTAGATTGTGAGTAACAAACGGAGCTAAAGACCTGCTTGATTTGCAATTCTTAGCACCACGTGCTGAATGGTTTTTCTGCAAACTTTTTGCCGTTGTCGGTTACTATCTCCCCGGTAGCCCAAATCTACATACAATGTTTTTCCATACGAAATTTATCACATTTTTTCCTGTGATTTTTGCCAATGGCTTCACCTCTGGCCATTTGGTGAAGTAGTCTACCGCTACTAGGAGAAATTTGACCTGGCCAACTGCTGTGGGAATGGCCTACGATGTCCATACCCCATTTGTAGAATGGCCATGCTGCCAAGATGGGAACTAAGTCGTACTTCAGACTTGTCTTTACTGGGGCGCGTAGCTGACATGATTCGCATTTGTGGATGACTTCGGTTGTGTCTTTGTGCATCGTGGGCCAGTAGTAGCCCATGTTCATTAGCTTCGCCACTATTGTTCTTACTCCTGCATATGCACCGCATATTCCTTCATGCACCTCGTTGATCAAGTAGGTGTTTTGATTGGGACGACACACCTTAGCAGTGGGGACAGGTAGCCTTTCTTGTAAAGCTTCCCTTCCTCCACTACATATTGGTTAGCTTTTGCCTTGATTCTTACAGCTTCTGGCTCTTCCTGGGGGAGCTTCCCTTCTTCGATGTATTTTGTATCGGGGTCATCCATGATTCTTGCTCTTCTTTGACTAAATCATTGACCTCCTCTTCCTCCCTGTTTTCTTTTTATTACTTCTACCAACACCTTCTTCGTTAGGTGTGCAAAGGTCAGGGAAGCCAGCTTGCTCAAGGCATCAGCTTGCTTATTTCTTGTTCGAGACACTTGGGTTAACGAACAGGATTCAAAACTTTCCATTAATGCTTTCACCTTCTCCTTGTACTGTATCATTGATGGTTCCCTTGCTGTGTATTCTCCTTTTACTTGGCTTGCCACTAGCTTTGAATCGATGAAGGACTTAAGCTCTTTAACACCCAATGCCTTTGCTATTCGAGGCCGGCTAACAATGCTTCATATTCTGCCTCATTGTTGGTGCAAGGAAAGTCAAGACGTAGTGCATAAGTATATTTGGTTCCGTGAGGGTCCGTTATGATGAGACCTGCCCCGGAACCTTCTATATTGGATGCTCCATCTGTGAATAACATCCACTTTCCTGCCACTATCGTTTCACATTTTTCCTCCTCCACTTCATTAACCTCCTTTATTCTTGGCATTTCTGTTAAAAAATCAGCCAACACTTGCCCCTTGTAGGCCTTCCTTGGTATGTACTCGATATTGTGTTCCCCCAACCCACTGCCCACTTGGCCATCCTTCCTGAGTCCTCAGGCTTTTCCAGGATGGTTCTCAGCGGTTGATCAATTAGTACTTGGATGGGTGTGGCTTGGAAATACCTTCTTAGCCTTTTTGATGTATGGACCAAGGCTAGAACCACTTCTCTATTGGAGAGTAGTTAATTTCTGCCATTTTTAGAGCCTTGCTTACAAAGTATACCGGTATCTGCTTTCCTTCCCTTTCTACCAGAAGCACGGAGCTTATGGCTTCCTGACCTGTGACAATATATTTTAGTGAAACATTAGTGTTTGTTTCCTTTTGGTTATATTGACAGGGAATGTGTCTTATTAAACCTGAAGACAAGTAGACGGTGATTGTCTCGTCTTTTGATGGTTGCTGCCATAGCAGGTAATGAGGCGAGGAGCTCTTTGAGTGTGAGAAAGCTTGTTCAGCTTCCTCCGTCCATTAGAAGCTTTTCTTATTAGTACAGTTCTTTAACGTTCGGAAGAACGGGAGCGACCTTTCCGCCGACTTAGGGAGGAACCGTTTGAGGGCTGCGATTTTCCCGTTCAAGATTTCGACTTCCTTCTTTGTTTTTGGCGATTTCATTTGTATGATAGCTTGGACCTTGTCTTGATTGGCCTTGATGTTTTGCTTCCTACCACATGACCAAGGAACCTCCCCTCCTCGTACCGAACGAACATTTGCTTGGGTTCAACTTCATGTTGATTTTGTTGAGGTTGTGGAATGTTTCCTTGATGTCTTGTAACATGTCTTCTTCACTCCTGCTTTTTATCACTAGGTCATCAACGTATGCTTCCATGTTCCTTCCGATTTGTTTGGAAAAGGCTTTGTCGATGAGCCGTTGGTACGTAGCTCCGGCGTTTTTCAACCCAAAGGGCATTTTGGTATAGCAAAAAATCCCTTGGTTGGTGTGAAATGCCGTCTTATCTTCGTCTTCTTTTGCCATTTTGATTTGATGATACCCTTTATAAGCGTCAAGGAAGCACTTGAACCTATACCCGGTGAGTGAATCTACTTTCAAATCTATCTCTAGTAGGGGGTAACAATTTTTGGGACATGCCTTGTTCAAGTCCTTAAAATCAACACACATTGTCCATGATCCGTCGGGCTTCTTCACCATTACTGGGTTAGCTAACCAGGATTTGTATTTTACCTCCCTTAAGATGTTAGCTTCAACCAGTTTTTTCACCTCCCGACAGGCAGCTTGGCTTCGTTCGGGAGCCAGGCTTCTTTTCTTTTAAGTCACTGGTTTGTATGTTGGAGCAATGTTCAGTGCATGTTCAACTACGTGCCTCTGTACTCCTATCATGTCGCTTGGGCTCCAAGCGACTACCCTTACATTTTCTTTCAGGAGCTGCTTTAACCTTTGCTTTGTGGCTTCTGGAAGGTGGTTGTTTATCCTGATCTTCTGTTCAGGGAAGAAGCCGTTTATGCTCACTTCCTCATCAGGACTATCTTTGATCTCGTTACCTTCTCCTGTTTCTACTTCTGTTGATGCGCCTAACAATGCCTCCTTCGTGGGACCAGCGATGCTATGCCTTTATCGGTTGGGAATCTTGCCATGCCGTGGACTGGAGAGACCACAGCGTCGAAGGCAGTGAGGCCCGACCTTCCTATCAGCATGTCATAGTTGGAGGGGGAGCTTATTACTATGAATGTCAGATCCTCCGTTCTTGCCAGGTCACCATCCCTGAGGCACAAGCTCAGGGTTAGCTTTCCCAAGGGCTGCACCTTTTCCCATGTGAAGCTTCTTAGGGTTGTATCTGTACTTTTCAATCGGGATCTTGTGTCGTCACTGAGTTGACTAAAGCATCTCTAGTACATGACGTTTGATGCTGCCCCGGGATCCATGTACACCCTATTGATGACCTTCCCTTCCAATTCTGCCTCTACAATGATTGGAAGATCCATTCTATCTCTCGACTTTGTTGGGGAGAAACATATGACCATATTGGTTCCAAGGGGTGATTCTTCTCCTTTTCCCTTCTTGATTATCTTCCCCCCACACCATGTTGACATTTGAATCTTTCTTGCTTTCTTTCTTCTCCTTGATTTCTTTTACTAGGTGAGCCAGCTCCCCCGACTTAACCGCCTCCTTGATCCTTTTCTTCAGCTGATAACAATCATTAGTTTGGTGCCCTTTTGTCATTATCAAAGGCACAAAACTTGGTTGAATCTCTCTTGTTGGCTGGCTTTGCTAGGGGTCGAGGTGGCTTGAAGGAGTATTTGACCTCTGTTGACAGGATTTCTTGGGGTGTCTTTGTAAGTAGGTAAAGACATGTTTATCTTTTTCTCTACTCGAAAGGGGGGGAGGGCTTCTTTTATCTTCGAATCTTCTTCCCTCGTAGGGTCTGAATGGTCGTCTTTGGGGAAAGATGGGAAGCGAGGTCTCTTAGATGAGGAAGGTTGGTCTCTCCAGCTACCATGCTCTCTTTTCTTTGAGGCCTGTCTTTCTAAAGCCTCTTCTCCTTTGAGGAATGACTCCGTTTGCTCAAAGGCTTCCTCCATTGTTTGATGATTGTTCTCGTGAAACCTTCTTAGCAACTTTTTGGCCTTATGGCATTCATGAAGGCCGAGACCCTCATTTTTTCAGTTGCCCCACTATACATCAAACCTTCTCGTTTGAATCTTTCTACAAAGGTTCGAAGGTCTTCATGATCTTTTTGTTCGATCTGATGCATGACCGTGGCATCCCTTGTACACTTCTTTTGTCGGGTAAAGTTTGACAGGAAACTTTTATACAAGTCATCGAAGGAGGTGATGCTCCTGACCAGGAGCCCACAGAACCATAACCTTGTCGGGCCAATGAGAGTCTGCATGAACATGTGGCAGCACTCTGCATTGTTCCATCTTTCTACTTTAGCGGCTCCTGTAAAGACTTGCAAATGATCCTCAGGGTCTTCCGTTCCGTCATACGTCTTGACGTTGAAGGCATTTTTATCTTGGTTTGGAAGATATAGTTGGCTATTTCATCGGAGAAGCATGACAACGAGCTTCGCTTGTAAGGCATGGAAGGAGTGTTATTAGTAGCTCCTGCTCCTCTTATGTCTTGGACAACCGGCTGAGTTTGTAAGCTCTGCCAAGTTTGGTTGCCTAAGAGCTGCTGGCCCAACTGTGCGAGGAGCATAGCCATTTGGGGATTCTGAACATCATATGGCATGTAACCTGGTTGAAGGCTGGTGAACGGCGACAAGCTTGTGGCCACAGCTCTGCTAGCTAGTGGTAAGGACCTGAGTGCTTTTGCAAAGATCGTTTGCGGAGGTGGCGAGACTACCTGAGCCGTTGAAGGAGCTGCTCGACCGTATACTCAGGATATCTTGGGGAAGGTTGGTAGGGGGAGCCGAAGTGACCGCTCCCTTCTCCAAGTGTTCTTTCCGTAGGGAAACGCGTGTTAGGGCTCGGGGAAGCTCGAGTGACACTGGGGAAGTAGTGGTGCACAAAGGAGGAGGCATGGTGCAAGTGTAACCTCAGGCTCATCATAAGACAAGCGTAACCTTACTCCCTTGGTTTGTTCCTCACGTACGTAGCTATTCAGCAGTTTCCTCAGCTATATGAAGTTATTTCTTACCCCTTCCGGTGTTATTTCCATGGTATTTACCGGAAATAGAACCTCGTTGGGTGAGGAAGGACCAACATGTGTAGCAGGAGGTTTTGGAACAATTGAGTACCTCCTGTAGTCGGTACGACATTTAGTCCGTCCGTGTTGTTAGGTGAGCTGCCCATCCCCGGTGTGACAGGGGAGTCCGGCAGGGAAAAGGAACTGCCAGAGACTTCTTTTTGGGAGTGATCCTTTCCGGCCATATGGAAAATGAGAACTTAGGAACAGGGCTGTACTACCACAATGGCTGTTCTAAGTAGCGCAGCCCCACGGTGGGCGCCACTTGTTAAAACAACAAGGACATGGCAGGGAGGAAGGTCTAGGATCGACTCCGGGGGAAGCTCCTTGGCTGGAATCTGCGGACAAAGAACACCGTTAGCCTTAACGCGAGAGGTGGCCTCCCGCGTTTGGACTCCGGCGTGAGAATCAGTGATTGGTTCTTAAGAGTCTTAGCATAATGTAGTAAAGAGTTTTAGAGTGAGAGAGTGAAGTGTGAATACCTTAGGCTGGCTCAAAGTTCTTCCTTTTATAGACCAAGTGATCTGCCCAAGGAAGTCCCCTCGCCAGCTGCCGCCTTCCCATCGGGTAAGCATCTTCTTTACTGTTGTTTGCTTGCAGGAAAGGCCTTGCCTTTTATGGTAAGTGCACATGTTTGTGTGTCTCGAGGTCTTTGCTTGTGCTTTTGGTAAAAGGTCAAGTCAGTTTGACCTTTGTTATACTATTCCCGAGGTGCTACAGTAATAGCAGCTCCCTCATGCTGGTTCGGCTCCTGGTCGGGATCTAGTTGCCTTACTTGTTCTTAACCTTGCTTTTATCTAGGTTTAGTTGGTTATTGTTTATTTGAGCTTCTTGACTTGTCCTTACGTTGTTAGTTAGGGACTTGGTATATATACGTCATCATTCCACTTGGCGATTAATTTGTGCCAGAATCCTTGTCGCACTCAGTACATCGATTTCTTCTTCATCCCAGATTCTCAGTAATGTTGGATTGGTGGTTGGTAGGGGTAAGCATGGTGCGGTTCTGTTCGGTTTGGTTATTGCCTATAACCGAAACCATAACCGCACACTTCGGTTATCAAAAATCATAACCATTCGGTTTCGGTTAATGCGATTTCGGTTAATCCGTTATTTGCGGTTAATGCGGTTTCGGTTCGGTTATATGTCGGTTTTTTTATCGTTTCTAAAGTTAGGGTTTAAATGTGTGTGTTATGCAGAATTCATGCGCAAAAAATAAATATACACAATTAAAGCTCGTAGAATTATCAATTATATTTCACTTCCACATAAATACTGAATTCCAAAAACAAAAATAACATGTGTTATGTGGAAGCATACATACGAACATAAAGTGGCCAGTGTTTAAAATTCAATGAGGTTGAGTCATGCTTAAAAGACTTAAAGACTTCACCAAAAAACTATGGATTGGGCCATAGTTAAACACTTAAACACTAACTTAAAAACCTATGATCTTATGGATTCGGACATGTTTAAAATATTCGGTTCGGTTCAGTTTTTGCGGTTATGAAACTAATACTAATCATAACCGAACCGCAACATGCGGTTATCAAAAATATAAATAACCGACCCTTCGGTTATTTCGGTTTTCGGTTTGGTTTTTTCGGTTATTCAGTTACGGTTCGTTAATTCGGTTTTATGCTCACCCTAGTGGTTGGATAGCATAGAGGGATGAGTTGGTCAGAATACAAAATGATTCCGATGTAACGGATGTGTTCGATACTTTTTTTGTAGATCTAACAAGTGAAACACCAGTGTGATAGCAAAATTACATTATGGATTTTATTTGGATTTGAGGTAATTGTATTGTGACGTTTGTGATTTCATTTAGCTTTAGGACTTTTTGTGGTGCTTAAATTTGAAATCAAATTCTATTTCGGTTTATTCATTTTAAGGCTACTTTCAATTTGGCGAAAGAAGGGTTGTGCACTAAAACATGAGTTCAACATTGATGTTTTTGAATCTATGATTTGTTACACTCATTTGAGCTCATACTTCCTATTGATATGGTATGCGCGTCGTTTAGGAATTACAGGTTTAATATTTTTTTTTTCTAGTTTGATGTTATCATATATCAAGAAACCATAACGACATCACACAGAAAGCCAAATAGTTCATCTAGGGTTCCAGCGAAATTTCAGGTAAGCTCCAGTAAGTCCATCTTCACCTGCAATTCCATTTTCCGTTAAATCAGTCTATGTTGTGTTGATTGGGACTTTTTCACTCATTCCAGCTTTCCAGCAAGGTTCCGACAACTTAGGCCAACTCCGGTGACGGAGACTATGGCTAGGTTGTGGCCCTTGAATACATGAAAGTAAATATATTATGTGTGTTGTAGTCGCGCATTACATTGTGTCATAATAATATGAATGTTCAAAGATGTTATGCAAAAGAATAACTGAAACGCGATATAGTATTGCTTAACATGTGCCATAAGTCGGTATCGATGGGAAATAAATGTGATGCATGAGTAAAAGCATTAAGTTATGGCTCTCAATCGCTACATAAAGGATTACTTTTTTAAACTCACATGGCAAGAAAAGGGCTATTATTGTGATTTTCACATTGTTATGATTGGTTATTTCTATCTGCTCAACAAGCTGAATATTAACAAGAGCGCTATGATTGGTGTTGAAATATCAGCTGTTATATACCATAACGGCTACCTTGGCATTGTTGTGAAAACACTATCTGCAGTACATAAAACTGTGATTACGGATTAAACCAGCAAAACGGCCGTGTCGGCTGGCATGCCGGGTCAAACTAGGTTCGAGTAATATTGGTTTTATGTCGGAACATGTCGATTAAAAAGGGTTATTTTTGGTTCGGGTCAGAACGGGCCGATTAAAAAAACGTTATTTTGGTTCGGGTCAAAATGGGTTGTTTTGAAAAGGGCATGGCTTGTAGATGTTAGAAGGTGAAAAATTCTATCTCAGTCATGTTCATCATCACTATGATCTGAACAACTTCAATGTTAATTTTAATCTGAATAGTGTTTTTACCTTGGGTCATCAAAATGTTGGTGTTTAACTCTTTGGTACCCAAGTTGTAATGCCTCGCTTTTTGTAACTTTCCTTATTTAGAAAGTTTGTCTTGTATTCTATTCTTGGAAACTTGTATTCCCTTATAATCGTATTTCACTTCCAACCATGTAATTCAAGACTTTGATCGTAATGAAATTTATACTTAACACATGCTTGTTATACTTACAATTTAATCGTTTATGCGCAAACCGATACTTATTTTACGTGCCTATACTCATGCATACATTCTTGATACTCAAATTATACTTGCATACACTTATACTATACTTTATCACATTTTAAATACCTAAAAGCATGTTAAAATGCAAGTTTACGGCTTAAAATGACCTAAATGCAAAGTGCAGGGACCAAAATGGACATTTTTAGAAAGTATGCTCTAGCGCCACGCGAGAGATACCAGGGTATCTCCCGCGACGCGCAACAGATACCAATCTGTAGCACGCTGCCAGCTTGCTGGTTGGTCCATTTTAGCCACCTTTCTCACCTCCAATCACCTTTTAACTTACTTAACTCAAACCCTAATCACCCCTATTATGAATAGGATCCTCCTACACATATTTCTCACTTTCCAAACACTTCTAAATCATCAAAACACTCTCTAATTCTCTGAAATATCAAGAACAAGGCATATTACTTTCAAGTGCAAAAGTGAGTTCAAACTCACTTTTCTTCATCTTTTCTTCACCAAATTTTCATCTACAAAGCTTGGATTGCCTCTAGGATTGTTTCCACAGGTTTTCCATGGAAAACCAAGGTAGAACATCACCATTTTGAGGTCCAAACTTTCTGTTTTGGAAGATTATGGTTGTTACTTTTACTAAACTTATGATTTCTCATACACTCTTGTGTTTCTTTTGCTACTAATCAAGTCTATGATTAGTAAGCTTGCGCAAGATTGATTTACATGAAATAGAGGTGTGAATCATCCACCAAACTTTCTGTTTTTGATAGGGTTATCAACCCACAAGTGATGAAACCATCCGAGCTTGTCATGATTCTTGTGACAAGACTTGTGTTTTGGTATAGGTGTGAATATTTGGAAGCCTTGGCTATCCTACCTTCATTCCACCACCTCACTTATGTTTTACAAATGCTATCCCAAGTAGTTTGCTAGCTTGAAAGTGACATAACATCGTCTAGCCTCCGACACTTAGTTAACTCTTTCTATGTTGGTGTCGGCTCACCCAGGTTAAAGATTACTTAGCTACTTGGTATAGTGATTAGTTGTACAATTCTTATTCATTCATGACCATCCGAATCATCCTTGTGATGATTTGTGTATTGGTAACTCTTATAATGAGGTCAGAGGATGGTTATCCTCCTACCTCCATGCATGACTTATATGAAATCTATGGTATACATGTTGGACATACATACTATATACTATATAATATATATATATATACTTAACCGAACTCTTGATGATAATCGGTATGGTTACTTGTCATGCCAATAAGTTAGATTGTCTAAGTCTTGGACATCTCGTTACGATACTAATGGGTAACTTGACCCATGAAATCACATCCGCCCACACGGGAGTTATAGTGTCAAAAACGAGTGTTCTAAGACTAGATAATTACTTTTGTGTTAACATACTTTTTTGTACTTTAAATTCCAAAACCATATCCTTCTTTATCATTCCGAATACTCATACACCTTCGTTTACCCCATGTAGGGTGATGTCAGTGTTCCATCCTCCAACCCTCCAACTCTTCACGAGATTTCAAAGGAAGCTTTGCAAAACCGTGAGTACACTCGAACGCCCTTTTTACGCTTTACACTTTTGAGTGCAATATGTTAACTTATCAAATTACACACAATCACGCTTATACTTTATGCAAACACAAACAATCCATTATGCATGCTAAAATACAGTGGCGGAACCAGAACATTAACTCAGGCGTGTCCCAAAAAAAAATTCACCGTGCAATCATACAATATTAAAAAACGACAATAAGTAAATAAAGTAAAACAAATACCTAATAGATTTGTCCTCTTCTTTTCTTCATAGCTTGAAATTGTTCCATCACATTGTCGTCTTTTACTTTTTGTAAACAATCATTCTCGACCGCACAAACATAGCATTGTTCAAAAATTCTGGGCCCATTCTATTGCGTAAATCCGTCTTGATAAGCTTTAATTTCGAAAAACATCTTTCAACGGTTGCGGTTGCAACCGGTAAAAGCAAAGCTAGCTTCACGGCCCGATAAACTAAAGGACAAGAGCTATGTGTTCCCATTTCAACCATAACACGCGCAAGATCACTTATGCCTTTCAAGTTTGCAAAATTATCATCATCGCTTAGATATCACCAAAAAGAGTCCCTATTTCTTGTGTAGTAAAATCATCGGGGTACATCTCATCAAACGCCACTATCTTCGATGGGTCAAACTTAGAAAACCCGTTACAAGGATTTAAACCCGACATATTCTTTATCAAAGTAGTTGTTACCTCACTAAATTGATTTCCGAATTCTTGAATTTGCATGTCCAAAACCTCATTAAATATGTCAACTTCAAAATGATGTCGATTTGTAATGACATTCTTTCGGTTTCTTGGATTACCATAACTTTCCGTCATGTCCAACATTGTAATATTGTATTTTTTACAAAAACAAACATTAGAGAAATAAAACCATACAAAATTTCCAATAACAAGAATCCCTAGTTTAACAACGAATATTATACAACTAATCAAGACTACAACTAATTAAACAATTCAAGTACGATTCATTGTACGAAGAAAAGAACGAATACTCACAACACCCAATCAGAACAATTCGCAGGCAATTCGATGACTGATTGTTATATGTTGTTCTGATCAACGACTTCTGAGTTCGGTTCAGCCTATTCGATGACTAATTGTTATCGGTTCAGCACTTCAGCCAGTTCAGCAGGCAACGCAGCAGCAGACAACAGGCAACGCAGCAGCAGGCAACGCAGCAACGACAATATTGGAACTGTTAATGGTCGACGTTTGGTATTCAATAAACTGCCGCCCATTCTAATTTTCACAGGTTTGGGATTTTGGGTTGTTATTTAATTTGTAATTGGGCTCCTTATTTTGTTTGTATATTTTGTGTATAAAGAATCTGATTTGGGCTTTTTTTGGTTTGTAAACAATTTTTAGAGGTGTCCTCACAAGGGTTTAGGGGTGTCCTTTTGTATAAAAACCGAACAATTTTTTTTACACTACCGGTGAAAAGTTGAGCCGTAGCCCGCGCTACGGCTCGTTAGTCTACAAGTCCGCCCCTGCTAAAATACATGATACATGATTTGTATTCTTGGAACATTCTTATGTGATTTGCTTGTCATTAACTTCGTACGAGTCTCTCCTTAACATGTATAACGCTATAGGAGTAACACACCGACTGTATTATTGAGGTCATGTTAAGTCTTTAAACTTATGCGTTAATCAGAGGGTTGATTGTAAAATTACATGCCATGATACATTGATCTGGTTAACTATTTTTGCCACGTGGATTCGTTTAAAACCTTTTACATACATATGTTATATTAAACTTGTGTACTCGCCAATGATTTTGTGTTGAACTATACTTTTAAACATGTTGCAGGTTGATGATGTTGATATCGATGAAATCTAGTAGAGACGACTTAGAAACACATTTAGAACTACTAGATTTTGATATTTAAATGTTGTTAAACTTGTTGTACTTTGAATTTTCCAAATGTTGTATTTTGATTTTCCTATGATGTACATGACAAATTTGATCTATGAAGGAAATCGGTTTTGAATTAAATATTGTCACAATAGTGTTATGAAGTCTCGAGTAATCTCGTTCGTCTCACTCCGATGTTTTCGCTATCGCTTGGGGTGTGACAGAAGTTAGGGTGAACCAAAAGGATACCCGTCTAATACCTGATAAAATGGTTTCAATGACTGCAAGCAAGGTTGGTTTAGGTGAGGTAGCTTTCCATAGGTTCATCAAAAGTAACCAATTAGCAACTCAAAACCTTATTCTTTCACAAAAAATAACCTTTGTCCATAAGGTATGCTAGTCAAATGTGTTTTGGGGATTCATTAATTATATAGAAAAGTAAAGTAAATTATCCGAAGGTCTCCGGTTTGATCCGGAGCAGCAACACATTTTTTTTGTCACGAACAGCTTCTTGAGCAACTTCTCGAGCCTTTTGTTGGTTCATCGGTATTTTATTAATGTTGCTTAAATCGGTTTATCCAACAACGATATGTTTGTTTAATGATGGCCTAAAGCGTTATTAATTTTTAAAGCTAAATGACAACATTTTTTTTCATATTGGTTATCAAAAAGTGCTGGGAGATTGTAACAACTAAACATTACACGACTTACTTTTTTAGCAAAAAAAAAATGAAACATGCAACGAATTGTTTGCTACTAATTATTGATTGTTGTGGTCCATGTAGGTCCTGCCCATTAATGGTTGACATATAGGCTGCAGGTTACTGGCACTTGAGTGGATAAGTTCAAGGCATTTTGGACGGAATTTACTTTACTTATTAAGCGAGTCAAATGGGTAAAAAAATCACACAAATTATATTTATCTAGACACACTAATTATTACCAATGAGCTTATATCTTAGTGGTACCTATTACCAATGAAGTTCATTGTCCACATGTGAAGTTGTAGTGGCGCGGGTTTGACCTTTGTGGTGCCCAGATCACGTGGATGGTGTGCAGAGGTAATTTGCCGGCATCATAACCCTTGTGGGGTGGGATGAGGTATCCTGTGAGGTACTAGGGACAAAGTTTCTTGTGAGGTATCCTGTGTTGTTTCAAATTTGTTATTAGCATATTTACGAAGCATTCACTTTTAACTAATTGGATTGGTTGATAATATACTAAAATAAACAAATTGAGTTGTAAAATTAATGTACTTAAGGATGTTTTATTGTTGATTTTTGCTTTGAAGCTGATTGACTCTGAAATTTTATGAGTTTCTGCAATTTTCCTTTTGGAAGCCCAAAGTCTATCAATTTATAGTCATTCCCTATCTTTTAGTTGTACGACCTGCACTTTGTTGGCCTGTTATGCAAGAGAAGTTAATCTTTATTTTTGTAATTTAGAGTTTAGACAAAATAAGTTTGTTTAATTGTGGGCTATTAGAGTTCCAAGTAGCTTCAGATTTGAAGTGTTTGTTGTTTAGTTTTTTTATTAGTTTTTAGAAGAATTTGTATTTTTCTGTTCTCTGAGATATTGAAACATATATGATGTGTGCTAATTAGCTTAGCTGGTTGTTCTATTAGTAATAGTCAATAAGTCAACGGTTAGTTGGATTAGTTGTATGTTAGTTTAGTTAGTTGAGTGTTTTGGGTAATAGAATAGGGCATCTTTGAAAAGTAATAACAACTTCTATCTCTGTCTATCATCAACTGCCATTAACAACCTTTCGGAAGCTCTTTCAGTTTTGAGCATCCCTGAGTGTTAATTAGCTTGTCTATTGTTAATCAGTCACAAGCTTGTTCAAATTCAACCCTTATCAATATATAACGAAATAGTCAACATATTGATACTTGAAGACCCAAGATGTGAAGATTTTTTTTCGGTGTAGAATTCTGGAACCAACTTATAGATGTAGAAGAATTCTCTGATATGAAGATTTTTTTTACCAAAGATATATATGGGTAGCTACTCTCAATGTAATATACACTTGATTGTGAAGTTATGACGACATTAGGATCCTATGAATTGTGTGAAAATAGGATGCCAAAAGTTTTAAACCTGACAATGATTTAGTAAGCATCAGACATTTTAACTGTACAGTTTGTAGTTTGTAGGTGGGTAACTAAATAGTGGAGAATGGATCCTAAGTGGCATTTAATGTCATTAGTACTATAGACAGTTTAGTTTTTTATATTCTACACCTTGTAGTGAAGCCATTATTTACATGGGGAATGCATATAAGGGAAAAGAAATGTATATATTTTTCGTTTTGTCTGGAAAAAATGTAAGGTGTATTCAAATGCACTTTTTTTATATGCTAGGCTAAATTGTACTTTTCGTCCTTTATGTTTCAGGGTTTCTGCAGGCGCTATCTTTTAAGTTAAAAAATTACACTCTATGTCCTTTATGTTTACAACCTATAACGGGCGGTGTCCTTTCTCATAAACCCATTTATCTTTTAATGTTAAAACCCTTTGTATCTCTCAACTTCAAACCTGAGGGACCTTTTATGTAAAAAAGTGAAACATTCAACCCCCCCCCCCCTTTCGTTTTTCCTGTCACCGGAATAAATTCCGGCCGGCCTCGTTCACCTCTCCGGCGCTGTCATCCACTCCGCCACACACACTATCCACGACGCAAACCAACTCACCACTCTTTTCCATCCTTCTCACCCCCACACGACTCTCCCTCTCCCTGTTTCCTGCTGCCGACGAAGACCACCGGCGCCGCCTCCCTGGCTGGCCGCCGGGTGACGTAGCTCCCTTCTCCGGCCGAACCCCAACACCGTTCAAAAAATTACGAAAATGACACCACGTTTTTTTTTACTTTTTCATGTCTTTCGTACGTTTTGTACGATAAGGCTATTTGTACAGGATCTTTACCCTATATATGTGTGTGTGTGTGTGGCAATTAGGCTATCCGGGGCATAAGCAAGAGGGAGTGGGTGTGAGTTGTCGCGGGGACACACCGCCAGCCAACCCCTTTCACAGCGTGGGGGAAGTCCTTTTCAGTGGACATCCACCGCATTGGAATTGAAGGTTGAAACTTGTTTGTTAATCTTCCATTGGACCAACACATCATAGTATTATACACATCCCTTATGAGGGATACACCCTTTATGTTTTTGAGCAAGATGGGAGTTAGAGAGGGAAATGACATGACATCAAATGATTGGGTTAAAATTTTTTCCCCTCACTTCATTAGGGTGCACCCCTTTCACCTTTATAGAGGAAAAACCCACGTGAGTTCAAAAAACTCAAGAAACCCAATCCATGGACATAATTTGGCAACATGTTACAATATTTTTTGAATTCTAACATGTAACACTTTTGTTAAGAGAGAAAAAGTTCATATGTTATACATTTCTCGCCGCTTACATACCAAAAGTACCGATCCTGAAAATCGTCAAAATTGGATACCAGTACTAAAAATGTTTGGTACGATACCGGTATTTGAAGGTAAAAATCGGTAAGACGTTGGTTCCATACCGAAACGAAAATACCAATCGTGAAAACACCAAATGCAACTAATTTGATCGAAAATGATTCAGTTTGAAAAATTCGATACAGTCTGTCCCAGAGAGAATAGGTCAAGTTAATAAATAAATATAAATAAATAATAATTCTAGATAAATAAATAAAGATTTTAATTTGAACGTGTATTTGGTAGATTCTAGAATGAGATAGATCCACCGGCCATCTACTTGTCCCCCCATCCATCTATATATAAACTCATCCTCAGGGTTTTTAATTCGCCCTCAACGTTCCTCTTCTTTGACTCCAGAATCTCCGGTATGAATATATCTATCTCTCTTATATTTATCATTTTAAATATCATAATTCGATTATTGTATCTGTAACGCCTTCAAATCTATACGTTTGGTGTATAATTTGATCTTACTACTCATGCTCGAAATTTGTAGGATTTCTAGTTACTTTTCCTTAGTTTCTCCCTCAATTTTTGTGATATAGGTTCGATTGTTGTATGCTTGTTGTCAGATTTCCACTTATATTATCGGAATTTGATCAAATTTTCTTGATTAGTGTTTTAATGGCAACTGTTATGTGATAAGCTTTATATGTAATTTCAGTATATGTAGTTTGCAATTCGTTAGGGTTTCCAGTTGTCTGTTAGTTATTTTGAAACGTGTGATTTTGAGTTTACTGTTTTTGTAACTGTCACGTGATTAATTTTATCTTATGTGTGAATCATAGCGAATTTTTGTCATTTTCTTTTATTTTTTTGGTAAATATACATATGAAATATTTCAAAAAATTTCCTCGAGTGAATCGCTAAATGTGGAATAGCTTCCGCTATCTCATCGCTATTATAGGTATTAGGTAGTTTGTCGCAATCGTCCGCTATTCGCTATTGACAACGATGTGCGTGATATTTGCACTTTTTTTGAGGCTTTTTTTTTGTGAAGTATCAAATTACTTTCAGAGTCCCCTTTAAGATAAGTGATAGACTTTGTTAACATATTTGTTTCCGTAGAATAGTTTCATGTACTCATTTGTTTGATGTGTGTTTTCGTCTTGAATTAACACCGTATCTTGAAACCTTGATCTGTTTCAAAGATCTATGCTTCAGTTGCAACTGATTTGTGAAGAGTTTGACGTGTTATCTGATCATATCATATGTGGATATTATTTGGGCCTTTTCATATTTATGTGCAAGTGGTTAAAGTCTTCTATAGCTTTATATGCTCTTTTCGTTTCTGTTAAATTCGGAGACCAGGAGTGATATGCCATTAAGAATGTGATTTCCTTTTAGACTAGCATCACTTTAAGATCTTCTCTTAAGATGTTTTAGCATTAAGAAAACGAGTGAGTGCATTTGGAAAATGGACTTACATTTTGCATGATTCGGTATAGTTGCAAACATGTTAAAAAATTTGAAAGCTGAAAACATTCCTGTGGCATAGGATATAGGTGGTCAAATAATGGTCGGAAAATGCCCCGTTCTTGTGTTGAATATCCGTTCAAGTTTTCATGTTTTCTTTGAAGATTCATTTATCTTTAGCGGAAAGGTTTTATTGTCCATTGTTAGAAAAATGCTAATTAATATTTCATACCAGGTTTGCATATAAGACATTATATGCTCGAATTTAAAAGTTTCTTTGTATTTAGTTTATAAAAAATGTGGGATTACAATGGTATCTTACAGGACATGATTAGAGCAACTGTAGCTTCAATAAGAACAAAAAGTCGCATAGAATTGTTAACGCTTGAATAGCATTATATGTCTGCATGATTCGCATCTCTTGAAATATCATTTGTTTTTAAATGTAAATCATTGTCTTTTTGTCTGCTAATGCATTCCTCGTTTGTGTAACAGAGCTCGCTATCAATAATTTAGTGAAGACCTTGCGCAGAAGAAGAAATTTTTAGCATCCAAAACTTCTGTTTGTAAATTTGCACGATGGCTGAGGTACAAACAACTCTTTTAAAGGGAATATTTATGAATTCACAGCTTTCAGTTTGTATCGCACTTTTGTCTGTTTGCGTCTAGTTTTATAATTTAGGATATTAAATAACCACTTTAAAATTCCATCAACAGGAGGGCTATAAGGTGACTTTGCATGCATATGATTTAAGCGGAGGCCTTGCTCGCCAACTCTCCATGTCCTTCCTCGGGAAGGCTATTGAAGCTATATGGTAACACATGACTTTTATTTCTACCTTGGGTGTCGTGCCTAAATGGGTCGGACCAATCCGCATTTGCCATCTTTTTTCATTTGTTTTGTTTTAAATGGTGTTTTGCATGAAGTATCAAGGGCTTTTTCATTCATTCTGATTCAGTCATTGCACTCCTTTTTGGTGCATGGGAGTCATTGAAAGACTACCGTGTGTCATGGTTGGGTCATTTTGTATGCAAAAAAGCCCTTGTTTAATTTTTTTATAGAAAATTTCTATGAAAAAGTACAAGGACCAATTGGGACAAATCTGGTTTAAAACCCATGTTATAAATGTAAAAATATGATTTTCTTTACATAAAACAAGTTACGAGTTTTGATTATTTTGACCTACTTAGGCCTGCAAACGAACTGAACGGTTCATTTAACTTTAACTGAACACGAACACGAACACAAACATATAATCATACAAATTTTTTGTTCGTGTTCGTTCATTAAGAAAATGGGCATGTTCGTGTTCGTTTATGTTTGTTCATTTAAAACCTAAACGAGCAGTTCACAAATGTAGACGAACATAAAAAAACAAAATTAAACGAACATAATTTAACAAACTTAAAACAACCCAAATGAACATAGAAGACCAAACGTAAACGGGCATCAAGTAGCTTTTTTTTTATATAAGTTATTGATTATTTACGATAAGTTCTATTGGAAAGCCCGTTTTTTATTACGGGAAAGCCCAATTATCAATTAGTTACATGTATATAAGTACTAGAAAGCCTCTTTTATGTTTATATTAATATGACTCCATGTATTTATTATTTTTTTTTGAACGGCAAATTTGGATCACTGACGACCACTGGATATCATCGTTCCACCAGAGGAACCACCCGATCATATCCATCTCCACTAGGCATAATGCCACACCAATTCAGGAGGAAACCCAATAAACGTGGGAAAACCCCCCTTGTGGGAATTGAACCCGACCTAGTATAAAAACAAACATGTTTGTTTGGTTACTAAATAAACGAACTTCCCGCCGAACAAGTTCACGAATAGTTCATGAACGTTCGGTTCGTTTACGGCCTAGATCTACCTGACCCATTCAACCTGTTTTTTAGCCAACTTTATGAAGTTCTGCCTGTTCGACCTGTTAGAAGTGAATTATGATACCAAGCCTATACCCATAATGGGCTGAAATGTCACCTATCACTGTGACATGTCTAATTAACAATATGTTCTAAAACACAGGCACACAGGTGTGGTGGTATACGGCACAGAGTACTATTTTGGGAATGGTATCCAACAAATTCCCGCTGGAACAGCACCATACGGAACCCCACTCCGAGTGACTGATATTGGCGTCACACACGTCCCAAAAGATATGTTTGATATGTATTTACAGGAGATAAGCCCACGCTACACGCAAGAAACCTACAGTTTAATGTCACACAACTGCAACAATTTTAGCAACGAGTCGCACAGTTTTTGGTGGGTGCCTCCATACCCGATGACATCCTCAACCTCCCTAACGAAGTCATGAGCAGCCCAATGGGCGCCCTTATAAGTATGTTTCTTATCTTGCAAGCCTTTGTGTTATCCACCCGTTTGACCTGTTACATATAATATTACGCTATGTATTGCAGTGCCTATGATTCAGAATCTCGAGACCACATTACGGGCAGGTGCGGTCCCACAAGCTCCACAGTTTAGGCCATCTCCGGTTACTTCAACTCCTCAAGTATCAAAGAAGGTTGACACGTCATCAGAAAGCAAGGCGAATGCTAGTGCGACCAGTGGTGATACAAAATCAAAAACCGAAGACGTGGTCCCACCTGCAGTTGTGCCAGCTGGAACATCACAAGAGAAACCGGTGGTGGATCCTCTTGGAAATGCAAGGAACAAAGTGCAAGAAGAGATTGGAAAAGAGTTTGCTGCCATTATGGCGAGTGGTACCCTTCGTGCCAGCGAGGCTGCAGCGCTGGCGACGAAGAAGGTGATGCAGAAATACGGACACATGAGTGCTGCACAAAGCTGACAGGTTTTGTACTCTATTTTTTATGTAGATCTTTCATTGGACGTCCCATTTAAGAACGGTAACTTGTATGTGATGAAAGATGAATAAATTTATTCAAACGATTATTCGACATACACAGGTCACAGAACGGATGTTGGTGTGTGATATCGTTTCTGGCTAATGTTCAAGTTTGTTAGCTATCGGGTTTAATTCTAGCACGACTTGAGATATGGTGCAAATGCGATTTGAATCTTAATCGCGTTTATTATTTTGTTTGACCTGTTTAATAAACATGTCGTGCCTGTTACTACGTTTTAGTTAAATAGGATCAGTTTTAACTATTATGACTGATTAAGTGCTTGTGGGCGATGAGCTAAAATCTATATCGGGCGATTCGACCATTTCTTTTGGGAATACATGATGTGTTGTAGTTTATTGGCAACATCATTTTATATCGCTCAATATTTATAGAACTGTCTTTTTTTCTATGTATTAGCCCGACCAGTTAAAAAAATAACCGGTTAAAGTAATAACTGGTTAAAGCATTAACCGATTAAAGTCAAAAAGTCAAATTAACCGGTATAACTGGTTAACCGAACCGGGTATTAAAATTAACCGATTTGTGCACCTCTAGTCATAATCAATTTAAAAAACAAAGAACCTTTATTACACCCAACTAATTAGTCAAATACTGAAAAATGTTTTTATTTAAATATTAATAAAAGACTACATGTTTTTATCTAAATATTAATATTAATAAAAGACTACAATTAATGTCATGTGTCATTTTTTACTTCATAATTATTAAAAAAATTAATAAATAAATATCTGTATTGAAAATAAATTTCTAAAATATTTATTGACTTTAAAAAATAATAGTTATCTTCTCCTTCACCTTTCTTAAAAAATTAACAATAAATATTTGTATTAAAATAAATTCCTAAAATATTTATTTGATTTATTGAACTATTAAGAATAACTAGAATAATAGTTATCTTCCCCTTCACCTTTGCAGCGAGACCGTTAATGCCGAACAAAAAGTAAATATAAAAGTGAAGAATCATGCACGAACATTACGGTGTGTTAACTTGCAAAAATAGACTGAAAAACTAAAACCTAGAAAAGAATAATTAAGTCGGTTAGGACCTGCGAGTTTCAAGGGAGATTGTTAAACCTAAAAATATTGACGTAAAAACCTTGAACCACACACGCGTATTGTAGTTGTTAACTCGCAAAATCTAGAACGAATTGTAAAACGACAAACTTTTAAAAGATGTAAGTACATAAGACCAAAGTTGAAGTGGAAAAATGTTGATGGTTAAAAATAAAAAAATTTTTGTGACAACTATATAAAAAATGAGTGCTATAGGTTTAAAGGTGTAAACAACAAACGATGAGGTTATGAAATAAATGAAAAAGGTTAAAAGGGTAAAATAAAAAAAAAGTATAAGGATTAAAACAAAAGGAAAAGAAATAGCCGTTTATGTGAGTAGAGAAATTTTTATGAATTAATATAGGGATAATAGTGATATGTGACGTGAATTTATAATTAAATAACATAGCTATTCAAAATACCAATTAATTCTCCTAAAAAATAGCGTGAGGGGTATCTTTAATAAAAATATTAAATAATATATAATAATAAATAATAAATAAACAACTTGGTGCTGAAGAAGGGAAGGTACTCAAGTACATATTTGTAATAAGACTTATGTTTTTTTCTAATGAAATCAATATGTCCAATAATGATTTTTTAGTATTTGAATCTGATTTAGCTATTCCTTTTTAGATTGTAATGGGTTCGTAGTAAAAGATTGATTACATCGCTTTTCTAACTGAAAGGTGCAAGATGCAAATTTTGACATATAAAAAGTTGATTTGTGTAATTTTGTCTTTAGACTATATTAATAGTATTTGATATCACCCATACACGAAATAAATATTAACATATTATATATATGTATAATTATATATATGTATAATTTGTAACATTTCTACGCTATACGCTATGCAACTTGTACCACATGCATTGTGAATTTTATCAGTTTTTTTGGCTTCTAGGCACAAAGTCACAAAACCAAACAGAACACGTTTCTCCAGGCTTGACACTTTTGCGTGATGAACGGTGGTCACCGGGAACGACAACAACCGACGATCCCACAGTGGCGACGGACATCCTGATGGTGGCGGTTTACAACGGTGGTAGTGGTAGGGGCGTAGCTGACGGCAGGGGTATCCGGCGGGATTCCGGCACCCAGATAAGCTATATAAAACATTAAAAAAACCTGCAATCTTTTCTTTGATAACAGTCTCCGGCCACTTATACGTAAGTGTTTATAATCTGTTTTTCCGATCTTGATATGTTGATTTTGTTGATTTTTACCGATTTTTTTACAGGTTTGTTGCAGATCGGATGCTTGATTTAACGTTCGAGAGTCGTTTCAACAAGATTTTGAAGCGTGAGTACTGAATTTATGTTTTGTGATTGTAATTGATGGATGTGATGTGTGTGTGTGTGAATGTGTGTATAGATGTACGTATGAATGTTTTTGTGAGGCTAGGGTTTATAATTTTCTGGTGAATTTTTAAGTTTTTTTTTATGGTTTTTGTAAGGCTAGAGTTAATAATTTTCTGGTGGAATTTTTAGGTTTTTTATTCCGATTTTTGTGAGGCTAGGGTGTAGTAATGTTCATTCTAAAGATGCCATCATGTATGCTGGGAATGATGTTTGGGCTCAAGCAAGAGCAAAAGCTTCTTTTATTGTTTCAGCCAAACAAAGCAAGTTGAAGGAGGCAAGAGTAGTGTGTGTATGATATGAATGAAAGAAAGAAAGAAAGAAAGAAAGCTACCAGGCTGTTTACTTCTTTTGTTTCTCTTTTTTTCCCAGCTTGTTTGAAATATTATGTTAATCAGCATTTTTATGACCAAGGGTGTGCTTGTGTTGAGGCTTAGAAAATGGGAATCATAGTAGGGATATAGTTTAAAGTTATACAATCTCATCACTGATAATTTTTATCAACAACACACACCTTAACTTTTTTTTTTTGGTATTTTGTCTTATGCAAACAACCTACATGAGCTTTGGGCTTTGCTGAACTTTTATTGCTTGAGATTTCAATTCGGCCAACATTTCGATGCATGGTTTCAAGTTTGTGGTGAAAATTATCAAGAGGAGCCGAGGAGGTTGTTCAATAGCTTCACATGGGGTCTGGAGTCAAGCGTTATAGTGTTTTATATTCTTATTTTCAACCTTGCCACGTGTATGCACTTGGCGACTTCTTCTACGTATCTCGATTAGTTGGAAAGAGGAGTATAAAAGAGGGTTTAGATATAAAAGGGGACCAGACCACTCCTCCGGCAGCCTCCCTTGCCGACGTCAACCTTGAAGACAGTCCAAACGATTGTGATGAATGGTGGTTATAGCTCGCGACAATGGGCGGTGGCGTCTCTTGGGTTCCGGCTGTTGAACCTGGCAACGACCACAACCGACGTAATTCCGGTTGTGTTTTGGTTAACAGAAATTCGGAAGGTAAAGTCTGAAATAATTAGTTCTCTTGTGCAGCGCTGGGGTTTTCTTCGTATTTTATGAAACTGGTTGATGCTTCTGCTGATGATATGATGCATGTATGCATGTTTTTGTTGATACTTTATTTTTATAAATTATAATGATAGTTTGCTGTAAGTTATTTTGGTATAAGCTAATAATTTGATTGCTAAATAACAAAGTGAGTGTGATTGATCGGTTCTTCTATTTCCTGACTTTTCTAATGTGGAATTTGAAGTTTCTTGCAATAGTGGATGTGATTATGTTTGTTTGATGTTACTGCATAGAATATTGTCTTCCGTCTCCGTACCTTTTTGTGCTTCTTGTTTTTTGGGTTGTTGATTTTTTACATTTTTGGTTCTCTGTCATGGCTTATGTGGGTTGTTGATTAATTGTGATTAATACATTTCTGAGGCTGAAGAAATGTATCTTGATCCCTGTTGTTAGTGGCTATCGATTTCTAAACATATAGGTAAGTGAATTTCCAAGCCCGACTTAGGTGTATTGATTCTAATTAGCTTGATGGTTTGGTTTCTTGCTACATCAGCCAACTGTTTAATGAAATGCTTGAATGAACTTTAAATCTTGGTTTTGCGTCCCTTTTTCTCACTCTGATCTGATCTGATCATTATATAAGTATAGAGATCGACTTTTTCCCACTTCTGATTTGATTTAATCATTATATAAGTATAGAGATTGATTTCATTGGTTTTGTTTTTTTTCTTATAAAGGCAAAGTAAACCTACGAGGTAACACACTTATCATGTGGTTTAATATTTAAGCTGAAAAACAAACTAGATCCAGCAAGAAAAGAAATCATGCGACACTTATTTAGTAATCTTAATTTCATATATGCAGTTCACGTTATGGATGATTATTTGAACTATCTTTAATTAAGTATAGGATATTGATTAATATTCTTGACTACGGTTAGCTGTGCTGCATTGTAGTGTTCATTCTTGGTAAGTGCTCTCTTCTATTATGAAGTATTTGTTTGATGTAGATTTATATATATATATATATATATATATATATATATAATATATTTATATATTTATATAATATATTTGACATAATAGAATAATGTATTACATCATTGGTACTTCATGAATCCACAATGCTAAAAGAAAACCCCTGGTTTCTAATACTATGTAGTCAAAGGCAAGCGCCTGGTGCACCTGGGTGCCCCTAATAGGCGAAAGGTGACCTTTGTGATGGGCACAAGTGAGGCGGTGCTCGCGAGTCAAGTGCCTTGGTATTTTCCAGGTGCAAAACCAGCCTAAAACGGCTTGCGCAGGCCAAAATCAGGCTGAATGTGATTTGTGTACAAAACATGTATGCTTCCCTGTTAATATAACAATTCAGTTTCGCGCCGCAACACGCGAGGGCTAAATCCTAGTTATTAATATATATATAACAATTCTGGAAACACTACTACAATTTTCCCAGTTTTGTCATTTAATGTGTTTTTTTAAGCCGAAGTTTCTTTCATAGCCCTTTTACTTTAAGGAAATTAACTTTACCCGCTCTACTTTTGGTTGACACCCCTTGCAATTTAGTCGGTTTAGTTTCCCCCTACACTTCAGTTTAATCTTTGTTTACACCCTTGCAATTTAGTTGAATCGTTTTAAGTCAACGTTCTACGTGAGTTATTTTTATCTATGTTTCGACGTTAATTTTCGTAATGTTGTTTTTAGACCGACCGGTTGTTTTTAAAGTTTTGAAAATCGTTGGTTTTTTAAACGCATGGAGCTCATCTCCAAATACACCATTGCGATGTGTTTTTTTATTTACAATTAAACCAATCTGAT
The DNA here is from genome assembly GCA_947069175.1 of Scalesia atractyloides. Classification (NCBI taxonomy): domain Eukaryota; kingdom Viridiplantae; phylum Streptophyta; class Magnoliopsida; order Asterales; family Asteraceae; genus Scalesia; species Scalesia atractyloides. The sequence goes on along the minus strand of CAMTDV010000017.1, from coordinate 95,006,545 downwards.
GTAATGCGCGGTCTTCGTGTTTATCTTTATATACATTTTGGTGTAATTTTGTTCGAATAACTTGGATTTTGTATACAATGACATAACTTTTTCGTGATTTTCAAAAAGACCGTAACTGTGTGGCCTTTTATTGTCACGTTCGCGATTTGTTTATTTTTATTTACATTTTGAACCCGCCGTGAATCGCGAATGTGTAAGACCCTTAGTTAGTAAATCGAAATTTTAAGAAAATTTCGCATATAAAAGAGTTTATATGCGATTACACGTCCGTACTATAATCCGAGTCTTATAAAACTTCTCAAAAAGTTAAAACATTTCAATATATTAGCGTCGTTTAGTTTCATAATGACTAAACAAATTGTGGAAGCTTGAACTTTGATCGTGTTCGGTTCTTCGTTGAGCTTGATCGTCCTCCGGTGCTTCAATCAATTTCCTATATTTCATAAATTATGAAATATGTTACTGTTAGGAAGTTTATAACGTAACTAATCGAACCCGAAAGCTCAAATAACACTAAACAACATTTTGGCATTTTACCCGCCGTAAGCTACGGCTAGCAAGAAATAATATCAATTGTATTGAAAACCCACATCTTTGTATCAACACATACTATTGATTTACATTCGACATATTACAACCCATGTTTACTCTTGCATATAGCAGTTCAATATTTGCATATACATACTTGAATATTTAGATTTGCATACAACAACTCAATATTTGCATGTACATACTTTTTATTCATATTTGCATACAACAGCTCAATATTTGCATACTGCAGCTCGTTATTTGCATGTACATACTTTTATATTCAGATTTGCATACAGCAGCCCATTATTTGCGTATACATACTTTTATATTTAGTTTTGTACACAGCAGCTCAATATTTGCATACAGCAGCTCATCAGCCCTTTTTCTAGTTTACCGTTTTTATTACGAAAACTTCCGTAACTTATTCGTTTTTCATCCGTTTTACTTGAAACTTGTTTCTAAATGTCCGTAATATGTTTACCTACATATTTAACCAGAAATCCCAAACCCGGATTCATAATTTTTATGAATTATGCAACCTTTACCCGGTTTATGCCCATATTCATTTTGACCCATTATGGACTTCAAGCACTTAACCTTAAATCGTCCATAACATTTTCACGCCTTTCATTTCACATTAAAAACTATCATTTATCTATTACCTCGACTTCGTTTATGATGGTTTCTCATAGGATAACCATAATATTCTAAATTTACCACTCGGTTCGGCTATTTACGAAAATGACCCGTTAGGAGGCATTAAACCAAAAGGATTTATGCTTTTCACTTTTACACTACCGAAATGGGTCTACTAAATTATAAAATTCATTTTTAAACTACCCTTGAGGGTCGTTTGCTTGTTTTATCATTAGGGGGCGTTTTGGTCAAATTTAGCCCTTTTTTTCGACGAAGGACTTTCAATAACATATTTTTGACCGAATGTGCTCATTTTAACCATAATCTATTTAAAATCATTATGTTCCTACAAACATAATGTCTACAATTTAAATTATTAGATTTACCTTATTTTAGGTATTCCAATGTTCGTTCATGACTCGTTTAACTCTCGTCGGACCTCAAGTCCTCAATGCGAGTTTGACCCATTACACATACCTGGCTCGGGTCAAAGTATTGACCCGTTTTAATACCTCATCATATATTTTCTAATCAATAACAGCGGCGTTTCACGCGCTATTCGTTCCTGTGGGCATAAAAACTCAACAACAACATTAATCACTAATGTCAAATGGTGATATCATCACCTTTTGACCCGTTTAGTTCATCGTGAGATGATATTTATTTACCATCTCATCCGTGTACCCGTTCCGGTTTACACTGTATTATCATATTGCTTAAAATCATTTCTTAATTCTTTTGACTCGTCATGTTTTACGCTGTAGAGCGTCTTTTCAAGAACAATTGTTTGTCTGTTAGCTCGTAGCCAATTACCATATTACCCTTTTTCTCATTATGGTTTACCCTATAATATGTCTTTTCTCCAAACTCATTGTTTATTCGGTCTATACGAGACGAACTACCGTTTTATCCCTTTTACTTATTCCGACCCGTATCGTGTCGCGCCGGATTACCTTGATTAAATTACCGTTTTATCATAATTATAACAACTACAACAAGTAGATGATCTAGTAGAAAGGTGTAAGCTTTACTTACCTTGCATCCGATTATGTTTCTTTCCCGTACTTGATCCGTTTGACCCGCTTCTTCCCAGGTTTCCACCTAGCTTGTCAAGAGTCAAACTATAATGCAACATCCACAAGATGGTTATATTAGTCTCAAAGCTATGACCACCACCCTTATGGACTTTTAGATCATATTTCGCATTCGATTCTATTATAGGCCCCGCTTAACACTCATGAATGCATTAACAATTCAACTAAAACTCATTTGGGTATTTCATCGAACACCTTACGTGCATAATTTTTAAACCACTCTTATTAGGTCAAATTGTCATCATCCTACTACCTCATTACAATTCAACATTCCATACTTCATGTAACAACCAATTAACATGTAATTTCAGTTGTTATAAGCAAATACATAAACTTTGACCATCATAATCATGGGTTCAACTCTAATGTTAAAACCCAATTCTAGTCACTTATGAACATTTGACAAAATTCCTAATTTGTTCAAGTAGTTCATACATGTGAGTTAGTATGTGTTTACAAACACTCATATATCATCGATTTCATCATATAATAAAAAACCCACTTCATATCATATATGAACACTTATTCAAATCATAAAATTGTTCATGTATTTCATCCATACAAGCACGTATGTTGGTCATGAACACTACAACATCATCATATTATCAAAATATTGAACTAAAGGTTACTACCTTCAAGTTCATTCACATATTTGTCATTACCAAAACACAAATTACCACATACCTTATGATCTCCAAGCTTAGATGATCACAAATATGTTCATGCATATGATTTGGCCCTAATTCACCCTTCAATTTGATGATTTTTGTGGATTAGGTTAAGATGGGGTTTCCCCCCTCTTTCTCTGCTCCTGTACGACACACACACACACTTGGTGTGTGTTGTGTTTTATTATTTTTTTATTAAATCCAAGTTATAGGTTTTCCCCTTTTGGTCCCTCAAGTTTACATATATATATATATATATATATATTATTAATAGGGCTATTACCCATTGTTTATTAACTATATACAAGTTACTAACTAGGTTAATTTGTTCCTAATTATTTTGTTTACGATTCCACTTTTACCGCTAACGGCACTTTACTCGTTATTTAATATTAAGTGGTTCGATTACCAAACCCGTTTTTGGGGTGTTACAGAATAATAACCCACTAGTTTATAAGATAAATATAAAACTATTTGTACTTTTAAACAAAGAAGTTTCAACAATAACCGATTATTATTACCTCAACTTTTATTCCTATTAATATTTTATTATTATAATTAATATTAAACATATTTTTATTTCATAACTTTTTAAGTACGACATTTTCTAAGATTATGACGTGTGTATTTTTATCTACGTGACATAAACTTTTTCGAAACTGGTTTATACGAGGTTATGTGATAAGCAATCAAAGTACAAATGTATATGTTATCAAATCTACCTCACATTTACTTTATATTGCATCATTTACCCTTTTCGTTATTTTATTATATGTTGTTGCAATGTGCTTATATTTATTAACGTTTGATAAAAAAATGTTTAAAATCGAATTGGTCAAATATAATTGATTTTTTTGTTACTTAATCATGTGATAAACCGAACCAACACCGCCCAAACAACCTTGTAGCGGTATAGAATATCTTTTAGTGTCACTATCATAACATTACCATGATGAACCAAATTGATACCGTCCCAATAATATCGGTACCACATCGATTCTGATCGAACAACACCACTACCGGTATCAATAATATTTTAGTTGCTACAGCCGCTACCGTAATGAACCGAATCGATACCAACCAAATTTCTGCCTCAACATGCAAAAAATTGTAGGCCATTGTTACACGTGTAATAGAATATTACAGTCACATTTGCAACATGTGTAACATTTAAACGACATTTTGTTACACATGTGTAACAATTATCTACAAATTTAATATATATTATATAAATAATTTTTTTTTATTATATAATATGATTTTCACGGATGCTTTTCTCAAGTCAAATAGGTTTTCGTTTTATTCATTCTCTATATAATGTTAGGGTGATTTTAAAAATAGATTATATGAAGTATATTCTGATAAATAAGTTAAATGAGCCTTTATATGTAAATAAGATAATGATAACTTTATCATGGTTGGGAAAAAAACTTTTATCACAGTTGAAAAAGATTATAACCTCAAGCCATCCTTTTAAGCTTCATTTACATCCTACCACCTTAAGGGTGTAAAAATCTACAATTTTTAATTTCCTTCTTCCCCTCTCTCCATCTATTGGATGACATTTGTGACAACTCGTAATTTTCGAGGTTAGGACTGTTCGTTTTCATATTTATTAATCGAGTCTCATATCGTGTTGAACCGACCTGAACCGTTTGAAGCAAAGTACATGCCTCGCTTGTTGATCCAACCCATTCGCGAACTCGAAACTATGAGCCGACAATTGATTTATACATTATTTTAGTTAAGTGCATTAATTATACTTTTATTATTAATTGGTTTAAATAAAAAAAACATATGTATACTTAACTAAAATAAAAGATCGTACATGCATGTATGGTTACATTTCATTGTTTCAAAATTCAGCCCACTTTCTCTTATAGCCTTGGTGTACGGCTCAATCTCATAACCCCCAATCCCTTATTGCGTTTTTTTTTAGTAGCAGCCCAACAGCCTCATCGATTGAGACCCACACATAATTAATCCCAAACTGCCCCACCCAAGTCCCCACTTTTTAATGCATCACGTAACATGCAGCTTATATTATCTCAAAACCCTACAACATTAAACCTAGATCATGACTTTTGCCTTCCCTACTCCTTTCCTGTGTGAACGCTAGCAAGGCATAAATAATCCAAGGTTCGTTCCGTTCGCAAGCTCTAGCGATTCATCACCTCTTCTAAAATCGGTAACGTGTCTAACTATTGTAATAATTATACTAATTATCCATGATCATGGTTGTGTTTGTATTTGTTCTTGATTGCCTTGATGTTTGTAATGTTAACTTTTAGTGTAGGAGGCATGAGAGCCATGTATGGCGTTTGGTTTTATTGTTAGTTCCTTTGAGTTCATGCAAGATCGGATGCGTTATCCTTTGTTTATAATCTGCTTTTTCTGTGGTGTTAATGAACTTGATGTTTATGATAAATCTGAAATAACTAACTTATAACCTGCTGTGAATGTTTGATTATGTTCCTATAATCGCTAAAACATGTCAAGTAAACTCGAAAACTCGTTTTATGTCACCAAGAGCTGAAACATGAAATCTGTCCAACGAATTCAGCCAACTTCAGTTGGCTGTAACCGGGTCAAACTTTATGAAAAACTGATGCTTCTTGAGGAAATACCTTTCAAACCCAACTGGAATCACATTTTTTTGACGTCGTTTGGTATTTTAAATGATTTATTTCGTGTCAAAGGTTCAGGCTGCGTTTTTTCGTCAGAATTTGCAGCCCATTACGAGAGACATAACTCAATGTAGGAATGGAGTTATGATCTGAAATTTTTAGCGTAAGTACTTCCAGGTGATTCCAAAAATCTTCAACTGGAATTACGTCAATCGGATAACCGATGATTTTTAAATGAATTTTTCCGTGAGCTGCAGTCAGAAAGTGACGAATCTGATTGCTGCTTAGTAGAAGATTTTTTATAAATTTTGGTAAAGAGTTAGACTCTAAAATTTTAATACAATGGTCTCTGGTTCGATTGACACGTTCTGTAATTCTTCAGAACTATCCGGTGCCCGAACGGTCCCGATTAACGCACCGCAAGTTGTCCGAAAATACACTTAAAAGCTGAATTTTTGTGACAAGATTTATTATGTGATTTGTGACGAAAAGGTGGTCGCTATTTCGAATAGCGAACACTTTGCATGCATGTGTGTATGTATAATGTAATATTTACGTGCTACGTGTTAGATACGTGTAGGATCCGCGTCTCCGTGTGAGTTCACCCACTAACTTTTAATCGATAATCGTGTTAGGATGTGATTGACCCGTTCCACTCTGCATTTAATTCCGCTTTTTAACTGAGCAAACTAAGGTGAGTTCACTGTTCTTTTACAAGGATGCGTCCAGTGGGGACAAACAAACAAACCAATATCCCTGGAGGGGATACTTTGCAAACTTTTATCCCTGAAGGGGATGACTATTATTCCTTGGAGGAATACTTTGTTATAACTGTTTTGTTTAATTTCGATGTTGGATAGTACACTCAAATCATCTTACTACCAAACTAGTTGCTTGGAGGGCAACGGGGTATTAGTTGATAGTGCTATTAGGCTTGACAACCTCACACCGTACATGGATTTGGACGGGCGTGAACTAATGACCTTAACCACATGATCTCAATGTTGATAGGCATTGGGGAAGGGCAAACAAACTGACGTCACTGCGGTATCGAGTTTGAAGGGGTATGGTCCCAAAAACCGTGCGCCAATCAAGGAAACCATACCCATTAATAACTTCTAAAGAAACTGTGCGCAGACTTCTTTACCAAAATAAGATTTATTAGAACTTTACGCCAAATATCCAAGAGAAGAAAGCTTCATTTAACTACCTTGTGCGGGCTCGCGCAAGGTTCAAAGTTAATCTTGAAAACTTTCTTTGGATAAATGCTTCATTCAACTACCTTGCGCGGCTCGCGCAAGGTTCAAAGTTAAGCTTGAACATTCCTGTTTGATAATGCTTCATTTAACTGAGCCCGCGCAAGGTTCAAAGTTAATCTTGAACATTCTTGTCCGATAAATACTTCATTTAACTACCTTGCGCGGGCTCGCGCAAGGTTCAAAGTTAATCTTGAATATTCTTGTCTAATAATGCTTCATTTAACTACCTTGCGCGGGCTCGCGCAAGGTTCAAAGTTAATCTTGAACATTCTTGTCCGATAAATGCTTCATTTAACTACCTTGCGCGGGCTCGCGCAAGGTTCAAAGTTAACCTTGAACATTCTTGCTTGATAATGCTCCATGCGCAAACCTTGCGCATATATTTATATCAAAGCAAGCATCCACCAAACGTTGCGCCAAGCAGCAAGGAAAAGAAGGAAGATCAGTTAACTAACTTGTGCTTCTTGCGCAAGGAAACAGTAAATCCTGAAACTCCCCCTTAGCAAAATCCTTAACTTGGTGCAGAAGCAAGGGGAATCTTTTCAGTTGTAACAGAATGTACACGTGACGAATGATAGATGGATAACAGCTGTGAAACCTTCTAGAAGCCATTAACACCCAATCATGCAAGCATCTTTTCGGTTATAACCAATTGCCACATGGCAGCATCTGGACGGCTGAGGAAGATCATGGTGATGGCATGCTCACATTCATAAGATGTAGTGATCTCATGTTGACATGTGGTGCCTCCCTAACCGCTGATGAGCTCACGATCCGTGTGCATTAATAGATTGCCAACAAACGCAAACGGAATAACGAAAGATTCCGTTAGCGTTAACAATCTCTCTTTGGCGCCAAACACCGGCTATAAATAAGTAACTTGGAGTTCAAGGAAATGTATTCACGCTCAACTACTCTCTCACTTACAATACTTACTTCCGACTACCTGTACTTATTCTCACGCCGGAGGGTGGTCACGGAGAGAACCCCTCTTCTCCCCGTGGCGAGCTAACGGTGTTCGTTTTGCGGGATCAACCGAAGTATTGCTCCATTCAGCATGCATCGTGAAATCAAACGGAGGGTTAACCCTTTTATGCAGAGCCCATTCTATAGATCTACTTTGATTCCGGTCTAGTTGATCTAGGGTTTCTTCATTGGCGCCCACCGATTTCGATTCTCTCACCTTTCGTTTTGTTTCACTTGGATCTGCAGCGTCATGGCTGACGGATCATCGTTTCAAGGTCCTCGATCAGGGATTCGACGCGTTGTTATCGAACCTCAGGTCGACGGACAAATAGTTGAGGATTCTTCTGGCGAAGCTAATGCTCAGTATGATCCTAATCATGCGAGTATTCCTGTAACGCCGGCGGCTCCTCAGGTTGATGTTACGTCGAATTTACCACCTGGAGAGACTCCATTATCGTGGTTAATCAAATCTCAAGCGACTCTAAACGTTATGTATGCTCAGTTATGTGCCCAAACCGGAACTCCAGTTTTCAAGCTCCGGTTAGCGCTCCTCAGGTCCATGCTTCGCTGGCACCTCAAGTTTTGAGTTATAATACCCAAGGTCTTGCTCGTTCCCCTTCACGCATGCCTGAAGATGAAACAGAAATGCATTCTAAAACCAGGAATGATCTTGTTCATTCTGGTAATAGAAGACAAGAAGAGAACGTTCAGCGTCGTGCATCTGTCCACTCTCGTTTGGGCCCGCGATCTTCACAGAAACGGGACACCCAACACGACGAGCTTGATAGAACATATGAGGAAGTGGATAGTGCAAGTATTTTTAATCGAATATCTGCAGATCATGCTAGTTACAAGCCAAAGTACGCGCAGTATACAATCCGGAAGCTGAGCATAATTACAATTTGGTGTATCGCCCAACCGAAGCAGCTGAACAATCAAAGTTTACCAGAGAAATAGCATTGGCTCCGTTGGAGCGAGCGATATTACCATCCAACGTTGGAAAGTTTAATGGTTTGACCGATCCCGATGATCACATGCGCCACTTTACAGGCGCAGGGTTACTTGGGTGCTGGACACTGCCAATGTGGTGTCACTTATTTGTACAAACCCTTTTGGTTTGATAATTTGCCGCAGGTAAACTTTCCTCTTGGAATGACTTGAAAGAAAAATTTCTTACACACTTTAGTCAGCAAAGGCGATACGTGCGCGACTCCTCAGATGTAATGAACATCTGGCGGAGGGACGATGAAAGCCTCGAAGATTTTATAACACGTTACAATAAAGAGGTATTGGAGATTGGAGATGTCCATGAAGACCTTATACGCGCGCAGTTCAAGTATGCGGTAAGGTGCGACGAAATGATTAAAGTGTTGTCCGGTACAACTGGCCTTCCAAAAAACTGGGATAAATGGCGGCAGCCAAGGTTTACGCCCAGACTGAGCGCAACTTAAGTTCTAACCGGCCACCTCTACCTCAGAACCGTCCGCAAGACCTGAGTAGAGGTAGTCGCAAGTATAAGAGCAACTGGAAAGAGTCAAGTCAGAATTCGTTTTCTCCGTATTCACCAATTGATGCGCGGGCAATAATCAACAAGATAACAACTCAAAAAGCGATTAAACAGGAGAATAGAGAACGTCAGTGGACTCCCTTAACGAAATCTCCGGCTGAGGTTCTCAACACTGAGAATTATCAGTTTAAACAACCGCAACCAATGAAAAACAAAAAAGGGCAAGACCCAAATTTGTTCTGTGACTATCATAGAGACACCGGCCACACAACAGATAATTGCATCAGTCTGCGCACGGAGATTGAGAAAGCGTTAAAGAGTGGGAAGCTTACACATCTAGTCCAGAACGTGCGCAAAGAGATTAAGCATATTACGCGCGACAACGAAGGACCTAGCAACAAGAAAATGAAACAGCACGTTTCCATGATTCAAGGTGGGTCATCGCGCAAGCGTAGCCATCAACATTTTCAAAACAACACTTGGCGCGAACAGCAAGTCATTTTTCCTATCGTTCCAGGAGGTCCTCAAGAAGACCGGCTAGTAGTCATCACTGGTATCTTTGGGCATTACCAAACAGACTATATGTTTATAGATCCGGGTAGTTCCATGGATATCATGTATGAGCAGTGTTTTAAGCAACTAGATCCTGAGGATAAGGCACGCTTTGAACCAGTTGATTTTCCATTAACTGGGTTCTTCAATGAGGCTGTCTTTCCTCTAGGACAAATCCTCTTTCCTGTCATTTTATCTGATAGAAAATGCTCTCGAACGAGTAACGTCAACTTCATGGTGATGCCGGCAAATTCCCGTCACGATGTAATATTGGGACGCCGCACGCAGCGTGATTTTAGTATGATTACTTCTGCTCCGCATGCTGCTTGTGGTTTTCCGACACCAAATGGCGTAGCTATACTTTATGCACGGAAAGAAATTATGTCAATTTGAGGAACCAGTTATGAAGGCTAGCAAGACACTGCCAAACAATGAACCAGAAAAGTGGGTACTCAACAATAAGTACCCTGAGCAGACAATCCTATTAGGACCTGCAGTCAGTACTGAAATCCGCGCAAAGCTTAAATTACTGTTGTTTCGCAACAAAGACATTTTTGCCTGGACACCCGCCGACATGGTTGGTGTCCCGCGCGACGTTGCGGAACATTGCCTGAATGTATTTCCATCAGCAGAACCAGTTACGCAGAAAAAGCGCAGCCTCGGGTCAGAAAAGACAGCGGCAATGAACAAACAAGTCACCGAGTTATTAAATGCTGGTATTCTGCGCGAAGTCAAATACCACACCTGGGTGGCAAACCCGGTCATGGTAAAGAAACATAATGGCGGATGGCGGATGTGCGTAGATTTTAAAGATCTAAACAAGGCATGTCCGAAAGATTGTTATTCTCTTCCTGAGATTGACAAGAAGGTTGACTCATTAGCTTCCTTTCGCTGGAAATGTTTCCTAGATTGTTACAAAGGTTATCATCAATTCTTGATGAAAAAAGAAGACGAGGATAAAACTGCTTTTCGCACGGAGAAGGGCATTTTTTGTTATACCAAGATGCCTTTTGGTCTCCGCAATGCGGGAGCTACTTATCAAAGATTGATGGATACAGTGTTTGGAGATGACATTGGGAAAACTGTGGAAGTCTACATGGATGATTTGGTCATTATGAGTAATTCAGAAGACACTATGCTAGACAACATCCAAAGAACTTTTGATTCTCTACGCGAGGTAAATCTAAAGCTTAATCCCAGCAAATGCTCCTTCGGCATGGAGGAGGGCAAATTTTTGGGTTTCATCGTACGGTTTCAAAGTTAATCCCGAAAAGATCGATGCAATACAAAAAATGTCTTCTCCTACTACCATCAAAGAGATGCAATGTTTGGCTGGAAGGTTAGCTGTGCTAAACCGCTTCCTTGCCAATCATGCTGCAAGTCTTACCCATTCATTCGAACCTTGCGCAATTGTACAAAGAGCAAAGAGTTCACATGGACTCCTGAAGCTGATCAAGCTTTCCAGCAGATGAAAGATTGTTTAGTTTAACTTCCCACACTTACTGCTCCTCGAGAAAAAGAACCCATGGTCTTATATCTTGCTGCATCTGAGGTAGCAGTAGGTGCTGTCTTGCTGGTAGAACGCGAAGGGGTCCAGTCTCCAATTTATTATATCAGCAAGATGTTGAACGATCCAGAGACAAGGTATTCAATCATGGAAAAATTAGTTTTAGCATTGGTCCATGCTTCGCGCAGGCTGCGAAGATACTTTTCTGGACATGTTATTACAGTTTTAACAAACTTTCACATTGGCCAAGTCCTGGCCAAGCCAGACGTTTCTGGGTGTCACACCCCGACCCGCAGCGGAAATAAGAGTCGGGGCATAATTGGGTTATCACCAAAGCACATGACATTTACTATTATGTTTCATAATTAAATGAAGTCAAAGTTACATTTCTCAAACCTTCAAACATGTTCATTCATTACAAAGGAAAATAACCAAACATAATAATCCAAACACTAAATCGTTTTATTTCTTCTAATCCAGGCCCTACGTGTTCCTAGCTGCTGCTGGTTCACCTGTATCATGTGTAAAAATGGGAGGTTTTTGGGTCAACATAAGTTGGCGAGTGAACCTTATAGATAAACATTTAATAATGATTTTCTGGTTAGTTTATCAATAAAATATTGTGCATAATCATAAAAGAGCATATGTATGAAATCAAGCAATGGCAACATCGGTTACAATTATAACATACATTAACAATTGATAACATACATGATCATACCAACATCATATGATAATTAACATAAATGAACTGTGAGATCAAGGCTCAATCAAACGGAGCCGATCGTATTGCATGAACTGGAAATGTAAATTGAACTGTGTGCTCAAGGCTCAATCAAACGGAGCCGAGCGTATTGCATGAACTTGAAATGTAAATTGAACTGTGCACTCAAGGCTCAATCAAACGGAGCCGAGCGTATTGCATGAACTTGAAATGTAAATAACCGATCAAGGCTCAATCAAACGGAGCCGATCGTGCGGGCACGCCCTGATCAACCGCATAATAAAATGGGGATCAAACTCAACCTCGAGGGATGGGGAGCTACGGCCTCAGCAATTGCATGTACTGAAATAATAACTTGCAAACAATTCTAACTACTGAACAGCAACAACTAACACACATGTCATGATATGATATATGCACAATAACTTAGTTATAATAAGTAAATGAATAAGACACATGATACACCCCAAAAATGTGATTAAAACGGGGAATTTGAAGGGTTCACTCACATTGGGTGCGTTGGATTTGAATTGGTGAGATGCGCACGATTTAGATGAAACGAGTTAACGAGGAATCACTGACCTAAATAATAATAGGAAAAATATATTAAATGGATGGATTTCATTAAAGATTTTTAATGGAATTTTTGGATATATTTTTGTGAGTTTATGGCTATTTTCCATCCTTAAAAATGTTATTTTTAAGTATTTTTAATTGATTTTTAATTTAAATAAAACAAATAATTATTTAAAAAAAATAATATTTTTTTACTGTTTGACCGTTGACCGTTGACCGTTGACCGGTTCGGTCAGCGGTAATTCTTGCGCCGAGCGGGATTCGAACCTGTGACCTTCCGTTCACGCGCACGTAGCTCTACCAACTGAGCTACGTGACTAACCCGTTAGAAATCTAGTTTTAATTATATTAATACACTTATTCGAATTTACCGAAAATTCCTTTATTTTACAAAACGTTTTATTCTCATTGAACCGGTGTTGGTGTCGAGACTCGATCGCGTGACGTGCAGTTTGTGTTGCACACAGTCCACCGCTGGACTGTGTGTCTAACCCGGGTATATTCTTGAATTATATTATACTTAACAACTACTCAATCTAACCCGGTTAGTTTTATGAATAAAAAGGAATGTTATTACGCAGCGTGTGTGAAGCAAGGATCGAACTCGGGACTCGTATATAAACTTTGCACACAGTCCACCGCTGGACTGTGTGTCTAACCCGTTAACTATCCGAATTTTATTTATTCTTAACCCGTTGTTATGCTCGTCTTCTTCACTATAATTACCGGTTTTACACAGATCACTGGTTCAGGGTTCTACTACTTAAATAACATGATTACTAGTTTGAATGAACAAACCGAACAGTTTGGGGGAAAGGAATACCGGACAGGTCGTCTTCTTCAGGAAGTCCGGCGAGAACAGGCAACTCTGTTTTTGAAACTTCGGCTGAGAGGGTTAATCAATAGAATTTAAGAGTTAGATTTGAAATTGAACCAGAGTACATGGGTTATTAGCACGATTGAATGTGCTTACCGTCAGCTAGCGTGGTTCCGGCAAATTCCAGAATTTCTCCGGCGAAACCAGAAATCCAGCAAAATCTTCTGTGACTGACTTTGAGTGACGAAATAATGTTAGTAGTGTCCCAGCAATAGATTGAAACAGCAAGAGAAGAAATTCTTACTGGTTTATGTTGAATACGGTTTTCCGGCGAGAATTGCAGAAAATTCCGGCGACAGTTTTCTTGTGCTCAAATGACTTGAAAACGCGACAAAAATGGATTTGAGTGTATTTGAGACAGTTCTGAATCGTATAAATGATTGGAGACGGAATTATTTGAAACTTGAATGTCTTTCGGTTTCAAAACTCAACACTTGAAGTTCATTAAATCTAAACTTTAATTAGAAACCGATATGCGTCGGTTATAAGTTAATTAAACGAACGAAAACTGATTTGGCGATTTGGCTTACCGATTTCCGTTATTCAAATACCAGTAACCGTTCATCCGAGTTTGCGTATAAAATTCAATTGTTTTCATAATACTAACAGAAAACAATTGGTGGCGGAGTGGTTTGGAGACGGAAAGATAAGTCATTGGAGCAGTTGACCCGGGTTCGAGTCCGGTCAGCTCCAAACATTTTTTTATTTATTTTATTTTAACTTTTTATCAAATATAACTTTTATAGTTTAGCTTATATATTAATTATGTAACGTTTAAACTCAAAATACTCATAAATACTTAATGAAATTTCGTAACTTGATATTTGATTACAAAACGGAGCGGGTTTTGGAGACCCGATTTATACAAATGTTACAGTATCCCCTACTTTTAGGAATTTCGTCCCGAAATTCAAACAGTTGATGTAGTAGGGAAAAGATGAGGGTATTTTTCACGCATTGAGTCTTCACGTTCCCAAGTAAACTCAGGTCCCCGTTTCGACTCCCAGCGTACCCTAACAATAGGAATGCGACTTCGACGTAGACGCTTTTCTCCATAGTCCATAATCTCTACTGGCCTTTCAATAAAATGCATGGATTCATCAATCTGAATATCCTCTAGTGGAATATGAAGATTCTCATCAGCGAGGCACTTCTTCAAGTTCGACACGTGGAAAGTGGGATGAATTCTGTCGAGTTCTTCCGGTAGGTCAAGCTTGTAAGCTACAGGACCTACTCTTTCGAGTATTTTGAAAGGTCCTACGTAACGTGGTGCTAGCTTTCCCTTTTGCCCAAAACGAACTACTCCCTTCCATGGTGACACTTTTAAAAGCACATGATCACCAACGCTAAACTCCAAGGGCTTCCGTCGTTTATCTGCGTAACTCTTTTGACGACTTTGAGCCGCTAGAAGATTGTTTCTGATTTGATGAATTTTATCTGTTGTTTCTTGGATCAATTCCGGACCAGTAATTTGAGCTTCCCCAATTTCGTGCCAACAAACAGGAGATCGACACTTTCGACCATATAAAGCTTCAAAAGGTGCCATGCCGATACTAGAATGATAACTGTTGTTGTACGAAAATTCGACTAACGGTAGGTGGGCGTCCCAATTTCCCTTGAAGTCTATGACACATGCTCTAAGCATATCCTCAAGGGTTTGAATGGTGCGCTCAGACTGTCCATCAGTTTGGGGATGATAGGCGGTACTGAGATCTAGTCGAGTGCCCATTGCGGATTGTACTGCCTGCCATGTCCGTGAGGTGAAACGACCATCACGATCAGAAATAATACTTAATGGAACTCCATGACGGCTGACGATTTCGCTGATATAAATACGAGCAAGCTTTTCGTTCTTAAAATCTTCTCGAATAGGAATAAAGTGAGCTGATTTTGTGAGTCGGTCTATAATCACCCATATAGTGTCATACCCACTAGAAGTGCGAGGTAACCCGGTAATGAAATCCATGGTTATATTTTCCCACTTCCAGACAGGTATTTCTGGTTGGACCAGAAGTCCTGAGGGTCTTTGGTGTTCAGCCTTTACTTTAGAACAAGTGAGACACTTGGAGACAAAAACGGCAATATCTTTCTTCATTCCAGGCCACCAATAGGTGTACCGTAGGTCTTGATACATCTTATCGGCTCCTGGGTGTATAGAATATCGCGACTTATGGGCTTCATGCATGAGTGTTTCACGAATATTGATATGGTTAGGAATCCATATACGATCTAGGTAATACAAAATACCATCAGATTTAGTTTCCAGCTTTAGCTCGGCTCCACAGGACATCTCCTTTTGTACATCTTCCTCTGTTATTGAAACGTGTTGAGCTTCTCGAATTTGATCCTTAATATTGGTTATAATTTGCGAACATAGAATATGAATGGAGTTCGCATACCCCTTTCGACTAAGTGCATCAGCCACCACATTTGCTTTACCAGGGTGGTATTTGATTTCACAGTCGTAATCATTTAGAAGTTCGACCCATCTCCGTTGCCTCATATTTAACTCTTTCTGATTGAAGATGTGTTGAAGACTCTTATGGTCAGTGTATATTTCACACTTCGTGCCATAAAGATAATGTCTCCATATCTTAAGAGCGAATACAACGGCTCCAAGTTCAAGGTCATGAGTGGTGTAGTTCTTTTCGTGAGTCTTGAGTTGCCTTGAGGCATAAGCTATGACTTTTCCTCTTTGCATGAGAACGCATCCCAATCCTTGCCCTGACGCGTCGCAATAGACTACAAAATCATCACAACCTTCAGGAAGAGTGAGGATTGGTGCATCACAAAGTCTTTGCTTGAGGGTTTGAAAAGCTTCTTCTTGCTTGGGCCCCCATACAAATGGTTTCCCTTTATGGGTTAAAGCCGTGAGTGGCACCGCAATGAGAGAGAAGTTTGAAATGAATCGACGATAGTAACCAGCAAGTCCAAGAAAAGACCTTACTTCAGTTGGCGTACGTGGAGCTTGCCATTCTTGAACTGCTTTGATCTTTGATGGGTCCACATGTATTCCTTTGTCATTGACTACATGCCCAAGAAATTGCACCTCTTTTAACCAGAATTCACATTTAGAGAACTTGGCATAAAGCTGTTCCTTTTCTAGAAGTGCAAGAACAAGTCGCAGATGACGCTCATGATCAGCTTTAGATTTTGAATAGATAAGAATATCGTCAATGAACACAATAACAAATCGATCAAGGTAAGGTTTGCAGACTCTATTCATTAGGTCCATGAAAACAGCTGGTGCGTTGGTTAATCCAAACGGCATAACCATGAATTCATAGTGACCATAACGAGTTCGAAAAGCAGTTTTAGGGACGTCTTCTTCATGCACCCTAAGCTGATGATAGCCCGATCGAAGGTCGATTTTCGAAAAGCAACTGGCACCTTGTAGCTGGTCAAGAAGGTCATCTATACGAGGTAAAGGATATCGATTTTTGATAGTTAACTTGTTGAGCTCTCTGTAATCGATGCACATGCGAAAAGATCCATCCTTCTTCTTTACGAAAAGTACAGGTGCACCCCAAGGCGATGAGCTGGGGCGTATAAATCCCTTGTCAGTCAACTCTTGCAATTGACTGGCTAGCTCTTGCATTTCAGAGGGGGCTAACCTATATGGAGATTTTGCCACTGGTGTAGCACCAGGTATAAGATCGATACGAAACTCGACATCTCTGATTGGAGGAAGTCCTGAAATGTCGTCAGGAAAAACTTGTGGAAAATCTTTTACAACAGGAATATCTTCAAGTTTCTTTTCTGCGGTCCCCTTCTTGATGATATGGGCTAAAAACGCGACATAATTCTTGCGAAGGTATTTCTGAGCTTGAAGGCAAGACATTAAGTTGAGTCCTTTCGCCGAGGTTTCTCCAATAATTCGAAGAGTCTGACCGTTTGAAAGAGGAATACGAATAAATTTCTCACGACATACAACTTCCGCATTATGCTGACTAAGCCAATCCATTCCGACTATGATGTCGAAACTTCCCAGCTTCATAGGAATAAGATCGACTGAGAAATCGTGATCGTTTAGGGTGAGCGTACAGTTGCGTAAAATAGAATCTAACGAAACTGGTTTTCCATCTGCAACTTCCACTGTTATGGATTCCACGAGCTTATCTCGATTTTTACTTAAGATAGGTTCAAACTCTAATGACACGAAACTTCTATCCGCACCAGTATCAAATAACATAGAGGCATATCTACCATTTATAAGAAACGTACCGTTGACCACATTGCCGTCAGCTCTGGCCTGGTTTGCGTTAATATTGAAAGCCCTTCCTCTAGCAGGTGGAGGAGCTTGGTTTGCTTGGTTCACAGGGTTGGCTTGGGCCTGAGCATGAATAATATTGACCAGCCTTGGACATGAGTTCCTGAAATGACTTGGATCTCCACAATTGAAACATGCCCGCATTGGTTGGCCCATAGGGTAGTTGGGTTGATAGTATGTTTGGGCTAAATGTTGAGTGGGTGGAAATGGTTGTTGTTGTTGGGCTTGACCCATAAATTGTTGGTGGGTTTGGGTTATAGGTTGGTGGCGATTTGTTCGTTGAGATGCGCGGCATTGTTGTACAAGGTGTCCAGCGCGACCGCAGCTGGTACAGTACTGGCAAGGATAGTCAGGGAAGTGGTGATACTGACAACGGTTACATTTTGGTAGTGGTCCTGTGTATGGTCTTTTGTATGGCGCGGGTGGAGGAGTGGCTTGAGTGATGGGTGCAGCAGGAACAGGGGTGTTGGTGTGGGTGACTGCAAAGTTCCTGTTGTTACGCTTCCTCTTGTTAGCAAATTTGGAGGAAGGAGTGTGGTGGTTTGAGGTTTGTCCCTCAGCAGGGGTTTTCTTCTTTTCCTCCTTGAACTTCCCATTGCGAATTCGGTTTTCGGTCAGTTCTGTTGCCAACACCATGGCAGCTTCGAGTGTTACTGGTGAAACGCTGAGGACCGAATCCTGGATTTTCGAGGGAAGTCCTCGAATGTAATGTTCGATCAGACGGTAGGTTGGAGTGAATAAGTTTGGTACCATCTGGTTCAACTCCAAGAACCGTTTGTTGTAAGTAGAGTGATCACCATCTTTTTGTTTCAGGGCATGAAATTCATCTTCCAATTTCTTAATCTCACTCCTAGGACAGAATCGCCTAGTCATGATTTCCCTTAACTCCTCCCAAGTTAAGGACATCGCATCTTCCATTCCCCTCTTTCCCTTCTCAGTATTCCACCAAGTGAGAGCTACCCCAAGTAGTCTCCCGGTGGCATAACGAACTTTGCGATCCTCAGGACAATCGCAGTTTAAGAAAACGTTTTCCATCTCCTCGAACCAACGCTGGAGAGCAGTGACTCCCTCAGTCCCTTCGAATTTTGGGGGATCGCAAGACTTAAAATGTTTGTAGGTGCATTTGCCGGTAGGAGGGTCGTTGATGATCTGGTCCTGTTGTTGAGGAGGGTTAGTAGGATTTGCAGCAAGAGCTTGTTGTACTTGTACTACGATGTCAGGTAATATCGTGGCCATTTGGTTGGCGATATGAGTGGCCAATCGTTCCTGAGACTTTTCCGATTTCCTACTCCTTCGATGCGATCTATACGACATCTACAGGATCATAAAATGAGAAGATTGTGAGTTTATGGTATATTTTAGGTGTCATGTGTCTTTAAAAAAATGAAAATAACATAAATATCAATAATGCAACTACATCCGAAGGATGTCTTGGGTTCGCTCATGTTGGGCCTCAAATGTCCCCCATACCTTCACTTATATAGTCATGTGGGCCCCCATGGCTATTGGTTTGGTAGGATTCACATTAGTATTGGCAATTTAACACTCGCATCCCCCGAATGCTAACCACAAAATATGTTCATGAGATGTTTGGTCGGAACGTGTCCAGGTGTAGACACAATGACAACTCAAAGTGGGATTAGCTCTCACGACGTTTGGTATAGCATGCTTTGGCCTAATAGGTATTTCGTACTCTCATCGTTGGTCCCCAGGTAGGCAAACTGGTCCTTTATTTTGGATTTATACGAATGCCAGCCTAGACAGGACGTTCCGACTACCGGTACTAGTACCCTTCCAGTTACTACATGCCCGTCATGAGAACTCACTTTGATGAGATTTGAAAACACGAAAATCGTTGTAAAATCAATCATGATGTGGTGTGTGCTTGCATGGATGTGATATGTTATGATCATACGATTTCATGATGAGCATTATTTGATAATACATACTTATGAACATGCTTGAACAATATCAAATGTAACATTTTAACATAAACATATAAACATCATGAAATTTGGCATATAACACACAAAATTCCTATAAGTTTCTAATCGACTATAGTATAGGCTCTAAGGGTCTAATAACCTATCCTATATCCCTATAGTCATGGCTCTGATACCAATCTGTCACACCCCGACCCGCAGCGGAAATAAGAGTCGGGGCATAATTGGGTTATCACCAAAGCACATGACATTTACTATTATGTTTCATAATTAAATGAAGTCAAAGTTACATTTCTCAAACCTTCAAACATGTTCATTCATTACAAAGGAAAATAACCAAACATAATAATCCAAACACTAAATCGTTTTATTTCTTCTAATCCAGGCCCTACGTGTTCCTAGCTGCTGCTGGTTCACCTGTATCATGTGTAAAAATGGGAGGTTTTTGGGTCAACATAAGTTGGCGAGTGAACCTTATAGATAAACATTTAATAATGATTTTCTGGTTAGTTTATCAATAAAATATTGTGCATAATCATAAAAGAGCATATGTATGAAATCAAGCAATGGCAACATCGGTTACAATTATAACATACATTAACAATTGATAACATACATGATCATACCAACATCATATGATAATTAACATAAATGAACTGTGAGATCAAGGCTCAATCAAACGGAGCCGATCGTATTGCATGAACTGGAAATGTAAATTGAACTGTGTGCTCAAGGCTCAATCAAACGGAGCCGAGCGTATTGCATGAACTTGAAATGTAAATTGAACTGTGCACTCAAGGCTCAATCAAACGGAGCCGAGCGTATTGCATGAACTTGAAATGTAAATAACCGATCAAGGCTCAATCAAACGGAGCCGATCGTGCGGGCACGCCCTGATCAACCGCATAATAAAATGGGGATCAAACTCAACCTCGAGGGATGGGGAGCTACGGCCTCAGCAATTGCATGTACTGAAATAATAACTTGCAAACAATTCTAACTACTGAACAGCAACAACTAACACACATGTCATGATATGATATATGCACAATAACTTAGTTATAATAAGTAAATGAATAAGACACATGATACACCCCAAAAATGTGATTAAAACGGGGAATTTGAAGGGTTCACTCACATTGGGTGCGTTGGATTTGAATTGGTGAGATGCGCACGATTTAGATGAAACGAGTTAACGAGGAATCACTGACCTAAATAATAATAGGAAAAATATATTAAATGGATGGATTTCATTAAAGATTTTTAATGGAATTTTTGGATATATTTTTGTGAGTTTATGGCTATTTTCCATCCTTAAAAATGTTATTTTTAAGTATTTTTAATTGATTTTTAATTTAAATAAAACAAATAATTATTTAAAAAAAATAATATTTTTTTACTGTTTGACCGTTGACCGTTGACCGTTGACCGGTTCGGTCAGCGGTAATTCTTGCGCCGAGCGGGATTCGAACCTGTGACCTTCCGTTCACGCGCACGTAGCTCTACCAACTGAGCTACGTGACTAACCCGTTAGAAATCTAGTTTTAATTATATTAATACACTTATTCGAATTTACCGAAAATTCCTTTATTTTACAAAACGTTTTATTCTCATTGAACCGGTGTTGGTGTCGAGACTCGATCGCGTGACGTGCAGTTTGTGTTGCACACAGTCCACCGCTGGACTGTGTGTCTAACCCGGGTATATTCTTGAATTATATTATACTTAACAACTTCTCAATCTAACCCGGTTAGTTTTATGAATAAAAAGGAATGTTATTACGCAGCGTGTGTGAAGCAAGGATCGAACTCGGTACTCGTATATAAACTTTGCACACAGTCCACCGCTGGACTGTGTGTCTAACCCGTTAACTATCCGAATTTTATTTATTCTTAACCCGTTGTTATGCTCGTCTTCTTCACTATAATTACCGGTTTTACACAGATCACTGGTTCAGGGTTCTACTACTTAAATAACATGATTACTAGTTTGAATGAACAAACCGAACAGTTTGGGGGAAAGGAATACCGGACAGGTCGTCTTCTTCAGGAAGTCCGGCGAGAACAGGCAACTCTGTTTTTGAAACTTCGGCTGAGAGGGTTAATCAATAGAATTTAAGAGTTAGATTTGAAATTGAACCAGAGTACATGGGTTATTAGCACGATTGAATGTGTTTACCGTCAGCTAGCGTGGTTCCGGCAAATTCCAGAATTTCTCCGGCGAAACCAGAAATCCAGCAAAATCTTCTGTGACTGACTTTGAGTGACGGAATAATGTTAGTAGTGTCCCAGCAATAGATTGAAACAGCAAGAGAAGAAATTCTTACTGGTTTATGTTGAATACGGTTTTCCGGCGAGAATTGCAGAAAATTCCGGCGACAGTTTTCTTGTGCTCAAATGACTTGAAAACGCGACGAAAATGGATTTGAGTGTATTTGAGACAGTTCTGAATCGTATAAATGATTGGAGACGGAATTATTTGAAACTTGAATGTCTTTCGGTTTCAAAACTCAACACTTGAAGTTCATTAAATCTAAACTTTAATTAGAAACCGATATGCGTCGGTTATAAGTTAATTAAACGAACGAAAACTGATTTGGCGATTTGGCTTACCGATTTCCGTTATTCAAATACCAGTAACCGTTCATCCGAGTTTGCGTATAAAATTCAATTGTTTTCATAATACTAACAGAAAACAATTGGTGGCGGAGTGGTTTGGAGACGGAAAGATAAGTCATTGGAGCAGTTGACCCGGGTTCGAGTCCGGTCAGCTCCAAACATTTTTTTATTTATTTTATTTTAACTTTTTATCAAATATAACTTTTATAGTTTAGCTTATATATTAATTATGTAACGTTTAAACTCAAAATACTCATAAATACTTAATGAAATTTCGTAACTTGATATTTGATTACAAAACGGAGCGGGTTTTGGAGACCCGATTTATACAAATGTTACACTGGGCGACTTGCGAAATGGGCAATATAATTGGGAGGTTATAACATCTGTTATAAACCTAGACCAGCTATCAAAGGCCAAGTTTTGGCAGATTTCATCGCTGAAATTCCTGCTGATAAGCTTGAAGAATGCCAAGTAATCCAAAACCCAGTCCCAGTCATCGACAATAGAGCATGGACATTGTTTACAGATGGTGCATCAAACAGTGATGGGGCTGGAGCAGGTCTTCGATTAATGAGTCCAGAAGGAGCAGAATTCACATATGCAATTCGGTTGGATTTTAAAAGCACCAACAACGAGGCCGAATATGAAGCTTTGTTAGCAGGCTTACGCCTCGCTATCAAAATGGGCGTAGCAAATTTAGAAGCCCATGTTGATTCATTATTAGTGGCTGAGCAAGTAGTTGGAACATACGATGCAAAGGGAGATATCATGGCTCTATACTTGGCGTAAGCCAAGGCTCTTATAGCACAGTTCCAACAATTTACATCACACACGTCAAGCGAAGCGAAAACAAACATACTGACACTCTAAGTAAACTTCCTGCAACTAGCTTCAAGCATTTAGCAAAAGAGGTTCGCATCGAGGTTTTAAGTAATCCGTCCGTCCCTCTCAGGCAAGTGACAATGATCGAAGTAGGAGATCCATCATGGATGTCTCCAATAATGATGTATCTGTTGCATGGTTCTTTACCAGAAGATAGAGCGCAAGCACGAGAGCTACGATGCAAAGCCCTCAATTATGAAATGATTGACGGTATCCTGTACCGACGCTCTTACATGGGTCCTTCGCTCCGCTGTGTTGACAAACATGACGCGCAATACCTGATCAGGGAAATTCATGAGGGACTATGTGGCATACATTCTGGGTCGCGCATGGTTGTAGCCAAAGTAAAAAGCGCAGGGTATTATTGGCCCGAAATGTACGTTGACGCGGTAGAGATCTTGCGCAAGTGCATGTCCTGCCAAAGGCATGCCCCTAAAACATTGCGCCCAAAGAATCCTTTGGTACCCGTCACAACAGCTTGGCCATTTCAACAATGGGCCATTGATTTAGTGGGACCATTTCCAGATGCGTCCGGCGCAGTAAAGTTTATCATCGTTGCGGTCGATTACTTCACTAAATGGGTTGAAGCAAAACCTTTAGCTTCTACTACAGCGATGGTAATTCGCAAATTCATCTGGGAATATATTATTTGCCGTTTTGGTCTGCCCATGCGCATTATCACAGACAACGGTCCAAATTTAACGGCTCAAGAGCTGCAAACATGGATGACCGAAATGGGAATCCAGCATGTTTTCGCTTCTGTTGCGCCGCAAGCAAATGGTCAAGTTGAAAGCATAAACAAACAATTGGTCGACGGTATCAAGGCCCGCCTTGGCACGGCACGGCGGGAGTGGGTTGACGAATTGCCTAGCATCTTGTGGGCACACCGAACAATGCCCAAGACTAGCACTGGAGAAACTCCTTTTAGCCTTGTATACAGCACGGAAGCTGTGATTCCTGCCGAAATTGGGTTACCATCTCCAAAAATGCTAGCCTTGGAAAAATAAGATAACGAAGAACAACGACGCATCGACCTAGACTTATTGGAAGAGCACCGAGAAAACGCAGCGATTCGCGAAGCTAAATACAAGTCCCAGCTTGAAAAGTATTACAACAAAAGGGTGCGCATCAGTTCCTTTTTGCCTGGTGACTTTGTTCTTCGCGGTTATGAAGCGTCGAATGCCGAAAAACCCGGGAAGTTAGCCCCGTGATGGGAAGGCCCATACGTAATTAATGAAGTATTGGGAAAAGACGCATACACTCTGAAGCGTATAGACGGATCCAGGGTTCCCCGAACCTGGAACGCCCAGCAACTGCGCCGATGTTATATGTAATCTCAGTCCTTCAAGCAACTTCTGAACGTTGCGTAACGAGACTGCTTACTTTATTTTGTTATGTAATCTTAGTGGCAACCATAGCCTTGCGCTTTGTCAGTATGAATAAAATACTTTGCCACTACTTACAGTCATATATGTTCATTTACAAAATGCATGCAATTCCTTTGGATAAACAAAAACACAAACTCATGAGCCATAAGCTAATTTAATACTTACGCTCACACATGAGAAAAGAAATTGTTCATTTGTCTATCCTATACAAGTAGTTGGTTCCATGCAAACATTGTAAAACTGAAATATATTATATTCACGATACTTGCGCAAAAGCGCAACGTTACAAATTATCATACAGTAAAAATTACAAATTTCCTATTCTATGGACTTGATTCCCGCCTGCTTCTCTGCTGAAGAAAAAATCTCCTTTAGCTTATCAACAAAGTCGTCTTGCTGCAGCGCGGCGTCCACAAGGTCCATAATCGGAATTTGCAATTGATCATATTTTTCCTTGGCAGCAGAATAAATGGCGGCAGTATTTAGCCCATGCGTGGCAGCACGGCTAGTATCCCATTCAATCTTCAGCGCATGGGCCACGTGCAAAGTACATTCTCTATAGCCCTCGGCGTGCCCATCATTGCGCGCCTCCACCATTAATTCTACCACTCTCTCATCCAACTCCGTAGAGTTAAGGATGACATTTGCGATCTGTACATAAATACAATCAGTATATGTTGCGACAATCAAACCAGACGAATAAAGAGAAGTGAATATTACCTCCACAATCCCATACTCCCGCAACCAGGTAAGCTGGTTCATGAGGGATTCGGTCAAGCTTTCTGCAGTAGCGCGAGCGACCTCCGTGTCGTTAAGTTTTTGATCGCCTTCAGTCAAACGGCGGATCAACTCGGCTTTCTCTGTTGGTGCAGGTTGACATCTTTTTTCAAACTGTCAATCTCAGCTTGCAACCGCTCCTGGTCAAAAAGCATAGCAGTTAGATAATCAATTTCCTTATTCTTAAGAAGGAGAGTATTTTGGTGATACCTCATTTTGCTCGCTTCTTTCTTGGTGTGAGCGCGCTTCTTCTGCTGCCACATTGCATCAGCTTTCTCTTTTTGAGTTTCTCAATCTCGTTGCGCAGAGAAATTTTTTCTTTATTATCACGCTCGCAAGCCTCCACAAAGTGCTTGCGCTCGTCCGCATATTGCGCACAGACCTCACACTTGCGCTTCCGAGACAGCGCACCCATTTTCAGTCTTCTTCTCCTTCTCAAATTGGGCCTTTTCCGCCTCAAAATCAACAAGCATCTTCAATGTCTTCTCCTTCTCAAGCTTAGCCCTTCGCTTTCTCAAGCTCAACCTCGTCCCACTCCTTTTTCATACTGCGCCATTCGCACACAATTCTATTTATGGTGGCGAGGCAAGGGCAGACTCTTAGCAGATATGACTCGTGAGTGGCTTCATGGTCTTTTTCCTCCTGGCGCTTCACCTTCGCCGGCGGGAAGATGCCCTTATACACTCCCTACAGGAGTGCCAATCGGTTAAAAACATCGCCCTGCTTAACCTTCCACACAGGCTGATGAATCGCAGAGGCCCGCCTCTTAGAATAAGAGCGATAATAATAATCCCCAGGCGTCTCCTATGGGCGAATGGGCGATTCCCCTCCGAATCCTCACCAGACACAAAGCCTTCGCCTTGTGTTGAAGGTCCGGCTTCCTTAGAAATCAACCTTGATTGTTCCCCAGCATCTGTAGCCGTATCTTTAACCTGCTCGCCAGCAGGATTCTCAGTATCAAAATTTTTGGGCTCTTCTTCTGGAGCCACCTTCTCAATGTGTTCCGGGACGATGAGGTCGGCTTCAGGAACAGGAGTTTCTTGCCCCGCATCTCCCTCAACATTCTCAAGCCTGCGCGGCGATGATATAACAGATGAGGTGGCCGGCGCAGCCTTCACCATTTTCTCTGCAAAGCATATCAACAAATAACAAGTATCAGATTCTGTGCAACTTTTATGACAGAAATGCGCAACAAACTAGATGTACCAGGTGAGAACTTCGTTGCAAAGGCATCCATATTGCCCTTCTTACCAATGCGCGGGCGCGCAACCTTGGTTGGGGCAGGAATTTTAGTTTCCACCTCCTTCCTCTTCCTAGTACGCTTCAACGCTCTCTTCCGGGCTTGAAGGTATTTCCAAAGGATCATCTGGGTTCGCAGCAGGAAGAGATGAGATTGAGCTGGAGACCCTTCCCATACCTGCCGGCGATGATCCCGATGAAGATGACATTCCCGGCAGCGATGAGGGCCCTCTCCGGTAAAACAATATTGGGCACATCCTTAATATCTTGATACCATACCTCGTCGGCAGGTATGGGAAGGGTCTCCAGCTCAATTCATCACTGCCCCGGAATGTCATCTTCATCGGGATCATCGCCGCCTTGATAAAGAAAAATTTCTGCTTCCAGTCATGGTAGGACTTCGGCGGCACCAACAACAAACGTTTGGCTTGCACACGCTATTGGAACGAATAAAAACCCAACGAGCAGTGCAGCTGGTAGAAAACTCTAAACTTCTCGACCGACGGCAAGATCTGCATCGATCGGCAGACGAACTCGAAATGCCGGATCCTCACCATTCCCATCGGGCTCAACTGAGAAATATGAATCTTGTAAAAATCAAGAATTTCCAGCAAGAAATGGGTCACCGGCAGCCGGAAGTTCCCTTCGGCAAAAATAATCGTAAAATAATGTAATAAAGCCGACCGGCGCATCAGCCGCCGTGGCATTCACCTCCGGAAGAAACGCTTTCCAGGACGGAGCGAAAAGGAAGTTGGTGGCAAGATTATCAAAATCTTTTTTCGACCACTTTAGCGGTGGCAAACTTGACGACGTCATCTCAGCAAGCTTGCACCGGTAGCCATAACTTGAACTTTAAGGAAAACTTAGAAAGCTTTGAGGTCGCCGGAATTTTTTGAACGCAAATTTCTCAAGATTGGGTGAGGAAGCAAATGAATCGTTGATCCCTTTATATACTAACCGCAATTAATGCACGATTTGACTGCAGCGACTTTTACGGCCGACACGTTTCCCCAAGTAACCGCAAGGGCGAGTGGGAACAGTAACCGCTCCACGCGCGCAAGTGCCGCTAAAAAGCATTAAATACGGTAAGACAAGTACTATTGACAGCCTGTCAACAGTACCACCACGTCTCAAGAACGTGCGTCGTCACCAACTACACCACCCAGATAAGTGACACGTGTCTAAACATATTTGAAATTCAAATACTTTTTCAAAGTTTACTTACGACGCAAGATGCATAAAGCAACAAAAGCTAGTCCTTACCTAGCGCAGCACATTTATCTTAAGTCCAGTGCTCCACCTACTTTTTATTCTTACATAGGAGCAACACTGGACTGGGGGGACTTGAAGGGGTATGGTCCCAAAAACCTTGAGCCAATCAAGGAAACCATACCCATTAATAACTTCTAAAGAAACTGTGCGCGGACTTCTTTACCAAAATAAGATTTATTAGAACTTTACGCCAAATATCCAAGAGAGGAAAGCTTCATTTAACTACCTTGCACGGGCTCGCGCAAGGTTCAAAGTTAATCTTGAACACTCTCTTTGGATAAATGCTTCATTTAACTACCTTGCGCGGGCTCGCACAAGGTTCAAAGTTAAGCTTGAATATTCCTGTTTGATAATGCTTCATTTAACTGAGCCCGCGCAAGGTTCAAAGTTAATCTTGAACATTCTTGTCCGATAAATACTTCATTTAACTACCTTGCGCGGGCTCGCGCAAGGTTCAAAGTTAATCTTGAATATTCTTGTCTAATAATGCTTCATTTAACTACCTTGTGCGGGTTCGCGCAAGGTTCAAAGTTAATCTTGAACATTCTTGTCCGATAAATGCTTTATTTAACAACCTTGACCGGGCTCGCGCAAGGTTCAAAGTTAACTTTGAACATTCTTGCTTGATAATGCTCCATGCGCAAACCTTACGCAGATATTTATATCAAAGCAAGCATCCACCAAACGTTGCGCCAAGCAGCAAGGAAAAGAAGGAAGATCAGTTAACTAACTTGTGCTTCTTGCGCAAGGAAACAGTAAATCCTGAAACTCTCCCTTAGCAAAATCCTTAACTTGGTGCAGAAGCAAGGGGAATCTTTTCTGTTGTAACAGAATGTACACGTAACGAATGATAGATGGATAACAGCTGTGAAACCTTCTAGAAGCCATTAACACCCAATCGTGCAAGTATCTTTTCGGTTATAACCAATTGCCACATGGCAACATCTGGACGGCTGAGGAAGATCACGGTGATAGCATGCTCACATTCATACGATGTAGTGATCTCATTTTGACACGTGGCGCCTCCCTAACCGCTGATGAGCTCACGATCCGTGTGCACTAACAGATTGCCAACAAACGCTAACGGAATAACGAAAGATTCCGTTAACGTTAACAATCTCTCTTTGGCGCCAAACACCGGCTATAAATAAGTAACTTGGAGTTCAAGGAAAGGTATTCACACTCAACTACTCTCTCACTTACAATACTTACTTCCGACTACCTGTACTTATTCTCACGCTGGAGGGTGGTCACAGAGAGAACCCCCTTCTCCCCGTGGCGAGCTAACGGTGTTCTGTTTTGTAGGATCAGTCGAAGTATTGCTCCATTCAGCATCCATCGTGAAACCAAGCGGAGGGTTAACCCTTTTATGCAGAGCTCATTCCATAGATCTACTTTCATTCCGGTCTAGTTGATCTAGGGTTTCTTCAGAGTTATTATCAACATGTCTTTAAACTAAACACCTACTTGTTTTATGGTAAACAAAACTGTGAACTCGCCGGCTTTATCGCTGATACACTGTTTCTGCATGCTTGCAGGTCGTTAGATACAATTCGCTTGGAACTTGAAGTCTGAGGAGCTAGGAATGTCATGGGGCGTGACATTGGGTTGCAAAAATTAATACTTTACGTTTTAAAATCTTTTGATTTTAATTGTTGAAATGTTTAGATTGTTTTCGCTGAACTCATACTATGTTTGAAATGCTTAATTTGAAATTCACTAATCATGTTGGACATGATGACTTTGTTTTACAATATTTATTATTAGTTCGACATGATTAGTGGCTGGATCCTGGGCAGTCGCACGCCTCACGGTAAAACCTCGCATATGGAAATTGAAGGTGTGACAACATTTTAGGTTCCCATGGAACATTTCTATCAATGTTTCAAATCTTATTAGAAGGTTTAACCAATACGTTTTGTTTACGGTTCATTATCTATCATATTATACATATAAAAGATCAAATGATTAGCTACACATATAAAAGATCAAATGAATAGCTACAGTACAATATTTATTGTTAGTTCGACATGATTAGTGGCTGGATCCTTGGCAGTCGCACGCCTCACGGTAAAACCTCGCATATGGAAATTGAAGGTGTGACAACATTTTAGGTTCTCATGGAACATTTCTATCAATGTTTCAAATCTTATTAGAAGGTTTAACCAATACGTTTTGTTTACAGTTCATTATCTATCATATTATACATATAAAAGATCAAATGATTAGCTACACATATAAAAGATCAAATGAATAGCTACAGTAAAATAGAAATTTGTCATTTAATGCATAAAAATTATAATATTTTTTCCTAAAATTAAAATAAGAATTTTATATACATGAATAGAAAGAGTTGATAGATAGAGATTTGAATGAGATTTTTTAATAATAATTCATTTTAACTTATTTGATTATACAAGTATTGAT
Organism: Scalesia atractyloides; assembly: GCA_947069175.1. NCBI lineage: Eukaryota > Viridiplantae > Streptophyta > Magnoliopsida > Asterales > Asteraceae > Scalesia > Scalesia atractyloides. The sequence continues at coordinate 94,976,202 of CAMTDV010000017.1, read as the reverse complement.
GCTAACCGAAGATGCTTTCGTCCAAACAACATTGATACCAATATCTATAGTACCGGAACCGACATTAGTTTTATGGTTTTCGATTGATGTGAAATATGTGTCAACATCCTTTTGGGAATATCACGACTTTTTTATTTTTATTTTTTTAGTTTTTTTTATTGCTATAACGAATGCTGACACCAGAATACACTTAACCGATACTAGTTGCGTAGCGTGGCGAAGCACGCTAGTAATTAAAAACACGCTACTTGTGGTTCGTTCCGTCGTTCGTGGATATCTTCCATTTTTTACCCTACGCAAACCTTATTTGATTGGCTCTAATCATTTTATTGTCATGTTTGTCACGTTGATGGGTTTTACATATGTTAACCATCTCTAAAAACCAATAATTATTGGCTACTGTGTTACACGTGTACTTTGAAAAGAGTAATGATTAATGATGAAAATGTGTATTTAATTATTTTGAATCACATAAGTAGTGAAAAGGATAATAAAAGAAAAAAAGTATATATAAATAAAGATTTGATGTGGAAGTTCTTTAAAAATCATTTAAATTTACATAAAATGAAATGAGATAGCATATCGTAAAGAGAGAGGCTTTAGTGGGGCTTGTATGCATAAACAGCGCGGATCCAAGTATAAGCTTGGGTGGACGGGCGTCCACCTTAATAAAAAGATTTTAGTGAGTTTTATAGACAAAAAAACCCGATCACACTCCTTGAAAGTTTGGCTAATGCCCACGTTCGTAATCCAGGAAAAAATTTCTAGGTCCATCACTGATAAATTAGTTAGATTTTTTTTGTTTTGTTTTTCCCCTCTTTTTTCCTTTTTTATTAATAGTTAAAAGGGTTTTATGAGACTTTATACCACTGCATCGTAGTTAAAGAGTGGAAGTTACTATAAAGGCATTGTCTATAAATAAGTAACTTGGAGTTCAAGGAAAGGTATTCACACTCAACTACTCTCTCACTTACAATACTTACTTCCGACTACCTGTACTTATTCTCACGCCGGAGGGTGGTCACAGAGAGAACCCCTTCTCCCCGTGGCGAGCTAACGGTGTTCTGTTTTGCAGGATCAGTCGAAGTATTGCTCCATTCAGCATCCATCGTGAAACCAAGCGGAGGGTTAACCCTTTTATGCAGAGCCCATTCCATAGATCTACTTTGATTCCGGTCTAGTTGATCTAGGGTTTCTTCAGAGTTATTATCAACATGTCTTTAAAATAAACACCTACTTGTTTTATTGTAAACAAACTGTGAACTCGCCGGCTTTATCGCTGATACACTGTTTCTGCATGCTTGCAGGTCGTTAGATACAATTCGCTTGGAACTTGAAGTCTGAGGAGCTAGGAATGTCATGGGGCGTGACATTGGGTTGCAAAAATTAATACTTTACGTTTTAAAATCTTTTGATTTTAATTGTTGAAATGTTTAGATTGTTTCCGCTGAACTCATACTATGTTTGAAATGCTTAATTTGAAATTCACTAATCATGTTGGACATGATGACTTTGTTTTACAATATTTATTGTTAGTTCGACATGATTAGTGGTTGGATCCTGGGCAGTCGCACGCCTCACGGTAAAACCTCGCATATGAAATTGAAGGTGTGACAACATTTTAGGTTCCCATGGAACATTTCTATCAATGTTTCAAATCTTATTAGAAGGTTTAACCAATACGTTTTGTTTACGGTTCATTATCTATCATATTATACATATAAAAGATCAAATGATTAGCTACACATATAAAAGATCAAATGAATAGCTACAGTACAATATTTATTGTTAGTTCGACATGATTAGTGGCTAGATCCTGGCAGTCGCACGCCTCACGGTAAAACCTCGCATATGGAAATTGAAGGTGTGACAACATTTTAGTTCCCATGGAACATTTCTATCAATGTTTCAAATCTTATTAGAAGGTTTAACCAATACGTTTTGTTTACGGTTCATTATCTATCATATTATACATATAAAAGATCAAATGATTAGCTACACATATAAAAGATCAAATGAATAGCTACAGTACAATATTTATGTTAGTTCGACATGATTAGTGGCTGGATCCTGGGCCGTCGCACGCCTCACGGTAAAACCTCGCATATGGAAATTGAAGGTGCGACAACATTTTAGGTTCCCATGGAACATTTCTATCAATGTTTCAAATCTTATTAGAAGGTTTAACCGATACGTTTTGTTTACGGTTCATTATCTATCATATTATACATATAAAAGATCAAATGATTAGCTACACATAGAAAAGATCAAATGAATAGCTACAGTAAAATAGAAATTTGTCATTTAATGCATAAAAATTATAATATTTTTTCCTAAAATTAAAATAAGAATTTTATATACATGAATAGAAAGACTTGATAGATAGCGATTTGAATGAGTTTTTTAATAATAATTCATTTTAACTTATTTGATTATACAAGTATTGATGCTATACCGAAGATGCTTTCGTCCAAACAACATTGATACCAATATCTATAGTACAGGAACCGACATTAGTTTTATGGTTTTCGATTGATGTGAAATATGTGTCGATATCCTTTTGGGAATATCACGACTTTTTTATTTTTTTTTTTAGTTTTTTTTTATTGCTATAACGAATGCTGACACCAAATAACTTAACCGATACTAGTTGCGTAGCGTGGCGAAACACGCTAGTAATTAAAAACACACTACTTGTGGTTCGTTCCGTCGTTCGTGGATATCTTCCATTTTTTACCCTACGCAAACCTTATTTGATTGGCTCTAATCATTTTATTGTCATGTTTGTCACGTTGATGGGTTTTACATATGTTAACCATCTCTAAAAACCAATAATTATTGGCTACTGTGTTACACGTGTACTTTGAAAAGAGTAATGATTAATGATGAAAAATGTGTATTTAATTATTTTGAATCACATAAGTAGTGAAAAGGATAATAAAAGAAAAAAAAAGTATATATAAATAAAGATTTGATGTGGAAGTTCTTTAAAATCATTTAAATTTAATAAAATGAAATGAGATAGCATATCGTCAAGAGAGAGGCTTTAGTGGGGCTTGTATGCATAAACAGGGCGGATCCAAGTATAAGCTTGGGTGGACGGGCGTCCACCTTAATAAAAAGATTTTAGTGTGTTTTATAGGCAAAAAAACCCGATCACACTCCTTGAAAGTTTGGCTAAAGCCCACGTTCGTACCCTAGGAAAAAATTTCTAGGTCCATCACTGATAAATTCGTTAGATTTTTTTTGTTTGTTTTTCCCTCTTTTTTCCTTTTTTATTAATAGTTAAAAGGGTTTTATGAGACTTTATACCACTGCATCGTAGTTAAAGAGTGGAAGTTGCTATAAAGGCATTGTCTACATGGCAGAGGCGTAACATTGATGTGTTGTAATAAAGCTCTTATCCCATGCAACCTAACTGTAAGAATCTATGTATGTAATTAAGATTTAGAATAAACGTTATTAACTTTTTATAAAAGTAAATAAAAGTTTAAAATGCATACTAAAAACATTTATTAGTGTAAACGCTGTATTTTTTCTAATAATGGAAAATGAAAGTGATGAATATGAAATCAATTAATGAATATGTAATGTTTTTAAATTTTATTTATTTAGAAGGTAACAATTGAAGATTTTAAAATATATTAGGTAACTTTACACTTATATATATCTTTTAAAGCGAATGATCCTTTGGTTCAGTGGTGGAAAGACTGGATTCCTTGTAAGAGAGTCCGGTTCGATTTCCATTGAACGCAGGTGAGGCCAGGGGGTTTTACACAAGCCATCAGTTGCGTTGGTTTCCTTCTGATCGGTCCGCGTGAGAACTCTATGTCCTATGATATCCACTGCCCTGGTGTTCTATTCACGGTAGGTTGAGGGCGGGATGTACCAAGCCCAAAATGGAGGGTCTCCGGGTTTCGAACCCGGAGTCTCCACTGTGGCCATTACTTGGTGCGAAAAGCCCAACCAGTTAGTCACATGCCGATAAAAAAAATATATCTTTTAAATTTTATTTTTAAGGTAGTATATTGAAATGATTAATTTATAAATATAAATGTAACTAATCATAGAGGCATTATGGGTGAGCTGTGCTTGGAAGATTTTCAGCTTTATTGGGTGAGAAGACACAAAAAGGCATTGGTCAAAAGTTCAAAACACAATACCCTTCGTTCAAAAACTTTCACAAGAGTTTTAGGTACTATTGTATCGTCTTGTGAAAACTGGACCGGTTTTAAAGCTCTCTACAATCTCTTGGGAAAACTGGACCGATTTTAATATCATAAACCTGTTCTAGTTGTCTTTGTTTTGTTCTCGGGTTGTAAGCTTTCCAGCAGCTTGCTGACTCTATATATATAGATACATAGCAGTTGCCGTTAAAAAAAAGTACCTAAAACTCTAAAAAAATACAATAAACAAATAATTAGATCTTAATCAATTTCTCAAATTAATAATGCTGGTTTATGAATAAAGTTTGTTTGATAAGAAATTTAATATAAACAATTATGGCGAACGATAAGAGAAATATCAAGCGCAAAACATACAAAATATATAAAAATAATCATGTCGCATTTATAACATGGAAATTAGTTCATTGTATATATAATTTACGAGCATAAAAACCGAAAACTAAAATAAATAAATAACATAAATTATTATGCAATAATAAAGAACTATATATATTTCTTGACTTCGGCTTTACTAATCCTTCTTAAGTTCAACCAACCAAATTGTTCGATATAGGGTTTGGTCCGGTTGGAACTTCATGAGCATCGGCTTCAAACTCTCCCCGAGTCCTTGAATGCACGAAAGACGTCAAATTCGGATCACGATCACGGGTACTTTTGTGATGATCAAGATCCATTGAAGCGGAAGAAATTAGGGTTCTTGAGAGTGATTGGGGTGCCATGGAAGCCATGATCAAGAAAATGGCAACCCAAAGAAAGAAGAGGGTTTGTGAAGAAATGTTGAACTTAGCCATTAGCCAATAATAAAATCATACAAAAGAAAAAGTAGATGAAAAGGAGGTTCTCAAATTCACAACATATATGTTGAGATACAAACAACATCGGTGTTATTTATAAGGTGGAAAACAGTAAGAGTTTTGACTTTTTCGACCCTTGAAATTTGATTTTTTTTTCGTACATTAATTGCTTGTATTACGTGTTACGTAATAATAATAAAAGGCAATATGGTTACTTGGTTAGTATGAACAAGCAGATTTGGATAATTAAAATGTTTCAGATGTGTTGATTGTCATAAATGCTTTAAATTAAGTATTTTGTGTTCATTAAAAACGCCATTAGAATGAATATCAAATTATTTTTAGTGATGATCATATGTATATTAGGTAACTTAAAGTTTAAAACAATACGATTATTTATACGGTAATAACTGAGTCTGTACCTTCTTAAAGAAAATAAAAAGTTTTTTTTACAACGATATCAGAATTTGTAAAAAAATAAAGTTTTATATATTTAATGTGTGTATATATATATATTGAGCGGCTTAAATTACACGAAATCCGCCTTCGACATATACTATTAGTTTATTATTCGAGATACCCCTTTTGAAAAGCTTTGCTAAATTGACAAAAAATTGAAAATTGTTAATACATATAATGAAGTAACTTTATAGCCTATTTTGTTGCTACTTTCCGTATTGGTATATTTATATGTTAAGTATCTTAGCATTGTAGGTTGTAGCCTAAGGGTATAAAAATTGAAAATTCTTAATCATAAGTGGTAAGATTCAAGTCTTATTAAAAGTAGTGGTGTAGATTTTAGGAGTAGGTGTAGTTTGTCTTTAAAAGCATATATGTCAAATATAGATAACAATTATGTTAACCGAGCATTTAGATATATCTTCAAGCTCCTCATATGGGTCTCGTGTTGTCGACCCACTCGCTCGCCCATTAGTGTAGCCTCACCATTGAGGGCGTGTGACATGTAACAACACATTGCTTTAAAATTTATAACATAAATTTATTATACAATGAAATTTATGTTGTTATGTTGTCGATTTTTATTTTTAAGGCAAATTACTAGAAAGTAACCGGGAAATGGAAGTGAAATGGCTAAATATGTCATTTAAGAAAATAAAAATCCGGTAAAAGCCAATGTGTTTATTCACCTAGTGAAGGTGAAACAAGTCAAGGAAGGGGAGGAACAACAATTCATTATTTCTCATGTGTGAGCGTCATTTATCATCAAGAATTATACGTTTCCTTGTTCTTGAGTTTCTAAACTAGGGCTCGATCGAGGTTCATGTTGTGTTTTGTTTTATTTTGTTTTGTTTTAAGTATTGCGTGAATAAGCTGAGGAAGGAAACATTTCTGATGTTTACTAATAAGTAACATTTGTGTGGTTTTAGAACAATTGAATTATGCATTTTGATTGGTGTCAATAAAAAGTATTTTATTCTATTGGCTTTACGTAATGTAAGGAATGTTCAAGATGAAATTATATGAAAATACAATAATAAATATGATAACACTATATTGTAGTTATATGATTATTTCACAGTTTTGTGAAGTTCTTACATAAAAAATGATTATAAGTTTAATTGGAGATTATTATTTTTATATATTACCTAAAATGATCCTGTTGTATGAGTTTAAAATTATCAAATTAGTTAAAAAAAAAATTAGCTCCATATTTCTTGGTAGACAATACAACAACCCTCATGTGACGTTGTGCATGGATATCAGTGTCAACAAAGTCAATGATTGACCTCCAAGGTTTGACTATTACTAAAATTGCACACTATATTTTATTCTCTGTCTGTTAAAATATTAACTCAATAATATTTTTGTTCTTTATAACCTAAAGTCATACCATTAAATATTGTTATTAAAGTCACACACATACACATATGTCCCACGAGACTTAAAAAAAAATACTATTTTATATTCATAAATCACTATATAACATTGATTTGTTTATCTATATTAACAAAAAAAAATACATATTTTTATGAATTTTTATCTAATAATAATCTAGCATAAACATTGTTTACCAATTCAATCAAAGCGATTCTAATCTTGTGATACCAATGCATGTCGTAAAATGTTGTCTTCCAAGTGATGTGGGTTCTAGTCTAATAGTGGACGTAGAATTTAAAAGTAAAACTAATAGATGGTGTGAATAGTGAATTTGTCGTTATAGAAAAACAAAAGCTAACATATTTAGAACTAACTTTTATGTGATAACTTTTGATAGTCTATATGTTTATCTATTTGAAATGTTATCTAAACTATATGTTGAAATGAAGTAGATACACTGTTAAAAATTTCTTTTAAAAAGTTCTGAATTAACCCTGTAGTGTGAATATCTCTTTTTTATAAAGTTCTTTGATTTTTTCATATGAACTTACCATATGTTAACAAACTTAAATTAATACATTAGTTTTACTAAATAGGTGATAGTTGATATGTGTCATCCACTCTTAACTAGTATTCAACTATTCTTCACATAGTAGCTAGTTATATTCACTCTTACTATATTAGTCATACATTTTTTTTTCTGAATTTAATTAAAATAAATAAATATCAATTTAGTGATCTTTGAAATGATGATGACTTTTCTCTCAAACTCTCCTTTCAACATTAGTGCATAACTAATTGTTCACATGGTTTGGATTATCTTATTTAGGTAGTGTTTGCTTTTTTAGTTTTATTTAAAAATTCTTGTATACAATAACTACAAAGTGTATGTGGCTTTATGGTACAATCTAAAAAGTGGGTAAGAAATGTGTCTGCTATTTATGTTAAAGGATTGAAGTCCATAAATGTGTAGATTTAAGAGTATAATTAGAGCTAGACCCAACATGCACTCATCATCGTTACTCCAACATTGAGACGTTTTCGTAAGCTGTTTGATTTGCGATTTTTTTGGTTCGTTTAAGTGTTTATGAGTTGGGTAATTAACCAATACACCCAAAGGTATTTATAGTGATTTTGGATATCTAATCAGTTCCAACGATCAAAATAGTAAATACCTGGTCAAAGTACGATTTTAACGTTAGGAACCGATTTTGAATTAATTTACCATTGAAACCGGTTCCTACCCTGGTAAATTCAGGTCGAGTCGGAACTGAGAGGAACCAATCTTGGAAAAAACGGTAGAACCGGGTACGGACAATAGGGTATAAACAAGTATGAACCAGTTCCTCCTATACCAGGTAGGAACCGGAACCTGGTCCAGGTTGGTTCCACCAGATCGGGTATGGAACCGTTTTTTTGTGCATCCCTAAATAGCCATATCTTTTAGCTTAAACCTAATAGATAGCCGTGAGTTGGGTTTATTAAGATTGGATCAGATTGGTTTGGGCCTTACATGTTGGGTTTTAGTCCAATTATATTACATCAATGGGTCATCCATCACTTGAGCTTATTATGATTTAATCAAGTTGGGTTGGGTGTTTACATGTTGGGTTTTGGTCCAATTATAAGGATATCTCATCAAGGGGCATATAAAATTTCAGCTTAATTCAGAATCTAAACAAAAAAGTGTACGGAAATTTTATTCTTATTTAATTCGAATTATATATTTATGTTAGTAACCACCTAAAGGTTTAAGGTTTATCTTTTAGGCACCTAATTTTACGTTTGGGTAAGGCTCACGTTAGAGATTGTGTGAATGAAGTATGCATTTCAAAAAATAAAAAAAAAGTTTCTTCACATGATTAAATAGCATCTCGCTCTAAGTTTTATAAATTTAGTAAATATCCTCGAAATTATGTAATACTTGTTTTAAAAAAATTTCATACTAGAGATCTCCGTCAACAAAAAAAGACACGTGTGAATATCCAGACAGACTCCTTGAAGGGAGGTCCACTCTTCGATCAGTGGATGTTCTTGTGTTTGGTTGGGAAGATGGGAAAACACGCTTGTGTGAACCTTACTGAAGTATCCTCTTGTTGGGCCAAGGGAAAACAATTTCGTGGCTGGTAAGGCTGTGTTAAAGGCAGAATCAGGGAAAATTGCTAAACATGAAAAAACGTTGCTGAAAATCAACATGTTTTCATTCCCTTTGTCTTTGATACTTTTTGCTCCTTTCCCTTGCTCCTAAAGTTGTCGGTTTTCTAGACAGAGTGTAGAAAGTCGTACAAAATAATTTCTCGACGTCCAAAAACCAGGGTTTTGTTTTCGATAGATTTGGTTTGCTATTCAAAAGGGGTTGTGACAAAGATTGTTGCCCCCTGTCGTTCTTATGTAATTTTCTTTATTTTAACGGTTCTTTAATTCTAAAATATAAAAATATCATGTACATAATGACAAAAAAAATTGTTATTATCATCCTTCGTTTTATGATGAATATAACGCTACAATGCTTGATATGAAAGTTATATCAACTTGGTTCAATTGACAAGAGTTAGCGAGTATGCATGCATCTTTGTTAGTTCTTAGGACAAAATATGTATTAAAAATGTGGTTGTGTATGAGTTTTTGTCATTCTATAAAAAACTGTCAAAACGTTTCACATGCAGTCAAATTTTACCAGTTATTACATAAAACTTTTTTTTAATAGTATTATATCTACCTCTTAAAATTTGTAATATGTATATTTATTTATATTTATATATACTACACGATGCATATTCAAATAGTTTACTTTTTCCAAATATTAACATATTGTATTTCTCATATTACATTTATTTGATCATCTTGTCATTATTTATTGAAGAGAAAATAAATTAAACGTATACCGGAAAAAGGTTCATTGACTATCCAACTTGACCGACCGACTTTTATTAAATTTGACCAATCACCCATCCTACCATATTCAACCATTATTCCACTAAAAGTATTTATAGATGAAACTAATCCTCAAATGTCAAATCATATGTTTAAAATGCAGCTACATTAAATGAAAAAAAAATCATATAATAACACTTGTTAAAAGCATAAATCACATGATGCAGCGATAAAATTGAACACTGTTATTTTGATAAATATAGTAGAGTAAATAATAATGATGATATAAAAGTTAGTCGACTAAAATAGATTAGTTGGTCAAGTGGACTTTTTATGTGGTGGATTGACATGTCAACCAAGGAAAAAGTGACCTTCAATGGCCACCTGTTATTAAGGCTTAGTACTTTCTTCAATATTAAGTTTTATATAAATTGTTTATGATGGTTATGCTAGTGTCAAAAGTAAAAAAAAAAGGCCTGGATTGGTATTTGATAGACTATCATATGTAAATAACACAAAAGACTAGGTTTAAGCGTATTGAGTCATATGGTTTGACATGTCCATTTATATCACGGGGAAATTTACAAAACTAGTCATTGATCAAAACCACTTTCAAAACTAGCCACCTCTTGCGTCCTTGAAGCGACGCATCATGCCCAAGATGCGTCTTTGGGGCCACATCGTTGAAACCCAATAAAAAAAGGACACATGGCGTTTTCAAAAGTTGCATAATCCCAGATGCGTCAAGAGAACCCCCAGATGCATGGGGAGACCCCAGACGCATGAGGTGGACCCCATACGCATGAGGAGAACCATAGATGCATCAGGTGGACTAACAGACGCATCCCGTGCATGAAATCTCTCAAAAGACGCATCCCGTGCATGATGTGTCGCTCCAAAGACGTGGGAGGTGGCCAATTTTGAAAGTGGTTTTGGTTAATGGCTAGTTTTGTAATTTTCCCCATGTGTTATCATACCATATTACTTATTTTATACAATGTATAGTTATCTACCATAGCAATTGACTCAAAAAGATCGTGGATCTTGCCATGCTCCATCTCATTCTGGGAACTAAAGTAATTCAATATGAGTTTGGTATTGCGATGTCTTGATAGTGATTCAATCTCAGATGAAGTGGTTGCACATTGACCCGATTAAGTATCATCAAATTGTTGGTGATTTATAGTATCTAGCCATTACTAGACCATATGTTGCATTTGACGTTAATAATGCATGTTGCTTCATGCATAACCTACCATGAGCATTGTGATATCCTTGGTCATCTCATAGCGCAAACTTTTTAAAATCAGCACACATTATGCCGATCATTGACAAAACCTAAACATAAGCCCTCGCAAACAAAGTGAGACAGCTTACTATGCTTCAAACTCTTTCCAAAAGTTGGGAGCTCCGCAATCATTAGCTGCAACTTTATAGTGTTTCATTCTTTGAGAAACTTTTGATGAGTGCTAAATTCACTAGTTTTATGATTTATAAGTTTGTAAATGGTATCAATTATATACAACATACAATTCGATATTGCACCTAATTATATACAACAAAATATTCGATATTATAGCAATGAGACCATACAAAATGACAATAGTGATTAGAATTGATATATACTTAGATTAGTTCAACTCAATCTTTGATATTCATTTTTCCCAAAAAATATGGGTTATCAAGTGTTTCGATGAATTAAACAATAAACTTAAAAATTAAGAAATTGATTGATTAATTGAATTGTGAAAACTAACAAACTTAAATTGAGTTGTAAACAATATAGGAGATCGATGACCGATTTTCTGGTTTCATGTTAAGTGGTTGCACATTAGATATTCAAAATTTGATTGAAACATTACACATTTGATTGGAATCTTGATCGGGATGAATGGAAGCCTCAAAATCACCCTGGTTCGCTCTAAATTGTTGGATAAAATCTAATCTCAAAACCCTAAATTTTAGGTTTAAATATGACCGAAATTCGGAATGAGGCCGTAAATATCGCCGGTTGAATTTCCATTATTTAACGTTTTTTTTTTCTAATTTTGCTTCTTGTTAGTTTTGGTTCTTGAACTTTCTTCCAATGCTTACACATGCTTCTAAAACTTGTTCCAATCTATAATTTACCAATCATACTCAAAGTAACCATGTTCAATGCCAAAAACCAAGAAAACAATCCATTAAACATACTAGGGCATCGAATTTAACCAACACATCAATGTTTGTTTGTTTGTTAAGAAACTTAATGTGTTTTTGTTCATTCGTTAATAATCCAAACAAACATATATGAACAAGTAAAAACACACATAAATGAACAAACATAAACGGAACATCAAGCGTTTTCTTGTTTGTCCGTTCATTAGTTATTCAATTACCCAAGACTTAAGTCTAAAATTTGATTGTACCGATGATCCAACACATAACAGGCCACATAGTACTATCTTCTAAAAAACTGAATATGCGGCTGTATTTACTTTTTTTCTCAATGTACCAATATAAATTTTGTTGAAACTAGGTTTTTTTTGAAATATAGTTTTTTTTGGTATCATAGGCTATATGGATTGTCGATGTAACAACCCGACTTTTCGGGTTTGTTTGTTCGGTAACCACTTGCGCCTACGACCTCGTTTACCACAAAAATCGCAATCGCAGTTATTTTTTTACTTTATGTTGCTTGTGTTTTATGTGTGCTTTATATTTTATGGATTGTACTCGCTCTCGCAACGCTCTAGCTCACGCAACTCGCTTTATCGCATTATTACGTCAAACTCAACGCTTAACGCTTCGCTAAAACACTAAACCTAACTAACTAATCCGAACAGGAAACACCAAACGAACAGCCAACGCGTGAATTGGAAAAAATTTGCACGAAACAGGCCAGTTCGTACGAATTGACCATTCGTATGAATACGGGCCAGTTCGTGCGAACGACCAGTTCGTTCAACCGACATTCGTGCGAACCGACCAGTTCGTTCGAATTGGCAAAGTTTGTACGAATTAACCCTTTACTCCCTCATCTCCTATAAATACTCAGCACACTCATGCTCCCACTCTTGCTGCCACTTCGCACCGAAACTCTCTCTACTCGTTTTTTCTGCTGTTCCAAGTAAGAAACAACTATTTTCCACGCAAACACAACGATTCACACGATTTTATCTCTGATTTCATCTAAACTTCTCTGTTTATGAAAACCTTCAATTTTTCATAAAACCTTCCGATTTTACCTTGGATTCACACTTAAACGAGTGTATTTGAGTTAGCTTTGGCTTCTCAAGATAGAAACCATGTTGTTTCAAGCTCACCAAGTGTTTTAACCAAATAAAACGGTTTTGAACTTGATTTTTACACTAAAACGGATCAAAACCAACATATGTTTCGTTCACTAGACAATCGAACGAAGTGGTGTCTCAACCGTCATGAAAAGGACTCGAAATCACATCCGATTCAGACGAAAACTCAGTTCCGGACGCACGAAGACGCAAACATTCGACTTGTGCGAACTGGACTGGCCCGTACGAATTGGCTCAATTCGTAAGAACCAGCCCAAGTTCCTATAAGTGACTAAACTGCTCTAAAGACCTCCCCAGCTTTTGGTTTGCTCAGTAACTTAAGGTTGGAAGGATGGACACTCGATTTCCAGAAGAAACGACGCGCAAACACTCGATTTTGGACACAAAACAGCTCAATTCGCATCAACTCAATTCGTATGAATTGGTAACAGTTCGTGTGAATTGACCGTTTTCTCCCACACTGTCACTCTGTTTCAACCGATTCAGTACTGTGGAACACTGATGCACTTCTGTTCCTGCTTACAGGCTGACCCGGCACTCTCTCCGCTCTCCTCTACTCTTACATCTCTGTTTACGCACTCACTGTGAGTATACTTGACCCCTTTTTGCTTTAACGCACTTTTGGGTGTTACATGCGTTCTCTATATCAAAACACTATACACAACACTTAAACGCTTTAAAAACGCAACCCCTCATACATGACTATACGCGAATCGCTAAATTGTATGTTATTCGCTTTATTTTCTCTTCACTCGCGGTTTGTTGGTTACTTGTATCAATGTTGTTAACATAGTTCACATCTCTTACGTATGTTCATGCGGTTATTGCAAAATGCTTGTTTACTATACTTGCGCTAAACCTGTATGCACACCTTTACATTATTGTATTGACTTTATTTTAATGTATGTGACAGGTTGATGGATTACCTTATGCTGCAATTAGATAGGACATCTAGAAACTCATCTAGAAATCTATGTTGTCGGATTAGTTTTGTTTGAGAAACATGAAATCTATATTGACTATTTGAAATATTTTGTTTAATTGTATAGGAAGTTAAACCTTTAAATATTGTCATTTTTAATAGTTGTTATGGATTCTCTTGAACAATCTGATTCGCCTAGTGCCACGCCCCGATGATTCCGCCATCGGTTGGGGTGTGGCAGTCGATGTCGTATCAATACCATGACGATCGGATAATGTCGGTACTAATATTAGTTTTTAATGATTTTCGATCGATGTAAGATACGATTTTTAATTTTTGGGTTACATGACTTTATTTTTTGGGTTAGATAACTTTTGTATAACGAAATCGTTTTAACCAAACTTTTTTCTTACCGTGTGGGTTGTGTTCAGAATGGTGTATTTCTTGTGTCGTAAACTATACCAATTGTCGTATGGTACCGGTAACGAAACAAACTGTCCTGATACTGAGTCGGTACCGTAACGGTGTTATTGAAACCAATATCCGTATACGTTTTTTTTGTCTTCAATCGATGTAAAACATGTGTCGATATTCTTTTAGGCATATCCAATATTGTAAAACAAGGTCTAGGCGGTTGAGTAATCGCTAAAAGGTACGACGCCGTGGCAACTTTTTTGAACTCCGCTTAATTACTTGGAATCGATCAAAGGCGGTTAACCTTGGCTAGAATTGGATTTAGTCGGTCAATTCGAGACGTGTTTGATTTTAAAAAAAAAACATAATTTCCACGTCTATAATATTAATGAATGGATATCAATTTTGAAAGACTTTAATATTTGAACATGTATCTTTTTTATTTATATTGATACCTTTTTTCACTTTTGGTTGTCATAGCAAGTGTTGGTATAATAAAGAAACAATTCGATACCGTTTTAATGAGTTCCCACCGCATAGCACGAGTAATTCCACTACTTAGTATTTCTGCTACTAATAACTAATAAATAAATTTGAACGAATATGAATCCACATCTAAACAAAATAACGTAAATAAACAATCATAAACAACATTCACAACCTAAATAAACACGAATTAATGAACATCCACAACCCTAAATAAACACGTTTCATTAAAAAAAGGTCTACGCAAGCTATTCTTGGTGTAACTCGACCCAACCACTTCTAAGATCTTCAAAGGTCTACAAAGTGTTAAACACCACGAACGTCTACCACCACCTACCACCGTCCATCACCACCCCCGTCCATAACCACCCACCGTCCACGTCCACCACCCACCACCACTAGGCCTGTAATACGAAACTTTGATTTTATGATTGTTGGTGGAAGTTCGTTTATGTTAATTTATTTTAATTAACGAACGAACACGAACAAAAAATCTGTTCGTTTAATTAAATGAACGAACATGAACACACATTAATTGTGTTCGTTCATTTATGTTCGTGAACGTTCGTTTATGTTCGTTCTTTTAGTTTGTTCTTTTATGTTTGTCATGAACGTTTGTTTATGGTCTTTATTTACGTTCGTTAAAATATAGTAAATACATAAATAGTTATATTTATATTAATATTAGGTTTTATAACTATTAGTAATTTAGTTTTTACTAATAAAAAATGAAATTTTAAAATTTTCTTAGATAGTAACTATATTACTTACTTAATATTTATACAAAAAAAAACTACTTCGTTTTGTATCTACGAACCCTAATTTAGATGTGTTTTCGGATGAACGGTAATATATTAGACTTGTTTGTTTATGTTCACTAATGTTAAATTGTGTTTATTTATATTTGTTCAATTACGTTTATTTGTGTTTGTTTATGTTTGTTCAATCATGTTAATTATGTTTTTTATGTTTATTCCAATATGTTCAGTTATATTTTTTTGTTGTATTCATTTTTCGTTATTCTGAACTGTTCCTTTAGGCTTTAAATGAACGAACATAAATGAACACGAACATGCTCGATTTCTTAATGAACGATCACGAACAAAAAATGGGTTCGTTTATGTTCGGTTAAAGTTAAATGAACAAACACGAACATGCAAACATGCTTATGGTTCGTGTTCGTTCGGTTCATTTACATGCTAAACACCACCACTACCAGTTTATTTAGAAGTCTACATACTTAAAAAACAAACAGTCTTTATCTTGCAGACTGCAGAGGTTTGATTCACATTTTATTCTACAATGTCTGCAGATGTGATCCATAACCGCAAACATTTTACCTCTTAAAAAACAAACTGCACTAGTGAATAACCCATTTTCGGTTATTACCCGTTAAACAACATTACCCAATACCATAATTTTCAATATGTCTAGGTTACAGGTGTTGTAACTTATGCTTTGAGAGTTTTTTCAAAAAGAACTGAAATTTTTTACTTTTAACCCAAAACTATTTTATTTTTTACTTTTAACCCAAAACTATTTATTTTTTTACTTTAACCCCATTTTATTTTACTTTTAACACAAAACTATTTGATTTTTTACTTTTAACCCCAAAACTTTTCATCTTTTGCAATTAACTTCAAAACTTTTTTTACTTTCAACTTTGGTCATCTAAACTTTTCATGTCGCAAAATCTTTGTTTTACGTTCCATTCTAAATTTTGCAAGTTAACACGGTGCAATGTGCATGTGTGGTTAAACGTTTTTACATTGTCTATTTTTTCCTGTTTGACAGGTTTATCGTAACGCACGGGTCCTAGATCGACTTAGTTATTCTTTTATACGTTTTACGTTTCGGTTTGGTTTCTTGGCATTAATACGCCGCAACTTTAGTGTTGATGGTCGATAACAGTAATGTGGCATTGGTGTCACCCACCCGCCCAGGGAGTGCATAATACTAGTTTTACATTAATATCATCAAAAAATCCTCACACGCCTCAAAAAATTCGAAATTTGGAAACAGATAACAGCTGGACGTTTCCGTTATTTTCCACACACCCTTTGTTAACACCAAAACAAAAACCCCCTTTACTTTCATTTCAAGCAAATCAAATTCTCCACAATTCACGTTATCTCCATTCTTCATCTCCATAAACACCATTCCTGATCACCCCTAGGGTTTCTACAGTTTACCATGGGCCAACAGTCGTTGATCTACAGTTTTGTAGCCAGAGGAACGGTGATTTTGTCAGAGTACACTGAATTCACCGGTAATTTCGTTAATATTGCTGCTCAGTGTCTCCAGAAGCTTCCTGCAACCAATAATAAGTTCACTTACTCCTGTGATGGTCACACGTTTAACTATCTCGTTCACGATGGATTCAGTGAGTTTGATCTGGTTTAATATTTTGTTGAAGTTTTGTTCTGTTTAATTGTTGGTGTGTGGTTGTGTTTTATTTTGACGTGTTTTGACGATTTTTTTTTTGTGTTTTAGTAAAGGATTTGGTGATTTATGGCGGTTACTGATTGTGATCGTACTTGTTTTTGTCAGTGTTTTAAAATTTAATATCTAGTTTGATTTGTTTGTTGTTGATTGAATCGATTTGATTATGAATTTATGATTTATGAGGATCTGAGCATAGTTATCGGTTCGTATTGGTACCGTAAAGTATGACGGAAGCAAGGCGGTATGGCTGCGCGTCATAGTTGTCGATAGCGGTCGCGATGGTCGATATAGCGAATAGCGTATAGGTCGAAGGTCGCTACAGGATATGTACCAATTAGCCATATATAACGGGATATCAGTTTTTTTTTAAATATAAATAGCGATGTAATATAGCTATAAAATGGCTGGATTTTAGGTTTTTGTTGAATATACATGTAAAATAGCATATATACTGGGGTATTTTGATATAATATACATATAAAAAAATTTAATTTTTTCTAGTGTATCGCTATTTATAAAATATCGCCCACTATTTATCGCTATTCGCTATGTAGCATATAGGTACCTTACCACTATTTATCGCTATGGAGCATATAGATACCTTATCACTATTTGTCGCTATTCGCCATAACAACTATGGTGTCACCTGAAAAATGCGCCAAGGCGCAGGATGCAATCGCTTTTAATAACTATGATCCTGAGATACTTTGGATTGACTTGAGTAATTATGATGAATATGAGAAATGCAATGAATCAATCATTGTATAAGTAGTTAAGATTGATACCTTGTAGTTCCTTTCCTAACATCATACTTTATGGTACGAAGTACGCATTGATAAACAATGGAGATCATTTCGGTTTTGTTACACATTTTGAAATGTGGTTGAATGATTGACCTACTAGTGGAAGTTGATTTAGGTGTTGTGTATAATTGACCTATTTCTCCAAGTATCTGGTTCCGCATACCAATGGGGTGGTGGTCCATTGGCAAAGGCAAAACCTTTAAACACCTGGGTTTGGGAGGGGGAGGTCTTGGGTTCAAGTCCCATAGACGAGACGGCATGGATTAAAAGAAATTTGCCGTTCAAAAAAAAATAAAATCTGGTTCTGCATTTGTGAAGATGCCAGGTATTAACTGCAGTATGTTATGTAGACCATATTGGAATAATAAAGTAAAAAAGTTAAATTAACATATTCACATCATGATTAGTATAGCAATATGCACACTCAAACTGAAGCACTAAATCACGTCGTGATGATAATCATGATCATGTTATGGTTATATCAGTCAATAATTACCTTCATTATCACCAACACCATTAGTAGAATCAATAATTTTACTTTGATTCATTATGTAAAAGTTTCAAAGAACTAACAGATATATTGTTATTGTTTTACCTGCGCATAGTCGTCACCTGTTTTCTTTGTTTTATATGCAACTAACAATTAACTTCTTAATTTTATGAAGCATACTGTGTGGTCGCCATAGAATCTGTCGGTCGGCAGATTCCAATGGCGTTTCTTGAAAGAATCAAGGATGATTTTGCCAAGAAATACACTGGAGGGAAAGCTTCAACAGCTGTTGCCAATAGTCTGAATAAAGAATTCGGGTAATCTTATTTTCTTATTTTAATTTCCATCTTTTTTACCATCCTTCAAGCTTTAACTTTTAATCTTCGTATTTTCTTTCATTCCAGTCCCAAGCTGAAGGAGCAAATGCAATATTGTGTGGACCATCAAGAAGAGATCAGCAAGCTTTCGAAAGTCAAAGCCCAGGTTTCAGAAGTCAAAGTTGTGATGATGGAAAACATTGAGAAGGTGAGGCATACGGGTTAAATTTCAACCAGGGGCGGACCCACCCTTTGGCCAAGGTGGGCGGCCTCACCCCTTGAAAAAAAAATTTAGTGTATATTTTAAGCAAAAAACCTGACCGCACCCTTTGAAAATATGGTTGAACACCTCATCCGCACCCCCAACAAATAATTCCTGGGTCCGCCACTGATTTCAACCCATGTTAACGGGCTTAAGTCGTAAAGTTTCAAACTGTAACTATACATAAACGTCACCCGAATTGACTCATTTGTAAGTAATTATCTGTAGGTTCTTGACCGTGGAGAGAAGATCGAGCTTCTGGTTGATAAAACAGAGAGTCTTCACTCTCAAGTAAGTCTATAGCAAATGCAAAATTCAAATTAAATAGAAAATCAATTTTCGTTATTATATTTTATAATGTTGCAGGCACAGGGATTTAGGACGCAGGGTACGCAGTTGAGAAGGAAAATGTGGTTCAAGAATATGAAGATTAAACTGATAGTTCTAGCAATCGTCATTGCGCTGATTCTCATTATATTTTTTTCTGCTTGTCATGGTGTCAAATGTGTCAAGTGAATTGGCATGTTGGTTGGTTTCTGACCTATGTTCATCGGCTTGCCCATGATTTTGTTTATTTCTTTCTTTTTTTCAAATTTTTGATTGATTATAAAAGGTTATACCGCGAGACAACATTTGTATAGGTTTGTACCTATAAAGTAATTTCTGTTTCTATATACATTATATTGATACAATTGATGCATGAGAGGTGCATGATGGATGTTCTTGTGCATTTGTTTCTTGTTGACTCTTGTATTAATGCTGCAAGCCATACCCCCTTAACCCTTATGTCACTCGTCTCGACGAGTATAGCATCTTTATCCTGATAAGAACTAGCCATCCATCCATCCCTGATAATCTGGAACACATTGCTTGGTTTGTGACTGAACAACGTGCGGTTATTCTCCTTAATGCTTCTCTCAATGAAGAAGCTCTTTCTGTCACGGTGGGTCTTTCAATAGCCTGTGATATATGGTTAGCTTTAGAGGCAGCCTATATAGCGACTCTTCTGTGGAATTGGTGCAAAATCATCGAGACAACCTTCGATTTACTCAAGAGGGTGATAAGTCGGTCTCTGATTTTGGGCGTGCATTTAAAGCCATTTGTGACCAATTATCAGCCATTGGTCACCCATTCGATCCCTTGGATCAACTCCATTGGTTCTTATGCGGTCTTGGACCGTCTTTTGAAACTTTCTCTACATCAGTAAGATACTCTCGACCTTTACCCTCTTTTTTCAGACCTTTTGGTGAGAGACGAGAGTCATGAGTTGTTTGTTCGAGCCCTACATGGCAATCACAATCCACCACTTGCCTTCACAACCCATCAAACATCACCCAATACCAACCACACCCGATCCCCCCACGGCCTACGCCCCTTCCCGGTCGAGCCCCATGCCCATCGTATCAGCCCAATACTCATGCCTCTAATCATCCTACACGCAACTCTACCTCCTACACAAACCACAACTGTCGCCCACCACATGGTCAATTGTGTAGACCCGGGTCACTACGCCAATCAATCTCCAAGGCTTGCTTCGTTTGCTAGTTCACTTGCACCCTCTGGAGAACAACTTGCACATGCTTTTCATGCACAATGTCAAGTAAACAATGAATACTTGATTGGACTTGTGATACGGGTGCTTCGGATCACATGACACTCCACCCTAACAATGTGGCCAACCCGTTTCCAACTCAAGGTAATTTTAAGTTCTTTTTGGAACTGGTCAATCTCTTCCTATTATCTCATTTGGGTAATACTAAATTGTTTGGTTCTATTGATCTGAAGAATGTTTTAGTGGTTCCTCATCTTGCTAAAAAACTTCTAAAGACAAGTAAACTAACCGAGGATAATCATGTTGATGTTTTGTTCTCACATCCTTATTTTTACATTTGGAATCACCAAACCAAGCAAGTCCTAGCTTGGGTTCGCCGTGAAGACGGCTTATATGTTCTTCATAATTATCATGCGACTTTGGTTGCATTATCTTGCCCAAAAGCCTCCTTGAAGTTTGGCATTCCCGCCTTGGGCATGTCTCTTTTGATGTTATTAATATGTTAAAAAAATGGTTATTTCTCTTTTACTTCAGTTTTACCTAAACCGGGCCTTTGCTCCTCGGGTGAACTAGCTAAATCAAAAAGGCTACCTTTTACTAATAATTTAAAATGTTCTCACGCCCCCACTTGAGGTAATATATTGTGATTTATGGGGACCATCCGCGGTACAATAAGTGGATAATTTTTCATATTATGTGGCATTTGTTGATGATTTTTCTCGCTTCACTTGGCTTTACCCATTACGAGCCAAGTCAGAATTTAATGATGCCTTGTCTATATTCATTCCTTTTGTTCAAACCCAATTGTCAAGAAAACTAAAAGTTTTTCAATGTGATGGGGGAACCGAAATTACAAACCATAAAGTTTGAGTCTTATTTGAACAAAATGGTACTTTACATCTATCATGTCCATATACAACTCAATAAAATGGGCGGGTAGAACGAAAGCATCGACACATTGTCACATTGTCGGAACGGGACTAACAATGCTTTTTAATGCTAAATTATCTACTCATATTGGGTTGATGTTTTCTCCTCACCGGTTACATCATAAACCGCCTTCCCACCAACATCCTTGAAGGAATAAACCGCCTTCCCACCAACATCCTTGAAGGAAAATCACTATTTGAACTTTTGTATAATCAACAACCTACGTATGCTTCTTTAGGAACCTTTGGGTGTCGTGTATACCCTTTTTATGGGACTATGCATAACACCAAGAAGTATTCCTTGTATCTTTATTGGAAATATTCCTAAATATAAAGGTTATCGATGCTTGGACCTTGTACCGCTTGTGTTTATATCACCCGTCATGCCCGCTTTGATGAAACATACTACCTTTTTGATAAAAACAACGGCCAAACCCATTACCAACCTTGACTTAACCACCTTCCTTGATTTCTCTTATGACATCAAACTTACACAAGCACCACAAATAATCCCCCAAACCAAAATAGTAACACAACTAATACCCCATGCACCATTTTCATGAACAATATTTCCACATTCCCTACATCCTCACCCAATCCCATACCTCCCACTGACCCGCCTACAACACCCACTTCATCTGCTACCTCCACACCATGATTATCCAGTGCGTCCTCACTCGATCTCATTAGACCACCGACTCACCTAACACAAACTCAGCACCTGACACCCACACTCAACCCCGTTGACCACCTCGGTCATCAATGAACTTGTCACCACCGTTCCTACTCCACCTCTTCCCACCCATCCTATGATTACCCATGCCAAAATCGGATCTTTAAACCTCGTCACCAAGCCAACCTAACCCATTATCACACCATCCCGCTACACCAAGCGTTATTTGCTATGTCGGATCCAAAAACATATAAAATGGCACCCAAAATAAAAAATGGGTTTCCAATGCAAAATGAAATTGATACGCTACATCGCAATAATACTCGGACTTTAGTTCCAAGACCATCTAATTGCAATGTGGTTGGCTCTAAATAACTTCACCGCACAAAGTTCAATTCCGATGGATCTATTGAACACCACAAAGCACATCTTGTGGCTCAAGGTTTTAGTCAAGTTCCGGGTCTTGACTTCTTTCATACCTTTAGTCCTGTCGTCAAGGGCTACTACCATTCGCACGGTTCTTGCTTTGGCCATCATTAATCAATGGAAGCTTCATCAGTTAGATGTTAACAATGTTTTCCTTCATGGACATCTGACTGATTGTGTCTTCATAGAACAACCACCAGGTTTTGTTCACCCTCAATTCCCTAATCATGTATGTTAATTAACAAAGCCATTTATAGTATAAAACATGCACCCTGAGCATGGTTCCATCGACTCAGTTCATTTCGTATCCAAAGTGGATTTCTTTGTAGTCGTGCGAATCCATCCCTTTTCATATTTAAATGTAATTCTTGCATAATGTATCTCCCCTTCTATGTTGATGACCTCTTAACCGAAAATCAACCCATTGCACTCTCATCCTTTACAACCTGCATACACAACGAATTTGCCATTAAGGATTTGGGGGAACTCAACTACTTTTTTGAGCTTGAGGTTACCTACTCGTAGAATGGATTTTTTTTTTTAAATCAATCTAAAATACTTTGGATTTTCTAACTCGTGCAAAGATGTTGATGCTAAACCGGCACCTACACCTTTGAGCACCAATGTTTCTTTTGTTTCTACAGGTAAGTTGTTTTCGGACATCACTCATTTTCACTACATCATACTTGACAATTACACAGCCAGACATGCGGTTAATCAAGTTAGTCAATTCTTGCATGCTCCAACCATTACGAACTATCAAGAAGTTAAACGTATACTTTGGTACCTCAAAGGTACTTTAACATTTGGACTTCACTACAGTTGTCCCACTCACATTGCTCCGCTTGATACTTTGATGCAAACTGGTCCAGATGTTTGGAGACTCGTCGATCCACTTATAGATACTCCATATTTTTATGTGGCAATCTCATCTCTTGGAGTGCTAAGAAACAACCTACCATTGCTCGCTCCAGTTGTGAGTCTGAATATCGAGACTTGGCTAACACAGCTGTAGAAATTGTATGGATTACTTACTTGCTTCAAGAATTACATGCCTTGCCTCCTGGTAGACTAACTATACTTTGTGATAATCGAAGTGCTCTATTTTTCAATCAGAACCCTGTATCTCACAAACGCACAAAGCATATTAATCTTGATGACCACTTTATTCGTGAGCTTGTTTCTTCAGGGAAATTAACGACGAAGCTTCAGGTGGCAGACATTTCTACAAAGAGCCTTCCAAGTCCAAAGTTCGATCACTTTCGGCAGATGCATCGCATTGGTCCACCACCGTCTCGTTTGCGGGGGATATTAAATGATATATAATAGATAAATTTATTGATGTCCCTTTGTATAATTTCTTATTCTTTGAGGTCCTTGATTGTAAAGTGTATGTGTATATATTGGCTCTTTTGCCTTAACTAAAATCATTGAATTCATACATCACACATCAACAACATTAGCGACATCACGATATATAACTTTAGCATTGGATTTTTTCGTAGCTTGCCTAAAAACAGTCAAAACATGAACACCCTTTTGTGTGAGGTTGTCCAAATACTTGTTTATCCTTTCTGGTTATTGTGTCCTTTGGGTGTGCTTCTAGGCTCTCAGGTGAGGCGAGGCGAGGCGAGGCAAGCGTGGTGCACGAAAAACCTTGCTACCATCCATACGCTCCCGACGACCTTTGAGCAAAAGTTTCGGTCGGATCCTAGCGAGATTTCAGCCAAATCTTGTAATTTCGGCAAAATTGTGCACATTCCGGGCAAACTAGCCCGGAACAAGCCTAATGTCTAAAACTCCCAAAAATGGTATATTTATGTCACATGCCTTTCTTATTTCATTCCCACACAATCACTGTGATTTCTTCACAAAACAATACACCAACAACACACACTTGCAGAGAATTGAGAGAACAACTGATAATAGAAATTAACAGATATATTTATGAATGAGATTATCTTAGGCTTTTATACCCAAGATTTTAGCGGTTATTCTAGTAACCTTTTAGAGATTGCTTGGCGGTAAAGCAATTATACAGCCGCCATTACAACAAACTATTCTAAGATAAGGTTATAATACATTCATTTTCCTTTGTTTTTGTTGTTCATAAGAGATTTTGTACATACATATATATCAATTAATTTATTACCCTAACAATTAAATGGGAAATCCTATTCTTACCTTGTTTTTAAACGATTCCACTTGCTTCCTCATTATTAACACCAATGAATACATCAACCTTTGTTCCACTATTAGGACTTCAAGTTACAATGTTGCTCCGTCCGACATACATTTCTAGCCTCCGTCGCCTTCGCCAATTTTATTTGTGTTTGTTTGTGTTCGTGAACCATTCGTGAACATGTTTATATCCTTAATGAACAAACACAAATAGAAAAACTCGTTCGGTAAGTGGTGGTTCATGAACACATTATTTCCTTAACGAACGAAAATGAACAAGGCCTTGTTCGGCTCGTTTACAACCCTAATATATATATCCATTTCAGGTGATTGATATGGTCTTTATTTGTACAACATATTTTTTCGTTGAATTGAACTGTATATATAGTTTATTTTATATTACTGAAACTTTTCGTGACAATTGTATAATTTCTTGAGCCAACAACTTAATGTCTTTCCAGGATGTGATCCTATGAAAATACTAACTGAAACTCCAACCAAGATTTCGGTTTTGCTGATAATGTGAAATCTAACACTCCGATTTTCTGGCTTTAACCCGATTTAGGGTCACCTGTTCAGCATGATCCCATAGGTATTTTCCGGTAACCAGTTCTCATGTCACCAAAATAAATATTATAAAATCCCCCGAAAAGAGGTTATAATTCCCATCCGTCTTTTTAATGTTCAATCGATAAATTAAAGATTTAATGTTCGATCCTGAGTCGCACCCTGGTTTTAATCCGATTGTTACTTCAGCAAGGCAACTCGTGTGGAGGCAGTACGGTTTCTGGGGGAACGCCGTGACCAAGTCTGGCCAACCCAGCGCGGGCCCGGTTAAGACAACGTAGTCTGAGCAGATCTTGGCTAGGGCCGTCGTTTAGGTGACATTGGGTCACTCAAAAAGAAAGTCATCGTTCAAAAAAAATTAGGAATTACTCAGAACACAAGATATTTGTTTTTTGATTGAAGAAATGACGAAAACATGTATCTACTTCAAATAATCTGACCTTTATTGTTTATGTGGTGTAACATATTTGTAGTAAGTGGAAATGAGTGAGAATGAACATGGATGCATGCATGCATGCAGCTCCATCCAGATTTCCATCTATCCTATTTTCATTTAACTTCTCTTGATTCTATCATTTAATGCATCATTGAACTAAGTGAACATCTTAATTAGCCAGAATTCTCCATTAGTAAACATTCAATCAATAATATGTGTTAGATAATTTGTGTCTCTACTTTTAATGTGGAAAAATGTTTAAGATTTTCTAATTGAGTGTTTTGGACATTCTAGACTACCATATTCTACATTATTGGGCAAATGAATTTGGGATTGTTAAATTTATCTACTTTGTACACAAGCAACTCACTTGTTAGTTTTTAGTTACCCGAGTGGAAACTTTCAAGAAGGTTAGCACTGCTAGTACGTTCCATCTAAGTACGCTTAGTAGGGGAGTTCTACTCTCATTCACAGCAAATGCACATAAAAAGCGTCTGTGCTATTTGAAGCGTGACATTCCTTATTATCTAGTTTCTCTTTGGTGGATGTAATGATATGGATTTGACTAAGGTGTCACAAACTAAGTGTGACATTCATCGTGGTCATAGATATTTCAAGCAGTTTTATGTTATTCCGTTGGGTTCTTCATGCCAAGATGGTTGTTGGAATAAACTGAAACGTAAAAATCAACTTAAACGCATATTTCCGATCGTAGTCAAACGAAGTTATATAAAATTTGCACAAGTACTACTAACAATATATTATTTTTTTTACATCAAAAGCAGATTAAAAAATGAGTTCAGAGCCACAATGTATTGATCATCAACTATTAGCTTTACAACTTGAGCTCTTTTTCTCTTATTGTCACACTTTACAGAACCAAAATTTATAGATTTTAAACTTTTAGCACTCTATTTTTAAAAAAGAAATTAACAAGCTATTTGGTCCCTAAAATTTTCAATCTGTTCAAATATGGGTAGTCTTTTTTATCTATTGGGTGCCCATACATTCATCAACTTTTCAAGCCCATTAACAAAGTCTTCATCTAAGTCCAGTCCGGGGATGCCCGGTAAGATCTCTGATGTTGGCCGCCACTTCTCGGTCTCTATCAATAGTTCTTGGGCCCTATTTCTGGCCTTAATGTCGTCGGATCCAGGGATCTCACCATTGACAACATGTTGAAGGACCGAACGGGCTTCATTGTACCGGGTTTGTTTAATTAAGCAAAGGCCCAAATTGTTAGCCTTATTTGAATCAGGGTCAATCATTTGGGCTTTCTTGTAGACCACCTCAGCTGCCATAAAGTTGTCTTTTTGCATGTACGCCCACCCCAAGTTTCCCTGTTTGATAAGAAAGAACATAATTATTTATGACATTTGTTGTTATTTTAGTTTGATTATTGGTTATTACTAGTTGCTCATATTACATTACAAAATCACATATCCTATTATAGTTTCTTAAAAGCAGTGCTTTCATAACCGGACCGGTCACCGAATTGGCTGCCTTACTGGTCCACTAATAGGGATCGGTTTTCTATTTTCAAATGCCGGATGACGTCATAAAGAATTTAACATGTCAATAACCAAACAGTTCAAATACACTCAACCCGAAAAAATTTATGATCGGTTTTGTTCCAACTGTCCGGTCCTGAAAACACTGATTAAAAGAAAACTAAAATGTTTTAAAAAGAATAAAATATACCAGAATTCTAGAAGTTTCTTGTCTGACAGAAACTTGAAACTTCTTGCCATGAGATCTAGCAGTCTTTGTTGGCTTCCCATTAAACACTTCTCCTCTATAAATCATCCTAAGCTTTTGCTTTAACAATGCTATTTGTTCATCTACTTTTCCACATTTCTGTTCAATAAATATCCAACCACATTAGAATTGTATACTTAGCAAATTGCATATATAGATATATATATACACACACATATCCCAAAATTTAGAGGGAGTTTGGTTCGTTGGAATTCAAGAATATCAAGGGGATTGGAATACTAATTACATATTTACATATGTTACGTGTCTGGTTTGGCAAACACGCTTTTCCCTACCTTGCCGCCCCTGGCGCCCACCTCCCCCACCACCATATGTTAATTTTTTTAACAAATTTACAAACCTGACACGATAATTTTGCCAACTAAACTCATCCAGACTCTACTTCCTTAATTTGACGGATACCAATTCCATTAAATTTTTATTTAATCTTAAATATATGATTCACTAGATACATGTTAGATGTTTTGGTGTAATTGGAATGACTTGTTAAACATGTGTATCATAATATACATCAAACAAGTTAAGAGGGTGCGGAATGCACACTTGTCTGAGTTTATTATGATTTTGAGTACTCAGGAACCTTATTGGTCCGTAAGGTCCGAGGGTTCCAAGGGGCGGCAGCCTTTGGCAGGATCTAAGGGGCAGAACCCCTAGCTGGGGTTGAGTTATAAAATTCGATTGAATTATTATTTAAAAAATTTATCCGGTTGATACATTCAAGTGAACCGTTGAATTGTTCAATCTGAAAGTGATTCACGACTCTCAGATAATATAGTATTTTTTTAAATTCTCCAACAATATATTCTAGTTTCTTCTTTAAAATTATATATAAAACCACCCTCGTTTATATTCAGGAATATGTTTGTAACAACATCTAGCTAGCATGTGTTGTATCAAGCCATTATATATGCATGGATGTACCTTGAATAGATCAATGAGAACATTATCAAGGGATTCTTGTGAACTTTTTGGGCATAGGCACCTAAATGACTTGATGGCTTCAATGGCTTCTTCAGTTCTATCCAATTGTTTCATTACAACAGCCATGTCTTTTAAGGCACTTTCCACTCTATCTCCTGCATTTATGGCCTTCCAAAACCACACTATAGCACCCTCTTGATCCCTTTCCACAAGCTGCATCAATTTCATATATGTCTCATCACATTAGTTAAAATCTTACTTGTAACTTTTTCATGTTAAATTCTTTTCTTTTTTTCAAAAATGTAATAAATACATAATTCTAGATTCAAAGAGCAATTGTTTCTTCAGTAAAGAAAATAAAACAAAATGCAATCATTACTTATACAATAATATGATGAAAATTACTTTATACAGAAATAATTCTTCTCATGGGTAGATTTACATTCAACATGGAATTATGGAATGCACCATGTTGTATCCACTTCTGATTGAAAAATATAGACTTGCCACATTTTAACAATAAAAAAATTAACATGGCGATTTTTTTAAACTTTCATTTATTACCATTATGACTTACATAAATAGGTAACAAAACCAACAAATCTGTGCAAAATTATTATTAATAATAATAATAATAATAACAAAAGGATGAAGTATGATTTTAAGATGGATAGAAATGAGGTAGAATTAAGAAGGTAAGTTATTGAGTGAACATACATATAGCCAAAAGAATAATAATAAAAATAATAATAATAAAAACTTAAGAACAAGATTCATATTGAAGATTTTTAGTGATTCTACAGTCCGATCTAATATAAAGAGTATATATCCTAAACTAGATTAAAACAAGGATTTGTAGAGATTTAATTGTGAGTTGCGTGTAAGATTGGTTTTATAATATGAGTTTCTTTTAGTTGCTTCTGTATTCTTTTTAGTTGCTTCTGTAGACTGGTTCTGGAAATAAAGTTACATAAAATCAGTCGACAAAAGCAGCTTTGTTCTTTTACTTTTTTATTAACAACAATTTCTAGATTTTTTATGATCTTTTACTTAAAATTATACTTTGATTTTATGAAGAAAAAAAAAACGTTTAATTCAATACAATTTATGAAGAAAAACGAAGAGAAATAAAGAAAGAATTAACCTGAGCATGTTTAGCTCTAACATAAGGACCATCACCATATGGAACCTTATGAATAATATGAAATTGGTCTTCTTTTGTTCTTGAATTCAACTCCATGTTCTCTCTCTAGAAACCTTTCTTTCTCTCTCTACAATACAAACTTCTATCTTCAATTATTATTATTATGTAGGTGTAGGAAAGAAAAATTACAAAATGAACCTGGATGTCCACCTGAACTTATAGGTTCTTTATATTCATTTTATATATTATCTCTATGAAATTTTTCAATAAATTATATCAGAAATTACGGTCATTTTGAGATTAACCCACTTTTTTTAAAGGCGTATGTCTTTTAAAAAGAAAGTTTTATATTTTAACTTGGGCGATAGAGATGTGAAATAGAGTATGAGTAATTTCTACCATTAAAAGTAGT
This sequence comes from Scalesia atractyloides, assembly GCA_947069175.1. NCBI lineage: Eukaryota > Viridiplantae > Streptophyta > Magnoliopsida > Asterales > Asteraceae > Scalesia > Scalesia atractyloides. The sequence continues at coordinate 94,946,056 of CAMTDV010000017.1, read as the reverse complement.
TATATAACAACTTCTGAATATACGTTTTTCAAATCTATTACAGTAAAACATAAAAAAGCATATGTGTTTTTCTTAAGGAAATGCATCTTTCATATGAAAAACGTTAAATTTGTGGTCTAGAGTTTAAATAATACGTATCTAGTTTGTAGAAGAGGGATGTTGAAGACAAATCACACGTTATAAAGTTTTTTGATATTTATGACTAGGTTATAATTGTGTGTATTATACGGGTTGATGAAGATAATGTTATATAATTATGAATAAAAACGTAATCTTTTAACAAAAACTCATACGCATCAGACGGTTGAATAATAATTAAATAAAATAACGTAATTAATTTGTTAACATATATAATCGTCAAGATATGTATTTAAACAAATAAGTATTGACGTTACAATTATCAATTTTGTTTAGTTGATTTTTTTAACATTATTCTTTTCAATTGGATATAAACTTTAATTTTTTAATACTGTCTATTTTTTTTATTTAACCTCTTGTATTTTTACCATTCTTATTATTCAGCCACATTAAATATTTGAATATTTTTAGAAAATCACTCATAAAAACAATCATCATAATTATTCTTTGTTTGTTTTAATATTTTAACCAACATACTTTTGAACTTGATAAAGCTTTTAAATGAAAAATATAAGTTAAGTTAAAATATTAGTAATTAAATTCATATTAATTTTATTGGGTTAATGATATAATAAATATATTTAATTAAAAAATAGGTATTCATCATTAAGTATCTATTGCCTCTATGGATAATACGTGTCCTCTTTTGGTTTTCTTTTATCATCATATTATACGGGTTGATGAAGGTAATGTTATATAATTATGAATAAAAAAGTTATGTTTTAAAAAAATATGCATCGCACGGTTGAATAGTAATTAAATAAATATAACGTAATTAATTTGTTAACAATACGTACTTAAACAAATAAGTATTGACGTGACGGTTATAAATTTTATTAAATTGATTTTTAGACATTATTCCTTTCAATTGGATATTAACTTTATTTTTTTAATACCATCTATTATTATTTATCCTATTGATTTTTTACTATTCCTATCATCCAGCCACATTAAATATTAGAATATTTTTAGAAAATCAATCAGAAAAATAATCATCATATTTGTTCTTGGTTTGTTTTAATATATTAACCAACATAATTTTAACTTAATTTGAACTTGATAAAGCTTTTAAGTAAAAATGTATAAGTTAATTTAAAATATTAATAATTAGTTTCATATTAATTTTATGTGTTTAATGGTATAATGAATATTTTTAATTAAAAATTAAGTATCCATAATTAAGTATCTATTGCCTCCAATAGTTAATGTGTCCCCTTTTGGTTTTTCTTTTATTATACAGTATGAAAGATTTATTTATTATATAATCAAAGTTCGTTTGCACATGATCAAACTATAATTCTATATCTATGCTATATTATAATAAATTTAGGAATGATATTGTTTGAAGTGATCAAACTATATACATCTATACTATATTATAATATGTATTTGAGAAAGACAGTTTAAGATATCAAAATTAAGAACTTTTTTAGAATTTAATGCTTAAGGTACAACCGTAAAAGAAAGGTAAATTAGTATTTGAAACACTGGTTACATTTGTATGGGCGTGGAAGCCCCTCCACGCCAGCAACACCACCCCGCGTATGGCGTGGAGGGCGGCGTTGTGGGTGGGGTTGAGGATTTCCACCAGCGTTGGGGCAAATGTGTGGGTGAGGTGGAGGCACTTGATTGGTGGGTGTATTTAGGTTTGTTTTGATTAGTTAAAGTTTATTTTTTATTTTTTTCATTCTGTTCCACAGCACTTTTCCACCCCATGTTTTTTTCTCCACGCCACCATGCTGACGTGGTTGCCACGTGTCACTCCACGCCCTCCCTTCAAGCCCTTCCACACTGTATGGTCTTCTTTTCATTTTAATTACACTTAAATTTCCCACCTTTAACAAAATTCTAGTTAATTAATTAGTAGTTACACCTTATCTCTCTTATAAAAAAACAAACTATCTCCGCGATTTTTAAACGGCATAACTTTTTCGTATGTTAATATTTTTTTAATTATACCATAAAAACGAGCATTTTATTCTCTTTAATTTGAGTATAGTATTGCAATAATTTTTAAATTAAAAAAAAGATATGTTACGTTTAGCAGTGTCTATGGGTAAGCAATAATTGAATCATTAACCGAAACCAAAACGAAATCAACCAACAACAAGAATTAGATGAAAACTGATTAATCGAAAACCGAATTAACCAAAAACCAGTTAACAGTATTTTTTGTACTCTCATATACCAAAATCAACCAAAGTAAACCGAACCATTCATATTTTCATATATTTCTTGCTATTATACATTCGGTTCATTTGTTAAATATTTTATACCCCCATTTCATATGTTTATTCTTTCATTTCAAACCAAGTAAGTGCAAAGAATTACAACTCACAACACCAATAATCAATACATACGACAAGTAAGTTGATATTGCAACAGTTTGAAGGCAATGTTTTACATATTCAGGTTAGAGTTAATTACTGTTTTCGTCTCTGTGGTTTGTCAAAAATCACTATTTCAGTCCATTAGTTTAAAATTTGTGATTTCAGTCCCCTGTGGTTTCACTTTCGTAACCATTTCAGTCCCTGTGGTTTCACTTTCGTAACCACTTCAATCCATTTATTCTGTAAGTACATGGACTGAAATGGTTGTGAGGTGGACTGAAATGGTTACGAAAGTGAAACCACAGGGACTAGGGACTGAAATCGCAAATTTTAAACTAATGGACTGAAATAGTGATTTTTGATAAACCACAGTGATGAAAACAGTAATTAACTCTTCAGGTTATTTAGCAAGTATATACACTCACTAACACATATACAATATAAAAATATTCTAAGTATGAAACGTATATGGCATCTTCAAATCTAGTATAAACATAGTTGGACTGATATTAGTTAAGGTGAGATAATAACAAACATTTAATTAGCACATATATGGTAACAAACATCAGGGCTGGGGCCGGCCAATTCGTACTGTTGCTGAATGCCTAAATTTTTAAAGGGCCTGAAAAATTTTTATAAGCTTTTATATATAAAGTAAATTGTGTATTTAATATGCATATTCATTTATTTTACATAAACTATTGGTGTGGAGTGGAAAACCATCTCAAGATAATGTAAAGGTCTCAAGTTCAAGGCTTGACTCCACCACAAAAGTCTATTTTTTTAATTCCCCTTACCACAATTTTGAACCCGGTTTTTTATTTCACCCGAGGGCTAAATTATTTTGCTAGTTTTCAGAGACAGATCTAACAAACATGGCCATTGATGTGTTCATAAAACTTTAACCCTTTTTAACTCCACCTAAGTGTCATATCATTCATTCTTTTCTCATTTCACCTTGTCTCACTTCAAGGAAATGGTTTAATCCCGTTAACTTTATCTAACCCTATTTTTAGTGGTTTTTTGTTTGAAAAAGAAAAAATAATTAATTCAATCTCTTAACATCCAGTTAAGATGTTAACATATAGCCCCTTTAACACTCCTTAGCACAAAAAGAGAATGATATGCAATGTCGATTTAACATGTCATGCCAACATTAACACCCAATACGATAGATTACACCAAATAGCCATATGTGAATCACAAACCAACCATATGAAAATAAAGGGGTACTATGGGAGAGGGAAAAAGTGGTAATATTTGCTATCCAATAATTTAAAGATATTTATATTTACTATAGATGGGACAAGTATATATATATATATATATATATACGTCTTACATAATAAAAACATAGTTGAACTATTTCACCATCAATCAAAAGAAAAGGAAGAGACGTGCAAACAAGTTTCATTGATAATGACCAAAATAAGAATAAACTTATGTGGGTAATCCCATATTGCGATATTTTGTGACCAAATTCAACGATCATAAAAGCTTTTATAGTTGTAAATTTTGCGACCATTTGTTTTGCGACCGCCTTTTATGCGACTGGTTTGCGATCACTTAAAAAACAAATATTTTACTTTTAATATTTACATATGTAAACACAAATCAAATTAGAAAGTTCTTCAAATTGATATATACAAATTATGAAGAATAATATATCCACAATTACCATCCTATAAATTAGTAACCATCTCCCAGCACAGTTGGTTCCTGTCACACCCCGACCCGCAGCGGAAAAGATGATCGGGACATGATTGGATTATCATCAAAGCTCATGACATTTATTATAACGTTTCATATTTATTATTACAATTTAAAGGGAAATATACAATCATAATTACATCATGTTCTATGCATCATTCTAGACTTCATTATTTTCTTCTAAGGCATTTCCTATGTTTTCCTTGCTTCATCCTGTTCACCTGTATCATGTGTAAAAATGGTTTTTGGATCAACAAAAAGTTGGCGAGTGAATCCTATGAAAAACATTTCAACAAGTTTATTGAATGGATTATTAAATAAAGTGCATAACCACATATGAGTAAATGTAAATGTAAATATATTCACAAAACACTTAATATTAGATATTGCACACACATACAACAATTGATCGTTTTGAGGCACGCGTTGTTCAACTCGTCTCCCACGAGGAACTGATGGGCCTAATGAATGAGTTTTAAGGCGCGCGTTGTTCAACTCGTCTCCCACGAGGAACTGATGGGCCTAACAAATAATTTGCATACAATTTGACAATAAGTAATACATAACTACAAACAATATTTACATTCTAAGTTTAAATCATATTATGGTATGGCACGAGTTTGAATAAATGAATTAGTTTAAGTGACACATAATACACCCCAAAACGTGTAATTAAAAAGGGGAGTTGTAAGATTCACTCACAGTGGGTGCGTTCGGTTGATGATGTTGAATGCGCAACGAAGTTGGATTTAACCACGAGTGAAACTAACCTAGATAATAACATAATGGCTCGGTAAATAAGCGGATTTTATTGATCAATTTTTAGTAGGATTATTGGATATATTTTTGTGAGTTTAAGGCTATTTTCTAACTTTAAACAATGTTATTTTTAAGTATTTTTAATTTAAATAAATAAATAAAAGTAATAAAAAATGTTGATTTTTGACTGTTGACCATTGACTTGTTGACCGTTGACCGTTGACTTGTTGACCGGTTTTATTGTGTATATGTATGCGCTGGGTGAGGCTCGAACCCCGAGACCTCCCGTACGCGTGCACGCAGCTCTACCAACTGAGCTACGTGTCTAACCCGAAATATTTCTGTTTTAAATTATATTTATATACTAATTAGATTAATCCGAAAATCATTTATTTAAAAACGATTTAATTGCATAACTCGGTGCTCGCCACAGGTCTCGAACCCGGGACCTGTGGTTTAGTTTGCACACAGTCCACCGCTGGACTGTGTGTCTAACTTGGTAAATAATCTGGTTTTTATTATACTTATATACAAACTAGATAAATTCATTTCTGTCCTTATATAAAAAGTTTGATAATTGCCAGAACCGGTGCGGTAGCCTGGACTCGAACCCGCGACGTATGATTTAAACTCGCACACAGTCCACCACTGGACTGTGTGTCTATCTTGGTTATTATTCCGGTTTTCATTAAACTTAACATCTATTTGCAAGTGGATCCGGTTCAGTTTAAAAAAAAGGAACATTTTTATTAAAGCGAGTGTGCGTGTGTCAAGGATCGAACTCGGGACGTATGCGTGTTTATTTGCACACAGTCCACCGCTGGACTGTGTGTCTAACCCGAGATATAACTTGATTTAAATTAAATATATATATAACCGAAAACTTCATCTTCTTCGTTAACCTTAACCCAGAACCAATGTCCGACTGTTTCGACGAATTAATCAATTTCTTTTAGTAAGTTGTAATTAGTTACATATGAGATTAATAAAAACGAGAGAGATTAGGTGTAAGATATACCGAACAGAGATCCCCTGTTCCGCCGGCGAGTTTCCGATGACAGCAGGTTATTCCGGCGACGTGTATCTTGCGGCAGAGGTTCTTCAAGAAGTTTGAGGTGAGTGTGGGTGACTCCGGTATGAGCTCTAGATGGTCTGTTTTTAGAGTAAGGCACAGAGGTGAAGGGGTTCGGTTTTCCGGCGAGTTGCAGAAAGTTTCCGGCGAGTGAAATTACGTCGAGAATTTGTGTGATTGTGAGCGAAAAAGTTATCAGAAGCTTGTGGGTGTATTTATAGTGAAAATCATCGATGAATTTAGTCCGATTACCGTCTTGATTCGTCGGTCAATAATTTTTCCGTCGGTTATGACTGATGTCGCGGACTGGACATCGGTTATAACCGATGTTGGGGTTAATGCTTCGATTAAATCAGAAGAAACCGTCAGTGAAAGGCGAAATCGTCCGGATTTCCGACGACTGCGATTTGGGCGCGTCAATTTGAAATCAAGATTGTGATATTTGAATTAATTGTTTCCAATAATGAACAAGAAACACAAGTGGCGGAGTGGTTGGATGGATTGAAGTTAAGGCTTTGGCAAATATCTGGCTGACCCGGGTTCGAAACCCGGCATCAGTAATATATTTTTATTTCATTATTTTTAATAAATTTTCAATTATAAATTTTATATTCTAATACAATTATTAATTATGTATCGTTTAAAATTAATTTGAGCATTAAATTCGCAACGAAATTTTTAACTGGTTGTTCGGTTAATAAACGAAGCGGGTTTGGTAAATCCGGTTTTTGACGGATGTTACAGTATCCCTACTTTTTAGAAATTTCGTCCCGAAATTTAAGTAGTGACATATTTGTCTAAAAAGGATGGTGTTTAATTTGACAGTTACATACTTAGAAAGGAGTAAGAGTTTAAATTTTTGTTTGAGGCGGTAACGTTCCTCGTAAGGGTTAAGTACCCTGCTACAGGAATCGCTTTTTGATGCCTAAGATAATGAATATTTATAAACAGAGTTGATTGACTAAATATGATTTCATGCGCAAGAGTTTTGATATGTTTGGAAAGATAAGGTTATATCCTAAAATAAACTTCTAATACTAAAACCTACATGGAACTTCTCATAACCGCCTGACAATGCCTCTGATCCTTTGGCAAGAATACTTATATATAGGAAGTACCAGCGGCGTATCCACCATATTCTTGTCAAATTTTCATTGGTTTTATCAGTAAGTTATGATTGGTTCTATGATGTGATTCTAGAACATAAATAAACACAACAACCAATGTCTGAGTCCTAATTCTGATAGTATACATGTTTGAATGGTGACACAATCCAATTTCTTTAAATGATGAGATGACATGAATGCTAAATCAGTGAGTATAACACAAACTTCAATCAAGACAGTACTAAATCCTACATGGAACTTCTCATAACCGCCTGATAATGCCTCTGATCCTTTGACAAGAATACTTATATATAGGAAGTACCAGCGGCGTATCCACCATATTCTTGTCAAATTTTCATTGATTTTATCAGTAAGTTATGATTGGTTCTATGTGACTCTAAAACATAAATAAACACAACAACCAATGTCTGAGTCATAATTCTGATAGTATACATGTTTGAATGGTGACACAATCCAATTTCTTTAAATGATGTGATGATATGGATGCTAAATCAGTGAGTACAACACAAACTTCAATCAAGACAATACTAAATCCTACATGGAACTTCTCATAACCGCCTGATAATGCCTCTGATCCTTTGACAAGAATACTTATATATAGGAAGTACCAGCGGCGTATCCACCATATTCTCGTCAAATTTTCATTGGTTTTCTCAGTAAGTTATGATTAGTCCTATGTGACTCTAAAACATAAACAAACACACCAACCAAAACTTGAGTCTTAATTCTGATAGTATACATGTTTGAATGATGACAGTACCTCTCTCGTATGTTATGATGGAGAGATTAGTCTATGTAGAAAATGGAACACAATCCAATTTCTTTAAATGATGAGATGATATGAATGTTAAATCAGGGAGTGTAAAACAAATTTCAACCAAAACATTACTAAATCCTACATGGAACTTCTCATAACCGCCTGACAATGCCTCTGATCCTTTGACAAGAATACTTATATATAGGAAGTACCAGCGGCGTATCCACCATATTCTCGTCAAATTTTCATTGGCTTCATCCGTAAGTTATGATTAGTTCTATGTGACTCTAAAACATAAACAAACACAATCAACCAAAGCTTGAGTCTTAATTCTGATAGTATACATGTTTGAATGATGACAGTACCTCTCTCGTTTATTATGATGGAGAGGTTAGTCCATGTAGAAGTGAGACACAGCTCAACTTCTTTAAATGATGACACTGTGATATGTCGTGAGGTATGATGATATGAATGTTAAATCAATGAGTATAAAAACAAAACTGAACTAGTAATTCGCATTAAGATCCTTGGATAAATTTCCAATTTAAAATTGAGACACGTGAAAATTGAGATAACATAGAGAAAAACATAAAACTAAGCGGTTGGAGATGAATCTTGATTTTTGGTGAAGGGGACTAGTTGGGTGGTTTCGCTTGGGCCGTCATTATCTTCAACAGGATTGGCGTTGATGTTGAAAACTCTTCCTCTTGCTGGTGGCCTAATGGTTGGGTTTTCTTGATTTGATTGGTTAACTGGGTTTGCTTGAGCTTGGGCGTTTATGATGTTAACCAATCGAGGGCACGTGTTTCTATAATGGGTAAGGTCGCCACAATTGAAACAAGCTCGAACATATGGGAACATGGGGTATTGGGGTTGTTGATATGTTTGGATCATGTTTTGAGTAGGGGGTGAGATTTGGTTTTGAGGGGTGCGGCAAACCTTGCTCAAATGACCATAGCGTCCACAATTCGCACTAGTCGACAAGGTAAGGTAGACGGATGGTGATAAAAACAGGTGTTACATTGAGGGTGAGGTCCAAGGTATGGTTTCTTATTTGGGTAAGTTAAGCTGGGTGCTACTTGAGTGATTGGGATAGCTTGGATGGGTATGGCTTGTGAAATTGGTTGATTACGTTGGGTGACAGCGAAAAGTTGCCCATCTCGTTTTCTCTTAAAAATGGGTTGAGAAGGGGATTCGGTTTGGGTGGAGTTTGAAGTTTCAGTTGATGCTTTATCCTTCTTCTTTTCCTCCTTGAAGTCTTTATTCCGGATGCGGTTCTCGGTGAGCTCTGTAGCTAACTCCATTGCTGCTTCCAAAGTTGCAGGCGTGGTACTTATTACAGAGTCTTGGATTTTTGAAGGAAGACCTCGAATGTAGTGCTCGATCAAACGGTAAAGAGAAGTGAACAAGTTGGGAACCATTTGATTTAACTCGAGGAATCTCTTGTTGTATGTGGTGTGGTCCCCTTCCTTTTGCTTCAACGAATAGAACTCATCCTCTAATTTCTTGATTTCGCTCCTTGGGCAAAACCGTCTTGTCATGATTTCCTTCAACTCTTCCCAAGTCAAAGTCATAGCATCTTCAACACCTCGTTTGGTCTTCTCTGTATTCCACCAAGTAAGTGCTATTCCAAGTAAACGACCAGTAGCATATCGCACTTTGCGATCATCGGGGCAATCGCAATTTAGAAAAGTGTTCTCCATTTCTTCAAACCAATGGAGGAGCGCGGTGCACCTTCAGTCCCTTCGTATTTTTGAGGGTCGCAGGATTTGAAATGCTTGTAGATGCATTTAGTGGTATTTGGGGGAGGGTTGATAACATTTTGATCTTCTTGGTTGACAGGATTAGCGGTAAGGGCTTGTTGGACTTGAATTATAATGTTGGGTATTACGGCAGCCATTTGTTGAGCGATTTGGGCAACCATGCGCTCGCGGGCTTTTCCTGATCTCATCTTTCTACGAGCGAGGCTAGAAGACATCTACAAGGAATACATATCAAGAGTATGAGTTGGATGTTTTAGGGATCAGGTGTCGTATTTAGGAATGAACATTCATAATAAATATAACATAATAAATATACTACATCCATAGGATGTCTTGGGCTTTGCTCGTAATTGGGTCTTGCATGCCGCCATACTTCACCTTCATAATCATGTGGGCCCCCATGATTACCGGGTTTTTCATATGGTTCGCATGTGTTAGCCTGGTTACGTACACTAAAACCCGGAGGAAATCGAGAAATATGTAACGTATGATATTCGGAATGTGTCCAGGTGTGGATACGGTGACACCTCAAAGTGGGGTTAGTTCGAACGACGTTTGGTGTGGCATGCTTTGGCCTAATAGGTCCTTCGTACTCTCATCGTTAGTCCCCAGGTAGGCAAACTGGTCCGTTATATTGGATTTATACGAATGCCAACCTAGACAGGACGTTCCGACTACCGGTACTTGTACCCTTACAGTTACTACATGCCCGTCGCAGAACTCACTTTGGTGAGATTTGAAAAAATGAAAAATGCGACAAAATCTTTGAATAACGAAAGTATGAAGATGATTTGAATATGTGAACATTGAAATATGTATGATGAATGTGTATGTAAGTATGTATGTTTGACTGTAAGTATAATTCACTATGTATCACAAAATGTAATATTGGAAATGTTTGCATGCATTTGTGTATGTAATAAATATGAAACAAATAAATATCATAAGTTTGCATGTAACCACATAAACAATTTAAAATCTAGTCAACTATAGTATAGGCTCTAAGGGTCTAATAACCTATCCTATATCCCTATAGTCATGACTCTGATACCAATCTGTCACACCCCGACCCGCAGCGGAAAAGGTGATCGGGGCATGATTGGGTTATCATCAAAGCTCATGACATTTATTATAACGTTTCATATTTATTATTACAATTTAAAGGGAAATATACAATCATAATTACATCATGTTCTACGCATCATTCTAGACTTCATTATTTTCTTCTAAGGCATTTCCTATGTTTTCCTTGCTTCATCCTGTTCACCTGTATCATGTGTAAAAATGGTTTTTGGATCAACAAAACGTTGGCGAGTGAATCCTATGAAAAACATTTAAACAAGTTTATTGAATGGATTATTAAATAAAGTGCATAACCACATATGAGTAAATGTAAATGTAAATATATTCACAAAACACTTAATATAAGATATTGCACACACATACAACAATTGATCGTTTTGAGGCACGCGTTGTTCAACTCGTCTCCCACGAGGAACTGATGGGCCTAATGAATGAGTTTTAAGGCGCGCGTTGTTCAACTCGTCTCCCACGAGGAACTGATGGGCCTAACAAATAATTTGCATACAATTTGACAATAAGTAATACATAACTACAAACAATATTTACATTCTAAGTTTAAATATATTATGGTATGGCACGAGTTTGAATAAATGAATTAGTTTAAGTGACACATAATACACCCCAAAACGTGTAATTAAAAAGGGGAGTTGTAAGATTCACTCACAGTGGGTGCGTTCGGTTGATGATGTTGAATGCGCAACGAAGTTGGATTTAACCACGAGTGAAACTAACCTAGATAATAACATAATGGCTCGGTAAATAAGCGGATTTTATTGATCAATTTTTAGTAGGATTATTGGATATATTTTTGTGAGTTTAAGGCTATTTTCTAACTTTAAAAAATGTTATTTTTAAGTATTTTTAATTTAAATAAATAAATAAATAAAAGTAATAAAAAATGTTGATTTTTGACTGTTGACCATTGACTTGTTGACCGTTGACTTGTTTACCGGTTTTATTGTGTATATGTATGCGCTGGGTGAGGCTCGAACCCGAGACCTCCCGTACGCGTGCACGCAGCTCTAACAACTGAGCTACGTGTCTAACCCGAAATATTTCTGTTTTAAATTATATTTATATACTAATTAGATTAATCCGAAAATCATTTATTTAAAAACGATTTAATTGCATAACTCGGTGCTCGCCACAGGTCTCGAACCCGGGACCTGTGGTTTAGTTTGCACACAGTCCACCGCTGGACTGTGTGTCTAACTTGGTAAATAATCTGGTTTTTATTATACTAATATACAAACTAGATAAATTCATTTCTGTCCTTATATAAAAAGTTTGATAATTGCCAGAACCGGTGCGGTAGCCTGGACTCGAACCCGCGACGTATGATTTAAACTCGCACACAGTCCACCACTGGACTGTGTGTCTATCTTGGTTATTATTCCGGTTTTCATTAAACTTAACATCTATTTGCAAGTGGATCCGGTTCAGTTTAAAAAAAAGGAACATTTTTATTAAAGCGAGTGTGCGTGTGTCAAGGATCGAACTCGGGACGTATGCGTGTTTATTTGCACACAGTCCACCGCTGGACTGTGTGTCTAACCCGAGATATAACTTGATTTAAATTAAATATATATATAACCGAAAACTTCATCTTCTTCGTTAACCTTAACCCAGAACCAATGTCCGACTGTTTCGACGAATTAATCAATTTCTTTTAGTAAGTTGTAATTAGTTACATATGAGATTAATAAAAACGAGAGAGATTAGGTGTAAGATATACCGAACAGAGATCCCCTGTTCCGCCGGCGAGTTTCCGATGACAGCAGGTTATTCCGGCGACGTGTATCTTACGGCAGAGGTTCTTCAAGAAGTTTGAGGTGAATGTGGGTGACTCCGGTATGAGCTCTAGATGGTCTGTTTTTAGAGTAAGGCACAGAGGTGAAGGGGTTCGGTTTTCCGGCGAGTTGCAGAAAGTTTCCGGCGAGTGAAATTACGTCGAGAATTTGTGTGATTGTGAGCGAAAAAGTTATCAGAAGCTTGTGGGTGTATTTATAGTGAAAATCATTGATGAATTTAGTCCGATTACCGTCTTGATTCGTCGGTCAATAATTTTTCCGGCGGTTGACTGATGTCGCGGACTGGACATCGGTTATAACCGATGTTGGGGTTAATGCTTCGGTTAAATCAGAAGAAACCGTCAGTGAAAGGCGAAATCGTCCGGATTTCCGACGACTGCGATTTGGGCGCGTCAATTTGAAATCAAGATTGTATTATTTGAATTAATTGTTTCCAATAATGAAAAAGAAACACAAGTGGCGGAGTGGTTGGATGGATTGAAGTTAAGGCTTTGGCAAATATCTGGCTGACCCGGGTTCGAAACCCGGCATCAGCAATATATTTTTATTTCATTATTTTTAATAAATTTTCAATTATAAATTTTATATTCTAATACAATTATTAATTATGTATCGTTTAAAATTAATTTGAGCATTAAATTCGCAACGAAATTTTTAACTGGTTGTTCGGTTAATAAACGAAGCGGGTTTGGTAAATCCGATTTTTGACGGATGTTACAGTTCCCATTGAGTGGGTTGGGCCGGTTCCTCCTTTTGGGAGGTCACCGGTTCGACACCCGACTGTGGCATTATTGGTGGGGGGAAGTCCCAATGATGGATCGCTTCCTACCGAGGCATGGTTCGATCCGGAGGGCAACCCGGTTTTACCCAGCTGTTACCCCAGCGAGTCTCTCGTGTGGGGGCAGTATGGTTTCCGGGCGATGGTCAGTCTGCGCGGAGGCCGGGCCAATCGAATATCGCATTCTCAAGGCGGGGCTGACGGGGGATTGTCTTTGACAAGAACCCGGTGACCAATAGGTCCTGTACATCGAAAGTCACCCTTCAAAAAAAAAAGTAACCATCTAATGCTTGATAGTGTTGTAACATATACATAGGGTGTTTTTCAAAAAACAAATTGATTTTTCACTTCAAAGCCAAAGGTTTTCAATTTTTATATTTTAACCTCTTTGATTTTTTACCTTTTACCCAAAGCTTTTTATTTTTTACAATTTAATCCCAACACTTTTTATTTTCAACTTTGATCATCATACTTCTCATCTTTCGCAAGTTTTTCATTTTACGTTTTCTTTTAAATTTTGCGAGTTAACACGCCGCAACGTACGGGTCGGGTTCAACGTTTTTTTCGTCTATTTTTCTTGTTTGATAAGCCCGTTGCAACGCGTCTATTTTTACATGTTTGATGGATTCGTAGCAACGTACGGGTCGTAGATCGACTTAGTTATTTTTTCTACGTTTTTACGTTTCGGTCTAATTTTTCGCATTAACACGCCTATTGATCCCAGATAACAATTCTTTGACTTAAAATGGCAAGTTGATTTCAACTTTTATGAAAATAATGTGCGGAATTAGAAACCAACTTGTAAGAAACATAGATACAAAATTTTCAAGTTTATATCACTTTTGAATGTTTACAAAAGATGATTGAAAAGTTATTTTATAATACAAAACAATACTTAAGAATTATGTGTGAGTGAAGGGCAACGAAGTATGTAAGATATAATACTTGCAATTCTCAACTCCATTGATCCTCGGTTTGGTGATCTCTATTTATAGAGAGCAATTGGCATGAATTCACAATTTGTTTATTCATGCTAGTGTTGTGGCAGATCATTTCATATGTCATGCTTACCATTTCCACTTTATCATAAATGTCCTTCCCAACTGAATTACCTTATCTTCAACTGCAAGTGGACATCGTAAATGGTCATCAATTGAGACTTCTGATCAGAATCTGATGAGGTTTCATCAGATTTGATCAGATCTCTTCTGATCCTTTCTTCGATCACTTAGACAAAGATATCCTTATCAGATCTGACTCAAATGCTTTTTCTTATAGGCCTATGATCATATTTCTTCTGTTGTCTTGATCTTTTGGCTTCTTTTTCACCAGATCTGATCAGATTGATCAGACTTTCTTTCTTCATTTTTCTTCAATACTTCAATCATACATATAAGGTTTCCTAACAACGCCGCAACAAGCTCTAATTAATAACTCTAATTAAAAACTTTTGATAACATTGTCAGTTTTTTATACCCATTACGTTTTCTATGTACGAGTCGGGTCACATACACGTGTTAGTTTTGCTTCTATACATGTTACGTTTTTCTACGACGAGTCGGGTCACATATAATACTTATGATTGTACGTTATAAACTCGATTTACTTTACGTTTTGATCCAATCGCAATGCTTATATAGGTTACATTGAGTTCAATTGATACGTCGAAATGGTGTTTTCATATAATTAACGCGTCGCATAACGTTTGGACTAATCGATTCAATGTTTAACTTAGTAGTTAGTGTTTAAATTGCAAATGTATTTACAAATTAATCTAAAAGGAAAACTATTGTCTAGATTCAACACCTGTAAACAATTCCAAAAACACATATTTTTTTCTTAAGAAGGTTGCTGATACCTCCTGAAATAGAATCTAAAGAACACCAATACCGCTTGACTGTAAATAAATAAGGTCAACTGAATCATGTCCTAGTAAGTTATTTAAGTTTATAATAATAATAATAATAATATATAATAATAATAATAAATAATATAAAATAATAATAATAATAATTAATTACATTATTATTAAATAAAATGCATCCATTAAAGTAAAGGAATTTGAAGAAATAGAAACTTTTTTTATGAACATGTAACTCTTGTCATATGAAACTATTAGGGGCAGGTGAGCCTATCACTATGAATCGGCTTTGGCGACTAAGGCTGGACGGACTCCACCTTGGAAGCACCATTTGGAAAGAAGGCCACCTCGCACCACTATGACTCGGCTTTTCACTAATTCCCCGTGTCCTACTTGTTCTTTACTAATAAAGGTGCTTGTGACACTTTTTAATTATATTTTTGACCGATCTTACGACATCAATCATTGGGTGACGTGAGAATGTTTGCTTACATGTCGTCTACATACACCATGTGACTACACTTGTTTTTCTCAACAAAGTCCCTCCATAACAAATGGACTAAGGGGACACAAACACCACTACGACGAGGCATGAAATATAATATTATTGATTTTTATTTTTAATATTAAAAAATATATCAACTGATATATTTAACCCCCTCACCACATACACACCAAACAATTTAGTGACGTAAATTTTGAAAGAAAAAAAGTTGTGCCTTATAACATCCATCCTTAGATCACTCGGAGCTAAAAACGAAAAAAAAAGATAAATTAGACGGAAATCTGCCCCATCCCGCAAAGAAAAAAATTTATTTTTGACACAAAAGGTCAATCTATGTTTGTTTGGTTGTGATTAAATATAGAAATAATAAATACTTTGTTCAACATGGATTGAACATACACAGAAAGTTGTCCCATTACATCCATTTAACACTACTCTCACCTTCTAAGCCTTAATATTATTAGTATTTTAATTTTTTTTAACGATCAACAAATCACTGAATAAGCATTCTCTGATGTCCTTAATCGAGCAAATGCATTCTCTCTTTTATAATGGTCAGAGTTGAACGTATCCAAGTTATCAATCCACCAGTTCTGAGGAAAACCTGTGTGCACTTAACCTACCCCCAAATCACATCTTCGATGATCTGCAATATTACTTTTGAAGAGACGAAGAAGGTAAGAAAGAAACTGTACTTCTTATTTAATAAAAAATATATTCAGAATTTAACAAAGGGTGTCAGAAAAAGTGTTAAAGTGTTCACATGCATTGTCTCATTCAGCACTCAATTTTAATGTTAAGGTGGACTATCCAATTAATTTATTTTATTGTTGTTTTTTTTTTTACAAATAATGTATGCGTGTATTTAAGTTTTTTAATTATCTGATTCGTTTTTACATGCTTTTATCAACTAATCATTTAATTTTGTTTAGCATTTCCACTTTGTATATATTTTGATATAAAATATTTGTATGATAATTATCTGATTGCTTTTTACATGCAATTGTTTGGATTTATGCACATCCTTTTATCATTTAATCATTTATAATTTTAACATTTTCGCTTTATATATTTTGAATAAAATATTTATATGGTAATTATCTGATTGTTTTTTACATGTAATTGTTTGGAAGATGAAACCACATTTTAAACAAGCTCTTATTAGCAATTTGTTTAAAAGAAAAGCTCCAAAATGTTGGTATTGGTTCAACCCCAAATATTGCTAATAATGAAATGCAAGAGAAAAAAATACCATATACATTATATGAAAGTATGGTAAAAAGATATAAGAAAAGCCCCTAGAAAATGATGATATCACAAGGAGAAGGATTAAGTATAAATCAGATTTCGTTTCCAATTGTAAGAACAATTTAAAAAGTGTCATGTGACATCCAACAAATAGAGAAATGTAAAATAAAAACCTAAACAATAACAATTATATTGAATTCCTATAATTACGCTAACAAGCAATCAATTCTTTATTTGGATTTTTCTTTTGTTTTCAATGTGCTATATAATTCTTTATAAAGAAAAGTGCCGATATCATTTACATATGTGCTAGAATCAATTATCTTGATTAATTTTCATGTACTAATATAGTTTAAAAGTGCTACTTTTATATATGTATTGTTTTATTATGTTCTCACAGTTTGTACGATAAATATGGTTTGTATCATAACCACCCCCTCGGTACATCTCCAAATATTGCTAATAATGATATGCAAGAGAAAAAAATTTGTTTACACTTGTATGAAAGCACGACAATTTTTTTTTGAACGCTACCCCTAATATTTTGTTCTAGATCCACCACTGGCTGTCATTGTCGTTGTGAGGAGATGGTCATCGGAAAACTGGTTCTTGTAGGTGCGTGATGTTTTGTACGTGGTTTCCGTCGGCGGTTTGTAGGTACAGTTTGTGTAAAAGGCTGAAAAAAAGGTGAGTACCACCAGTGGAAACCTCCTGACCAACTGAGCTATACCATATTGGGACTTCATGTGACAAACAAATCGTCGACGGCTCTCGCTTTAATAATTATTTTCATATTATTTTTTGACTTTTTTACCACAACAATTATAATTCTGTGCTATCTTTGATGATAAAAAATATAAATAAGTTTTGATATTCACATTTAGAAAAATATACTTTGTTTCGTGATCTTTCATTTCAATTTTTATTGAACTATAAGCGGGTAATCAAACAAAATGTGACGGCTCGTCGATTTAATCCTTAACCAAGTTTAATGGATTAACTTTCGTTTAAGGTTACATACATATCAATTGAACAAAGTTATTTTTTTTTACAATAAGTAGTTCCATAACTTTTTTATATGTATATTGAGATGAGCATGAACTTGATTTAAAACTTATAATAATGAACCTAGATGAATTCTTGGCATTACATTGGATTTTACGTTGAAAACATTTATTTTAATATTTTTATTATTCCTCACTTTATCTAATGCAGAAAAGATAGTCAAATACGACATCTAATAATTCCTTGGACTAACCAAGCAAACCATACAAACTTCATAATGAAAATAAGAACCAATAAAGCATGAAAATAAATACTCTCGTCTCAATTTTCTATTGGAAAGAAGAAATAAAAACTCTACACACAATTAAACAAAACAAAATATGGAAACTCCAACTAGCTATTGAAGTACCAATTGTTACGGTTCGCCAAGGCCTCCGCCCAAAACCTACGACAACCATTGACGGTTTTAGTTCTGTTATAACTTATGACTATTTGAAATTGTGCTGTGAATGGTGTTACTTAGCTACTAACACATAAAAACAAGTATCAGATACTATATAACACATAGAAAAAGTTAAAAGTATCACGTAACATCAGTGTTTACTATGTGGATCCTCCCCACAATAGGACCATGGAGCAAATGACACCCGAAGTCGTAGAGAGGATGAATATACAACTAAGATGTGAAAAGGAGATACGAGGAAAGATTAAAAAAACGAAACAAATATAGAATAAGGATTAATTATAAAGGACAAGACAAAGATATATGATAAATAGGTCTATCCCCACCGTAACATTAAAGACATCTTAGCATGGATTTTATTATTATCAAAAAAGGTAAACAAAGCTGCTATTGTGGTTATTTTTTTTATTTTTTTCTTTTATTAAAACACTTATTTGAGACATCATTTTCAACTCTCCACAAACAACTAACCATGGATTCTTAAATTATTATAATTAAGATAAATGTGGTTTGTACTGTAGTTATCCTCTATTTAAACCATTAAAATCACTCATTTTTACGGGTTATGTTTAGTTTTAAGAAAATAAGGCGGTTTTCTAGAAATGAAAAGAAATTAAAGGTTGAGCTCGAAAAACCGTGTTACATACGATGAATTCCTATAAGAGACTAGAAGATGATAACCCTTAATGAATAATTCTTATCAGGGCGGCCCTGAGAATTCGTATACCATGTTTGAGCTTGAAAAAACTTGTTTTTAGTCCTTAATGAAATTGGGTATTGGGCTCACTAAATGGTCTAAACCTAATGCCAATGAGCTAATAACTAATCTAAATCATAAGAATAGTTTTGTAAGTGAGCATATGTTGGTTTTGTATGGGTATACCCTATTAATAAATATTTTTTTACATATACATATCAGGGTTTTTTTTAATAACGTGCCCTTTGAAATATCAGGCCCTGACCGGTGGTCCTCCCGCCCACCCCAGGGCCGCCCATGACTCTTACATCCTTCAAAATGATCATACTCATGATTTCCCGTAAACATTGAGGGAGTGATTCATACATATTTATGAGTTTATCGTTGTTTTGGTATGGATGTAGGCGTATAATAGTTTGTATGATCTAATGTTTGTTATCGGGCCATAATTTTACATATTTTTTCAAATATATTGATTCTATAGTTTTTAACAAAATAAAGTTAGGTTAGCCCGAAACAGTTTTTAATCAAAAAAAATTAATTAAATTTTGTGTTGAATATGATAACTCATTACACTAATAGTATATTTTTAAAAGCGATTAGAATCGGGTATCTTAATAAATAAATTGGTTAATATTGCCACCTTTGTTTCCCATTCTCTTTCTTGTGACTTGTGTCATCAAATTTTGGCAAAACGAAAAAACCCTCAATAGGTTCATTAATCGTTCTTCGTACTACCTGGTCAATGGGAGCTGAAATTACAAACAACCTATTAGAGGTCTCAGGACTTGAAGTCGCGTGGACATTCAACGCTTAAGTCAGTCGGGGCCACAGTGTTATAAACAAGTATCATATGCATATGTAAATATAACTAGGAAAGGATGAAAGATAGTAGTACTCGGCATATAAATTTCTTTTGAATAGCAATTCCTAGTTTTCTAGGATGAATACACCACAACTTATACAAGATTTAAACTCTAAAACCTTTTGGTTTTGGAGTACGCCACTTAACCACCAAGATATCCCCTTAAGAATCTTACTCAGTATACGTATACATACTCCATAGGAGTAGAGAGTTGGTGGTTAGATGTAGTGGGGAGGTGGATAGCCATCTCACATTATCTAAGAGAATGGGCAAGGGTGTCGACCAAGGCTTAATGGGTTTAACAAATTCATGTTTAAATCCATTGGATCAGGTCTAGAAAGTGGGTATACTTTATCAGAGCGGGTTCACGCACAAAGTGCGTTTTTCCTACAAAGTATAGAAAGCGATCTTGGCCATTAGATAAGTGTGTTTAATGGTTTAGATCCAGTATGGGGCATAACTGTCAAAAATAACCCACGTCCTACAATCTGCACTTTTCTCTATATCTCTCTCTCTCACTAAAACCCGCTATTGACAACCCTCTTGCATACAAAAATCAGCTATAATCATGGACCAAGATAACAAATTCGGCATGAAATACAAGCGTAAGAGGCTACAACTCGAAAATTCATCATCGGTGTGTAATTTTGACAAAGTTCTTTGTTACATGCAAGCGATTCAAGAATAGTGTCACAATGGGGAAATTGGATACTAAGATAAATACGAACAAAAACCCTAAGAAGCATTCTTGTCACTAAGGTGTGTTTTTTAAGCATAAAACTGGGTTAGGATTTCATAATCTATCTGTTCGTAATTTATTTTTGTATTCTTGATGGTGTGTTATACGATTTGTGTTTTTCGGGTACAAGTGTTGGAAACCTTTGTTTGGATTTTACTGTGTGTTTTATGTCTGAGGGGTGCTATTGTGAAAACATATATAATACAATGTGAAGAAACTAGAAACTGATAAAACACAACGTCAAGAAATGATTAGTGTGTTTGTATTTCGAACTTCGGATGAAGGATAGGATGAATGTGACATGAAGTATGCTATGTTTTATTGTGAAACTAACATAACCAATCTGAAGAAACCGGAAATTGATAAAAACACAATGTGACATGAGGATGCTATGTTTTACGTATCATTCAATCTTTCATTCTATACTTTGAGAGTGTGCACACCTCACGGGTGATCGTCACAATTTCATTCCAGTTATACTTGTACAATGGGGCTTTCACTTGTACCCGTACTAAGGGCCCATATAAGTTGTACCCATACTAAGGGCCATATCAGTTGTACCTGTACTATTGGGACATATTAGTTGACACCCGTATAAATTTTACCAAGCTCGTCTACCTTGTAAAAATTAGCATTAGGAAACACAAAAATGTATTTAAAGAAAAAGAAGTAAAAATATATCATATTTGATCTAACATTAGCATTAGGAAACACAAAAATGTATTTAAAGAAAGGAAGTAAAAATATATCGTATTTGATCTAACTCGGTTTTAAAAAAAATAACCTTGAAACATAAATGGACTCGGTAAAATTTATACCAAATCGTCGATAAAAATGAGTATGCTACAACGATATATTCGGTGTGTACGAAAACATAGTATTTAAAAGTTATAGGAGAAAAACAATATCATTTTAAAATTAAGTATATATTATATATTAAAAAAAGAAAAACAATGTGAATTTTAAAATTAAGTATATATTATAACGCATGCATGAAGTATAAGTGTCATGTATTTATAAGAGTTAATTACTGTTTTCGTCCCTGTGGTTTGTCAATAATCACTATTTCAGTCCATTAGTTTAAAATTGCCGATTTCAGTCCCTGTGGTTTCACTTTCATAACCATTTCAGTCCACTCGCAACCATTTCAATCCCTGTACTTACAGAATAAATTGATTGAAGTGGTTACGAAAGTGAAACCACAGGGACTGAAATCGTCAAATTTTAAACTAATGGACTGAAATAGTGATTTTTGACAAACCACAGGGACGAAAACAGTAATTAACTCTATTTATAAATATGTCACGTTTTCGAGTATGAGCATCATGTGTATGTAAGTATGATGTGTATAACAAGTATAGAGATAAAATGTTTATTCCATTATGATTCAAGTCTCGATTACAAAGGTTACAACGAAAGTATGAATATGAGTTACAACGTTTCCAAAATAGAAATACAACACGCGCTTGCTAAATATAGAAAGTATGAAAACGCGAGGAGTTACAGTACGAAAACATAATATTTTAAAAGGTATAAGAGAAAACAAAATCATTTTAAAATTAACTACAAATACCAAAAATAAGAAAAACAATGTAAATTTTGTGTTAGTCGGCTTGTGTGGACCAATAAAAGGTCGGCTCTGTTGGATGAGAAGATTCGAACAGGGGTTATTGACCATTGAGAAAAATTGTTTGTTTAAAAAAGTAAGGCAAATTTACACTAAACTATATGTGTCTCTTACTTGCAATAATGTCACCTCTTGAATATTTTTATCTCGTTCCAAAACCCAAATAAATTACACCTAATGTTTCACTTACAATAATCATTTTTTATTCAGACGTAAACTTCATTAAAAACAACCCACAAAATGTGACGGCCATAACACAACAAATTACATAATTAAAAAGTTACAGAAATCTGTTCATGAAAAGGACCTAGTTGTTAACCTACTCTTTACCCTGAGATACCCCATGAATTTCATCACCTCATCAACTTCATCTCACTGATAATATCTTCCACCCGAACTTGTTTATCTTCAAACTTACAATAATCTTACCGCATGGCCTTTTTTTAACTCAAACCCGAAGGGAATAAAATGGTACTCAATTTTTAGGTTATTTTCATTTAAACTTATATATAGTTATTATCAAAACCCGACAACACATTCCAATCGTTCTTTTATGTAAAGTTACATGAAAACCGATGACACATTTTGATTGTTTTTCTATATAAAAATACATGAAATAGAAAGCACGGCGTTTATATAAAACATTCAACATCTATTTGTAACCGACCTTTTTTTAAGTTTTAGGTAAATATCAGTATATCACCAACTTTTCTAAAAATTACAATACATTTGCAACTTACATATTGAATTTTTTAGTTTTACCTCATTCACTAATACACAAATGCAAACAAAATAACCATATCCATCTATTGTTGTGTGTATGGTTGGCGTAAATCACATAAATACCCTTTCAAGCTACTATCCTATCAACACGAACCGTTTTTCAGTATAAAGAATGAACAAATGACACATACATGTAAAAGAGGAAAATAAAAAATAAGAACACGCTGACATAGACACGATATAAACACGAAACCTGTTAAGTTATGCGTGTTGACCTTTTCTGTTTCCGTTTGCTTGAAGTGCTTTCGACATTGACCTTAACCTGTTTGTAATCTCGGTGAAAGAAGGTCGTGTGGTGGGGTCCGCTGACCAGCATTGCTCCATCAATTTCTTCCACTCCGGATCACACTTTTCAGGTATTGTAGGCCGAAGTGTGTCCTTCACAATTCCTCCTGTCATCATTGATTTGACGTTTTATTAAGTTTCAAGAAATAAATAACATTAAAGTACATGGATGGTCCCTATGGTTAACCAACATTTTGGATTTAGTCCCTAGCTTTTCAAAAGTGCACGGATGATCCATGTGGTTTGTACTTTGTAACGCATTTAGTCCCCAACTTTTACCAATAGTACATGGATGGTCCCTGTGGTTGTACTTTGTAACGCATTTAGTCCCCAACTTTTACAAATAGTACATGGATGGTCCATGTGGTTTGTACTTTGTAATGCATTTAGTCCCAACTTTTACCAATAGTACATGGATGGTCCCTGCTGTTTGCACTTTGTAACACATTTAGTCACTAAAAGTTGGGGACTAAATGTGTCTGTTACAAAGTGCAAACCATAAGGACCATCCGTGTACTTTTTTCCAAAAAGTTGAGGACTAAATGCATTATAAGGTGCAAACCATAGGGACCATCCTGTACCTTTGAAAAGCTAGGGACCAAATCCAAAGTTTTGGTTAACCAGAGGGACTATCTGTGTCCTTTACTCCAAAATTAAGAAAAAAACAGCTTACCGATGATTGCACCACAATGCATGTTTGCATAAGGTTCATCCCCGGTTAGAATCTCCCACATTGTAATGCCAAAAGAGAACACGTCAACCTGTCAATGACCAAATTTAAGTTTATTAAAATTAACTTATAACTAGGTTTAGCTATCGTATTTTATGGCATATGCTGATATAAGATATTATTCGTACTTTTTCAGAAACTTTGGTAGTGCTACCGTTTAACAATTCTGGTGCCATCCATGGTAATGTCCCTCTAACGCCACCTGAAACTAGAGTGTTCCGTTTGATCCTCGACAGCCCAAAATCTCCAACCTGCAAGCAGACTCAAAAATTATAAATGTTAATATCTTTTTAGCAATAAATATATGTGTCGAATTAGATGTTATAAGACCGTGGGGTATGGTGGGGTGGGGGTTTGGGGCGTTGGTTGACACCTGGCGGGATGGTGGACCCAATACCCAAAAGTCACATTCAATGGGTATGGTTGGGCGTGGCTGGGGTGGCGTGGCCAAGCCACATCAGCCCCCTTCTTTTTGTTGTGTGTATATATATATATATGATATATATAAAACACTAAAACCATATATATATATAAAACAATAAAAAACATACAAATAAAAACAATCAATCTTCCTTAATTCGTCGTCATCATCGGAGTCGAACCCAAGGATCGTTGAAACATGTTCCACCAAATCAGGTCGAAGGTTGTGATGTATATCCCGCGACTTGATAACAAATTCGTTCACTGATTTCTCTTCGTCTGTAACGGTTACGTTCTCTACTTGACTAACATCGTCCTCATAGTAGGTAATGACCGCTATACCTTCATCCTCTAAAATCATGTTGTGAAGAATGATGCAAGCGTACATCACGGTACCAATCTGATCCTTGTCCCATAGTCGCAAGGCATTGCCAAAATTCGCCACCTCTTCTGTAAAACACCGAACGCTCGTTCGACGTCTTTGCGTGCGGCCATTTGGACCCTGTTAAATTTAATCTCTTTGGATCTAGGGTACCGTGTTTTGTGAAGGATTTAACGAAAACCCCCCACTCTGGGTAAATCCCATCAACTAGGTAGTACCCATGCACGTATGCAACTTCATTTACAAAGAAACTTCCTTAGGGTCCTATACCATTACTCGATCATTCAAAAGGGGCGAGTGATTTATGATAGTAATATCGTTATGTGAACCTGGCATACCAAAGAATGCATGCCATATCCAAAGATCTTGGGACACAACCGCTTCAAGCATTATGGCCGGCATTCCATGATATCCACTGGTGTGAGCGCCTTGCCATGCGGTTGGACAAAGTTCCCAAGGCCATTTCATACAATCTAAACTACCTTGCATCCCGGGTAGGCCATGATAATCGGCGTGGTGTTCCAATATTTGTTGTACATCACTGAACGACGGCTTTCTCAAATATTTTTTCTTAGAGAAAAGTGCCCGGATAGTCCCTGTGGTTTGCCCAGATTTCACCTTTAGTCCTTACATTTTTAAAATTACACCTATAGTCCCCAACTTTTACAAATTCGTTCTCGGATAGTCCCTAAGCCTAACATCAGTTAGTTTTCTCAGTTAAATGAGGATGAAATGACCTAAATACCCTTGCTATTAAAATTACCTATCCACCTACCCACCTCACATCCCTTTTTCACTCTTCTTCTTCTGCAAGTCAACTATTCTTGACATATCTCTGTATCCCTATCTCTATATCCTGCTCCCTCTCTCTCTCACTAAAAAAACCAGTACCACCATCCCCTCCACTCCACAGCCGCCCTCGTCACTCCCCACCACCGCTGCCACCACCACCAACCACCCATCCCTAAATCAACAACCACCATCATCCTCCACAGAGTACTAACTTGCGAGGATAAACGCAAATCCGACTGCTATAGCGACGATTGCTCCGGTGGAGAGCTTTTTAGACTTTTTTCCGACTGGAGGCGATGAAATCGACGACGGAGATGCCGGAGACCGAAAAAACGAGTTGTTACACGGCGGTAGAGGATTTCCACATAGATTTATGTTACCGGAGAATGCAGATTCCGAAATTTAGCTAACGATTTCGGAATCAAACCATTGAGTTTATTATCGCTAGGTTTAAATCGGATGGTTGGGGTGTTGTGGTGGCGAAGGCTTAGCTGGAGAGGTGTTTTGGGGTGGGTTGAAAGGGAGGAAGTGGGTGGTGTTTTATCCGATGATAAAATCAAGTGATTGTTTGTTGTTGGCGGCTGCCACCAATTTGTCCTTTTTTGAAAGAGTTGAGGTTTTTTTCCGACAGGTGAGGTGGTGGTGGTGGTGGAAGGTGGAGGTAAAGATTGAGGAAGAAGAGGGTGGGGTGGTGGGTCCCACATCATTTTTTAAGTATTAGTTATATGTCTTTTAACCTTTTTAATTATTAATTTAACAAATAAGGGTATTTAGGTCATTTCACCCTCACTTAACTGAGAAAACTAACCGATGTTAGGCTTAGGGACTATCCGAGAACGAATTTGCCAAAGTTTGGGACTATAGGTGTAATTTTGAAAATGAAGGGACTAAAGGTGAAATCTGGGCAAACCACAAGGACTATCCGGGCACTTTTCTTTTTTTTCTTATAAACTTCTAAAATACACGAACAAAAGTTGTGAAGACTTTCTCTAGCTACACGTGCCGACATTTTTAAGTAGTCGTCCATAATTTCCGAACTATTGCCGTACGATAACTGTCTAAGCGCGGACGTGACCTTTTGCCACGTACTGAATACTAATTGACCGGTTACATTCGGTTTTTGTTTGAAAAAATCATACTTCTCCTCAAGATCCTTAGATATCCTTAAAAATAAGCGTTTACTCATACGAAAAACGACGCCTAAACATTTTTTCATCATACCTAGGTTCGGCGAGAAATAATCATACAACAAACGTTAGCGTTTGCCGTTCACGAGGGATATACCTCCTCCGCTTTGGTTGCGAAGTCTCTTCCTCATATCTTCCACGATAGCTTTCACCGCCGTCGCGATAGTTTGTAGAAATATTTCCGCACCATCGTCAGACGATGATGAAGAATCACTTGAACTTGAAGAACTCAGTTTTTGTTGGTGTTTGATATTTTTTGTGAGAAAATTATGAGAGATGTGGGATATTTATAAGGAAAAAAAAGTTTTTTTTTAAAAAAGAGGCCCCAACGGCTAGCCCAAACGGCTAGTTTGACCCACCAATTACCGACCGACACCTCAGCTTCGTAGACCCACCCAACGCCGGGTGCCAAACCCCGCCGAACGGGCCACGCCAAAACCCAAGCCACTACGGGGTGGTGACTTGGGCGTTGCCCGCCAACCCACGCCCAAACCCCATAGCCTAATGTATCCTAGTGTCAAAATGGGTGAGTTCCATAGTTGTTACTTGTTAATAGCGAATAGCGGACGATAGCGACAAGCTACCAATACGCTATGTAGCGATAGTGATGAAATAGTGGGTGCTAATTTATGTTTAGCGATACAGCGATGCACTAGAAGAAAATTTAGAAATATTTTATAGAGTTAATTACTGTTTTCGTCCCTGTGGTTTGTCAAAAATCACTATTTCAGTCCATTAGTTTAAAAATTGCGATTTCAGTCCCTGTGGTTTCGCTTTCGTAACCATTCATCACCTCGCAACCATTTCAGTCCCTGTACTTACATAAAAAATGGATTGAAATGGTTACGAAAGTGAAACCACAGGGACTGAAATCGCAATTTTTAAACAAATGGACTGAAATTGTGATTTTTGACAAACCACAGGGACGAAAACAGTAATTAACTCTATTTATATATTATTTGCGTTTATATGTATATTTAGAATAAAAATTATAAAAGTGTTAGTTATAATTATTAGTTAGTATGAGGACCTAATTGTTAGCTAGAGGTCCCTATATGCAATATATGTGTCCCTACATGTAATTATAGGTGTCCCTACACGTAATTATTATTTATTAGTTGGTCCCTCCTTTTCCCTGTAAATAGAGGGATCCTTCTCATTTGTAAACACACATTCAATCAATACAAGTTTATTTCCTTTCCATTCCATACCATTCTCTTTGCATGGTATCAGAGCTAAAGGTTTCTTAGCTCAAGGTGCTCTAGCTCAGTGGTGACCATTTCCGGTTAACTTCCGGTCACCTCGATCTTTCTGTTCTCGGGTACTATTCATCGCAAGTTACTGTTACCTGATCCAAATCTTTTTCCAGATCTGATCTTCCAAGTTTCAGATCACCCGTCACCCACTTTTTCAGATCCGACACTTTGTCCGACAAGTTAAACTACACCGCCACCGCCATTGTGCTCGGAATCACCCGATCTACAAAACCCCTCAAACGCCCGCCATCCCCGCCGCCCGCGCCGCCGCAACCTCTGCCGCTGCCACCCACGCGCCACGAGTGACGGCGCGTGACACTACTTCCGGCCGTTGTTCTTTTTTCCAGCATCGTCGGAATTTGTTTCCGATCATTTCGTGCAATCGGTTTTTCAATCTGAGCAACTTTGATTTTCTGCCTCGGTTCACGTGTTCGGGTTTCAACTCAGCTTTTCTGCTTGAACATATTTTCAAATGGAAGACAAACGAAATCACACCATTACATGCACCAAGGAGGAGTATGATTTGCTTCAACGGTTCCTTGCTTTTTGGTCATCCGGTCCCCAAACCAACTCGGTACAACCAGGTACGTTTTCTGGCCTTGACTTATCCTGGATTATTGATTCTGGAGCTACTCATCACATGACTGCGAATCAAGGAATTCTCACTAGCCTTCATAATACCTCTTACCCACCGGTTCAACTTGCAGACGGTTCCTCGTGCCTTGTACGCGGCATCGGATCCATTCAGAACCCAGATAGCCTAAACCTGTCTTCTGTTCTTCTGGTTCCTAACTTCCCTGCCACCCTGTTGTCTGTCAGTCAGATTACTAAACGAAATAATTGTTATGTTACCTTTTATCCTACTCATTGTATCTTTAATGAACGGTACAAACCGAGTAATTGTTACCGGCCTCGAATCAGGAGGTCTCTATCGAATGTCTTAATTGTCGCATCCCAAAGCAAACATCTGTGAGTCTAGTATCTTTGAAACTCATTGTCGGTTAGGCCATCCCTCAGCAGCCGTCCTACGGCAAATGAGACCTGACATCTTTATTCCCGATAACTTCCATTGTGAGTCATGCCAGCTCGGTAAACATACTCGACGTCCTTATCTCCAAAAGCGTCAAGTCGAACCGTCTCCATATTCGAACTTGTCCACTCAGATGTATGGGGTCCATGTCCAGTTAAAACTACATTGGGTTTTCAATATTTTGTTACCTTCATTGATGATTACTCCCGTGCTACATGGGTTTACCTATTGAAATCCCGTAGTGAAAATCAACTCGATCTTCCGTGAATTCCATGCATATGTCAAGACCCAGTTCAAAACATCCATCCAAACCTTACGCACCGATAATGCAAAAGAATATTGTCTACTGATTTCTCTACATATCTCAAATCACAAGGTATTATTCATGAGAATTCTTGCGCATATACATCTCAACAGAATGGTGTTGCTGAACGCAAGAACCGCCATTTGTTGGATGTCACTCGCACACTCATGATTCATTCTCATGTTCCTCGTCACTTTTGGGGTGACGTTCTTACTGCGGCTTATCTGATTAATCGATGCCATCGTCTGTTCTTCATGGTCAAACCCGTTCTCTGTTTTATTTCCTAAAGGAACTCCGTTTCCCCTTGAGCCCCAAATTTTGGATGTGTAGCTTATGTCCATGATCATCGTCCCAGAGTCCCTAAAATTGACCCTCGAGCCATTCGTTGTGTCTTTGTTGGCTACTCGCGTGTCCAGAAAGGTTATCGGTGTTATAGTCCTTCCCTTCGCCGATACTTTACCAGTGCTGACGTCACTTTTGATCCGTTGTGTCCTTTCTTTCCAGAAGCTACCATTCCAGTTTCTGACCTGTTTCCTGATCCTGATATACCAGTCTCACATCATCCCAACCTTTCCTGTGTCATCTATTCCCTCTACCCCACGGTCTCAGACACCACTATTCCAACTCCTACAGTTTCAGGCCTTCCAACAGATCCTCCGCCATTACTCTTCACATATTCTCGAAGAGGTAAGGATCAGACCTCAGCGACCCTTAATCCCCAGCCTACTCATGCCTCAGATACGTCCTCTGCTCCTGCCATTACTGAACCTGTACTACCCATACTACCTCAGGTACCCCCCCCTGCTTATGACCTTCCGGGTGCACCATATCCCGATATCCCTATTGCCTTCCGCAGGGAACCTAGACGCTCCACTCGTTATCCCATTCAGGATTACGTTGCTTACGCTCACCTCTCTACCGAGTCTCATGCCTTTACCACTTCCCTGGATTCCTACCCGATTCCAAAGAATGTGATGACAGCTCTGGCTCACCCAGGATGGTGTCAAGCCTTGGAAGACGAGATTGGGCCTTACGGTAAGCGTGTCGTTGGTTGTCGTTGGGTTTTCACAGTTAAACTTAACCCTAATGGTTCGCTACATCGTCTGGAAGCTCGTCTGGTAGCTAAAGGTTACTCTCAAGCTTATGGTATTGATTATGACGAAACTTCTCCCCGGTTGCCAAGATGCCCTATGTGCGTATTTGTATTGCTCTTGCTGCCATTCATCATTGGCCGCTCCACCAGCTTGATGTCAAGAACGCCTTTCTCAATGGTGTTCTTGAGGAGGAGGTTTATATGGAGCAGCCACCTGGGTTCATTGTTGAGGAGGAGGCCTCAAAAGTATGTAGACTACGCCGTTCTCTATATGGTCTCAAACAGTCTCCAAGGGCATGGTTTGGTCGTTTTTGTGTTATGGGAGAGTTTGGATGGTTCGTAGTGCACATGATCACTCTGTATTCTTTAGACATCATCAGCGCCAAAGGATTATTCTAGTTGTTTATGTGGATGATATCATAATTACAGGGGATGATGAAGATGGGATTACCAAGCTTAAACAGTTCCTCCAGTCTCAGTTTCAAATTAGCGACTTAGGTCGACTTCGGTACTTCCTTGGTATAGAAGTATCTCGTTCCCCACAAGGAATACTTCTCTGTCAACGAAAGTATGTCCTTGATACGCTAACTGAGTGTGGCTAACTAGGTTGCAAACCGGTTGACAGCCCTATGCTTCCTACGAGGAAGCTCCTTCCAGAGGACGGAAAGCCCAATGAAAGATCCTGAGCGATACAGGCGATTGGTTGGAAAACTTAACTACTTAACTGTCACGGCCCGACCAGATATCTCTTTTGTCGTCAGTGTCCTAAGTCAGTTCATGGCCACTCCATACACTGGACATTGGGATGCTGCTCTTTGTGTCTTACGATATCTCAAGACTACACCAGGTCTAGGGATCTTGTATTCTGATCAGGGTCATTGCCGTGTAGGTGCTTTTACAGAAGATGGAGATGGACGTATATCTGGATTCTCAGATGCAGACTGGGCAGGTTGTCCCATTTCTCGTCGATCCACCACCGGGTATTGTGTTTTTGTTGGAGGAAATCTTGTTTCGTGGAAGAGTAAGAAGCAACATACAGTATCCAGATCAAGTGCCGAATCAGAGTACAGATCTATGGCAGATGTAACATCAGAGATGATATGGGTTCGTCGTCTTCTCAAAGAACTCGGGGTTATCTCTGAAAACTTGATGTGATTATACTGTGATAATCAATCAGCTATACATATAGCCAAAAGTCAAGTATTCCATGAGAGAACTAAACATATTGAGGTTGATTGTCACCTAATAAGAGATCGGATAGTCGGCACTCAAGGATCCTCCATCTATTCAGCCAATTCATGTGAAAACGGAATTCCAGCTAGCAGATATCTTTACAAAACCACTCCGTAAGATGCAAATAGACTTCATATGTAACAAGTTGGGCATGATTACCATCTATGCTCCAACTTGAGGAGGAGTGTTAGTTATAATTATTAGTTAGTATGAGGACCTAATTGTTAGCTAGAGGTCCCTATATGCAATTATAGGTGTCCCTACATGTAATTATAGGTGTCCCTACATGTAAGTATTATTTATTAGTTGGTCCCTCCTTTTCCCTATAAATAGAGGGATCCTTCTCATTTGTAAACACACATTCAATCAATACAAGTTTATTTCCTTTTCATTCCATACCATTCTCTTTACAAAAAGAAAACGATGAAAACTACAATCCCGCTATTTGATAGGTGTATTTTATCGCTATTTATATTAAAACAAAAAAAACCTATAATCCCTCTATTTTCACACTAAGGAAGCAATCAGATTGCGACCTATTGCCGCATCGCCACGCTATAGTGGGCGCTATGCTCGCTATTAACAACAGCGGTGAGTTTAAACAAGCTATTTTAAAACTTGATGGATTCGGTCGGGTTGACACATTAATTTTGTTTTCTTTCGAATTGCATATTAAATGAAACTTTATTATAGTTTGCTAACTTCCAATTACCTTGCAGATGGGTCGTTGTGGGTCCCGCATGTTAACAAGCAAGTTATCACACTTTAGATCAAAATGGACAATATTTTTCAAATGTAGATATTCCATTCCAAAGGCTGCATCCATGGCTATTATAAGCTTTCTACGACGATCAAGTGATCTGTATAAAAAAATAAATATTTCAGAAACAGTCGAGAACCATAACAATAGTAAAATAGTGACTGAGGGCAGAAAAGTAAATCACCTGTCCTTTTTTATCAGGACATTCCTAAGAGATCCATGAGTCATGAATTCAGTAACAGTAGCCAGGGTTCCACCAGCTCCATCTGGTACAACCCCGTAAAATGCAACCACGTTTGGATGATGAAGATTTGAAAGGATTTGAGCTTCTCTCCAGAAGTCATTAGTCTGCACGGTTGGAAGTTAAAAAGAATACAATGGCAACAAGACAGGAATAATGCTAATAATAATAATAAAAAGAGTAAAATGCAATATTCGTCCATGAGGTTTGGCCAGATTTGCAACTTTCGTCTAAAGGTTTTTTTTTTTCATCTGGGTCCACAAGGTTTGAAATCTTGCCATTTCCGGCTTATTAACTCCATCCATTTTTTCTCCGTTAAGTCAAGGGCATTTCCGTCTTTTTCATTAAATTAAAGGGCAATTCAGTCCTGTTCACTTTACGTAAAAGATCAAATACCCCTAAAAATGACCGAATTAAAGGGCAATTCAGTCCTGTTCATAAAATTAAAGTTAACAAAAAAGACGGAGATACCCCTGACTTAACAGAGAAAAATGAATGGAGTCAACGAGCCGGATAAAAATGGCAAGATTTTCAAACCTTTGGGATCCAGATGTGGAAAAACAAACCTTTGGATGAAAGTTGCAAAACCGGCCAAACCTCAGCGACGAAAATGGCCTTTTACTCTCGTAAAAACATTAAAAAGTTATAGAAATGTGTGAAAGGGGCCCACCAATCGTTCTTGTTCTGATGATCTCCCAGAAAAGCAGCTTTTTTTAATCCTCTTAATGGCAACATCTGACCCTCGCCATCTACCATGATAAACGGTTCCATATGTCCCATAGCCCAATTCTTTTAATTCTTCAAGTTCGGCATTCTTTATTATCTGCATATAGTTTTACCATCAATAAACATATGTTGTTGAGGATAGCATCTAAACAAGAGGACCAAAAAAGTATGTGGAAGAGTGGAAATAACTTAATCAAATAAAATTATCTTAGATGATTCTTGCTATAAAAAAAATAGTTTGGTTATCTTCAATGGGGAGAAATGCAAGGGTACTTCGGTAGATCTTGAAAATGGTTTGGGTGTGTTTGGCGAAAGTTACTGAAAACGTTATATACAGAAATGGTAATGTGTACCTGAAGACCATACATATCAGCTTCCATTTCGGCTATTAATGCATTACTGAATGGGCCATCCTTAACTTCATTTTCTGTTGCAGCATCCTGCATAACAGGGAAACAAACACCTTACCAATAAGTCAACAGGCTTGGTTTTAAAATGCGTGTAGCGATCTGTTGCGGTTTGATCCCAAAATCCAATGCGTGATGCACAATGTGTGATGCACAATGCGTCGCACGCATCACGTATGCGAGGTGTTCTCTATTCAAAAAATACTAAAAATATATATATAACTATTTTTTAAGCTTGTGAACCCTATGTTGTCAAAAGCGAGCTAGGCGCGCGCCTAGGGGCTAGGCACTCAGTCAGATTTGTCCAATTAAAGATCTAATTATATTTTAAACACTAAAATATAATATATTATCATCATCTATAGTCAGATTTGTCCAATTAAAGATCTAATTTGTTCAAATACCGGTCAACAAGATAAGGCGCCACATTAGACCACATCATGTGATGCGCACATTATGCGCTCCTGATGCGCGCATTTTAAAACCAAGTCAACTGTGCGCATTTTAAAACCAAGTCAACTGGTAATCTCTTATAACATAAAATAAACATATAATAATACAGCATAACAAGATTCGATACCACAATACTAGAATCTGAGACAGCATGCGCATCTTCTGTTGCATTTGAGGGGAGTGCGTCACTGCTGACATCAACCATCATCTGTGAATGAGATATAGCATCAGTATCCATTTGCTTTTGTTCCTTTTGTGTCATACTACTATGTTCTTCATGACCCAAGTGAGCAGCTTTCTGTTTGGTGTGACTGAAGCTTTCATCAATGAATTTTACTTCTCTCCTGACTTCAGCACCAGTTGTCGGTATCTGCATCAATGGAACATCATGCATCATTGACTCCAGCATGACACCATCAGCATTCTGATGTGAACGTGGTAGTTGTACAGCAGGTACATCGGATCTTAAACCGTCAGATAAATGAGAAAGAAGATCATTCAATGATCTGTCAGCATCAGATATGTTATTCTGACCGGGAACCATACTTGTACTTCCCATGATATCGGTTCCAGTATAAACCTGCTGCTGATGTTCAACAGGTTGTTGTCTGTTATTGCTTAAAACAGGCTGCATCACTGCATTTGATATAGGATTTGGGTTATTTGTTATTGATGTAGGGACGTTTGGGTCATGCAGTTCATGCAGTGGTGTGTCGGGTACAAGAACAGGTATCAGCTCATGATTGACCCTTGAATTATTAACAAAAGGATTTACTTTCCGCATCTCAAATGGTACTTGTGGATGAACACTATTATTATCATACTGTTCAACAGAGTTCCCCTGCAAGAAAGAAGACGCCAGCTGTGCAGAGAGCGGTGGTGGTGTAAAGTTCAACGTAGAAGGAAAATTCGATCCATCTTGAGATCCAAATTCAGAGGTTGATCCACGTTCTTGAAGTTGAGGGTCAGAAAATGCATGCGGGATACCCAATTGAGATCCATCGGGTCCCACAAATGGATTTACCGGATCAGGAGGGATTAAAATACGGTTTTCTGAACGAAAAGCACGGCCTTTGAGCATTGGGATCTCAATACTATCAACTGAATCATTGTACACTTGCGTGTGACCATTAATGACATCATCTTGTGGCACTAGAACAGGTGAAACAAGAAGAGACGGGGTGGCATTTGTGTTATTAGGGCCAGGATTTTGGTCAAAACTCGATTTCAACTGACTCATTTCATATGTAAAAAACGGTTCATCATTGTTTCTAATCAAAACATCATCAACGATTCCGTTAACAGCAGCGACATATTGGTACTCTGGATTCGTCTGTATATTAGCATCAGCTTCAACGGTGATTGTACATTCAGATTCAGTCAAAGGAATCAAATATATCCGAAGTCGTGAAGAACCATCACGACTTCCGAGCCCATTATACTCTTCAATCATATTCTGAAAATCCTCATTAGACGCCACAGATATAAGAGCGTCAAGATCTTCTCCAGGAAGCTGGTACTTAATCGTGTGAGGCTGATCGCAAAATTCACTCACTCGCTTCAAAAATTCATCAAACGACATATTTTTCTGTATCGAAAAAATATGTGTCTCACCTCCGACATATCTCAGTTTCCCGTCGCCAGGTCTCGGCAAAATTTTACCACCGGAACTGCAAAGAAACTTTATCTTCTCTCGTTGAGAATCGTTTGACACTCGGTGGGGTATAGATGGAATTGAACCGATTACTGGTGCACTTGCCATTGAAATGATATCCGGTGTATTTGAATTACTTACAAAATCCCTCCTTTCCAACCCGATCATACCGCTAATTTCGTTGTAACCAAGCTGACCGTTGACATCACTTTTTGATCCAACTATCAGCCCGTGGTTCGGGTCCATATCGTGTCCATTTGGAATTCTTCTCGTGCCACGATCCTGAAGAAACTCAAGGGAAAATTCCTCACCCGTTCTTAGAGAAATATTGTTATTTGAACTCTTGCCCGCCACTAACCTATTGTTTACGATTGCAGAACTCGAATCTTGCTCAAGCTCACTTGTCATAGCTGCAGCATCAAATCCAGTTGCATCAGATTTAATGAATTTACCTTAACATTCTTTTCGTTTCAGTTTTTATACGATCGATTCCACTATAAAACCATGTTGATGCAAACACAAAGCTTCAATCGCCGCAAACGAAACCAATCATAAGTTGTCCCACCGGATCAGTTACAAATGCACAGAAACCTATTTTCCTCCCTAAAATTTAAGACAGCAACAGCTTATCTATCGCTTTCTCTTCTTCTAAATCGAATCGCTGAATCTATACAAACACAACAAACAACAGAACTTAAGCAATCACCAAACAACCTGATGAGTGAGGATCTCGCATACACTTCATGATAATACACAAAACTGTATAGATTTAGTTTACAACAAAAATTTAATGCAGCAACAGTTTATCTATCACTTTCTCTTCCTCTAAATCGAACCACTAAATCTATACAAACACAATAAACAGAACTTAAACAACAATCAAACAAGCCGACGATCTTGATCTCACATACGCTTCATGAAAATACACAAAACTGTACAGATTTAACTTGCAACAAAAATTTAATGCAGCAACAGTTTATCTGTCACTTTCTCTTCCTCTAACTCAAATCGCTGAATCTATACAAACACAATAAACACCAGAACTTAAACAACAATCAAACAAGCCGACGGTCTCGATCTCGCATACGCTTCATGAAAATACACAAAACTGTATAGATTTAACTTGCAACAAAAATTTAATGCAGCAACAGTTTATCTATCACTTTCTCTTCCTCTAAATCGAATCGCTGAATCTATACAAACACAATAAACACCAGAACTTAAACAAAAATCAAAGAAACCGACGATCTCAATCTCGCATACGCTTCATGAAAATACACAAAACTGTATAGATTTAACTTGCAGCAAAAATTTAATGCAGCAACAATATATCCATCACTTTCTCTTCCTCTGAGTCAAATCGCTGAACCTATACAAACACAATAAACAACAGAACGTAAACAACAATCAAACAAGCCGACGATCTCAATCTCGCACACGCTTCATGAAAATACACAAAACTGCATAGATTTAACTTACAACAAAAAGTTAATGTAGCAACAGTTTATCTATCACTTTCTCTTCCTCTAAATCGAATCGCTTAATCTATACAAACACAATAAACACCAGAACTTAAACAACAATCAAACAAACCGACGATCTCAATCTCGCACACGCTTCATGAAAATACACAAAACTGCATAGATTTAACTTGCAACCAAAATTTAATGCAGCAACAGTTTATCTATCACTTTCTCTTCCTCTAAATCGAATCGCTGAATCTATACAAACACAATAAACACCAGAACTTAAACAACAATCAAACAAGCCGACGGTCTAGATCTCGCATACGCTTCATGAAAATACACAAAACTACATAGATTTAACTTACAACAAAAAGTTAATGCAGCATCAGTTTATCTATCACTTTCTCTTCCTCTAAACCGAATCGCTGAATCTATACAAACACAATAAACACCAGAACTTAAACAACAATCAAACAAGCCGACGATCTCAATCTCGCATACGCTTCATGAAAATACACAAAACTGTATAGATTTAAATTAATGCAGCTGCAACTTATCTATCACTTTCTCTTCCTCTAAATCGAATCACTGAATCTATACAAACACAATAAACAACAGAACTTAAACAACAATCAAACAAGCCGACGATCTCGATCTCGCATACGCTCCATGAAAATACACAAAACTGTATAGATTTAAATTAATGCAGCTGCAACTTATCTATCACTTTCTCTTCCTCTAAATCGAATCACTGAATCTATACAAACACAATAAACAACAGAACTTAAACAACAATCAAACAAGCCGACGATCTCGATCTTCCATACGCTTCATGAAAATACACAAAACTGTATAGATTTGATTTAATTTAATTTACTCCAAAACATTTAATACAGCAACAATTTATCCATCACTCTCTCAGTCTCTCTTCCTCTAAATCAAACCACTAAATCTATACAAACACAATAAACAACATAACTCAATCAATCGTCAAACAAGCCGACGATCTCGATCTCGATCTCACATACACTTCAAAAAACACACAAAACTGTAAGAATAACATCAGATAACTCAGTTACAACCCTAAATTATGAACAAATCGCAT
Organism: Scalesia atractyloides; assembly: GCA_947069175.1. Lineage (NCBI taxonomy): Eukaryota > Viridiplantae > Streptophyta > Magnoliopsida > Asterales > Asteraceae > Scalesia > Scalesia atractyloides. The sequence continues at coordinate 94,907,411 of CAMTDV010000017.1, read as the reverse complement.
CCGTATCACATAAAGTTAACCGATTACAACCTAACCGTAACCAAAGCCTAATAAACCGGATCATGAAAAGTAGAAAACCTATAGTATATCATAATCATTCGTAACTCGTAACTCGTAACCCTAACTAATGAAATAACACAATCTGAAACTACAATCGATGCAAAATAAGCGAGAAAATTGTAACCTGATGTCTTCGTAACCTGTGAATCGTGTTGATTTGGTTGATGAGTGTTGAGTTGACGAATGATAAGCGGAATTGATCGATATGATTGATTGATTGGTGGATGTGATGGTGGATTGTTAGGGTTTATTATTATTAGAGTTGGAATGAAGGAAAGAGTGCACACATGGGGGTGTGGTAGATTAAATGTGATTTTGAATTGAATTGAGGATGTCAAGGACGGACCCTTGGCTTGGCTATGGCGGATCGATACAATTGGACGCCATTATCAACGCTACTTTTCGATTCAAACTTCTCTCTTTTTTTTTTTTTTTAATATTGTTGTCATGAAAACGTAATCGAAAAGAAAATAATTTATGACGTCGTAATCATCGAGTTTCTTTTAATTCTTTTTGTAAAAATGGAAAGTTAGTAGCTATTATTATTGAATAAACGGTCAATATTTTTGAAGTCTTTGGTATCACCAGGCTACAAGCTTTTAAGCATTTTGGTATGTGGTAGTTATTGAATAAATGCAATGCTTACAAAGAGTAGCTTGTAGTTTAAAATAAACTAGATTGTTTTCGTAGGTCGCCAGCGGCGATGTCTTTGATGTTTATAATTAGCAGCACGTTATGTGATGTGTAAGTTTAGGAAAACGTGTGTTTTAAAGAATCCAAGCTAAAGACTGCACCACCCTTACATTTGCATCGAGACTTAGCGGTGTTAAAACGTACAATAACTCGAATTTATACCGTCGACTCGTTTTTGAACACTGTTTACGTCAAAATATATGCTAACTGAAAATGTATGCAAATATAAACATGAAAACATGTTATATTTGACCAGACGTATTTTTCGAAAAAAAAAATTGTCGAAACATGAACTAATATCGTTTACGTAGAAACATTACATAGGGGATGTTAAGGGGGCACCACTATGTTAAGGGGATGTATTCAATACCAACAAAATGTTATTAGACTAAGGGGCTGCTTGGCGACTTCTGAATCGTTAAGTGTTGAACTAGTAAGAGGTCTGAACCATTAAGAGCAAGTTTAATGCTTAACCGTTCAAAAGCTAATGTTTGAACAATTCAGATTAGAGGTCTTAACCATTCGAACTCAATATAATGCTTAACCATTCAGAGGCAAATGTCTGAACCATTCAGACATCTGCTCACGAAACAAACAGTCTGAACCATTAAGTGCTAAACCAGTAAGAGGTCTCAACCATTAAAGCTAAACAAACAGCCCCTAAGAGGGTGTTTGGGGTTGCTTATTTAACTCAAAAAATATTTTTAAGTGGTTATTAACTTACTACTTTTCTAAAAGAAGTTTTTTAAAAAACTTGGATTAGCTTTTCTAGTAGAAACTAGTAAAATGCCCAAAAGAGATATGGTAAGTTTTCCTATCTAGTTGTTATTTTTAAGGTGGGGTTTGATTTGTAATTTTATGTTCTAAAAGTCAAAAGTCATTTAAAAAGATCAGTTTTTGGCAATGTTTTAATGTTTGGTTTTTAAGTCATACTGGGTTGGGCTCTAAAATGGCTCAACCGGTTGAATCGGGTTGTATCGGGCGGTTGAACCGGGTTACTAGTTAACCCTATAAATTCCATGAAATACAAATTCATTTCAAAAAACAATCTAATCTTAACTAGGATTTATGTAACTGATCATAGTTTTATCTAAAAACAATTATTTTTATTGTAAGTTATTAAGCATTTTAAGAATATTTTATTAGTTATAAACAATATTGCATTGTAGGAGGTGAGTAACAGTTTCAACACCGATGAAATGTTAGAATAGAAGACGCTAGGTTAATTATCGGAATATGGAAGATCAATATTACCTTAATTTTGTATTTTATTAAAATTAAGAAATCAAATCTTAAGATAATGCAAACCAGTTCAACGGTTTGAACCGGTTAAACCGAATTTACCGCCGGTACATAAGACATACCGTATTCAGGTTTTACCGGCCTTTATCGAACCGTGTCCGATATCCGGTTTAACCGTTATAACCGGCCGGTTCATACCGGTATTTAAAACATTTTGGCTTTTGAAAAACATTTTTTTACTCTTTCTTAAAAAGCCAAAATAAAAATTATTGTTGTCAATTTTCAAACACCTATTTAACTTATTGGTTTTTTTTCTTAAACCAATAAGTTATTTTTTAAACTCAATCTCAAACACCCTTTAAGATTAGAGTAGTAAGGTGAAACCCCAACCCTTTAGGCCGTTAAATACATTCATGAGATATTAAAAATGTTTGAAAATATAATTATAGCCATTTATCTTTTTTTAATATAAAATGGGATATCTTCTTACTAGTTTAATATCCCGTGTGTTACATGGGCGGTATAAAGAAAATATTTTTTATAAATCTATTAATTTAATAAATTACACATAGATGTAAATTCTACTATACTCACAATTGGTTCCCGTGTTATGATTATTAACATACATTAATACCTTCACCCTTTAACACAAAGTGACTTCTCATTAACAATTAAATACAAAAAAATCACAGGTTGTTTTATATAATATATTTTACTTTATTTAATATATAGTATAATTCATTTTATAATAATACGAAATGATACATTAAATATGGAAAATGTTAAATTACAATATATAAGTTTTTATGTTCGTTATTTCTGTTGTATATGAGATTTGAAGTCTTGAACTTAAGACCTTCAAATTTAAATGTACCTAAATGCTTTTACCTCTGCTCATTGATCACCAACGCCCTTGGTAAATACAATATATAAGTAACAAACATATAAGCAATCTATAAATCTTTAAATATTTCTTTGCATCCCATATTTGTCGTCTTATATGTAAGATTTTTCATCTTTATATAATATTAGTAACTTAACTTTGTATCTTCTTTTTATTCTTTATAGTGTCAAGGCTCATGAGAAAAAAATTGATTATTTTAAGTACAAACCAACCTTTAATAGTGATTATGTTTGACTCTTATTAATAATCATTAACTATACATCAAGTTGTTTATTTATAAGTTATGCAAACATTTTAAATATAAATGATTTGCAGTTGTCATTCAAGATTTCATTAAAAAATAAGAACAACAATACACAAAAGGTAAATTATTATATTAATTTATTTAAACAAAAAAGAAGGCAATTTAAACTATTATCATTCCTTAACATAATTAAAAACTTTAATTATTTTATAACTTGAATGCGTTAAATATGTATTATAATATTTAAAAGTGAGTTATAATTTCAGTTACAATTACAGATTATATTTTAAAAGGTCATTATATTTTATTAAGTCTTTTAAGAATGACGACTTCACAAATGAAAGAAATATGACAGTTATAATGATATTGCATTTACAATTTAGTTACAGAAAGAACTTTATATAAAGGAGAACACAATCTCGAAACTAAAGTAAAAAATCTCATATACATAAAAAATGATTTGATTAATCTTAAAAAGGAATGTAACTAAATTTCAATAATATATCAAAATAATCAAAAATATTTTTATTTATTTAATAAAAAAACACGTATGGAATCGTTAATTGATTAATATTTATTATAGAAAGTTTGATAAAAAATAAATTTATATAATCTTGAATAAACGATTGAATATATGTTTTGAATGGAAAGAATATTATTATATGTCAATAAATCAAAGGATACAACTGAACCTTTAAAATAGCATCGAAGTTTTCATTAAAAATGTTAAAGTAATTAAAATTTTGAAAAATTTAATGAATCAACAAGTACCTAGTTAAAAATCGATATAATATAACTAATCATATGCAGGCTTCTACAAATATTTTTTATAAATAAAATACTATTATAAAAGATAAAAAAGGAAAGTGGATATACTTAAAAAGATGACAAATCCATACATATTTTCTGCAAGTAATTTTTTAAAAGGAAATAGTCTACACAAAAAAGAAAGTTTGGTTTCTTTAAAATTTGTGACAAAAATAAGTGAAAAAAAGCCTTATGTTTTCTCTCCTAAACAAAATAACAATGATTATAACAATGCCACGTGGCAATTAATAGCTTAAGTGATTGACATGTGGCTTAAGATGGTTTTGATTTATTATAATTTATAGATTTTTCAGCAAAGTAGTTATAATTATAATAAGTTTTTTATTCAGCAAAGTAGTTATAACTATAATAAGTTTTTTGATGTTATATCAGTTATAACCAGTAGTTATAACTATAATAAGTTTTTTATTCAAAAAGTAGTTATAACTATAATAAGTTTTTTAAAATTATATCAGTTATAACCATCTATATAGAAAGCTAGGGTCACCGAGTTAGTCTTAGAAACGTTCATAACACAAGCCTATCTTGTAAAACTACCTTGTAGGGAAATGGTCTTAAAATAAAGTTACACGCTAATCCATTAAAAATTGTCTAAATGAATTGTACGTTAACGTGTTACTCAACACATATCATGTTCACGTCGATGACCACACATGTCCAAAGTGATCTTTTAACGCAATTTTACGTTGCCGAGCAAAAAGGTACAATATCAGATCATCGTAAAATTCCGTTGTTAGATATAACATCTCTTAACTTGTATTATAACTTAACTTAATTCAACTATTCTTAACTTACAAATTCAGTTACATTAAACATGTATAATTATCTACTAGTTATTCAAGAGGCATGTCTCTAATATTTTTAAATAGGCAGCACATAGTATAAGTTAGATTGCATGTGCAACAACTTGATAAAATAATAAAAAAAATTATTATATTATTTACATATGTTAAAGCTACATTTTCTTCACTTAGTTTACACGCTTTAGACCTTTTGTCACGGCCTACCTCTTGCTTTTGTTGTGTACCTCATTTTAGTTAATCATTCACCAAATTAAATTAGAAAAAATGTATTTTCAAAAAGAAACTTGAACTAGAAATTAGCGAAGTAGTCATTTTCGTCTCATGTTTTGTCTCTGTTGACAATGTCGAAACAATACACACACTCTATAACCCGTTTATATATGTATAGTAATAGCCTAAAAATACAATAAATCATACAGATGTCGGATACAGACATCAAGTTTATATGTTCGCATATGATGTAGCATAGCGTGTGAAATGATAACGAAGAATTGATCATGTTGATTATGTGGATATCCGTAATAATCTTCCCCAAACTCCTAAATTCGACCAAAAAGGCAAAGAATTTGAAATGATAAGAAAATTGATGAATGATCATCTGAATTACAGAGAAGAACATAAATTTGAAACGGCCAATAAAAGGCCATGGGCCAAACACAAGCCAAAAAACAAATGCATAAAACATGAACAAAAACACAAAACTGCCCGTAAGCTCCTACTAGAATGCTTTTTTTGGACCGAAACTTAGGCAACCTTGCCTTGACGTGCTCCTCGTTTCAAGCTTCGGTTTGACTGGTCGAACGCCTAAAACAAAGACCCGTAGCCAAAGTTATGATCGTTTTCGTAAATCACCCTTGGAAGCTCAATCATGGACATCAGAAATATCATGGCTTGATCTTCCACACTTGGGTCGGGACGTGCATAACATATCTCTATAAATGTCTATTTGCCATGCCCCATTAGTCATGATACATCATCATACTCAGTAAATCCCACCAATAACAAATCTAATGTAGGGTCTGAGGAGGGTAAGATGTAGACAACATTACCCCTACCTCATAGGAATAGAGAGGCAGCTTCTAGTGAGACCCCGACTCGATAGTAGTTTTGCATTAAGCCTTGGACATAAGGCACATACCACTCAACAATGGGACAAAGACCGATTAGTGCATGTACCCTTTTGTCTTTCGGCTATCAACGCCACCACATGATGCATGATTAACCATCCTCCGTTTTTTATGTTATTTTCACGAATTAGTATAATAACGTTAAAATTAGTGCATTTTCACTTTTGCCCCCCGAGGACCCATACATATATACATTATATGTGCACACCGCAAGCAGAGTGTTACTATAATATATAACATACTAATTTATTAAGCAATGGATTTATTTAAATTGACTTAAAACCTGACTTTTTCTGTTCAACTGGACACCATGTTAAGCGATAACAGAGCCATGTTTCTACGTTTTGTTTTCCCTTATAAACCCTACTGTTCATTGGTCAATACAATTTCTTTTTGTAGGGGCACAATCCGAGTCGGCTAAAATTGGGTCAAACAAAAAGATGATGATATATTTAAATATAATATAAAGTTATTTCCATTACAATTATCATCTACGTATTTTCATCTTTTAAAAATGCTCGATTACACCTTCAATAGTAACAATAAGAATTTCGTTTACTTTTACCGCACAAATTACGCAAGTGTTCAAATCGCAAGGCAGTTCAAACTTCTTCAAACTTCAAACAATATGGTGCTAGGTTGGGGCACTTGGGCCTATTAAAAAATAAATGCCTTGTGGCCATACTTGGTTGGGCCTTTTAAACATAAACAATTCACACCATCTTTTTGTATAGTTGTATCTGTTTTTTTAAACCAATTAAAACATGTAAATGGAATAATAATACCATTGAAAATGATAGGTGTAGTTATAGGCATTTGGGGCTAATATAAAAGAAAAAAAATTACACATGATATTGGGAATGGACGGTGGGCAAAGGGTCAGAGGCCCACCGCCCAAGGACTTTTGTAAATCCGTCATTCCTATTGTTTTTTAACAATCAAGTTTCATTCTTTTGCTTGACGCCTAATTAGATTTTAGATACCCTTTCTAGTTAAAATGAAGTTGTGTTTGAAGGGTCATGATAGTGGATGTAATGGCAAATATAAAAGAAAATAAAATTATCAACACATAGTGTCTCACTACAAATACCTTTTAGAGCCCATTAGATATATGGACCTTATACATATAATATTGTGTTAAAATGCACAAATAACCATAAAATGTGACATTGTAATTTGAAGTCACTAGAATATATACATGTTACATGCACTAAAATACATAATGAAGGTTTTCCTAGGACAAGAATGAGCCTTTTCACATACAATCAAAGGAAAAACCAAAAAGAAGTAACAAACATGTATATAATTTATGTATGGCTTTTGTTACCTTGTTTTGGGAGTAAAATACTTAGAAACCCAACACGAATCGTATTAGCAAAATCAATCAGTTTGGCATGCACGAGAAGTTCATTATCCGATGAATTGATTCACTACTAGTGACATGTCCAAACGGGCCGTTGGATTAGATTTCTTTACTAAATGTCACCTCACCTAGATGAAATGTTTGTCTAATGCCTCTCTTATCGCCCACTAAATTTGGTGATACTATTCATACTAAGAATTATGTTGATGATTTATTTGGGGGTTGTTGGGCGTTTGTCCTTGCTCTGAGAGTTTTCTCGTAAGGTTGAGGATGGCGGGAACAAATTTGGTGGATATTGAGAGCATTCCTGAAAGCTGGAGACACAAAAATAAAACGTGTGTCATTGATATTAGTGACTTACTAGTAAGTTGATCACTATTGATGTGTCAAAATGAACAATGGGCGTGGGTCGAAAAAAATCAGGTTAATCAATTTCCTTTTGAGCTTTATTTAAAAAAAAAGAAGAAACGTCGATCATTAATGGGTCTAGTTAACTTTTTGTAAATAGTTAAGTGTTAAATGTGCTTACAAAATTACATTAAATTTATAACAAATATAAAATTTTGAATAAATGATTTGGGAGGTTTTATGCATTTAAATATACACTAGCCATTGACCCAAAGATAAACCAAATCGACTCATTCCTGAGTTAACGAGTCGAAACGGTCATCACCATAATCAATAGCATGCGAAAACATCATTTAACACTCACAAAGCCATTGCGGAATGCAGAAGCAACGTCTAGTTGAACCCATAAAGCTTTCAAAAGCAAATAACCGACGAAAATCAATATCAGATACAACGGATTCCTGCAATTTAGGACCATATAATGAGAGGTCTGTCATGATGTAATCAAAGAATGCTAATACAAATACACATTCTTAATCTTAAGAAAAAGAAAGTACCTCAAAAGGGTCACGAACTCGTTGAATCCCAGAACGAATAAGGCCATAATAGCCCATGGAGGTGGCAACCAATTGCTGCTTTTCTTGTTAGCTTCCTGAAGATCATAGCAGGAAGAATACATTAACTAAAGACACTAAACATCGAAAATAAACGGGATTGTCTAGATTTGCATATTGAATTTTATTCTGATTCTTTAGATTTGTAGTCGCGATAATTAGCTTTTGAAGATCATAGCAGGAAGAATACATTAACTAAAGACACTAAACATCGAAAATAAACGGGGTTGTCTAGATTTGCATATTGAATTTTATTCTGATTCTTTAGATTTGTAGTCGCGATAATTAGCTTTTGATGCTGGGTCATATTGTTAAAAATAAAAGATATCAAAGGATTGCGGGATCAGTCAAGCATCATCTCCCAAATTAAGAGGGTCAAAGACAGCTAGTAACAGCTACAAATCCAGCCGTAAACAGAGCTCATCTACCATATTTAGATTATCGTTTCTTGCTATAAATTGTATACTTTTCTCTGTAATGTGACATACAGAAATATACACCAATTCAGTATTTTCAATCAACCCTTTGTAACATGGTATCAGAGCAGCGTTCACGGTTCTAATACCGACCCTGCTCATCACTTACCCAAATCAATCATCCTCTCAACCAAGCTGCCATGGCCGAAGCCGGTAACTTGAGAGAAGATCTATCAATCCAAATCGCTAATCTTCTCAAGAATGGCCTCAACCCACAAAATCGGAACCCAAAATTGTCCGATAACCTTCAAATAAACCTCAAGCTCAACAGCCAGAATTATGCTCTATGGACCCGAATGATGAGGGTAGCCATAGGCGGTAAATCAAAAGCCTTTTTAAACCATTTATCAACCAATCCACCAAACCAAGCCTGCGAAGAGTATGAACAATGGGAACAAGACGACCTAGTCGTCTTCTCATGGCTCATACAAAACATTGAACCAACCCTCGCCAGCAATCTAACCGAATTTCCGACAGCAAAATCGCTGTGGGACGCCCTGGCTATAACATATAGCAGTGGACGTGACAAGCTCCAAACCTTCAACCTACATGTCAAGGCGAATGAAATCAAACAGAACAATCTCTCCCTTGAAGAATTGTGGATTATACTCCAAGGGGTATGGGGAGAAATTGATCGGATTGACCAAAACCCTATGACCTGCCCAACCGATATCCAAGCATACTACAAAATCAGGACTGAACAGAAATTGTTTCAGTTTCTAAACGCTCTTAACCGGAAGTATGACCCTATAAAAAGGGAAATACTCTGGTTAGAACCCCTTCCAACCGTAGAAACTGCATACGCCACTGTCCGCAAGGAGGCCGCTCACCAGAATATTCTAGGAACACCTCTCAATGACACACAGGGCATCACAGTGGGTCTAATGGCCTCTGAAATTGACGGGTTAGGGCTTGCATCAAAGGGCTACCGACGGGTCGATGGAAAAAGAACCGGAGCAGGTAACAAAGATGACAAAACTCACCTCAAATGTGATCATTGCGGCATGACGAAGCATACCCAGAACAATGTTTCAAACTCGTCGGGTATCCCGAATGGTGGTCTGATGGTCAGAAGAGGGGCACAAAGGCTACAGTTAAAGAAAAAGGGAAGTCATCTAGCACCGGCAACCGAGATGTCACCAGAGATGAAAGCCGGAGCAGAACTGGTTTCGGCGGAATGGCCAAAGCAGATGAAGAAGAAGACGCTGCAACAGGTAACGGGTTTGGGGCGCAGTCCTCAAACCCTTGGTGTTATAATGATAATAAAGAAATAGATATGTCATATTTAGTCCCTGGAAATAGGGGAAATGCGAATATGACCCAAGTACACCATAAAAAACAAAAACTATGGATCTTCGATTGTGGCGCGACCGACACAATGACTTATGAGCTGTCGGATATTATTTCAACAACCAAACCAGAAAAAACACATATTCAAACGGCGAACGGAGGGATAATGGATGTAAAATCGGGAGGGACTATTGAGATTTCACCCACATTAAAAATCTCTAATTGCCTTTATGTCCCCTCGTTGTCACATAAGCTGCTTTCCATTAGCCACGTCACAAAAGAACTCAACTGTATTGTTCTAATGTACCCTACGTTTTGTATTTTACAGGATATCAGGACGGGAGTGATCATTGGGCGTGGCACTAAAAATCAAGGGTTGTATTATGTGGATGAAGTGACTCAAAGTGGTGCTGTGATGTTGACTCATGGGACATCGGAACGAGAAGCCTGGCTATGGCACCGAAGATTAGGTCATCCTTCTACAAGTTATTTGCATATTTTATTTCCAAAACTATTTCCAGTTAATTTTATGTCACATTGTGAAACATGCGTTTTAGCAAGGAGCCACAGGAAAACTTTTAAACCCAATAATACTAAGGCTGCTTTGCCATTTTCATTAATCCATTCTGACGTATGGGGTCCTGCCCCAGTTCTTGGGGGGCAAAACCTTCGTTACTTTGTGATGTTCGTTGATGATTGTACCCGAATGACCTGGGTTTATTTTTTGAAAAACAAATCCGAAGTCTTTGAAAAATTCACTATGTTTTACGCCATGATCCAAACCCAATTTCAAACAAACATCCAAATATTCCGATCCGATAATGGCGGTGAGTTTGTTAATACCTCGTTTAAATTGTTTTTCCAAGACAAGGGAATAATCCACCAAACTACATGCCCAAACACCCCAGAACAAAACGGTGTCGCCGAAAGGAAAAATCGCATTTTGCTGGAAATGACACGAGCTCTCCTAATTGAATCCCAGGTCCCGAAATATTTTTGGCCTGAAGCCCTTGCTACCGCTACCTATCTTCTCAACCGACTCCCAACAAATATCCTAAAACTTAACACTCCATTACACACCCTTTCAAAATTCTTCAAACTACCCTCAGTTCTTACTCTTCAACCACGAATCTTTGGATGTACTGCCTTTGTTCACATACCCAAATCAGATCGAACCAAACTTGACCCTTATGCTGAAAAATGTGTCTTTGTTGGGTATGGAATGAATCAAAAAGGATACAGATGTTATAACCCAAAGACACGTCATATGTTCATCACAATAAACTGTGACTTTCTTGAAACCGAGTATTACTACAATTCTCAACTCAGTGGTCAGGGGAGAAGGAATGTTTAGACACACTAAGTTGGTTGAAATATGTTCCCTATGTACCAACTACAGAGTCACCAGAGTCCAATGTCAGTGCCACTGAAGGTCCTAATGTTCCTCCTAACCTGGTGTCCGAGGTAAGTAATACTCACCCTATTCAGTCTACAATTGAAGTCTCTAATGGCTCCGAAGATACCAATACTTCTAACCATGAAACTGCCACAGAACAAGCTGAAAATTTGCAGGCAGATGAATCCAGACAAGAAGAACCACCATCAAGATATGTGTTACCTCCTAGAACAAACAGAGGGGTTCCTCCGAAACGGTATTCTCCTGAAAAAGAACCAAGAAGATCTAGTTATCCTATAGCTAGTGTGGCTGATGGAAATTTCACTAAGGAAGCCAAAGCATTTATCTCATCTGTTTATTCCGAAGAAACTCCTACAAACGTGGATCAAGCCTTAAAGTCTAAACATTGGAAGGAAGCGATGAAAACGGAAATGGAAGCCCTAATCAAGAACAATACTTGGGAAAAGTGTACTCTCCCGCTGGGAAAGAAATCCGTGGGATGTCGTTGGGTCTATACGGTTAAGTATAAACCAGATGGTACAATTGAAAGATATAAACCGACTGGTAGCAAAAGGGTATACCCAGACACATGGGATTGACTATGCTGAAACATTCTCCCCGGTTGCAAAAATGAACACAATTAGGGTTCTTTTTTCGATAGCTGCAAATGAAGGGTGGCCACTTCAACAGTTTGATGTAAAAAATGCTTTTTTACACGGGGACCTAGATGAAGAAGTATTTATGGATGCTCCTCCAGGATTCACAAAAGATTTCAAAACTGGAGAAGTTTGCCGTCTGAAGAAGTCTCTTTATGGTTTGAAGCAATCTCCCCGGGCTTGGTTTGGCAGATTTACGGTAGCTATGAAAAAGTTTGGATATAAACAGAGTAATGCCGATCATACTTTGTTTCTCAAAAAAAGAGGAAAATTCGTAACCTGCCTAATTATCTATGTAGATGATATGGTCATTACAGGAACGATAAAGAAGAAATGGTAAAACTAAAAGAAAACTTGTTTGCTGAATTTGAAATGAAAGATTTGGGCAGACTTAAGTATTTCCTCGGAATTGAAGTACTAAGGTCAAAACAAGGAATTTTCATTAGTCAGAAGAAGTATGTCTTAGACTTGTTGGCAGAGATTGGAATGATCGATTGCAAACCAGCAGACACTCCTATGAGTATAAACCCAAAGCTTTATATGGAGGAAGGAGCAAAGTTAGCAAATAAAGAAAGATACCAATGGCTGGTGGGAAAACTAATATATCTCTCACATACTCGTCCAGACATTGCCTATGCTGTAGGGGTAGTAAGTCAGTTCATGCACCAACCTCAACAGTCCCATATGGAAGCAGTTTGGAGAATTATTAGATATCTCAAAGGAACAGTGGGTCATGGAGTCCTGTTTCAATCACATGGACACCTAAATGTTCAAATCTATACCGATGCTGACTGGGCAGGAGACAAGGGAAACCGGAGGTCAACAACAGGCTACTTCACTTTAGTTGGAGGGAATCTTGTTACTTGGAGAAGTAAAAAACAAAAGGTGGTTGCTCTTTCAAGTGCAGAAGCTGAATTTAGAGGTATAGCTCGAGGTTTAACAGAAGCCATGTGGATACGAAGACTCTTAGCTGAGATTGGTTTTCCGTCAAAAGAAACAAGTAAGATTATGTGTGATAATAAAGCTGCAATTCAGATTTCAGAAAACCCAGTACAACATGATCGAACTAAACACGTGGAAGTTGATAGGAACTTCATCAAAGAAGAATTGGAAGATGGTACGATTGAACTACCGTTTGTTCGATCAAAGGATCAGCTCGCTGACATTCTAACAAAGGCGGTTAACAGGAAAATTTTCAGCGATTGTTTGGGCAAGTTGAATTTTGGAAATCCGACTATTCAACTTGAGGGGGAGTGTTAAAAATAAAAGATATCAAAGGATTGCGGGATCAGTCAAGCATCATCTCCCAAATTAAGAGGGTCAAAGACAGCTAGTAACAGCTACAAATCCAGCCGTAAACAGAGCTCATCTACCATATTTAGATTATCGTTTCTTGCTATAAATTGTATACTTTTCTCTGTAATGTGACATACAGAAATATACACCAATTCAGTATTTTCAATCAACCCTTTGTAACACATATAATCGGATTTGCGTATAACTACTACTAATACTACTATGTGATCTTATAGTGTCATATAACCTTATTCAAGTTTTTTTTTTGGGCTTACAAAGGCGTACACCCGACAATATTTTTTTTAATAACCATGAGAACCCATTACCTGAAAACTCACGGGACTCCATCTATTCCTTGTTAACCAATGGGAACGGGGGTTAAAAGGGAGAAAACGAGTAGAAGCAGGATTTGTAACCAACTATTCTATATATTAATTCATGACATTTGAAGGAATAGTACCTTTTTTTGTCTTTTATGATTTTGTCTTTTTTACATAATAAATATAAAAGAGTTTAGCTTTTTTAATAAAAATTTTGTTTTATGATTTTTTTCCGGATTTGGTCGTCGTTCTATTGTGCTATACTTAGCACGGTGTTTGCTGATCACATTTGGTCCCGCAGGTTTTTTAACACCTCGACTTTCTAATACGTGTCGATATAAATTTGGCTTTGTCTATGTTTTATGTCACGTGAGTCGCTTGGTTCTAAAAATCTTTGCTTTTATTTTACGCCATTTTTCGGTTTTGGTCGTCATTCGGTTGCTACTTCCGCAACGCTAGTAGCACGTTTTTGCGACCCTTGCCCCGCAATGAGGGGGCTTAAGGGCCAAGGCTAGTTGATATTAACACACATTAATCCTTGCAGAACAACTAAACAAGTTTATGTAACCTGAATTAAAAAGGAACACACAGGAAAATAAAAAGAAATAAATTACTAAGTGCACTCATATTATGAACCATATGTATGGTTGCAACTGTTTAAATAATCCCAAATATAGTATTTGGAATGATCAGATAATAGCAAACATACCTGGGCAGATATAGCTTGAGTGACCGTATACTCCGTCTCTTTTTGAAACTGGCTCCACAAAGATTTGCACTGAACAGGAGTAATCAACGTCCTTGATGCCGGGACCTTGGTGGTTTAAACAGATAAAACGCCAAAAAACATGTAACAAAACAATCATAAAAAAAAAAACTAGAAGTGCAAAAAGGGCAGGTACAGTGGGTTACGTTTTAAACATAGTTGTTAATGACGAATAGCGACAAATAGCGATAAGGTACCTATATGTTACATAGCGATAAATAACGGGCGGCTATTTTATAAATAGCGATGCACTAGAAAAAAACAAAAAATTGTATATGTATATTATATCAAAATACCCTGGTATATACGCTATTTTACATGTATATTAAAAAAACCTATAAATCCAGCTATTTTATAGTTATATTTAATCGTTATTTATATTTAAAAAAATAACTGAAATCCCGATATATATGGCTACATACCCTGTAGCGACCTTTGACTTATACACTACACTATTCGTATAGCGACTGCTTTTGACAACTATGGTTTTAAACAATTTTATAAATATTTGTCTTAAACATATCATTACCTTCTCCCAAGTGCTTGAGGCCAATGGATCATTTGAAGTGGAGCTCTTAACAACAACTTTCTTTGGATCTAATAAGGTAAGGATAAGCGTCTCTTGAATCTTATCAGCGTCTCCATCCAAACGAATTGCGGCCAATACAGATAGCAATTGTAAACACTGAAATTTTGTGAAATAACAAATAAGAACAGATATAGCATGTTACAAGTTACAGCTAAAAGATTGTATTCTCTAGTGCCGAGATTCTTACAGATAAACGAGCTGTTTTAGTAATTGCTCGAACATCTTCCTTTCCACTCCAAACCCGAGGCATTTGATCGTTATCATGATTAAATATGCTTGTAAACCTGTGCATGATGTTTTAGACAATCACATGAAAAGTGAGATTAGTTTTAACCAGTGTTGTAAAAATTGGGACTACGCGGCAATTAATCACCAGTCAGCGGGTCACTAACTAATCTTTCGTTAATCGGTCCAGTAATCGATAGTCGGCTCTAATCGGCTGGCCAAAAAATCGGCGATTAATACTGTATACTTAAAAAATGGGTCGAGGAGGGGTTAAAACCTGTCTACTTAAAATATTAAATATCCACCTACAAAAACGTGTGTATATATATGTACAACTGAAAATTACATATAGAAACCCCAATCCAATTGATCGCTACCGACTAGTGCCTAGTGATTTTTACAACCATGGTTTAACTAGCACAACTATTAAGATTTAAGACTGGCACCCTCTTTTTCTTTTTTTATCACACGTGTTACTTATGATCACAATATTATTACAACAACAATCTAAATCTTAAAAAAAAAAACCATTTATTTAAAAAGAAAATAGATCCAGATTACCGCATCTAAATAAAATCCCTTTTATCTGTTTTATATTTTGACACAGTTGTGATAAAAACACACCCCTTTTTTCACAACTGTACTGGGTGGTAAAATACTAAAGTTATCATACAGTCCCTAAACTTAGATGAAATTATTTTTTTCCTTCTTTACAACTATACTGAGTGCCACTGATACTGCCGCAACGTGCTAGATAAAATACTAGTTGTGATAAAAACACACCCCAATTTAATCCATTCATAAGTAAATAGATCGAAATTACCGCCTCGAGTTATGAACCTCGTAATAAGAACAAGCGAATAACTCTCTTTCATAAGATATAGAACTCTGCCAGCTTCTTCTTTCGCCACCTTTTCAACTAACTCTATTGCATAATTCTCCAATTTCGATAAGAAATCCTTTTTGGATTCTTCTTTCATGTCAAAGCTAGAAAGTGCAGCAGAACACTCGGCGACAACGGTTTCTGTCTCACGTTTAAAAAGTTTTCTTATTGAAGGCCAGGTTTCGTCATTAGTTGCTTGTAGAAGTGCTTCCACTGGTCCATATAGCGCCTCCTTTAGTTTAGACTGCATAACAATTCATACAATTGTCACGTTTTATCATTACAGGACATAGAAGAAGGGAACAAAGGTTTGCAAAATCAACGAGTACGGGTGGTAAAATAGGAGGGTCTGTCGGGTTGGGTAACGAGTCAAAAGTGGTGATTTTAAATCGGGTCGAGTCGGGGTGATTGAGAAACACTTTTCTACTAAAAAAGAGTAAAGTACACGGATGGTTCTCATGGTTTACCAAAACTTTGAATTTGGTTGCTAGCTTTCCAAAAGTACATGGATGATCCATGCAGTTTTCACTTTGTAACATATTTAGTCCTCAACCAAGAAATCTAAAGCTTTCAGCAGATCCAAGTTAGAGACTAAATGCGTTACAAAGTGCAAACCGCAGGGACCATCCATGTACTTTTGGCAAAGTTTGGGGACTAAATGTGTTACAAAGTGCAAACCACCGGACCATCCATGTACTTTGGAAAGCCAAGGACCAAATTCAAAATTTTGGTAAACCATAGGGACCATCTGTGTACTTTACTCAAAAAAACTATCGGGCAAACATGATTACAAAACTAGATTATTAGGATGACAATAATCATAACTTCTTTTCGATTAAATGATTGGCAAATTAGATTTTAATAATCTAAGCCATGACCCGTTGGCCGATAATAATCCATAGTGTGTCTCCAAAAAAAAATTGGGCAAACATGATTACAAAACTAGATTATTAGGATGATAATAACCATAACTTCTTTTCGATTAAATGATTGGCAAATTAGATTTTAATAATCTAAGCTATGACCCGTTGGCCGATAATAATCCATAGTGTCTGTTTAACCAGTGGCACCCTTAACTTTTACTTTCATTGTCGAAGACAATTTTAAGTCACATAATGATCATACACTTGATTTCGCTCACTAGGAAGATACGTATCCCATTTCACTTCTAATCATCCCTGTGAGCGAAATCGAATGGATGTCAAGTGTAAATCCATGATGATTATGCGAGTGAGATTTCACTTGGCAACGGAAGTGAAAGTTCGGAGTGTCATTGGTTAAATTATCAGTGGATTATAATCAGCCCAATGAGTCATAGTTTAGAGTATTAAATCCAAATTATTATTCAATTAAAGTCGAAAGTATCAAGCTAATATTACCTCATATTGTGTAGAAAGATCGGATAGCTTTGCATTACAAACATCAGAAATATGTGCATCAAGATCAAGTGAAAGCTTTTCCCTTTCTTTAGATGGATCCCAGTCAGCTTGTTTGACGACAGCGCCTGTGGATTCAGTGTATTAGACCCGCAAAATATCAAACAACATGCATGCGCGTAAATATGATGCCGATAACACCATAAAAGTATTACTTGTTACCAATTAACAATGGTAAAAAGATACAAAGACTAAACTGATCTATATATCCAAATACAGTAGCAGTTTCGGTTTCCCTACGTAAAGTATACACAAAAAGTATAATGTTAAATTGTAAAGGTGGAAGTTTCGGCGAATGGATCAGTATGAAATATTTTGGTTGTTATTATTTAAAAAAAAAAACTGTTTTTAGTCTTATTAATGCATGAACGGTTTGTTAAAAAATTTATAGTAAAATACCATTTTAGTCCCTGAGGTTTGGCCAGTTTTGCGACTTTCGTCAAAGGTTGTTTTTTCCCCATCTGTATCCAAAAGGTTTGATATCTTGCCATGTTCATCTGACTTGTTAACTCCATCCATTTTTCTCCGTTAAGTTAGGGTATTTTCGTCTTTTTTGTTAAAATGGGAATTCAGTCTTTTTCAGGGTATTAAGTCTTTTTACATAAAGTGAAAAAGACCGAATTGCCCTTTAAGTTAACAAAAAAGACAAAAATACCCCTGAATTAACGAAGAAAAATGGATGGAATTAACAAGCTGGATGAAATGGCAAAATTTCAAACTTTTTGGAACCAATTGCGGAAAAACAAACTTTTGGACGGAAGTCGCAAAACTGGCCAAACCTCAGGGACTAAAATGGCATTTTACTCAAAAAATTATAATAAACAAAAAGTTCTGACAACAACATGATTCGACCCACACCCGTCTTGACCCGTTGCCCATCCCGCTCAACCCGATGATCTTGCCACAATTTATAAACTGTCATTAATTGGAGGCATACCTTTACAATGTTCATCAAATAATTTCATGATTGATGCTTTGCAATTACTAGCAGCTTTTGAAAACCCTTGTCCTTCACTTAATGCACTATCAAATGCTTTATTGAACTTTTCAAGTGTTTCAGACCTTATATGTTCCAAAGTTGACAGGTAGGCCCCTTGAACAAGCTAAAGAAACAAAATATCAATAAGCATGTAGGCTTGTTTATGTTATGCGCATACAGCAAGCGGGGCGTTAAAACAAGATTGTGTTATGAACCAAGCTAAGTAATTCGAGAACAAAAACAACAACATTACTTGCAACAATTTCTCTTCCAGTTGCTTTTGCTTTGCGGTCCTAACTCCGTCTTCGAAAAACGTAGTCTCATCATCGTAGCTGCAAAAGGAATACGTAATAAATTAACATTTTGAAGCCAAGGATAGAACAAAGAACAAATTATGATGATGTTTTCATCAGAATTCAAGTTTATAAAAACATAAAGTAACTAGACATAAAAGATTACTAAAAAAAATAAGCTCATGATATCATACGATATAAATTACACCATCGTAGCAATGCAAGGCTCATATTATATAGGGGCAGCTTCATTTTAAAAACACAATAAATTTGACAACAAAAGAAGAATTTTGGTCACTTGATAAAGAATAAAAAAAATGAGCGTTGAGATTAAGTCTATTCACTTATAAATGGGTGGCACACATGTCCCTGTGGTTTGTCCAATCCAATTATGTCAGTACATGCGAATTTGTACCATTTCCTTTCCTGACATTCTTGAAACATGTCAGTTCCGTCCAAAACGTTAAAGCTCGTTAACTTTGATTGTTAAATGAGGGGTAAAAAGGTAATTTTCCACATATCCCTAATATAACCCTGTTGCCACCGTTGTATAAAAGAGGTGTAAAAAATTGAAGAACAAAATAAAAATGGTAAATTACCTATTTACCCCTCATTTAAAAGTCAAAGTTAACGACTGTTAACTTTTTAGACGGAACTGGCGAGTTTCAAGAACGTCAGGGATGGAAATGTTACAAATTTGAAATTTGGGCTAAGTTGGCATAACTGGACAAACCACAAGGACGAAAATAGCAATTAACGCTATTTCTTTTTGATGTAAGAGCCGGGATTGGTTCATTAGTTCTTAGTATTTAGTGGTTCTCAGATTAACTTTTTCATAACCATGTATACAAAAACAGTTAAAATGCTTGAACACATGCCAGCTATGTAGCACGGGGACTCCATTAATGTGGCCGTACCCGTCTCGGGTACTTGTCGGGGACGGAAACACCATGGGTACTCATCGGGGATGTTTCCTAAACGTTTCCAATGTCGGGGACGCATTTGGTAGAGTATCCAGCCCGTTTCCATTTATTTTTAGGGTTTTAACCCTTTCAAATTCCACAACCGGCCTTTAAATAAATAAATCTATCATATTCAGCTTCTCTAATCTCTAAACTCTCAAGTCTCATCATCTCTAATTCTCTATCGATTGCCGATCTCTCACTAGATGAGCCGGAATTTGAAAATGATTTGATTATTGATAATTAATTACTTTTGGAAGATGTAGTATTTTTGGAATTTGTTTAATATATTTTTATTTTTTATTGCCGTATCTTGGAATTTTGAGTTTTGCCGTTCCTCGTTCCCGTATTGTCCCCGTACCGTTCCGGTGCTACTTAGCATGCCAGCATATATGTGCATACCTTGAAAAACAAGTTTCAAGCATTGAACTAAGCTTCTTCCCAAAATCTGGCACCAAATGAGATTTCACAGCTTCCTCTAGCTCACACCAGTCCTATAATATTACAAACAAATTAATTCCAAAACCTTAAGGAAATAATTGCAGAAACAAAAACGACGTACCTTGTTTGTAACAAAGGCGGAGTATTTCTCGTTAGCAATTTCTTCGCAACGTACGGTGGCCACCATCACCTGCAGAAAGCATCAGGGGTATTTTGTGCCATTATCACGTTCTGATTTATCCATGCCATGTGTTGCGAATAGAATATGATATATAATATTAGAGTAAAATGTCATTTTTGTCTCTGAGGTTTAGCTACTTTCGTCCAAAGGTTTGTTTTTCTGCATCTGGATCCAAAAGGTTTGAAATCTTGTCATTTTCATACAACTCGTTAACTTCATCTATTTTTTAACGTAAAGTTAGAGGCATTTTCGTCTTTTTGGACTTTTTTTTTGTGAAGATTATAGGAGAAAAAGTCACAGAGGTGTGGATCTTTATTTCTTATAGTGTTTTTTAACTTAATAAAAATGTCTAAAAAGACGGAAATGGCCCTCATTTAACGCAGAAAAATGGATGAAGTTAATGAGTTTGATGAAAACAACAAGATTTCGAACCTTTTTTAATTTAATAAAAATGTCTAAAAAGACGGAAATGCCCCTCATTTAACGCAGAAAAATGGATGAAGTTAATGAGTTTGATGAAAACAACAAGATTTCGAACCTTTTTTAATTTAATAAAAATGTCTAAAAAGACGGAAATGCCCCTCATTTAACCAGAAAAATGGATGAAGTTAATGAGTTGGATGAAAACAACAAGATTTCAAACCTTTTGGATCCAGATGCGGAAAAACAAACCTTTGGATGAAAGTCGCAAAAGTGGACGAAAATGACGTTTTACTCAACACAATAAAAAATGTGAGTATAGCAAATTAGAGTACCTTGTGAGCTGGCAGGTCAAGATCACGATTCTCCTTGATAACTTTCCAAATCTGTTCTGAACTAAAAGAAAAACCCGAAGCGGGAACAACTCCTTGCCTATCACCAGCAAGACCTCCAGGTGCAATGGAATGGTAGAATCTTTGCCTCAAGTTGGCAGCCTTACATTAAATCAATTATTATTATACAATATTATACATATTATACATATTTATTATGAAGTCTCGATGAACAGTGATAAAATTTTTTAGGTTTTTTTTTTCTTTTGCTCTAAACTTTTTAACTATTTCAACTCACCTAACCATGCCCAAAAGTAAACTATACGAGTATCTGTAATAATATGTAGATTTATGAATGGTAAACTATACGAGATTACGAATATCGATACATGACGAATAAAACCGATTTAACCAAACAGCATCCGATATCGGTAGTGGCAGAACCGATATTTGTTTTTGTGATTCTGATCGATGATATCTTTTTGGGCATGTCACGACTTTATTGTTGTTAGTTTTCTCTTTCAGTTGCTATAGCAAGTACTAGTACCGTAACGAACAAAACCGATATTAACTGAGCTCCCGCCGATAGGCTGGAAAACAATAGTATGTATTTAAATCAAGGTGCATAAGATTTTGTTCAAAAGAACATGTACTCTACCTGTTGTTTGAACAGTTCTTCCTTCTCTTCGTAGCTAGAAAACGCAACAACTTCAATCTGGTCAATTCATCAGTAACGAAAATAAAAACTAATCGAAAACACGATATAGTTATATGTGACGGAAATTGATCAAAGACAACAAAGAGCGATATATTTGGTATCTTACGTTGAAAAATGTATTCAATGGTGTATCTTTATGGCTTCTGGCTTCGGAACATAATCCCATATCTATAGCCATCAAAAGTTATATACTACGACTTTAATCAATTTTTAATAAAGTTTACCTTCTGTATATCTTCTCTTAAGACAGGCTCCAAATTTTCCAAAGGTGTCTTAAATGAAACAAAAGAAAAGTCAGCAGATGAAAATATTAAAAGATTTAAAACATATGTATAAGATAGGTATTACGTAGACCACACTTACTCTTGTTTTATCACGTATAACAAAAATTAACGTTGTTTTGCGTGGCTAAATAATCTCATCATCACTGAAAGGAAATTTCAAGTAGATCGTTGAAGCTCTGATAAATAGAACAAACAAAGATTAAATATGTACCCGAAAACGTTTTTAGCAAGGCTTATTTGCAGCGTGCTCACGACCATATCAGCACCCCTAAGCAAGCAACACTATTTTTATAAACTGAAACGATATTTCTTACGGATGTAACATGGTGTATCTCAAATTTACGTACACTTACATATTTATAAGCACTATGTCGGAAACAGCAAGCGCAAAAAGTGCACTTTGTTTTTCAAACGCGGTATCATCCTGCAACACGCAAAGTTTACTAATATGCAAGCAATAAGTTGCTTTATATATAGACTACTTATGTATGTTATGTATGTGTGTGTGTGTGTGTGTGTGTTAACCATATTATACTTTATGGTTTATCTACAACTAAAAGGAACTAAATTGATATAACCAACAAAACAGAATTATAAAGACCGTGAATTCAAGAATGCAACCTCTCCTCGTTCTCTTCCATCAGTACCTTCAAGATCCATAACGATAGTGCAGGGTTCAATGCCAGCACATCGAGCCATCCAGATACCTTTGGTGGTCTGCGACCTGATAAGAACAAAACACACTCGGTTTGCTGAGCTGGATCAGAGAAAAGAGATGTAAACGACGAAAATAGATGCTTGCCTGCCTTTAAATGCATCCATTTCCCTAAAATCGGTATGAAAAAGATGATTCAAAAGTGTGCTCTTCCCTGTTCAAAACATATAATCCATCAATCGTTTTGAGCGCATTTTAACGATGAGATTAAAAACTGTTGAACTACTTTAATACAAAGTACTCATGGAAATAGGAATATATACCGCTACTTTGTGGGCCCATGATCGAAACAACAGCATAAGAAAGTCCACATTCGCTAAGTTTTACTTCTTTTATGAATTTTTTGAGTCCAACTGCATTGAAAGTAGAGATGGGCATAATCGGGTTTTATTATTACCCGGAACCGGTTCCAACCCGGAACCGGTTCTGCTTGGATGTCATTGGAACCGGGTATGGTGTGGAACCGGGTCCAGTTCCTACCCGGGTTCACACCCAAGAATATGGAACCGTGTAGAACCGGGTACGGGTATTATGGAACCGGGTATGGTGTGGAACCGGTTCCTGACAGTAAACCCGACTTTTTTACTGTTCAGAACCGGTTCCTGACAGTCGAAAATCTGACTTTTACTGTTTAGAACCGGTTCCTGACAGTAAACCCTGACTTTTTACTGTTCAGAACCGGTTCCTGACAGTCGAAAAATTTGACTTTTACTGTTCAGAACCGGTTCCTGATAAAAATGTTACCGTTGGGAACCGGTTCCTGGCAGTCGAAATCGGTTTTTTTTATATAAACCCCTCCCTACTTACCATTTCAAAACTTAACACTCACCATCATCAACTTACAAACTCACCATCATCAACTTACAAACTCAATCATCTTCTCAAAAATCTTGCAAAATACCTATGGCATGCAACGAACAAGTTGTTACTGTCTTAGAGACGAAAAGAAACCCAGCTATATGGAAGAATTTTGATCTCTGTTTAATGTCCGACAGCCACGAGATGGCTAGATGCAAAGCTTGTGGAAAATTTATGAAGGCCGCAGCCAACTCAACCCTTAAGAAACACACTGAGCGGCATTGCCCAGTGACGAAGGCAAAGAAAAATGAGACGGGAGAAGGTTCCGGCACCGGTTCTTCAAATGTTTGATGTAACCCGTTTGGTTTGGTGTTTTAATAAAGTTTGTGTAATGTTTCTTTCTATTGTGTTTGTTATTTTTGTGTTTCTTTCTATCGTTAGTCTCCACTTTTTCGGCTATAACCGGTTCCAAAGGTAAAATTTTAACGGTATAACCGGTTCCTTCTAGAACTGCATTTCCGGGTACTGATGGAACCGGGTACTAGTGAAACCGGGTACGGGTAGGAACCGGTTACTACCCGATTCAAATGGTAAAATTGTGGAACCGGGTTGGAACCAACGGGTATTTTGAACCCGGAACCGGTTCTACTTAATGTCGGGTAGGAACTGGAACCGGTTTCAGTTCGGTTCTACCGGTTCGGGTTCGGAACCGGTTTTTATGCCCATCTCTAATTGAAAGTCCCATCTCCGACTATAAGGTGGACGGAGCAACATTCAGGAGCTTCGCCTGTGAAGAACAAAATGAACAAGTATAACTAGATTTATGATTGCTTTCGAATAGCAAAATTCTAATATCATCTAAAGTTTCATATTAATTTAGCAACATCATAAAAAACCAACATACTTATAAATAAACGGATCACGAATTGATGAAATGACATTTCAAGTGTTCAAAAATGATGATGTGGATATTTTTTTGTTACATATAATGGCATGAATTTGTAGTTAAAGTAGTCACGTCACCAGAATAGTTTACATGGCATCCACGTCAACAAAAAGCTGCTTGCATAGTACATATATAATAGTTGTGATTGTAATCGACATTTATCGTTGATTTAACAAATTTTTTGTATGTTATACAAGTTGTTAAACAAGTTTAGGAATTTTAACATTTACATGCCCTATGTTGGGTTGAAGTACTTTTTATACTATTATTCATTAGGGTTGTAAACGAATCGAACGTTCAGCGAACAGTTCGTGAACCGTTCAGCAGGAAGTTCGTTTATGTTCGTTCGATTAGCTTAACGAACGAACACGAACAAAAAATTATGTTCGCTTTAGCTTAGCGAACGAACACAAACAAAGGTCTCGTTCGTTCGACTGCGTTCGTGAACGTTCTGTAATATGTTCGGTTACATCCGTTCGTGTTCCTTCATTTACGTTGTTCGTTTTCATTTGATTATACTAAAAAATAATAAATAATAAACCTTTTATCTAAAAAAAATTGAAAACTTGAAACCCTGTTTTTTTCTAAGTTAGCTAAAATTTGGACATCCAAGATATTTATTGGGATAATTATGTCTGAGTTAGTTAAACTTGATTCATTGTTTAGTGGTTGTAGTAGACTTCTTGTGTTTTGCTTTATAATTTGATGGTTGTATTTAAGGTTAACAATGCTTTTATTTATTATTTTCAAGTTAAATGTTCTTAATGTTTGTTTTTATTCGGCTGTGTTCGTTTGTGTTCAAGACCAGTGTTCACGAAGTACGAACTATTCGTGAACAACTGAATTTCCTTAACCAAAGAACACAACATAAACATACGTTCGGGATGCGTTCATGAACAGTTCGCAAACATGTTAATTCCCTTAGCGAACAAACACGAACATGACCTTGTTCGTGTAATGGCGGATGTACGTTCGGTTCGATTACAGCCCTATTATTCATCATACAACATTACACATCACGGATTAATTTATTTTCTAATCATATAACTTATATTATATTTCTGATACATCATGTAAATAAAATACATAAATTACAAATGATAAATGCGATTCAAATGAGCTGGAAAATGATCTGCATTACCCATTGAATTGTTCCCTGTGTTGAATCAGAATATTGAAGAATTAGAGATGGTATCGTTGTGTTGGTGATTCGATGATGAATTACACATTGATAACTTTTGGTTGAAGAATCATAAATCGTAAATCAAAGGAGAAAACTTTTGCAAAATTCAAAGGGTGGGTAGGAACCGGAATTGATCTATTAAATTTCAAACTAGAATTTAGGGTTAAACTAAGATTTTTGTTACATTTACAATTTACTTATTTATTATATGAAACTAGTTTTTCACTTTTGTGCGTTTAGGCGGGCATCAGCGTGTGTAAAATGTGTGGCGACAACGATAGTCCACGGAATGTATGATAAGTTTATTGTGCGTTTAGGCGGGTATCTGGCATGTATAAAATGTGTGGCGACAATGATAGTTCATGGAATGTATGGTAAGTTTATTAAAAATCAGGTGTAGCAAAATAAATTAGTAGTGGGCAATTATCTACGCTCCAAGTTGAAAATGTAGATTTTAAAAATTGAAAAGTTTAGGGTTGGTTCGACAAGAAAAAAAGTAATTATTAAAGTTTAGGGGTTGTGTGGAAATTTTATTAAAGTTTATGGAGAGCAAAGTATAGTAAATTGGTTAAAAGAATTAAAATAATAATAATAACTTAAATAAAGTGTAGGGGTAAACATAAAATTTTAAAATATGAAAAGTAGAAAGCATATTAGTAAAAAAATGAAAAAAATAACTTTAATAAAGTGTAGAGGGTAAATGTAAAATTTGAAAGTATAGGGTTTATGGAAAAACTTTTGTGATTAAATTCTAATACATAAAAGTTTAGTGGTTTAATAGAGAAACATAAAACTATATTGTTAGCGAAGTTGATTTTCTAAAAAATAATAAAGGTATAATGTATAATAAACTCAATTTTTATTTTACACATTTTAGGTGAACTGGAATTTTATGTTTTTTCTATCTAGTGTTTCTTGATAAAACCTTTTTCCTTATAACTTTGTAGAAAAGACTATAACGCCTGTAAATATATAATGAACACCATAAACCATAGCAAAAACCATGCTTGTTTTTTTTGGAGGGGGATGGGTGTCGAGCATCTCGCTCGTCTTATTTTAAAGCCTTTATGTTCTGTTTGGTATTTGGTAATGAGTGACGGTGGTGGTAGTTAAGGGTGGTGATAAAGGGTGAAAGAGAGAATAGAATGATAAAAAGGGGAGTAGATGTAATGAATTTGAGGTATTTGCAGGAAATAGAATTTGTGATTCCATTACCTTTATCAGCCAAAAACATTTTTTTTCATTCCCTCGTAATAGTCCATTTCATTCCACCTCCCAATCGTGCATATCAAACATTACCTTAGAGTGGTGTGTTCCAGCCTTGCAATTTCCTGTTTTTTGTATTTTTCTAATTAGGAATGGTGTTCTTGTTACTTCCCTCTATTCCCCATCCCACACATCATCTCCAACTCATCCTTGCCGCCCCCGTCATGATGTTGGCAGGACCTAATTTGTTCCCTCTAACAGCGAGTTAGTGAAAAGAGTGTTGATTAATGTGGCGTGGCAAAATAATTGATTACCTTTTCATCACGTCATTGGATACTTACATTATCATGCTTTTACAAGTTTGTTACACTAAGAAAATCATTACACCTTATAACACGTGTCAAGTTTAATATATTTTGATGTAAATAAAAAGAGTAATAGAAAATTAAAACTAATTGTGTTGCTATTATATGCCCTTTATATCACACTAGGTTTATGCCCCGCCCGTGTTGCTGTGCGCTAAACCAAATATTTCTCAATTTGATAACATGTTCGTTGTGTTTCAGTTGCTTGTACATACTACTCTATCTTAATAAAATTACATCGAGACGTAAATAAGAATACGTTTGTCAAAGAAAAATTATTAAAGTTTATGAACTGTAAAGTAACTATATTAAAGTCTAGGAACAACAACGTAAACTAACTTAAGAAAAAGGGGAAAAAAACTGAGTAAAATTCAGGGATACTAAATTGTAATATCATAAAAAAGGTAAAAATCTTGCACTACCAAATTTTCGAACTGGGTCAATTGTTTCCACCTTTTCTTACATCCAACATGAGAGCCACTTCACCACATGCCTTTTTAATATAGGGATTTTCTTTCATTATATTACTAGTTTATCATCCCGACTCAAAGAAGTTAATTATTTATTACTAGGTTTCACCGGGATTGCTTCCCGGACTCAAGAAAGTCAATTATATTATTACTTGTCAATTATTATTACTAGGTTATCACGGGATTACTTCCGACTCAAGAAGTTAATTATTTACTAGGTTATCACCCGGGATTTCTTCCCGGATTCGAGCAAGTTATTTATATTTATTAATGATTAATATATAAACAAAATAATACACACATTTTGACTTGTTACATAATTCGCTTTCAAGTTCACCATAAGAGATCCTACATAAAAGCATAACATATAACTTGGTTGCATGGTTTTAAAAGTCATGAGGCGTCACGATGCGTTTTGATCCCAAAAGCCAATGTCTATTAATTATTAAAACATCAACACCACGAGCATTATATCGTAAAATGCAAGATATCCTCGAATCACAGGTCAACAATACCCGATTCTTTACAAACCTTACCATAATAGTTTCCATTTTCAAACTTTACCTAACCCCATCTAACCCTTATATTTTTCTAAGTTTTATTGTTTCCAGTTTCTCATAACGTTCTATTGGCCAGACGGGTCCTATGCACTATGCACTATGCACTATGGCAAAAGTATTCATCACTGGTTGCTACACAACACACAAAACAATATCTTATATTGGGGAAACACCAAATGACTTATCGGTCACACAAAGCTCCAGGCAAAGAAGGTTTAGTTCTCCATATTTTCTTTATGATATGAGTATATAGAGCAAGAGTTAGATTTAATCTATCCAGATCCATATTTGGAAAACGAACAACTTATTCGAGCTTGAGCATAAGATATATTCAGATAAAAGAAAAGCACAACTATATTCATATATGAGGATCACTTGGGCAATGTGCATCCAGATCCAGTTGCTAGTACCCTTTTTTTTTATCATATAATGCAAACTATTAAAAAAGAACCATCCAAATATAGCAGGAGCTGGAACAAACAAATAAAAAAGAATATAATGAATAACAAATGACCCCAACGGACAATACCCACCTTTGTTTATTAACTAACCCAGGAGCCCATTCATTCTTTGCAAGAGATAAAGGCTTGTTGCATCATTGTTTTTTAGTGAAGTCGCCATCAACATTTTCCTTTGTGAAGAACCCCACATAGATGAACTAAAAACTGCTCTAAAGCCAGATCACAACATAGTTTTTCCCTAAAAACACCAACATAATAATTATCAAATTTAGATGTCATAACATAAATGTTCACAACATAGGGAAATTAAATAAAATAAAACCAAAGCTCATATCTAATAAACATAGACTCAATCGAATGTCCGTCATGTGCAGCTGGTTCCATTGGCTTCTTGTTTTAACAACAAAACCTGAATTCTTTCTTTTCCAACACTAAATGCCCTCTCTTTGTTTGGTAACTCTATGCCAACCTGCAAAAATAGATAAACAACCAGATTACCAAACCGGTATGAATCTTAGTGCCATAGAACATTAAACTGATATGAATCTTACCGCGATGGAAGTTCACTGGCGTCGATCCCGAGTTGATGTAGCTCATCTACATACTGCAAAGCTTCCCGAATTCTTCCTTACCTCATATGTGACAGCACCCCCGTACAGCTGACGAAGACTTACATTCACGATAAAACATTTTGGAATGCTACAACAACCTTTAGGAATATTGCAAAGCCTATGTCACCTGTGGACAAAAGGAAGAGCAACAAATGGAAGTTGTTGCTGAAGTACAGGAATACAGGTCAAGCTCATATGGAGAAAACAAGACGAGATGGCTTTTTGTGACAACTTTAGTGCCGAACTAAGGAATGTACACATAAAACATGAAATTTGTAGCATTTTCGCTTAAAATCCTATAAACATGCAATGTATGTATTAATACTTATAATTCCGCCAGCTAACAACTTGGTTGAGGCCGCCGCAACGCGCGACATTGGGCAACAACCTAGTTAACATTAAAATTGAAACCTGAAAAAAAAATTAAAGAATCCCATTGGATGTCAAATGACATCCAATGGTTGGGTGGCTGCCCACCACCACCGGAAGATCTATTCCAACCCATTACTTTTGTCTTTATAGGCGATTTTGAAACGTAAGTGATGATATCTTATCATTTTAGTAAATGTTAATTTTTGATACTAAACTTTGATAAATTGTTTTGAATGAAACAGAAAAAAAAAATAAGAAGAACAATCTCATAATGAATAAGTTATTGAGTTTATATAAACTAACGAAATCAATAGTTTTTATTTCATTAGACGGAGGCTCTTAGTTAACCTTATAATTCATATATGGATAAAAAACACCTTTTAGCTTAAAGTATAATCCTTGCTATATTTTCATTTTCTTGTTATAACTATTCGTTTTTATATGTCACTTAGTCATATCGTTTGCTAACCGTAACTTCTTATTTTTTATGTTTGAAAGATTTTATCAATTTTGAATATAATATCTCGAAAAACCTTAGCGTTTTATATTAGTATCGGTAAATACTTTACAAGCATGTCGAAACCTCTAAGTAAAGCAATCCCAAATACCGCTTACTATATACATTATTTATAAAATAATATGATTACGATACTTCATGTAATCTAGATAATACAAAGGGTGTTTACTTTCAACTAAACATATATCCACATGATCATCCACGCTCGCTAGCCCACGTCGCTCCCACATTCTACTTTTTTTTTGGGGTAGCCTGTTGGAGCTCATCTCCGCCCAATATCAGCGCAAGCTTCCAACCCAAGCCCCACAGCCTAAAGAGCTTTACGACAACAATTTTGAATCCACAAAATCATACAAAGTTGTTTCCTTTTACGAAGAAAAAGTTAATGTAAGTGGAAGCCTCTTATACTTACGAGCTTTTAGTTGATTGGATTAATAAAAAATATAAAGTTTAAGTTAGTTGTTAAAAAATGAAAATTTAATTTTGTTTAAATAAAGGATGAGGCGTAAACTTTACTATTATCGGTATTGTTCTTAATGATAAAAACGTGTTTCCAACCGTAACGTTTTTAATGTTTAAGACGATATGTTACAAAAATGATAAAAACGTGTTTCCAACCGTAAAGCTTTTTTGAAAATATGTTTAAGATGACACGTTACAAAAGAGAGAGAGTTTTTTTGAAAATATGTTTAAGATGACACGTTACAAAAGAGATAAAATAAACTGAATATTTATCAATTATCAACTCTAAACATGCCGCATTAAAATTTATTGAGAGTTTATATAAAAATAAGTTAAAAAAATTACACTTTGTTAATGTTATAATTATTATAATTGAAGGTTATAATTATTATAATTGAAGGCTATAATTATATTTATCTAAATGAGTTTCTCTATTGGAGATCGTTAGTTTGAGTCTCGTTCGTGATAAAATGTCATGCACGAGTCAGAGGTTTTATCACAGTGGATTTTCGGACGGTAGGTTTTCTCTGGAATTGGTGACGGGCGGGTCATCAATGTTGTGTGCGAGGCGAACGTGGATTACCTTTTGCCTATGGATGTACCAAGGTGACCAGGCTTTATTGAACGTTCAAAAAAATATATTACCTTTTTTATGAACGGCAAATGTTACTACTTAAATACTTAACTTGCCTAGGTTTTAACGTCGAACTTCCCTTTAAGAGGCAAGTGTCTCTACTAAGTGAGCTTATATATATTTAACCTTTTTAATTGCCTAACTTTTCGATATTAAATTGAGCTGAAATCTACATAAATTGACCTGTATTGCTACATTTGATACATTTTATTGTGTTTCCTTTTCTCGTCATTTTTCCTCCGATAGAAAAGTCCTTTTCGACCTCATCCTCACCAAATGTCTTCCTCCTTTCTTTTTGACCCATTAACACAATTGACTTTTATAAGTCAAACATATCCTGACTTTTATAAGTCAAACATATCCAATTAATACAATGCAAATCAAACTTGCTTATGATGTTTAGTTGGGAGCAGTTTTATCCGACACTGCGAAGGAGTCCACATATCTAGCCATGTGATTGGTTGAATGACAACGTAAACTTTTTTTCAAATATCTAATAAGTACACTTTAGACACCCATTCATTTGGTATGCCGACCCTTACATCATTCCTAGACATAAAAATATCAAAATGTAACAAGATTCATGATATCCTTTGCAACTGGAATAAACGAGCAAACTAAGAAGGGTTACATTTGACTTAGGACACGTTTTTTACTTGTTAACTTATCATAGATTTTGTGTCTCTACTTTTATGACATGTGTAACTACAGAGATGTACTCACGTGTCTAAGAGATTGTTTGTGGAAAAGAAAAAAGCACTTAAGAGATCTCACCTTTTTAGTTTCGTGAAATAGAACACATTAAGCGTGTCCTCTCTTTCCCTCATGTTTTGTGAATTTTCATGTTCGTGTTTCTCGTTGTACTGCTTAAAATTTTGTTCGTCTTTTCCCTCTAGCTCAAATAAAATTTCAATATTCATCATATCAAGCTTAAGAAGTACGTACAAGACTATACAAATGAGTGCTTTATGTGTTAGGTGGAATATTACTTTATAAAGTTTCCATGAGTCACATCTCGACCTTGGTGTTATAAGGTAGCAAACAACAAAGTAACACAATTTGGAAACCTATATGATGAAGTTAGTGTAATCCAAAAGTTATTTGATAAGAACTAGGCACCTACAAATAGAGGACTTATTAGGACACCATACTTACGAAGTTATATAGTTTTAATTTGTTGCATAGTCACACTTGCAATATTACCACACTTGCTCGCATCACACTTGCAAAAATCACATGTAGCAAAATAAATTAGTAGTGGGCAATTATCTACACTCAAGATTGAAAATGTAGATTTTAAAAAGTAAAAAGTTTAGGGGTTGTGTGGAGACTTTATTAAAGTTTACGAATAGCAAAGTAAATTAGTTAAAAGAAATTAAAAAATAAAAATTTTAAAATATGAAAAATAGCAAACCATATTAGTTTAAAAATAAAAGAAAACTTAAATAAAGTGTAGAGGGTAAACGTAATGAGTGGCGGGCGGTGGCGATAGCGGTGGTCGATGGTGGTGATGGTAGTCGGTTAACATGTATGGAGTAATGGGTGGCGGTGGTCGATGACGGGTGGTGGCGATGGCGTTGGTCGGTGGCAATGGGTGGCGGTGGTTGATGGTGGTGATAAAGGGTGAGAGAGAGAACGAAATGATAAAAAACAGGGGTAGATGTAATAAATTTGAGGTTTTTAGAGGAAATGGAATTTCATGTAATTGGTGATTCAATGAAATTTTTTTTTCATTCCCTCACAATAGTTCATTTCATTCCCTCTTTCATTCCTGCATATCAAACATTATCTTAGAGTGGTGTGTTCCGCCTTGCCACTCCTCTCTGTCCTAAACCCAATTTTTTATTCGTGTTTTTTCTAATTCGGAATGGTGTTCTTGTTACTTCCCTCTTTTCACGCATCCCACACAACATCATCTCCAACTCCTCCTTGACGCCTCTTGTCATGATGTTGGCTAGACCTAATTTATTCCCTCTAATAACAGTGTTATGTAAGAGGAATATAGTTGAAAGAGTGTGTTGATAATAACGATGTTATGTAAGAGTAATTTAGTGGAAAGAGTGTCTTGATTTACGTGGTGTGGCAATATAATTGATTACCTTTTCTTCACTTCATTGAATACTTACATTATTATGCTTTTACAAGTTTGTTACACTAAGAAAATAAAGATTTTAGTTTGGTACATTGTAACAACACGTGTCAAGTTTAATATATTTGATGCAACTAAATAGAGTAATAGACAACCAAAACGAATTGTGTTGTTATTATATGCATTTATATCATACTAGGTTTATGCCCCGCTCAATTGGAGCGTGCTAAACCAAATATTTCTCAGTTTGATAACATATAAGCTTATATTGTGGTTACTTGTACATACTACTCATAAAACAATCCAATAAAATTACATCGAGACGTGGAAAAAATACGATTGTCAAAGAAAAAAAAATCATTAAAGTTAATGAATTGTAAAGTAATTTTATTAAAGTCTAGGAACAGTAGCGTAAAATGACTTAAGAAAAGAGAAAAATCTGAGTAAATTTAGGAATACTAAATGTAATATCATAGACAAAGGTAAAAATCTTGAACTACCCAAGTTTCAAACCGAGGTCCATTGTTTTCACCTATTCTTACATCCAGTATAAGAGCCACTCCACCACATGCCTTTTTAATATTGGGATTTTCTTTCAACCATCATAAATTGTAACATTCCGTATTTTTAAACTATGTTTATTTATTATAATCATTAATAATCTTATAAAAGACTAAAGTTTTATTTTTATAAAGTTTATAAAATCTCATGAAAATAATTTTATTAATCTATATCTAGTATGTTACCTTGTAAAAAGCTGTTTTGAATATTTATCCGATCACACCCAAACATTCGAAAATCCTGAATCTCATACCGATCAGAAACCGCCTCAAACGAGTATAAATATAGGTTGTACGACTTCATTCCATCCTACCACAACTCAACTTACTTCAAATTTCTTTGGTCTCCGTCTCTCCACAATCACCATAAATTATACTCCGGTCACACCATCTATTATTCTATCCGAGCTTTTCAGGTGCGGTTTTAACATGCCTTTTGTTCGTCTTGTTCGAATGGTTAAAAGCTCTAACGTAATCGTTCGTAACAACGACTAGAATTAAACCGATTTTGATGAACCATGGCATAACTAAACTGATTTGGGAATAAGGAATTAATAAAGTTTTAAGATAAATAAATTTCAAAACCAACAATATTTAAAAACTTGAACTTGGTTCAGTGGTGTTGTGGAGTTCATGTTAACACTCGGACCGACTCAGACCCTGGTTCTACACCGGGTTACCCATTCTTTTTGCACATTTTTCCTTAACATTATGTTTTTGTAAATCAACTATTTTAATTTAATACTCTACTTATTACATTAAATTCGATTATTATTATTGAAGCCAAATTAATTATTTAATGAAATGTAATATCATTCAATTTACCAGCATCCTCGTAACTTTAGCAAATACTAAATTTCTCATTTTTTTATAATAAATCTCTTATTATCCTATGCACATAATTTGACTTTAGAAAATATTATTTTTATATCGGTAATTTATATTTATAAATTCGATTAAGCAATTTTAGTAAAACAAACAAAACCATTTATTATACAGAGATTATATTTTGACAAATAAGTTTTATAAACGTGACGGTTAACCAACTAACATATTTAATCAGATAAATTTCATCTATTTAAATGATAAATTATACATGTTCGTTATCATTTTTTTTATAATATTATAACGATATTCTACCAAAGAATCGTTAACTATTTTCTATACATATTTCATTAAATAATATAATCAAAATTTAGCTATTTCCCAAATTAATTTAGAGATCCCTAACTTCCTACAATTCTCGTATGCCTAAAATCCACCAATAGTCCATGCCAACTAAATCCTACTATTTACATATAATAGGCTAGCATTTGGGGTTTTCTCAACATTTTCAAATATTGCAGCTGTGTGTGATTTGCTTTGCTAACCAGGTGAGTAACATAGTCCCTTTTTACTATTTTTACACTTTTGGGTGATTCATGTGCCAATATCAAATACACAAACTATTACATATATTCACAACTTACAATTCGTATCTATGGTTTGCATGTTATCTATGTGTTATTTGAACTTTCATGATTACTATTTGTACATTCATTAACTACGATCAAGCCGCGTGGTAATATGTTATAGCGCTATAGGATTGACACCCCATTCCCACTCCTTGGCCTTTTTAGGGGGAGTTCCTCTAGGAATGATAGAAACCACTTACTCTAACAAGAGGTTAACCCTTTGGGTTCCTCACTTACAAGTCGACACAAGGTTTGAGTGTGCCCTTAGTTTCATGTTTCAGTTTCAAATTGCTTTAGATATTATGCTATGCCATTGAATTGTACAAAATTTTCCAATTACACTTATATGTACTAATACCCTATGTTACTCGCCAAGCTCTTGTAGTTAACCTTTTATTTTGCACATGTTTCAGGTGATAAGTTTAATGACGCTTTACAAGACATGCTACTCATATAGGATGCTATTGGACTTAGTTAATTTATAATAAATATTGATCTGATTAGATATGAGTTATTTATTTTCTTTTATTGTAACAAAAAAATTTATAAGTTGATTAATAAACAATTTATTTTTAGTTCCATGAGCTATGAGCAATCTATCAAAGTGATGCCCCGATATTTCGCCATCGGTTGGGGTGTTACATAAATAACTACACAAACCACCACGGTAAAGACCACAATCATACTAAAACCCCATAGAGACCACAAAAGAAAGTTTTAAATAAATGTAGCATAACTAGTAAATTTCCCCGCGTGATGCGGTAGGTCAAAATGTAAAGTAACTCAAATTTGTACAGTAAAGACCTGAATCGTTTCTGAACAAAAGTTACGTCCAAACGTGGATAAACTGAAAATATACATAAAAATAAGCACGAAAACGTATTATATATAGCATGACTTATTTGCAAAAGAAATTTACGTCGAACATCAACCTGAGCTTATACCGACACATACATAAAATAAGTAAAAAAATATGTTTTAAGTTAAAAATGGTATTGGCGTGCAGTGCGCCGAAATGGAAAACAAGTTGAAAACATATTATATTTGACCCGACTTGTTGTAAAACAAAATTTATGCCAAAACATATATCAACCGAAAACGTACAAAAAAGCAAAAAACATATTATATTTGAGCCAACCCATTTTAAAAAGAAAACGCAATCAACTTGAATCTATACCGACACGTACATAAATATACGCACACAAAAAATGATTATAAAGATTTTAGAAAATTGAAGGGTCGTAAGTGTCACTACTAAACGTTGAAGGGTAAAGACAAAAATAAACAAAAACTTACAAAAAGACAAAAAATTGAAAAAAAGTTGACCAATGGTCAGCTGCCATGCAGCAACATGGCACTAGTCATCAAACTTCTATTTGTAGTTATATAGAATTAGAGTCTCAAATAAAAAAGTATATAATAAGATGTTTGAGCCAATAAGCTGGTGGTTGAGTGGTAAGGAGAGACTTAGTGTTCTAAGTGACTCAGGTTCAATCCATGCTCTCCCCATTAATGTTCCGCGACACCTGGTGATGATGGGGACTAGGTGAGTAGGCGACAATCGTTAGTTCGATCATTTGAATTGAGCAGGCTTCACCTCACCGCACTATTATGCTTTCGGGCGAGTGTTCATGTGCTTCGGCCTAGGTGAGGGTTTTCCCTGGTTAGGTGGCGAAATGTACCCGGTGTGGTAAAATTTCGCCAATAGCCCATTTGAAGAACTATTGGCCGTTCAAAAAAGATGTTGATAAAAAGTAATATTTTAGACATGTTTGACGTAAAAAAAAGATGTTTGATAAAAAGTTATATTTTAGACATGTTTGACGTAAAAACACACTAAGAGCACCCCAAGCCATGTGTTTTGAGACGCTTTTCAAAGAGAAGGGATTAATATCGATGAGAGGGAATGTTGTCGATGATAGAGGATAAGATGTCTTTTTGTTGAAAACGTTCAAGCAAGGTATGTAGAGTATGCGAGTGGGGTAGAAAAGACAGAGCCATTTTAGTGCGTTGAAGTCATCTTTGGCTGTGAGAGGTGCAAAGTCCACACATGAATGACATGAAAGTGCTTTTTTAGATCTGAATTATGGATGCTCTAATCTATTTAAGATAAACAAGTTTCATTTGTGTTACGTGTCACAATTATGTGAGTATAAGATTTCTTTTCATGCTATTAGTATTTTATCAATTCATATTTTATTTCTTAATTCTAAAAAAGTTAATAAAAAGTCAATTATATAATATCGTTTTGTAAATTTCTAAATTTTTATTGCTAATTATTTAATATTTTCTTTATTTGATATGTGCAATACACGAAGTTCCTAACTAAACTAAAAATAAAGAAAAATAAAATAATAATTCACTATCAAATTTTAAAAAAAAAACCTCATTATCATCTACTTTTATAACTAATAAATAAAAATATAGGGGACCCAAAACATGATTCTAGACTTCATAACTTGTATTAAAAATGATATAGATTATGAATTTTCAAAATAAATGTATCACTTTTACTTAAAAGCTTCTATTTAAGTTTCAGACATTACTAAATTCAAAGTTATGCTAGTTAAAATTTAGTTGAATTAATAACGAGTTGAACAAATATATTTTAAACTTAATTTAATACAACCTATAACAATTATTAAGTCAATAATTGTTTTAAAGACATATCCTGACTACGATTGTACATGTAAATAAATTACATTAGGCCTACATAACGGCACATTATAGGGCCGTAAAGGGACTTGATAAAACCCTCTAACACTGGCCCTTTCGACATTACAAGGGCATGAAGAGGGATGAACATTTATAATTAATGTCCAATAGAGAGAAAACAAACGAAAAATAATGATTAAAAGAGCATTACGGGGCGTTAACCATTTTACATATTTCAAAGAAGTGTTATGATGCTGATGCGGCGGTAAATGCCCCCTAACCATTACGAATGATCGTATAGCTTCCATCTGTGCAAAATACAAATTTTTCAAAGACATACTTTTTTATACTAATTATATAGCATTATATTTATTTAATTTGTGTAATACACGAGATTTTAACCGAGTTATAAAAAATTCAAATATTTTGTGTTTTAAAATATTTCATTTTAAAACAAAAAAATCTAGACCGTTTCGGATGTCATTGACC
Organism: Scalesia atractyloides; assembly: GCA_947069175.1. Lineage (NCBI taxonomy): Eukaryota > Viridiplantae > Streptophyta > Magnoliopsida > Asterales > Asteraceae > Scalesia > Scalesia atractyloides. The sequence goes on along the minus strand of CAMTDV010000017.1, from coordinate 94,868,695 downwards.
ACAACAAAAAACAACTTTCCAGTACAAGAAACCACTAAATCCAGAGAACCCACGCTACAACAACTTGTACATTCACATCTACTACTATAAGTACAAACCACTCAGAAATACCAAAATCCACCGTTATTCACCCACCACTCACAATCAGAACGTGTCCCCCCTCTTCTATCTGGATTCTCTCACTCTTTACACCGCAACTCCATATTCATTCATCTTCTGTAGCTGCTGCTGCATCCTGCTTCTATATTACGCACTCTAATCTCCAATTCATTACAATTATCATATAATCTGTAGATCTGGATACAAAATCATCACCGGAGATGGCTCAGAATCAACCGGAACCGGAGGTGAAGCCTGCTGACGCAAGCTCCGGTTTCTCGGAAGGTTCTGGTAAGTTCGAGATGGATTTTACTGGAGATGATGCTGTTGCGGTTGGTGGCGGTGGCGGTGGTGGAGTTTTTAACGGTACTGCTGATTCTTCAGGTTGTTAGTTTTTTTTTAATGTTATTTATTATTTGTGTTATTGTTGGTGAATGCTGGTTAAACTGCGGTTGATAGGAGGAGATAAAGGAGAGAGGTTATAGACTTTAGATTAGAGGTGTTGATGATTAATTAGTTCATGTGGAAAATTGGAGCTGAATTAGAGGTGTTTACGGTCCGGTTCTGCTCGATTTTACTGGTAGAGTGGTTTGACGGTTTGGTTTTGGTAGTTAAAGTTTGAAGTTTGAACTGATGTATTTATTTATTTATTTGTTTCTAAAGTTGTAAGTTTGTAAATATTTAAAATGATAGAGATTGTTCACTTAATACATGTTCTAAATATGAAAAGATTTTATAATTAATAAAGCTTACACGGTCGGTTTCAAGTTTTGAACTGGATCAAATCGTCAGAACCGTCAAGCCATCATAGCCGAAGCGTTGGAATCTTAGACCAGCTGTCTTAGATTTGGTTTGGGCGGTTTGGTTGGTTTCGATGGTTTTTGAATACCATGCTGCAAATACATCACATTGAAGTTAGACAACAGGCATTGTTTTCCGGTTAGACCTCAATAATTTGATTTGTTACTGAAAAAGAGACGACTTTTTAAAATGCAAAGATTGCAATTTTTGTGAAATAAGAAGATTTTGACGCAGTTATGGCAAAACTTAGGGATGGCAAAAGAACCCAAACCCATCGGGTAAACTGAAACATTCGGGACGGGTAATGGTCCGATATTCAGATATGGGACTGTGCATTTGGTTTACAAAATTATCACGGGCCTGGGACGGGTATGGTATGAGGTGATACCCGCTTGATTACCCGAACCCGTTTGTCCACATCAAAATTGAATATATAAATGTATATATGATTTTAGAAAACATAGTAAACAGTATGCTGAAGACGTTAGACACTTGAAATTATTAAAATTATAGAATTGTTAGAAGTGTGGTTTAGCACATTATATATCAAGTCTGTTTATGAGGTGAGTTTAGGATCAATTTCGGGTAATGTGCATCCCGGACAGAATTTTTAACACATTATATTTCAAGTCTGTTTTAGAGATTTGATCGCCAGTTGACTTGTTTTGCAGATGGCAGGAGCTTACCTGGATCGCATAAGTTACCTCCAGAAATAACGAGTTCTCATAAGTCAGAGTTATCTTCTGGTCCACATAAATTGCGTAAATTAGCATCTGATATATCGAGTTCCGACAACTTAGACTCACCTTCTAGCCAACATAAGCTGGAAAAATCGAAAACTGAAAGGCCTAGACGTAACAACGTACTTGCAGAAGATGCATCTCAAATATTTGATCAATATATGCCTGTTGACCAGAAGGTACATTGCTAGATTTATGTATTGTTGTATTGAAATTCTTTTCTATATTACCATATGTTAACTTCAAATCTTTATTCTTACCGATGTATTAAATTAGATGTTCTTCGTATGATTTACATTCAGTATTTTGACCTGTGAGTTGTGTTAAACATTTAAACCATTGCAGCTCAAATTGTTAAACAGAATTGCTACTGTAAAAAACGATGGAACGGTAGAATTCGAGATACCTGCAGAAGTTGAGCCCATGCTTATGAATCTGGAAGTGTCAATATTCAAGATGCATGCAATGAAGATCTTGCTGACTTAGCAGAACCTCCATGTATTCAACCATTACAAATTGTAATGCTTATAGTTGGAACCCGTGGTGATGTGCAGCCGTTTGTTGCCATTGGAAAGCGTTTACAGGTTCTCTAAATTCCTTCTTTATTATATTCTGTTAACTGGTTTTTTCAGGTCTGTAAAGTGTATACATTTATGAGGATTTTTAGATTAAAATACCATTTTCGTTCCTGAGGTTTGGACAGTTTTGCGACTTTCGTCCAAAGGTTTGAAATCTTGGCATTTTCATCCGGCTCGTTAACTCCATCCATTTTTTCTCCGTTAGGGATATTTCCGTCTTTTTATTTACTTTGTTTTGAATACTTGTGCATTATGCTAAATGCTTGTACATAAAGTGAAAAAGACCGAATTGCCCTTTAAGTCAACAAAAAAGACGGAAATACTCCTGACTTAACGGAGAAAAATGGATGGAGTAAATGAGCCGGATGAAAATGGCAAGATTTCAAACCCTTTTGGATCCAGATGCGGAAAAACAAACCTTTGGACGAAAGTCGCAAAACTGGCCAAACCTCAGGGACGAGAATGGCACTTTACTCGGATTTTTAATAGTTTGTGAATGTGAAATGATGTTTCATGTATTAATTATATTTGTTTCAGGAATACGGCCATCGTGTTAGACTAGCAACCCATTCAAACTTCAAAGAGTTTGTCTTGACAGCTGGATTGGAGTTTTATCCCTTAGGTGGAGATCCTAAAGTTCTTGCTGAATGTACGTTGTCGTTCAATCCAAACTTGATGACATCACATGGATTTAACATTCAACAATCTGGATTCACTGTCTATAAAGTTTTACTCGTAATTTGAAGTCTATTGTCATGCAGACATGGTTAAGAACAAAGGGTTCTTGCCCTCTGGTCCTTCAGAGATCCCTGTTCAAAGGAGTCAGATGAAAGACATAATCTATTCGTTACTCCCCGCATGCAAAGAGCCTGATCTTGATACCGGAATCCCATTTAGAGCACAGGCAATTATGGCCAACCCTCCAGCATATGGTGAGTGCTTAATCATTGATATTCCTATTTTAAGAGTTGTTTGAATTCGTAGGTTAGATTGTTTTGAAGTGTCATTGATTGTTCTATTAACTCTGTCCGATATCTTTGATAGTTTTAGATTATCTTTTGCATGCAACCCAATTTTGCTATATTTTGTTGATTTACTGATTAACATGGAAAAACTGTTTCAGGACATACACATGTTGCGGAGGCACTGAAAGTACCCATTCATATATTTTTTACAATGCCTTGGACGTAAGTCTTTCTGATTTTGGAGTTATTTATACACCTTCAACTATCTGTTTCCATCCTTATATGTGTCTCCCCCCTCTTATATATATGTGTGTGTGTATATATATATATATATATATATATATATATATATATATATATATATATGAGAGGGAGAGATACTAGAATGGTGCTCGCGTGATGTGGTGGGAAACACAAACACTGTCAGGGTGTGCATGGTTTGGTTATTATCCTCGACCGAAGCCGAAAATGAAGTCATCCGTTAGTCTATTTCACTAACCAATCGGTTTTTGGTTAACCAGTTCGGTTTATTCGGTTAGATTGACGATTTTTGGTTTGGTTCGTTTAATTTCGGTTAAAAGCCAAAACCAAACTTGGGCTAAAACTTTTGCTTTGAAATACATGAAATAGATGTATAAATGTTTGAAATGGAAGTATAAATACATGAAATTGAGGTATAAAATATGAAATACAGAACTGAAGGTAAAAAAGCTAGAAATATCTGAAAATATGAATGGTTCGTTTCGGTTAATTTTGGTTAAACAAGGGTACAAAAAAACCGATAATTGGTTTTGGCTAATTCGGTTTTCAGTTAATCGGTTTTCAATTAATTCGGTTTTTTGTTTATTTTGGTTTGGTTTCACATGTTTTCGGTTAGCGATTCAGTATTTGCTTAACCCCATACACTGTTAATCATGTAACATATCAGCTTTTCTAATAAAAAAAGTTATAGCAATACTATACTCAAATTAATTGGAATAAAATAAAATGCTCGTTTTTATGGTGTGTTTAAAAAAAATATTAATGCACGAAAAAGTTATAGCCGTTTGAAAATCGTGGGGGTAGTTAGTTTTTTTTATAAAGGGATAAAATGTAACTGCTAATTGATTCTAACAGATGAGAGATTAAAGTGTAATTAAGATGGGGGGATTAAAGTGTAATTAGTGTTTGAAAGACTAATCTACCGTCATTTTAGGATTGTACCTTATGCATTAAATTAATAGTTCTTAAATTTTGGGTATCTTAAAATGTCCTTCCCAAATGCATTATAATATAGTATAGATATAGATTAATTGCCCTCGTTTTGTTTTTCAAACAATGCACTCTCTCTCTCTTTCTCTACATGCTGTAAGATAAGTATTCTTAAGCTTTATTTGAAAAATGACTTCTGATATCTTCAAACCAGGCCAACTAGTGAATTTCCTCACCCCTTATCCCGTGTTAAGCAACCAGCTGGATATAGAGTAAGTTCATTGTCTGACTTCAAATATTAGTCATTAAGTCGTATGTTAACATACTCATTTCCCACTCTATGTGTGGTTTTTGTATGCCTTAATACAGCTGTCATATCAAATTGTTGATTCTTTAATTTGGCTTGGAATACGGGACATGATAAATGATGTTAGGAAGAAAAAACTGAAGCTGCGTCCCGTCACATATTTAAGTGGCTCACAAGGCTCGGAGTCTGATATTCCACATGCATATATATGGAGTCCTCATCTTGTTCCTAAGCCAAAAGGTACATTGTATACAATATAGTTGATTAGATATCATTTATTGCAACTAGAGGTGGCATATTTGATTTGTTTACTTTATACGTAGGTCGATTTGGGTTTCACTTAATTATTAGGCCACTCCAATCTATGCAGTTAATATCGGTGATATATCACCAATATATTGGTTATCGGTCCCCATGTCAAATATCGGTCTGAATGTCGGTAGCGATATTTGACCGATATTGGTACCTTTCTTGTTAGTTCTACCATTCGTGTTTCTTCTTATTGCTGCTATTGTTTTTGTTAAATGTTAGTGTTTTAAGTCTTAATCAGTTCCTACTTGCTACAATTGTTGTGTTTTGCAAGTTGCAAAAGGTTAATTAGTTAATGGTAGGAGAGTATACAGAATTGTTAGTGTTAAATTCCTATATATATAAATTTACATGATATTATCATCTCGGAAGCACGGAAACGGCTATGAGGTGCCGTCTCCCGTCCCGGGGACTGCTAGGGGACGGAAACAGCACGGGGACGGCATGGAAACGTCCCCAAACGTTTCCGGGTTTGTGGGCACGGCGGCAAGACGTATCCGGGATCGTGGGGACGGAAAATTCGACGTATCTGGGACGTATCCGGGTTTGTTTTAGACTTTCAGCCAAAATTCCGGTTGGAGATATCAGAAAATTCCGGTTGTTGTAGGCGATGTGTAAAGCTGCAGGGAAATGTTGTTAGGGTTTTTTTTGTTTAGGAAGGAAGAAGAGGTACAGTAGGTATGACTTGTGGGCTGTGGGTATTTTTAATCTTAAATTGGGCCCGCTCAAAAATATCCACTTAAATAGTAAATGATAAAAAAAACCCTAAACTACATGAGTAAATTATACTTTATTACGTTTTTGGTTTTGTGAGCTAATTTTATTCAATATTTATGTTTGCTGATCTTTCATTAGATGAACCGGAACTTGAAAGCGATTTGCTTGTTAACGTTTGATTAGATTAGGAAGATATGGGATTTTTGAGCTTTACATCAATATATAACTATCTTGGGGTTTTGTGTTACATTATCTTTGATATATATTTATTTTTTTATATGTTTTTATTCCCGTACCCGTCCCGTCCCGTCCCCGCTTCTTGAATTTTTTAGTTTTGCCGTTTCCCGTGCCCGTCCCCGTACCCGTACCCCGTTCCCGTACCCGTCCCCGTACCCGTACCCCGTTCCCGTACCCGTCCCAGTGCATCATAGATTATCATTACCGAATGGATATCCCATTGCGATAACCTATATCTCAAATATCGGCCCTTGACCGATATCCGAACTTTTACCGCATTAACTGCATTCTTGTTACCATTTATGAGTTGGGATGAGTCACATAACAAATACGTAAGTTTCAGGTCTGATATATATATGTTCTCCACTTGCAGATTGGGGACCGAAGATTGATGTGGTTGGATTTTGTTTCCTTGATCTTGCTTCAAACTATGAACCACCTGAAGAACTTGTGAGCTGGCTTAAAGCGGGCCCGAAGCCTATCTACATTGGGTTTGGTAGTCTTGTGAGTCCCTTTCCTTCATAAGTAGTCAAATTACTCATTATCCTGTTTGAAAGAAATACAAAAAAAAAAAGAACAAGAGAAGTTCACATGAGGACACCATTTGCATATTTAATTGGGTAATTGTTATCTTCCATTTTTATTGTAGTGTAATTTTCTATTAATTTTTTAAAATTTCACTTTCAGCCTGTTCAAGAACCCGAGAAAATGACGCAAATAATTGTTCAAGCTCTAGAAATGACTGGACAAAGGGGAATCATCAACAAAGGCTGGGGTGGTCTTGGCAACTGTAAGTTTGACTTTCCGTTATGTTTACCAATATCTTTGACTTCGAGATAACTTCATTTGAGGAACAGGGAATCAATATAGGCCCTTAGATATAAAAAATAAAGGGTCAAGATTACGTAATGACATGTGAATGGACGATTTTACATCCGCATAGTATATCCACATGTGGATGAAGGTGTGTGCACGTGCATGTATGTAATTATTTAAAGAGTAAAATGCCATTTTGTCCCTGAAGTTTGGCCGGTTTTGCGACTTTCCTCCAAATGTTTGTTTTTTCCGAATCTGGATCCAAAATGTTTGAAATCTTGCCACTTTTATCTGGCTTGTTAACTCCATCTATTTTCTCCGTTAAGTCAAGGGTATTTTCGTCTTTTTTGTTAACTTAAAGGACAATTCGGTCTTTTTTTACTTTATGTACAAGCATTTAGCATAATGTACAACTATTCAAGAGACTGAATTGTCCTTTTAAGTTAACAAAAAAGACGAAAATACCCCTGACTTAACGGTGAAAAATGGATGGAGTTAACAAGGCGGATGAAAATTACAAGATTTCAAACCTTTTGGATCCAGATGCGGAAAAACAAACCTTTGGATGAAAGTCGCTAAACTAGCCAAACCTTAGGGACAAAATTGGCACTTTACTCTTATTTAAATTTTGACGTTTCACTTTTTTTTAATCTAAGAGCCCATTTTGATGGAATCTGAAATCCAGATTTGATTGAAACAAGAAGATAGATAATCCAATTCGATAAGGATTAGGTCTCCAAATACAAGGTTTAAGAACCATAATTTTTATAGAATAAACATCGACTCCTCTAAAATCTAGAACAGAAAATATTAAGAGTTAACTGCCATTCCCGTGCCTGTAGTTTGTCTAATTATGCCTGTTCAGACCTAATTTCAAATTTGTACCATTTCCGTTCCTGACATTCTTGAAACATGCCAGTTCCGTCCAAAAAAATGAGTTAATTGCCATTTTTGTTCCTGTGGTTTGTCCAATTATTCGATTCAACCTTAGTTCCTTGGATGGAACTGGCATGTTTCAAGAATGTCAGGGACTAAAATGGTACAAATTTAAAATTTGGTCTGAACTGGCATAATTGGACAAATCACAGGGACGAAAATGGCAGTTAACTCAAGTATTAATAAATGTAGGTAGATAAAAACTACTCCTAAACTTCAGCCACCTTGTTACCCACTAGCCCACTTTGCCAATAACGCCTTTGACCCGTTACAAAGTCCCACATGATCTGGACCTGGGCTTCCTAGATACGTATCACATTTCCTTGTTCACTATTTGCTATCTTTTTTATTTCTCTTCGTAGATTATGGAACATCAATATAAAGGATGTTTAGTTATGTTCACAAAATAAGACTAACTTAAGCCAACCGTTGTTTCTCTAGTGGCAGAGCCTAAGGATTTTATATACTCATTGGACAACATCCCTCATGACTGGCTTTTCTTACAATGTGCATCTGTGGTGAGATTACTTTATTTATATTATCACGTCTTATATTTTTATTTATATTATCACATCTTCTATTTTTAGAGTTTCAACATTTTAACATATTATTAGTGTTTTGATTAATATGTTCTCTTAAACTATTAGACCCTTGTGTAAAGTACACGGATGGTCCCTGTGGTTTACCAAAATTTTGGATTTGGTCCCTAGGTTTCAAAAGTATACAAATGGTCCCTGTGGTTTGCACTTTGTAACGCATTTAGTCCCCAACTTTTTCCAAAAGTACATGGATGGTCTTTGTGGTTTGTACTTTGTAATGCATTTAGTCCTTAACTTGAACATCCTAGAATCTTTAGATTTGTTGGCTGGGGACTAAATGCGATACAAAGTGCAAACCACAGGGACCATCTTTTGGAAATATAGGGACCAAATCCAAAATTTTGGTAAACCACAGGGACCATTCTTGTACTTCACTTGAGACCCTTTATATGAGAATCCATTGTTTTTATTTCTCATCTAACAAAGATAAATTGTATTAGAGATTTTAAATTAATTAATTTATATATATTTTAATGTTTGTAGGTCCACCATGGAGGCGCTGGAACAACAGCTGCCGGTCTTAAAGCTGCGGTGACGCTCTTAACACGTTCTTCGCACTTCTTTTTTTCTTTCTGAATGTCTGTTTCTTAATCGTTCTTTACTTTTTATTGCAATTTAGTGCCCAACCACAATTGTACCGTTCTTTGGGGATCAACCCTTTTGGGGAGAACGGGTTCATGCCAGAGGCGTGGGGCCCTCGCCCATACCGGTTGATCAATTTTCGCTTCCCAAGTTAGTCGACGCAATTAAATTCATGCTAGATCCCCAGGTAAGGAACCTCCTATTATTTCATATTTTCCTATGCAGTTAATGTGGTAAAAAATCGGATTTCGGTCAAGGACCGATGTTTGAGATATCGGTTATCGCGGTGGGATATAGGTAATTTTAATATCATGCTGAATTTATATATATATAGCAATTTAACACTAACAATTCAGTATGCTATCCTACCATTAACAAATTAATCATTTGCAGCTTGCAAAACACTAACATTTAGCACCAACAATTAACAATTAAGACTTAAAACACTAATAGCAGAAAATAAGAAGAAAGACGAATGGTAGAACTACGGTACTAATATCAGGAAAATTCGTGATATATCGGTCAAATATTGTTCAATATCGCCGATAATATCGTTACTGATATTTTGCTCTGATATCTCACCAGGGGACCGATAACTGATATCGGCGATATTAACTGCTTAGCATATTTCAACAGGCCATGATTATATGGTCCCGAATACATTTGTAGTTTTGCATAACAAATAGATTTGACAAACTCACGGGTTGGGTAATGGGTACCGGGTCAGGATATGTTAATATTAGTGCTTGGCAAAACCCAACTGGGCCGGTTCGGGTAGACTCAAAAGTCAAAACTCTCGGGTCCAATTTATATATTTTAAAAAAATAATTTGCAGGTGAAGGAACGAGCGCTAGAACTTGCGAAGGCAATGGAGAAGGAGGACGGGGTGGATGGAGCAGTGAAAGCTTTTTTACGACATCTTCCCCGGGAAAAGTCCGATTCAGACCCGCCCCCCTACATCATCGGGTTTATTCTCAATACGCAGGTGTTTTGGTTGTTCCTAGATGTCGTATTCATGTTCAAATGTATATGTATCCTTTCATCAAGTATCATATTTATATAGTATCATGTCTTGTTTCAGTCATGGACGGATATGCATGTTTTCTTATAATTTTTCGGGTTAGGGTCATTTTCGTCATTTCAAAGTTTTGCGGCAAGATTTTGTTAGGTTGACATTCACGAATTCAAGTTGATATTCGGTTTAAATGTAACCATGTTGATCATATAGTTGGTGCGTTTGTTTCAAAGTTGAGCATCCCAAATGTTATTCTGTGTTTGATATTCTTTTGATTACATCATTTGATATTTAAATCTCAAACAAATCGTTATTTTAAAAAGAATTACTTTTGATTGTTAGATGGAGACACACAAAATATATTACAAAGCCAGATGTTTGTAGTTGCAATATAATTTTTGAGCAAATTGCGAAAGCCTTCAAGTTTTCCACGCCGGCGACCTAAAAGAGAGGTTGTGGCTGTTTCCTAGTAAGGGTTGAGCTACTAAAAGAACATAGGTTGTTGTGAGAGTAATGGTCGCGACCATGTGATTGTTGTTGGTGGGGGATTTCAGCGGCGAATTTAATGATCGGCGATTATAGGTGAAAAATCGAAGGGACCCCTAGTCCCCTAGAACCAAAAGGGATGACCAATTATAGTCGGGGAACCATATCCATAGACATCCCGCGCCGTTTCTTCTTGTAATCATCGTCGACTATGTTGCTTTCCATTATCGACGATCGTAGCTGCAAGAAACCACTACTAGAGGTGATGTGGATTTTCCTCTTTATTCTACTCTAGAACTCGCATCAGGGTACCATCACCACCATGGGGATCTAGGTGTTTAATTATAAAGATACGGCAAGGGGGATGGGAGAATGAACTTGATTTAGGTAATATGGTAGCAAAAGAAGAAGATGGTATTTTTTTTTATATTTACCAAGAGTATTTTGGTCATTTGACAATAATTACTAGGAAAATTCAAACAATGTTAGTGAATTGGATTACAAGAGTTCAAAATTTCAAACGCCAAGGAACAATAATAGGGAACAATAATGATATAGCGGACAAAACCTCGTATTTGGACAAAACATGAGGGACGAGGACTCCAGTTTACTCATAAATTTATGTCTAAAGTTCTGATCACTGTATTCCTACTTCGTATTTATGTTGGTAATTTTATATAACTATAGTTAACGTCTCCGCATTGCGGCGGGGGCATTAAAGAATGCGATACACCGTAAATACCTAATAAAAGTAAAGGAAGTGTATCATAAACTATTAATTATAACATTGATTGTATGCAGGAAACCCTAAAGGGTTAGCCGGATTAAAAAAGCAAAAATTACCTCAATGTGATGATCGGTATTCAGAGAAAACAACAGCGACCAACGGTCGAGCGACAGAGTGGCACAACGTCGAAGTAGTGGGGGACGGTTGTAGAAGGGTAGGTGGATTGTTGGATGTAAAATGAAAAACATAAACGAGAAGGGATTCCCCTTAAATACCTAACCGAGGTTCAACAACACAAAAACAATGTACAACAACAATAAGCACAACTATTCACTAAAGCATAAGGTACAACCATCTAAATATTTTTCAAGATAACCGTTTATATTTACTTACAAAGTACGATAAGTTGTCATCTAGATTTTGGCTAAAAATGGTATATTTGTAATACCCACATGACTACCAAGACAATTTTATGCAAACTATGTTCATAACTTCATATAAAATTGGATAATCTTTAGCATGAGGAATTCGATATTGGAAGTCAAGACATAATCATAAGAAACTACTAATTGCTTTGTGACATCACAAACGTCACTTATCCTGTACAACTTACAAGGAAGGTTATGAGTATCAAATCCTCACATTATTTGGAGAATTATACCGTGATTTGAAACAATCACGTGACACGAATATAATTTTTTTATTATTTTATTTTACTTACTTTAATGTGGATGTGAGTTGTATCAGATAAAGCATTTAGACATTCAAACACAACTAAAACTCTAAAACAAAAATTTTAGGAGAGAAATAAATGAAGAGAAATGGAATTTAGGAGACAAAATAAGGGGAGGGAAAGGAAAGATATAATTTCTCTCCTAAAATTTAAGTTAAATTATAAGTTTACCCTACATATATAATTTAAATAGTATTTAGTCATAAAAATATAAATTGTAAATATAGCTCTTTTGAAGAATGTAATTTAACCCGACTAGTCTTAAACACTGTTTTGACTTAAACCAAAATAACTATTTTTTATGTGACTTGTTTTGATGCGACATGTTGTGTGACCCGACCAACCGATATTGTTATTAGATACCAAACATATTATTAAAAAAACAAATAAAAGAAATTTAAAATAAAAATATAAAATTCAACTAAATAATAAGTATTAATATTATGTTATAAATAATAATTATATTTGTAGAATGTTTTTAACTTTTAAACTTACATTTAATATTTGTATTTTTTATAACTAAATACTACTAAATTAACTAAATATTTACATTAGTCTATAATTACTTTAGTATATAATTACTAAATATTTAAATATTTACTTTAGTAAATAATAATAATAATAATACCCAAATATAGTTAGTGTTTAAGATAGACCAGGTTAGATGACGTTCTCTAACAGAGTCTTAGTGACACCCGACACCGCTACATCGCGTAGGCCAATTCACTAGTTATTATATATGAAATGATGAGTTGTGTGAGGAATATTTGACACATATCCGGACAGTATATAGGGCATGTTTGGGTTTTCTTTTCAAAAGGAAACCAAAATAACTCTTTTTATGTGACTTGTTTTGATGCGACATGTTGTGTGACCCGACCAACCGATATCTGTTAACTTTCAGAAATTCTTGACTTATTAACTTATTCTCTCACAACACATCCAATTCCAAACACTATAAAAGTCTTTTTTAACTTTTCAAAAAGTTAATAAGTTAATACTTGTGAAAATAAGGAATCCCAAACACCCACATAGTCTGAAATAATATGAAAACTCATAAGCTAAAGAAAATAAAATGTTACAAGAAAAACTATATTTTTCAACTTCTTTGACCGTCAACCATGTAATTTTGCCAATCTTTGAAAGTGAAGTCAACTTTTACACGTTAGTTCTTGTGCTTATTTTCCATGCATTATTGTTGTTTCACTTTTAGAGGTTATAAATGGGAAAGGACGCATAAACTATCTGATGTGTTTATGCACATCTCAAACATAAACGTTTTAAATAACACTTAAGTTTTGACACTAGTTTTTTAGAGTTAATTACACAGATGGACCTCGAGTTTGTATTTGGGTACAAACTTTTTCTTTAACAAGTTTAAGGTGTGTGATTATCAGTTTGTAACAAGTTTGGATTTCTTTGGGGATAATCACAAAAATAGCCAGACCGCGCGTCTTTTCTAAAATGGCCATTTTCACGAATCCCCACCCGGCTCAAAATAAAAGTTAGGATCATTCCTCAGGACCAATTAAAGTTAGATCATTCTCAGGACCAATCACTGCTGTCCCCTCACTCTCTTTGAAATTTCTCTCTTCTCTAGCTTTCTTCTCATTTTCATTTCTTGTCTCTGATCCCTTATCTCTCTCTCAAACCCATGTCCATAGATAATAGACATGGGGATTTATTAGGGAAACAAAGATTTGAAGAAGTTGAGAGTGTGGTGATGGAATTGAAGGCTGGAGGAAGAAACGATGGCCGAACCTGTGCCTGCATCTTATTATCTTACTGAGTTTACTGACAATTTCTTCATACCACTTTAATGTACAGGGGGGTTGGTTGCAGTGTGTCTCATGGGTGTGATGGTTGCAGTGGTGTCATGGGGTGTGGTTTGGTGTGGAGGGTGGTGGTGCTCGGTGAGGTGGGGTGGTGCAGGGTGGTGGTGCTCATGAGGGTGGTTGTGTTGTGAGGGTGGTGGTGGTTGCAGGTGGAGGCCGGTGAAAAAGAAGATAGGAGTAGGGTGACGAGAAGGGGACATGGAGATGACAGATTGAGAGAGAGACTGAGGGACAGCAGCAGATACGTGGCAACATGTGATTGGTCATGAGGGTTTAAATTTTATTTTGAGCCGGGTGGGGATTCGTGAAACGGCTGTGAGCGGTGTTAAATGGCCATTTTGGAAAAGACGACGTGATCTTGGCTATTTTCGTGATTACCCCTTTTTATAATTACTCTAAAATTAAAAACTTCACCTCACTCATCCCTCACCTCAACAACAGCAAGCTCCCCTTACATGATAAAAAGTCTAGATTAATTAAATTTTTTCATGAAATTGATACTGAAATGAGAATCAATTTTAGATAAAATTTAGAACTCTATTTGAAGAACCCAAATTTTACTGCACTCGCAACCAAGACCTGGCTCCGGCATTAAGCTAATATTAGCGAATTGGGTTTCCCCTTCAAACCTGTTAAAAAAAGTTAGTACTCAGAGGCGACACTCACTATAAACCACATGGTCCATCCGTGTAATTAACTCTTTTTTTATTTAATTCATTAAACTTTAATTTAACTAAAAGAAGCTCCTTTAAGATGATCACAACATGTATATTTTAAAAATTAAACTTATAAAAATAAACTCTGAAAGCAAATTCTAAACTTAAACCGACGGCTTTTCTATAAAAAAAAAAAAAAAACCTAAACTCCCCGTATCGTTTAAACCGACGGCTTTTCTAAAAAAAACTAAACTCCCCAATATCGTTATTAAACAAGAATTTGTGTGAATTTATAATTATATACTATATCAGATAAGTTTTATAAACCCAACTTATGTTTTTCTTTAGAAAACTGATAAAAAAATACAATAAATTCTGGTGAGCGGTAGGTTAGGAGACCCTTTTAATAGTGGCGTAGCATAGGGGGCTGGGGACCTACCAAAATTTTCGCTCAGTAGTGTCCGGTATGTATTTCCGTATAGAATTTTTTAAGTATATACGTTTTCGATCCAACGGTTTTACAATTTATTAAGTATATACGTTTTCGACCATCCGTCAGAAATCTCAAACTTCACCACTGCCTTTTAACCCCTCGGTTCGCCAACTAAGTGTTTTATGCATTTGTTCTTATATATTTTTAATTACTAAAAAATAGAAACTAAGCCACTTTCTCAGAAAAAGAAACTGAATTGGAAAATTTACAATCTTAAGACCAAATTCATATTCCTCTAGTCCACATTCAAACTTCAAAGCTATGACTTGAAATTTTAATTAACGTGCTAACCTCTAACATCGTAGTATAATATATATGCACCCTATAAATATATATATAACCTCCCATTCAGCCTCATCTCCATTCAAACAAATAAAAATATACAAAGAGAGGAAATTTGCATGCAAAAACCTTGGTGAACAAGAAATAAATTAACCATGCAAAAGCAAAGAATTACTGCTCTTGAAGTGGCAACAATTTTGATATCACTGGTAGTAATATTGTTGCCCATGGTGGAGCCATGCAGCACGAGCCATGGAACCCTGATCAACATGAACCACCCTAGCCTTAGGCTCATGCTTTTACCATCTCTTGACCACACCCCTAGCCCCACTCCTGGAAGTAGTTGTGGCGAAACTGGTAACGGTGGACCCCCATGCAAACTACTTGTTAACGAAAAGGCCTTTGCAAACCGCTATCGGCCCATGACTACATCTTCTTCACCACCACACCACCGCCGTTGCTAGTTTCTATTGCAACCGCCACAAACCGGAAGTTGATGATGGGATCTCTTAGAGCTTAAAGTCCCATACATTTTTTTATTAAGTCTTTATTCATATTCATTTTTTTATACATTGTGATCATAATTATATATGCATTCTTTCTAGGACTTTGTGGCCTCGTGTTGTTTTGATCTTAGTCGAAAAGTAAGAGAACACATGTTGATTTCTTGTATGTAAGTATGTTTACCATTGATCGAATACGAAAGAATTCAAAAAAAAAAAAACCATAAAATTGTATTGATGAATAATATCTATGTTTTTAATGTCTAAACTTGCACGCTACAGGGATTGGACTCATTAACCCCCATTACCCTAAACTTTAGCTAACTCATCAACACCACTGGGCTTTTCCCAAGTGGATTGTTAACGGTGATATTTAAAATCTCGACTTAAAAGATGTTATAAATATTCACGTCGATTCAATATATCAACTGTATGCAGATCACAACTTAGGCGCTTGTTTCCCCCACACATCACCATAGTTTGATTCACAATAGATCATACATAACTCTAGTTTCTACCCAACAAGTGGGTGAAGCTATAATAGAGGACTTCCCAGAGGGTCACCCATCTTAGTACTACTCTCACCCAAGCACGCTTAACTGTAGAGTTCTGATGGGATCCAATGCAAACGTCAGTTTTGAGAAAGATTTTTTGAAATATGGCTTAGCCATAAAAAAATTGTTTGGGTGTATCAGCTAAGAAGAAAAAAGTTATACATGTCGTATTTTCAGCTACACTTTGGTGTATTTGGCTGGAAAGGAAACATTTGAAGTTGTCGAGGAAGTTAAAGAGCTCGCGTTTGAATGGCTTAAAAATAGAGCTAAAGGCATAAATATACCGTGGAGCAACCGGAGACGGTTGGAGTTTTATATTTAGGTGAATTATGTAGTTTTGCAATGTTCTATCCGTTTTGTTATGTGTCGTCGTAGCATCTTGCTGCGTTTGGTTGTGTTTCGTTGATATAAGTTGTCTCGTCTCTATTGCCTTAGAAAAAAAATGGGTCAAGCTTCTGCACCTGATAGCTGTGTTGAACGTGTTAAGGTGGCTGGATTACAAATTGTTGACTTTGAAGGGTTCTTACTTTTTTCAAATATGTTGGTCCGAACGTTTACTAGCGTCTACTTGAGGGAACATGATGGCGTGTATTAGTCAAATGATTCAAAGTTGACTTTTGTATTACTCATGTAAAAGTCCTAATTTTAAGAGAACTAAAGTTGACTTTTGTTTTACTGGTATAAAAGAGATAAACAAGTCCTAAAACATAGTAATTATCGAATTACAAGGCAAATACATTGTGACATCACAAATCTCACTTATCCTATACAAGGAAGGGTATGCGTATCAAATTCTCACATTCTTTGGAGAATCATACCGTGATTTGAAACAATCACGTGTCATGACAATAATTTTTATTGTTTTACTTATTCTAATTAACGTAGGAAACCCTTATAACCAAGCTAAATGTGGTTGTAAATTGTTTCAATGAACGCTTACGTGAAAGAGAGAGGGTGTACCCAGCGAGAGACAAGTTATGCAGGTGTGTTTATGAGAGACGGTTTGCGCTTTTCGTGGCTACAAACATTTAATAAGAAGAGGAAACCGATTTTGTGAAAAAGAGAAGGAGAGAGAATGAGTTGGTCTCTAAGACTTAAGGGTGTGATTTAGCATCATCCCGCCACATCACACACTTTAGCGCCTCGGGGGAGCCATCGCCACACCGCCCTCGCCAAAGAGGGGGCTCTATCCATGTCCCACCAGCACAGTAACAAGCAAAATTGAAAGGATCAAGGGTAGGTGGTCAAATATGACCGTTGACAACGATCTTTTAAAAAATATTCCTTTAATTCTAATATATATATATAAACCTATCACAAATTAAAACACACACCAATCACAAACACCCACCAATCACAAAAAATAAACACATATATTTTTAAAAGTGTCATCCAATTCGCCTAGCTCTTCATCTGATGGTGTGCTTGACGATATGCTTATCGCAGTGACGCATGAGACGATTAATTATTTGGGAGAAGAAGCTCAATCGTCTACATCGCGTACCAGACAAGCGCCCCTTGAACGAGATCAGTTAGGTGCTCATGAACGTTTAATGCACGATTATTTTTGTGAAAATCCGTTGTACGATGATGCACATTTTAGGCGTCGATTTCGTATGAGCCGTCGTCTTTTCTTAAGAATTTCAAATGATCTTGCGGCCGAATTCCCTTTTTTCACACAAAGAGAAAGTGCTAGTCGCAAAATTGGTTTCTCTGGAATACAAAAGTGTACTGCCGCATTTAGGCAATTAGCGTACCACACAGCTAGTGATGCGTGTCCAGATGACGAGAAAAGAATGTATTACAAGAAGAAACAAGAGTCAGCAAGAAAAGATATCAAGCGGGCTTTCGGTATGTTAAAAAAGAGATGGTCTATCATTGCCCAACCGTCGAGGATACTTGAAAAAAGTAAAATGAGAAACGTCATGGATACGTGCATCATCTTGCATAACATGATATTGGAGGACTCGGGCAGAGCGTTTTGTGGAGAAAGTTATGATGAAAGTTAACCTAACGACGAACCCACTACTCACATACGTTGAAAAACAAGTTATCCGAGCGAGGATACGTGATAGGAAACACACCATAACCTTCGAACTGATCTGACTGAGCACCTATGGTTTTATCGCCAACAAGGAGGAGACGACGGAGACGACGAGTGATATTTTATTTAAATTATGATGTGCTTTTTTTATTTAAATTATGGCATTGTATTTTTTTATTTAAATTATGGCATTATTTTTTTATTTAAATTAATATATCAAAATAAATTAATGTTTAAATTTAAATAAAAATAATAATTAGATAATGATGATGGGAGCTTTGCATGCAAGTTAAAGGAGGGGCTTTAAAGCCCCTATGTGACGTGGCGCTGAGGTGGTGTGATAAAGCCCTGGGGCTCCAAACCACACCATATAGCCTAATTACATTTCGGGGCTGTTTGGCAACTTCTAAATGGTTAAGTGCTGAACCAGTAAGAGGTCTGAACCATTAAGAGCTGAACCAGTAAGAGGTCTGAACCATTAAGAGCTAGTATAACGCTTAACCGTTAAGAGGCAAATGTCTGACCAATTCAGATTAGAAGTCTTAACCATTCAAACTCTGTATAATACTTAACCATAAAAAAGGGAGAAGTTAACAGAAAATTCTAACACAATTTGTCAATTGATGAAAATAGAAACAAAATAAAAACTCAAGATCTAGATACAAAAAATTTATTTTTAGATTAATGTGACAAAAATAGCCCCAAACTCTGTACCATTACTATTATTCAAAATTAAACTCTTTTGGTTAAAATAAAACTAAAATCATAACCCCAAATTTGCAAACACCTCCATTAAAGTATTAAACACTAAACAATCAAATGCAGAAATGGAGAGTAAAATCCTCCAGTTCTTACACAACTGCAAAACCATTAATCACTTGAAGCAAACCCATCTTCAGATCCTCATCAACAACCTTAAAGACAACAACTTTCTACTCAAAACCCTCATCACAGTTTCATCTAACCTCAATTCACTCGATTATGCTTTCAACGTGCTTCAATCTTCAAATTCCCCAAACATTATTGCCTACAACACACTGATCAAATGCTTCATTGGTAGTAACACCAATCTTACAACACATAATGCAATCAGTGTTTACAAAGAAATGAAGAAACGAGAGTTTGTAGTGTTACCCAACAGTTTCACTTTCACGTTTCTTCTCAAATGTTTTGATGGTTTGGATGCTGGGAGAATGATTCATGGGGAGGTTTTGAAGATGGGTTTTGATGTTTCAAGTGTGTTTGTTGGAAATATGCTTTTGAATTTGTATGGGAAGTGTGGTAGTGACGGGTTGAGTTTGCACGTAAGGTGTTCGATGAAATGCCTGTGAGAGATGTTGTGTCTTGGAATACTATGATTGGGGTGTTTATGGATTGTGGAGAGGTTGGGCATGCGGTTAGGTTGTTTGAAGCGATGCCGGAAAGAAGTGAGGTGACGTGGAATTCGGTTATTACAGGATTGGCGAAGAATGGGAAGATGGAGTATGCAATTTCGGTGTTTGATAAAATGCTGAGAGAAATGAGGTTTCTTGGAACTGTATGATATCCGGGTACTTGAAGGCGGGTGATTTGAGAAACGCGGAGGGGTTGTTTAAGGAGATGCCGGTGAAGTCTGTGGTGGCGTGTACAGCGATCATATCGGGGTATGCATCGGTTGGAGATGTTGAATCGGCGAGAAAAATGTTTGATTGGATGGGAAGTAAAAGAAATGTTGTTACTTGGAATGCTATGATATCATGCTATGTAAACAAAAGCATGTTTGATGAAGCTCTTTCGTTGTTTCGTTTGATGTCGGTTGATGGCAGATGCAGACCGGATCAAATCACTTTGATTAGCATCTTATCCGCGTGCGCTCACTTGGGTTCTCTCGAAAACGGAAAATGGGTTAGCTTTTACATCAACAAAAACAAGATAAATTTAACAACCCCGTTAGGAAATGCGTTGATCGACATGTTTGCAAAATGTGGGGATATCGAAAGCAGTAAAACGGTTTTCAACCAGATGTCAAACAAATGCATCATCACATGGACAACAATGGTGTCAAGCTTGGCTGTTCACGGGATGTGTAAAGAAGCGTTAGCATTGTTCAACACGATGTGTGTTCACGGAACAAAACCCGATGATGTCATGTTCATTGCGGTTTTGTCGGCTTGCAACCATGGAGGACTAGTGAAAGAGGGTAAAACATTATTCAACCAAATGGTACATAATTACAGGATTAAACCTCAAGTCGAGCATTACGGATGCATGATTGATCTTCTAGCTCGATCGGGGGATTTAGACGAAGCAATAAGATTGACCGAAAGCATGGACATGGAGCCTAGCGCGGTGATTTGGGGGACACTAATCGGTGCGTGTAAACTACATGGGAATGGGAAGTTGTTCGAGTATGTAACCAAAAAAGTATTAGATCAAGAACCTTCAAACGCGAGCTATTTGACATCGATTACTAATTTGAGTTCATCAATCGGACGGTGGCAAGATGCTTTGCGGTTTAGGCGGGAAATGAGAGACGAAGGAATCGAAAAGGTTCCGGGTTGTAGCTCAATCCAGATAGGAGATAATGTGTATGAGTTTGTAGCTAGAGATACAAGGCATACGCATAGAAGTGATATATATGAGATGTTGGAGTCTTTGAATGGTCACTTGTGGTTACAATCTGATTTTGAGGGATGGTGTATGGGATAAAGTTATGTTATTTATATCAATATTTTTTGAACTCCTGTAGAAATTCAGATCTTACATATAAAAATCCAACAAATTCTGGTGACTGGGGTCAGCAGTCCCACCTGACCCTCCTCTGATTCCACCCCTGCTTATGTACTCACACTCACGTTGACAATTTAAGTTGCTAATTCGCATGCCCTTGCCTAAAGACGGTTGGCTCGAAAACTAATTCCACAAGCATATCCAAACATACATGAGTAACGTCCGTTGCCACACTCACGTCGTCCCTTTCATGCCCCGAGAAGCGACCCTTCTGGGCAATGTTTAACGCCCATTTATGGTGATATGGCGATGGGGGCCTACTACACACTAGAGATGGGCATAATAACCGGTTCCAAACCCGACCCGGTGGAACCGACCTGGAACCGGTTCCGGTTCCTACCCGGCTAATAGTAGAACCGGTTCCGGGTTCAAAAAACCCGGTGGTTCCAACCCGGTTCCACATTTTATAAATAAAATCGGTTCGTACCCGGTTCCTACCCGGAACCCGGTTCCTGCCCGGAACCGGTTCCGGGTATGAAAAAAAACCCGATATGCGCATCTCTACCGTTAACTTACACCTACAAGATATAAACCATCACAACCTCGTCGTTGCACGCCATTTTAATTGTGGAAGTTTGAAAGTGTAAGTTATTAATATTGGGATGCAATGAGGCAAGAAGGCAAGGAATTTACAATCGGTTTCTAATAGTTTTGTAGCTTTTTTCATTGAATTGACCGAATGAATAGGTTTCTAATAGTCTTTGCAGTCTTTTCCATTTAATTGTAACATTAGGAACCGGTTCTTCTAAGGAACTGGAACCGGTTCCAACCCGACCCGAACCGGGTACACTCGGTTCTAGTTTTAATGGTTAAAACCCGGGTAGGAACCGGACCCGGTTACAACAAGAACCGGTTCCATTGACACACATTCAGGAACCGGGTCCGGTTAGGAACCGGTTCCGGGTATAAAAAGGAACCGATTATGCCCATCTCTACTACACACAAACTTATTTTAAACAAAAACCTGTAGTCGTGTCATTTTGTTTATCTCTGGTTTGTCTTATAAATGGTTGTGTAAACCAAAAACAACGAGTTATAGATTGTCTTTTATATTTTTAAGTATTATGTAATTATGTGTATATAGTATTTATAAAATATCAAAAAAATAGATTTTAATAATCTAAACTTTGACCTATTGGCCGACATTAATCCCATCTTAAGAAATGTTTATCGATAGTCCAAACTTTTAACATATTTTCCTTTGGCGATCTCATACTAACTGAAGTTAACTCAGTTAGTTTTTGCTGACATGAATGTCTACTTATATTTGTTCATTTATAATTCATTTATGTGCATGAAACAATTGAGCTATTCCACATATCGTGGGATGTCTCTCTCCTTGTCACATCTTCGGGGTCTTTTCGCTCTCTCTTCCACATCTATCGTCCGTACAACTCACAAACTACTATTGAAGATTGTGTAACCACCTAATTGATGGGTTTTAATCCTGATAAGTTCTAATTGGTGGGTTGAAGTCTTGGAAGATTCTTGGCACCCTAAACCATAAGAGTTTTAGTATAATTAATTAAAATACTATAAAAAAGCAACATGTTTATGCATATATGTGTTGTAATCTTGGCTTTGTGAGTTTTTCAAAAAAAATAATTGATTTCTTTTACTTTTAACTCAAAAGTATTTCATAGATTACTTTTAACACAAAATTATTTGTTTTTTTTTACTTTTAAACCCAAAACTTTTTATCTTTTGCAATCTATCCTCACAACTTTTTTTACTTTCAACTTTGGTCCTTTATAGTTTTCATTTTCTGCAAATTTTTTGCTTTATGCTTCGTTCTAAATTTTGTGACTTAACACATCGCAACGTGCGTCTGTAGTTTAACGTTTTTACGTTTCGTTCTAAATTTTGCGAGTTAACACGACGCAACGTGCGTGTGTGGGTGAACGTTTTTACATCGTCTATTTTTTCCCGTTTGACAGGTTCAACATAACGTGCGGATCCTAGATCGACTTAAACTAAAGAATCCCCGCCGCATTACGACGTATCGTAATTCTTGTTATAATAAAAATGCATGTGCAAATGGTTATGCTTAATTCTCCCATATTTTACAAGAGGCCTAATTAAGTTTTGGGCTTACACACTTGACCATTTGTTGTTTCACTTAGATAGCTAAGTTTTGTGCTAAGTGCTAACACACTTGACCATTTGTTGGACAGTCTAGATCAATGCATCGTCCAATGATGTCGTCTATGTTACAAAACTCCAATCAATTCAAATAGGGATTGAATGATGGACTACAGTCTTAATGGTTCCGACGTCTTACTAGTTCAACACTTAATGGTTCAAATTAAGGATGAGCATTTGGTACCATGTATATTTGGTACCAGCATCGGTTCCATAGTTCAGATTGATTATTTCACGAGCAAATGTCTGAATGGTTCGACATTTGCCTTTGAATGGTTAAGACCTCTTATTTGAATTGATCAGACATTTGTCTCTGACCGGTTAAGCATTATATTAGCATTTGATGGTTCAGACCTTTTTATGGGTTTATCACTTACGAAAAACAACCCCTAAGTGTTTATGAGAAATAAAATATGAATGCTTACTAAATATCAAACATATATTATCATGTTATGAATTAACATCGAGATAGATGGTAAACGGGCAACAAGCTGCGTCGCTGCCCCTTTTTGAATAGCAAAACTAAGCATTTTAAAAACTACGTCCATAGATCTCGGGGTCATAACATTCTCGACTAAGTAGGTCCACAACATCTAGCGCCGGTAACCAAAAGTATCAAAAGCAAATGAGATAAACACGTGCTGGTTCTCAAGGCACCTTTTCTCATGTTTGGTCACTTTACCGAAGCAGCCTTTAAAGCAGCCTGACCTACCGTGAAAGCACTACCCTCTAAGCCCACAAGCGGGGAAACCCCTGTTAGATCCATACATGCATGTTTTCCTCCAACCCATCCAGAGACCAGAATGTCGGCTAGTCGAAGGGTAGATCTCCCTTCCAATGGGTCAATTAAGAAATTAACGGGTGCCTCTTTCTTAGCATAAATACCAGCGCATCTGAATATGTCAAAAAGGACATCCTTAACCTAATCATGTTGGTATTTGAACCCCGGTAGCTCTATTCAATGAACTGCATGCTCCCCAAAAGAATCCAAACACGCCTTATGACAAACATGGCATACCTCATCAACTGGAAATAAAAGGAATTATGAGGCGATACTTAAGGATAGTACGGTACTCCGCCGACGACATATACTGGCCTAAAATATGTCTCACAAATATTTTTAAGATTCAATTAATAATAATTGAAGATCATAAGGCTTTAGAGTAAGAAACTAGTCAAATGTAATACCTTCAACCACTTGGTTGGTTTAAAGCTTATAGACAGACTAATGCTAAACTATTACTCATCTCTACCAACATAATATATGAAGATAAGTTGTGGGGTTTTTTTTGAGAGTGTACACAGAGAATGTAAACAACCAAGACATCTTACTATGTCATAGATTACCTAGTTTAGTTTGTTATTCAATGTTATTTTAGGTTATTTTTATCGGTTAAGTCTTAATAAGTTTAGTTTATACAAATTGATTACAAATTACTAGAAAGAGTTAACTATCATTTTTGTCCCTGTGATTTGTTTACTTTTGCTATTTTAGTCCAATTTTTTAAAAATGCACCATTTCCTCCATGATCTACTGAAAACGTGTCATTTCAGTCCAAAAATTAAAACCCAGTTAAGTCTGACATGTTTAATGAAGGGTATTATTGTCTTTTCATTTGTCAGAAATAAAATAAGGTAAAAATAAAAGATATATGAATTGACAATAATATCCTTAATTAAACCTGTCTGACTTACTTGTGTTTTAATTTTTGGACTGAAGTGATATGTTTCCAGTATTTGTGAGAGGAAACTAATGCATTTTTTAAAATTAGACTGAAATAGCAAAAGTAAACAAACCACGAAGACAAAAATGAGAGATAACTCTACTAAAAAAAGTCACATGATACAGATCAAATTAGATAAATGTATCTTTTTTTATTGGTTAGTTATAAGTTTATTCTTTAACCAATTAGATAACCAGTAAATTATAAAAAGATGGCATACATAAAACAATAGAAATATAGAGAGGTGAATAGATGGTGAGTCAACTGGCTGGCAAGCTCGTGTCTACAGAATATCTCAACAAGTGCACATGGACACGTGGCATCTCATCGTACAACCACACACTATCCTATTCGCATTAATTGCTGTTCTTCGTTTTATAATTCACATTTTGTCTTACGTTTTTTGTCTTCAGCTTGGTAAAATATTATATATATCCGTCAAATATTCTTTTTATTTTTATCTTCTAACTATATAATTTGTAGAAGAAACGAGAAGGAAAGATTTATTTTTTTTTGGTTAAATATCATAATTTTATAAAGTTGTTCTTCTAACTATATAATTTGTAGAAGAAACGAGAAGGGAGGGATTCTTTATTTTTTATTTTATTTTTTTGGTTAAATATCATAATTTATAAAGTTGAGATTAATCAGAAGGTTGTGAAACTTGTGATAAAGAAAATTTTTTATTTGAAAAAATATAGTAAAACAACTTATTGCTTGTTTACCTTCTATTTATTTAGATGTAATTTCGTATCTTGATCTTTTATTTTCAATTAGTGATAGTACTGCTTTTTGTTTCTATATTTAAATTATCTAAAAGATATTTTTCAAAATTGATTTGTATATGGAATCGATTGTTTTACTGGTCCACTAGTCAATATACAGTTACAAGCAGATTAAACTGAAAATCAAACCAGACCAAATCACTTATAACTGGACCGAATTTAGTAAATTGGTTTTCAGTTACTAAACAGAATTAGTAAATTGATTTTCTGTTATAAGAAATTCAACTCGGGTTAAACCGAGAAAACCAAATTCAAATATATTGTACTATGAATTTTCCTATTTCAGTAAACATTATCACATTACAATATTACATCTTTAATTAATTTGAGTTTTTTCTTTCTATCGGAAAACCCATTACAATATTGCATCTTTAACCATTTCAAAAAAAAAAAAAAAAACCAATGTGGATAATGGATTTTTTCTTTTTGATCTTGTCTCCTTACCCATATTCTGACACTGAGATTGGTATGTGATAATGTAAATCATTTTAGTGTTACTATTCGTTTTTTTTTTTCGGTTTCGGTTAAGTTTGACCATTTTGAAGTCGGTTATAAAATAATCAAATCGATGAACATCCCTATAGACTAGTTTAAAAAATCTGAATGATGTTAGAAGTAATTATATGTATACACATACATATATAACAAGTTTGAAAATTATATATATATAAAAGTATTTGTAAATTTAAGTGTGAATTGGTTTTTTTAGTAAAATGTTAGTTAGATCACCCGTAGTCAAGGTGATTTGGGCTTTTTTTCTCCAATTGCATACGAAGACGCCCGCACCCCCATTACACGTCGGCGCTATTAGGCGCGATTTTCCAAAAAAATCGAATAAGCGTGATTCAAATCACGCGTTGAACGAGAAAAAGACAAAAAAATTCGATTGTTGGCTCCAAACGGTAACTTTATTTTTATTTATTTATTTTTTTAAATTTTAACCCATATATACCCACCATTCCTTTTAATTTTTATAAAAAACTCATTATCCCTCAACCTTTCTCTCAACTTTTACCACATTTTCCTCCAAATTTTTTAAAAAAGTCATCCTAATGAATCCCTTCCGACCCAGTTTGGTGTTCCGTAACGACCCGGGAACCCAAATTTCACCCAACCGCAACAAAATTTTAACTTTCAAGAGATGGACCCGAACATATTATCTTACGCGGCTTACTTGAGCGGCGCGTACCCCTTCCTTCCAAACCCTATCGGCTTTGCTCCACCCGGCGGATCGCAAGCCACACAAGAACAAGGCAAGCCTGAGGTCGAGACGGTGCCGGAGACGCAACCGGATTCCCAACCGCAACCCGATACATCTAAACGCGGTAAAAGGTCACATAAGAAAAAGGACCCGACTGCTCCTCGTCGTAAACATAGTTATCTTATTTGGACGAAGGACGAGGAGTAGGCTTTGGCTCGGGCGTGGCTTGACGTTTCTGAAGACCCCGAAGTTGGTAAGTATTATAAATGTGTTACTATTTTTTTACGTGTTACTAATTTTTACGTGTTACTAATTTTTTTACGTGTTACTATTTTTTTATTTGTAGCCAACTATCAAACCGGTCCAATTTTCTGGAATAGAATACGTGAACTGTTTTTCAACGCGATGGGAAAAGGTGAATATCGCGACCCGGATTCGGTATCCGGCAAATGGACCGACATCAACAACAAATGTCACAATTCCAAGAAGTTTACCAACGAGCTAACGATACAAGGACAAGCGGTGAAAGCGACGTCGGTGTGCTCACGAGAGCAATACAAGAGTACGACAAAACGAGAGGCGTTTTCATATACCTTAAATGTTGGGAGCTTCTTCGAAAAAGTCCAAAGTGGGCTAACGTTGTACCCATGGCGTCTAGTAGTCGAGGTAAGGCTAAACGGTCGAAAACATCATCCTCGGTCGACCCGGAAACACCGACTTCCGATGCACGTACGGTCGATTTAAATATTAATTTGGACGATGACGAGGACGTAGTAGAAGAGTTGGAGCGGCCGGAAGGTAGAAGAAGAGGGAAGAAAAATGTGAAAAAACCGATAGAGTCGTCTTCCGATAAGTTGGAGCTAAAGGGTGAATTCGTGGAGATGAACAGACGTCTCCAAGATATTCAGGATCTTGGTCACCGGCGTTTACAAAGTATCGACGAAAGAAACGACAAAAACAAAAAGTTTGTCGCGATCCAAGAATCGAGACAAATGGAAAAAGATATCGAATTTATGGCTAAACTCATCGACCATCTCACCAGGGACGCGTTAATTCTAGCTCAAATGCGTCGTGAACAAATCCGACAAAAATATAATCTCTAGTTTTTTTTGTTGTTTTTTTTCTTATTTCTTTTCTTTTTTATTGTTTTATTTTTTTATTTTTTAGAATGTAATCTTTTAAATTTAATGAATTTTATTTAATTTAAAAAAAAAATTGTGTAATGATTGACGGGGCGTTATCACCACTACGGCACTTTCTGAATAATGCCCCTTGATGACTAGACTGTCACATAGCATAAAATGCCCAAGAGTGAGGGCATTATCTTCCCACTCACTACACAAGGTCTTATACTCAATTGTTTACAACGAAATAAATTGAGTACAAGTTAGATAAGCTTTTTTAAGGAAAAAATAGTAAAAGCTAAAATAAAATATGGTCTAATCACCAGCTCCAATTTATTGATTCAATGGAGATGGTTCAAAACTTCAAATAGACTTAATTAGAAGAGGTAATAAGAATGTAGATTATATTTTTCTTATCAGTTACTGATACAATGAATATGATGATCGCAATTAATAAATAATTTGTTTAGACTTTTTTTTATTTAAGAGAGACATACGCGAAAATTTCAAATAAAAAGCAATAATTCACATCATGTGAAAATTTTAGTTGTCTTAACATAAATTATGTTGGGGGTATTGTTCAATTGGTTAACTAATTATAAGTACAAATGATTTATGCTTCTACTTTGCATATCGTAAAGACTTATCCTTGATTCCTTTATATAGACAAATTTCTTAGACACGGATGAGATTGAAATTCATGTCGAGGATGGTGCATCACCCATGCATTGTGAACCGGTACGGGTGCGACATATATACTTGAATCAAGTCTTACAAAGGAATGCATTCTTTCTTGGTTGTTTCATTGTTGTGTGACTCCTTTTATCTGAACAATGATATTTGAAAATTGTGCGTGCAAAAAGATCATGGACAACATGGGCACACTTGATTTAACCCTGATCTTCTACAATGCGTGTAATATCATACTGTTATGTCCAACCAAATGCATGGAGCTAGACATAGACGATGTCTAAAGATATCTCTGAATCATTCCTTATTAGACAACACATAATATTATGTGTGCCAAAAGATCATGGACAACATGGGCACACTTGATTTAACCATGATCTTCTACAATGCGTGTAATATCATATTGTTATGTCCAACCAAATGCATGGAGCTAGACATAGACGATGTCTAAAGATATCTCTGAATCATTCCTTATTAGACAACACATAATATTGTGTGTGCCAAAAGATCATGGACAACATGGGCACACTTGATTTAACCCTGATCTTCTACAATGTGTGTAATATCATATTGTTATGTCCAACCAAATGCATGGAGCTAGACATAGACGATGTCTAAAGATATCTCTGAATCATTCCTTATTAGAAAACACATAATATTGTGTGTGCCAAAAGATCATGGACAACATGGGCACACTTGATTTAACCTTGATCTTCTACAATGCGTGTAATATCATATTGTTATTGCCAACCAAATGCATGGAGCTAGACATAGACGATGTCTAAAGATATCTCTGAAACATTCCTTATTAGACAACACATAATATTGTGTGTGCCAAAAGATCATGGACAACATGGGCACACTTGATTTAACCCTGATCTTCTACAATGCGTGTAATATCATATTGTTATGTCCAACCAAATGCATGGAGCTAGACATAGACGATGTCTAAAGATATCTCTGAATCATTCCTTATTAGACAACACATAATATTGTGTGTGCCAAAAGATCATGGACAACATGGGCACACTTGATTTAACCCTGATCTTCTACAATGCGTGTAATATCATATTGTTATGTCCAACCAAATGCATGGAGCTAGACATAGACGATGTCTAAAGATATCTCTGAATCATTCCTTATTAGACAACACATAATATTGTGTGTGCCAAAAGATCATGGACAACATGGGCACACTTGATTTAACCCTGATCTTCTACAATGCGTGTAATATCATATTGTTATGTCCAACCAAATGCATGGAGCTAGACATAGACAATGTCTAAAGATATCTCTGAATCATTCCTTATTAGACAACACATAATATTGTGTGTGCCAAAAGATCATGGACAACATGGGCACACTTGATTTAACCCCGATCTTCTACAATGCGTGTAATATCATATTGTTATGTCCAACCAAATGCATGGAGCTAGACATAGACGATGTCTAAAGATATCTCTGAATCATTCCTTATTAGACAACACATAATATTGTGTGTGCCAAAAGATCATGGACAACATGGGCACACTTGACTTAACCCTGATCTTCTACAATGCGTGTAATATCATATTGTTATGTCCAACCAAATGCATGGAGCTAGACATAGACGATGTCTAAAGATATCTCTGAATCATTCCTTATTAGATAACACATAATATTGTGTGTGCCAAAAGATCATGGACAACATGGGCACACTTGATTTAACCCTGATCTTCTACAATGCGTGTAATATCATATTGTTATGTCCAACCAAATGCATGGAGCTAGACATAGGCGATGTCTAAAGATATCTCTGAATCATTCCTTATTAGACAACACATAATATTGTGTGTGCCAAAAGATCATGTACAACATGGGCACACTTGATTTAACCCTGATCTTCTACAATGCGTGTAATATCATATTGTTACGTCCAACCAAATGCATGGAGCTAGACATAGACGATGTCTAAAGATATCTCTGAATCATTCCTTATTAGACAACACATAATATTGTGTGTGCCAAAAGATCATGGACAACATGGGCACACTTGATTTAACCCTGATCTTCTACAATGCGTGTAATATCATATTGTTATGTCCAACCAAATGCATGGAGCTAGACATAGACGATGTCTAAAGATATCTCTGAATCATTCCTTATTAGACAACACATAATATTGTGTGTGCCAAAAGATCATGGACAACATGGGCACACTTGATTTAACCCTGATCTTCTACAATTCGTGTAATATCATATTGTTATGTCTAACCAAATGCATGGAGCTAGACATAGACGATGTCTAAAGATATCTCTGAATCATTCCTTATTAGACAACACATAATATTGTGTGTGCCAAAAGATCATGGACAACATGGGCACACTTGATTTAACCCTGATCTTCTACAATGCGTGTAATATCATATTGTTATGTCCAACCAAATGCATGGAGCTAGACATAGACGATGTCTAAAGATATCTCTGAATCATTCCTTATTAGACAACACATAATATTGTGTGTGCCAAAAGATCATGGACAACATGGGCACACTTGATTTAACCCTATGCATGTAATATAATATCGTTATAAGATTGATAGTGTCTTAGCGAATGCATGGAGCTGGACAGAGACAATGTTTAGAGACATCTCTGAAGCACTCCTTATCAGACAACATTGTCTTATTATGAAAAGTGAATTTGCTAGTGATTCACACATCATTCGTTGGGCCTTTATATCGGTATGATGTTGCTTGCTTACTCCAAGGTTTTTTCCGAACCACTTCATGGTCCTTATTTTTAATTTCGGACGAAAACGAACGATTTTAGTTTGAACTAGCACCACTTACATCTATCAACCTTTCTTCGTTATTTGTAGGTTTTTAAGGGGAAATCATTATATGTGTTCTATTTGGTTTTTTTTTTGAAAGGTAAACTTCATTAGAAAAACGGCCAACCTCAAACCTAGGCCACCAAACCAACAAACAACATTACATAATTACAAATTTACACCAGTCTTGCCAAGATAATTCTAATCCTTTAAACCTATTCCTTAACCATAAGAAACCCATAGCCGTTATTTCGCTAATAATGTCTTCTATATTGGTCTCCTTATTTTTGAAACGGACTTTGTTTCTAGCTCTCCATAAACTCCAACATCCGATCCTCACAATCCCTTTTAGAATTTCCTTTTCCTTACCCTTTAAACCGGCATACTTATGAATATCAAGAATGTCTTTAAACGAGAAGAAGTATAAGTTCGAGACTTTAACCCACTTACTAATCTGATCCCAAATAACCGAGGCTACATAACATTGAGAGAAAATGTGGTCCACCGACTCCTCGCCGTCTCTACACAAGGAACACAAAGAATCTTCAATAACAATATTCCGTTTTTTTAAAGCATCGACCGTTGCAATCATTTCCATCTCTGCTCTCCAAATAAACATATTAACTTTGGCCGGAATCCATTTACAACTTTCCAACACGAACAGCTTGTTCAGCCGCTCTCTTTAATCATCAACTGTTTGACGGCTCCAATGCTAAAAACCTTGCTATCATTACCGATCCATTCCCACCTATCTTCGCCATTACTGAGCGTGATATTATGAAGCGAAGCTACAAAGACCCACCAATTCGTTAACCTCCACCCCAGCCAACAGATTTCTAGACCAAGCCCAATTATACATAGACCCATTAGAAACGGAGTTCAATCGGTCCGATATTTTACAACGTTTTTCTTTTTCCAGTTTAAAAAGTTCTGAAAATTTATCTCTTAGGGGACCGTTTCCGAGCCAGTTATCAATCCAGAATTTCGTCTTTTCTCCATTGCCAACCTTACACTTGAAAAATTCCGAATGGGGTAATTCTCAATAAAGGTTTTAGAAATCACTTTCACAATTTCACGCCAAACACCTCCCAAAAGACTTCCTGGAAGGAAAAGAGTCCCAACATAACTTCATATTATGGATCGCATTAATCACTTTCACCCACATTTTGTTTTTATCAGACTTGAATCTCCACCCCTATTTCGTAATAAGAGCAATATTAGTGTCCCTGAGTTTAGCTAGCCCGAGACCCCCATCTCTTTCGGAAGAGCAACCCTCTCCCAAGCAACCCAATGCAATTTTTTTCCGAATCACAACCTCCCCATAAAAATCTCCTTATTTTAGCTTCGAGATTGTTAATGACCTTCATTGGAGCTTTGTACAAGGAAAAGTAATAGTTTGGAAGGCTCTCAAGCACAGACTTGATAAGTGTGACCCACCCTCCAATAGACAATTGAGAAGCTTTCCAATTATTAACCTTTTATTAAAAATATCATAAATTGGTCTCCAGTTGACGACCCTGTTCATATTTGCTCCAACTTTAAACCAAGATATGTGAAAGGTAACTCCCCAGCTTGACATCCGATTAAGGCGGCCATACCATCAAGCTCACCGATCCAACCCCAATAGCATACAAATTAGATTTAGCTATGTTTATTTTGAGGCCTGAACATAAGTGAAAATCCGCAGAATTCGAACCACATTTGAAATGTTTTCCTTCGACCATTCACCAAGAATAATTGCGTCATCCGCGTATAGGAGATGTGAGATCATAGGACCGTCATTTGGAGTTTCTAAACGATAA
The DNA here is from genome assembly GCA_947069175.1 of Scalesia atractyloides. Lineage (NCBI taxonomy): Eukaryota > Viridiplantae > Streptophyta > Magnoliopsida > Asterales > Asteraceae > Scalesia > Scalesia atractyloides. The sequence continues at coordinate 94,835,444 of CAMTDV010000017.1, read as the reverse complement.
TTTCCTTCGAATTTAACACTCTATCAATCATCCAGGAGCTTCCATAACAATAATGAGAGAAAAAGGAGATAATGGATCTCCTTGCCTTAAACCTTTGTACAACTAAACTCGAAAGTGGGGGAGCCATTAACTAACACCGAAGATCTCGAAGAAGCCAGCACTCCTTTTATCCATATCCTCCATATCTCCGGAAAGCCCATTTGACCCAATATATTTAATAAAAAGTTCCAATTTACATTATCGTATGCCTTTTCGAAGTCAATTTTTAGAAAAAAAACTTTCTTCTTGTATTTTTTTCCCCATCTCGAGATTTCGTTTATGATCAAAGGCCCATTAGAATGTAGTTCCCCTTCAAAAAAGCCGACTGAGACTCCGAAACTACCGACCCGATAACCCTTTTGAGACGGTTAGCAAGCACTTTAGAAACAACTTTACTAATAATCCCGATCAGATTAATAGGGCGATAGTTGTTCAAAACCACCGGGTCTTTTATTTTTGGAATTAAAGTGATAAAAAAAGAACCAATGCCCACACTAAACTCCCCCTGATCGAAAAAGCTATCGAGGATATCTTTGAAATCTTTCTCAAATAAGTGCCAAAAAGATTTGATAAACTTCATTTTCATACCGTCGGGCCAGGGCCTTGTCGCTACCGCATTCAATCACAACTTTTTTTATCTCGTCTGAAGTAAACCGATCCTCCACTATGCTTTTTTCATCCACCGATAATTGATTAATACCCTCGCACACATTTATTTGTTTGGTACCATTTACTTCCAACACCCCACATTTATTGTAAATCATAAATTAGAGAGGTGTGTTCAACCCGATCTTTTATGACGTTTGTCATTCCCTTGGCAAGCCTTCTCTTTCCTTATCTACTAAGTCATTCCCTCTTCCTTTTATGGCTAGAGACTTCATTCATTCTTTTTCTCTATAGAAGAAGAGATTAGTGGGGCATTATCATAATGCCTCTCTTGGGCATGAAGTGACATGTGACATATGAGGCATTACGGAGGTGAAGATAAAAATGGGTGTAGTGATATAATGTCCATAACGCCTCAACAATGATTACCAATCATTATATTTTTAGAAAAATAAAACAAATAATATTATCATAAATGAGTTGAAAATTTCCTATTGGTCAAATCAAGGTTGAGAAGGCGTGTTTGAGGAAACGCCCAACACAATTTTTGGACAAAAACGCTCCGTGGACGGTGTGTGGGGCGTTTTGGGGCATTATGGGACCAAGACACGCCAAATAACTCGCCACTACTGGTGATCTAATAGGATTTGTGTTAACAGTTCTAGTGATCTTCAACCAATAGTTTTCTAGTCTATTCTTAACATATATGGTGCCCCTAGTCAAAGGTTGGTGTTTTCGAGCTTCACCTTAAGACTAGCATGTGTCTACCTTCGAAGTGCTTCTAACAAATTTGCAACGCATTTTGGGTTCCTTTTTAGGAGATGACCTTAGTTGGTGTTCATATGATTGGTTTATTTTATTTTTTTTAACTAGGTTATAACCCCGTTATTACACGTGTTGAATAAATAAATTTTATATACTAAACAATAAAAAATATATTAAAAAATTATATAGGAACCATATTGTACGGGTTGTACAAATGTAATTTCATATATTAAAAAAATATATAGGAACCCTTTGTACGGGTTGCATAAATGTAATTTTATATACTCAATAATAAAAAAATTATATCTTTAATACCATGTGTATACACGGGGTGAATAAATATAGTATTGTTTACCAAATAATAAAAAAATTATATTTTTAAAAACACCCATGTATTACACGGCTTGAATAAAATTGATTTTATGTACCAAATAATAAGCAAATTTATTTAAAAAAAATTAATGGATATACTCGGTACACGATAGATATGGTGATTGCGAAAATTATTATTGAAAAGAAGATATAGTGGTCAAACATGTTATTCAAGAAGCAAATAAGCAATCATTTGAGCGATGAAATATAAATTATATTAAAAAAAACCGTAATAAATCTAATTAAAAAAAACTAAGACTTTGTTATTATTGTAAAATCAATGAATTTATATTTATAATTTTGTTTGGTATTATTTTATTATAAAGTGCATATTATACATATATTGTATTATGTCTTAAGTTATTGATGCATCCAAAATGTTTTTTGATTTTATGTCTAGCATTATATATAATATGGTAAAAGTTTAAAGTTTATTAAAGTTATAAATGAGAAGTATACATTAAATTTAAAATAAATAATAATTATCTATAGTTAAGTATAAAAGATTAAACAAAATAATATTTAGTAGGAGAGTTATCTATAATTAATTAAAAGAGATTAAACTAAATAATAATTATCCATATGATATTAAACTAATAATATATAATAGGATGATTATCTATAATTAATTATAAGAAATTAACTAAAATAACAATTATCCATAAAAGATGGCCTAATATGATGACAAGTGTCCCATAAGTGGTTTCTTTTATTATATAGTATAGATATAGATTTTGGTCTCTTTTTAAACTAACCTAGTTGATGTCCCGTCCGTGTTGCGGGGCGGTAGGCTGAATATTTCTTAACTAATTAAAAACATTATCATAGTTTTGCTAAAAAAAAACTAAAACGATGGTAAGACCGTAATTTTGAGCTAGGGAAAAACTGTAATTTGTCAGGACTAATAAACGAGTGTTATGCGGCTCTTTGACACGAAAAAAAATTAAATCGAGTCAACCAATTAAAACAAAACAATTCTATAGTCTTGCTAAAAAACTAAAACGATGGCAATACCGTAAATTTGAACTGAGAGCAAAATTGTATATTTGACTGGAGGTAAAATCGTAACTTACCAAAATCTAAAACGATGACAACATTGTAATTTTTAACCAGGGACAAAATCAAAATTTTGAATATGGGCAATTTCGTATTTTTTAACTGGGGTAAAATCGAACATACCTGGGCTAATAGGTTAGTGCCATGCAGCAACTTGACATTATTCCCCCACACACCTTTATAAAAAGTAAAACGATGGCAATACTCTAATTTTTAACTGGAGGGCAAAATTATAATTTTGGGATAGGGTCAAATCGTTATTTGGCAAAAGCTAAAGCGATGACAAGACTGTAATTTTTAACCAGGGGCAAAATCATAACTTTGAACATAGGGGCAAATTTGTAATTTTAAACTTGAGTAAAATTGTAAATACGTAGACCAATGACTCAATGAGAGAGTGCTAGACAACACTCTAATACTATTCCCTCAGATTTTTGATGCGATTGGTGGCCGCACATTTCGGCTAATAAATGTTTAAGTTTTTGTGTAATGCCATATCAAGGATTAGCTACACATAAGCTGGATGGACTCTCACCACAAACGCCGGAACAAAGGAAGAGGTAACACCGGAGAAGCTTACAACCGTAAGATCACTAAATACTACATCACGAACCTCCCTTCAGGATGCACCCCTTGGGATGTTTCTGAATTTCTAGGGGTGTTCGGTTCAGTTATGGGAGTTTATATAGCCAGGAAGATGAACAAAGTGGGCTTGCGGTTCGGTTTCATCAGTTTCCGGGATGTCAAAGATGCGAAGGACTTGGAAAGGACGTTAAACAGGACGAAGATGGGAGATTCAAAACTCAGGGTTAACATTGCTAAGTTTGCGGTTGAGAATGTTGGGTTGTTGGAGAAGATATGCTGGATAAGGAACAAGAGTTCCGGGTAAAAAGTCAAGTTTTTGCCAACCTTGTGGGTGGAAAGTCTTACAAGGAGGTGGTGGCCAAGGCTCTAGGTACATCTTCTACTGACGTCAACCCGGAGTCAGTACATGTTGTAAAAGTTCAGGAAAACATGTCATACCCCGACCCGCAGCGGAAATAAGAGTCGGGGCATAATTGGGTTTTCACCAAAGCACATGACATTTACTATTATGTTTCATAATTAAATGAAGTCAAAGTTACATTTCTCAAACATCCAAACATGTTCATTCATTACAAGGGAAAATAACCAAACATAATAATCCAAATACTAAATCGTTTTATTTCTTCTAATCCAGGTCCTATGTGTTCCTAGCTGCTGCTGGTTCACCTGTATCATGTGTAAAATAGGAGGGTTTTGGGTCAACATAAGTTGGCGAGTGAACCTTATAGATAAACATTTGATAATGATTTTATGGTTAGTTTATCAATAAAATATTGTGCGTAATCATAAAAAGAGCACATGTATGTAATCAAACATTGACAAATATCAGTTACAATTATAACATACATTAACATTTGATAGCATACGTGAACATACCAATATTATATGATAACTAACATAAATGAACTGTGCGATCAAGGCTCAATCAAACGGAGCCGATCGTATTGCATGAACTGGAAATGTAAATTGAACTGTGCGCTCAAGGCTCAATCAACCGGAGCCGAACGTATTGCATGTATTGAAATGTAAAATGAAATGACCGATCAAGGCTCAATCAAACGGAGCCGATCGTGCGGGCACGCCAAGATCAACCGCATAATAAAATGGGGATCAAGCTCAACCTCGATGGATGGGGAGCTGCGGCCTCGGCAATTGCATGTACTGAAATAATAATTTGCATCCAATAATAACTACTTAACAGCAATAGACTAATACACATGTCATGATATGATGTATGCACAATAATTTAGTTATAACATGTAAGTAAAACAAAGACACATGATACACCCCAAAATCGTGATTAAAACGGGGAATTTGAAAAGTTCACTCACATTGGGTGCGTTGAATTGAAGATGGTGAGATGCGCACGATTTAGACGAGCGAGTCGACGAGGAATACTAACCTAAATAATGATGGAAAAATATAATAAATGGATAGATTTTATTAAGGATTTTAATGGGATTTTTAGATATATTTTTGTGAGTTTATGGCTATTTTCTATCTTTAAAAATGTTATTTTTAAGTATTTTTAATTGATTTTTAAATTAAAATAAACAAATAAATATTTAAAAAAAAAATTATTTTTTTTACTGTTTGACCGTTGACCGGTTCGGTCAGCGGTAAATGTTTGCGCCAAGCGGGATTCGAACCGGTGACCTTCAGTTCACGTGCACGTAGCTCTACCAACTGAGCTACGTGACTAACCCGTTAGAAACTCAGTTTTAATTATATTTATATACTTATTCGACTTAACCGAAAATACCTTTATTTACAAAAACGTTTTAATTCAATTGACCGGTGCTTGGGACAGGGTTCGAACGCGCGTTATGAAGTTTATCTTGCACACAGTCCACCGCTGGACTGTGTGTCTAACCCGGTTATATTCTTGATTTATATTATACTTAACAACTACTCGCTCTAACCCGGTTAGTTCATGAATAAAAAGAAATGTTATTACGTAAAGCGTGTGCGTGGTAAGGTTCGAACTCGGGACGTGTATATGAACTGTGCACACAGTCCACCGCTGGACTGTGTGTCTAACCCGTTTATAAACCGGATTTTAATTACTCTTATATTCTGAAATAGATTCATCTTCTTCGTCGGATTACACTGTCAGCGTAATTCGACTGGTTAAAGTTGATTTTGCGACTTACAAAGATCTTAGACACTAACAGTAATTCAAGAGTAAGGAACGGAGAGAGTTTAAAGCACAGAATTTACCGATTGTAGATAATCACAGAAATCCGGCAAAAGTTTTGTCGGTACAAGAAATGAACTCCGCCTGTTGAAACAATTAACAGTGTGGATCGATTATTTATAGAATTAAATCACCTAAACAAAGTTTAAATGAAGTGCAGGATATCTTGCCAGTTCACGGGAGGATTCCGGCAATTTCAGAAACTTTCCGGCGAAGGTGAGATTTCCGATAATTGTTGGCTAAGATTGATTCTGATGATGGAGTTGTGTTAGAGATTGACTAATCACATGTTTTAAACAAAAAGAGTCGAAGGAATTACCGTGAGAATGCGAGTCCCGGTTTTCCGGTGAGTTGCAGAAAAATTCCGGCGATCGGATTCCGAGGATCTTACGGTTCAGAAACTTGACGAAAATGAAATTGAGTGTTGTTGTGATAGTTATGAATCGCGCAAATGATCAGAACTTGAATTAAATCAGAGTTTGATAAGTTTTCGGTTTCAAATACCGGAAATGATGAAGTCTTTATGTTCATTCAATTCGGACTTAATTAGAAACCGAAATACATCGGTTATAAGCTGGCCAAAAGAAGTCGAAATGATTTGGCGATCGTTTACCGATTTCCGTTATTCAGATGGCTTTAACGGTTGATTCGTGTTTGCGTATAAGATCCAGTTGTTTTCCTAAGGTTAACAGAAAACACTTGGTGGCGGTGTGGTTTGGGGACAGGATGATAAGTCTTTGGCGACAGCTGACCCGGGTTCGAGTCCCGGCAGCTGCAATTGTTTTTTATTTATTTTATTTTAACTTTTTATCAAATATACTTTTTATAATTTAGTTTATTTATTAATTATGTAACGTTTAAACTCAAAATAATCATAAATAATTAATGTAATTTCATAACTTGGTACAAGATTACAAAACGGAGCGGGTTTTGGAGACCCGATTTTTTTACAAATGTTACAGTATTCCCTACTTTTAGGAATTTCGTCCCGAAATTTAAACAGTTGAAGTAGTAGGGAAAAGATGAGGGTATTTTTCACGCATTGTGTCTTCACGTTCCCAAGTAAACTCAGGTCCCCGTTTCGACTCCCAGCGTACCCTAACAATAGGAATGCGACTTCGTCGTAGACGCTTTTCTCCATAGTCCATAATCTCCACTGGTCTTTCAATAAAATGCATGGATTCATCAATCTGAATATCCTCCAGTGGAATATGAAGATTCTCATCAGCGAGGCACTTCTTCAAGTTCGACACGTGGAATGTGGGATGAATCCTGTCGAGTTCTTCCGGTAGGTCAAGCCTGTATGCTACAGGACCTACTCTTTCGAGTATTTTGAAAGGTCCTACGTAACGTGGTGCTAGCTTTCCCTTTTGACCAAAACGAACTACTCCCTTCCACGTGTGATACTTTTAAAAGCACATGATCACCAACGCTAAACTCCAAGGGCTTCCGTCGTTTATCTGCGTAACTCTTTTGACGACTTTGAGCCGCTAGAAGATTGTTTCGGATTTGATGAATCTTATCTGTGGTTTCTTGGATCAATTCTGGACCAGTAATTTGTGCTTCCCCAATTTCGTGCCAACAAACAGGAGATCGACACTTTCGACCATATAAAGCTTCAAAAGGTGCCATGCCGATGCTAGAATGATAGCTGTTGTTGTACGAAAATTCGACTAACGGTAGGTGGGCGTCCCAATTTCCCTTGAAGTCTATGACACATGCTCTAAGCATGTCCTCAAGGGTTTGAATGGTGCGCTCAGACTGTCCATCAGTTTGAGGATGATAGGCGGTACTGAGATCTAGTCGAGTGCCCATAGCGGATTGTACTGCTTGCCATGTTCGTGAGGTGAAACGACCATCACGATCAGAAATAATACTTAATGGTACTCCATGTCGGCTGACGATTTCGTTGATATAAATACGAGCAAGCTTTTCGTTCTTGAAATCTTCTCGAATAGGGATAAAGTGAGCTGATTTTGTAAGTCGGTCTATAATCACCCATATAGTGTCATACCCACTAGAAGTGCGAGGTAACCCGGTAATGAAATCCATGGTTATATTTTCCCACTTCCATATAGGTATTTCCGGTTGAACTAGAAGTCCGGAGGGTCTTTGGTGTTCAGCCTTCACCTTAGAACATGTGAGACACTTGGAAACAAAAACGGCAATATCTTTCTTCATTCCAGGCCACCAATAGGTGTACCGTAGGTCCTGATACATCTTATCAGCCCCTGGGTGTATAGAATATCGCGATTTATGAGCTTCATGCATGAGTGTTTCACGAAGATTGGTGTGGTTAGGATCCCAGATACGATCTAGGTAATACAAAATACCATCAGATTTAGTTTCAAGTTTTAGCTCGGCTCCACAGGACATCTCTTTTTGTACATCTTCCTCTGTTATTGAAACGTGTTGAGCTTCTCGAATTTGATCCTTAATATTGGTTATAATTTGCGAACATAGAAGATGAATGGAGTTCGCATAACCCTTTCGACTAAGTGCATCAGCCACCACATTTGCTTTACCAGGGTGGTATTTGATTTCACAGTCGTAATCATTTAGGAGTTCGACCCATCTTCGTTGCCTCATATTTAACTCTTTCTGATTGAAGATATGTTGAAGACTCTTGTGGTCAGTGTATATTTCACACTTCGTACCATAAAGATAATGTCTCCATATCTTAAGAGCGAATACAACGGCTCCAAGTTCAAGGTCATGAGTGGTGTAGTTCTTTTCGTGTGTCTTGAGTTGCCTTGAGCCATAAGCTATGACTTTTCCTCTTTGCATGAGAACGCAACCTAATCCTTGCCCTGACGCGTCGCAATAGACTACAAAATCATCACAACCTTCAGGAAGAGTGAGGATTGGTGCATCACAAAGTTTTTGCTTGAGAGTTTGAAAAGCTTCTTCTTGCTTGGGTCCCCATACAAATGGTTTCCCTTTATGGGTTAAAGCCGTGAGTGGCACCGCAATGCGTGAGAAGTTTGAAATGAACCGACGATAATAGCCAGCTAGTCCAAGAAAAGACCTTACTTCAGTTGGTGTACGTGGAGCTTGCCATTCTTGAACTGCTTTGATCTTTGATGGGTCCACATGTATTCCTTTGTCATTGACTACATGCCCGAGAAATTGCACCTCTTTTAACCAGAATTCACATTTAGAGAACTTGGCATAAAGCTTTTCCTTTTCTAGAAGTGCAAGAACAAGTCGCAGATGACGCTCATGATCAGCTTTAGATTTTGAATAGATGAGAATATCGTCGATGAATACAATAACAAATCGATCAAGGTAAGGTTTGCAGACTCTATTCATTAGGTCCATGAAAACAGCTGGTGCGTTGGTTAATCCAAACGGCATAACCATGAATTCATAGTGACCATATCGAGTTCGAAAAGCAGTTTTAGGACGTCTTCTTCATGCACTCTAAGCTGATGATAGCCAGATCGAAGGTCGATCTTCGAAAAGCAACTGGCACCTTGTAGTTGGTCAAGAAGATCATCTATGCGAGGTAAAGGATATCGATTTTTGATAGTTAACTTGTTGAGCTCTCTGTAGTCGATGCACATGCGAAAAGATCCATCTTTCTTCTTTACAAAAAGTACAGGTGCACCCCAAGGCGATGAACTGGGGCGTATAAATCCCTTGTCAGTCAACTCTTGCAATTGACTGGCTAGCTCTTGCATTTCAGAGGGGGCTAACCTATATGGAGATTTTGCCACTGGTGTAGCACCAGGTATAAGATCGATACGGAATTCGACATCTCTGATTGGAGGAAGTCCTGAAATGTCGTCAGGAAAGACTTGTGGAAAATCTTTTACAGCAGGAATATCTTCAAGTTTCTTCTCTGTGGTCCCCTTTTTGATGATATGGGCTAAAAACGCGACATAATTCTTGCGAAGGTACTTTTGAGCTTGAAGACAAGACATTAAGTTGAGCCCTTTCGACGAGGTTTCTCCAATGATTCGAAGAGTTTGACCGTTTGAAAGAGGAATACGAATAAATTTCTCACGACATACAACTTCCGCATGATGTTGACTGAGCCAATCCATACCGATTATGATGTCGAAACTTCCCAGCTTCATAGGAATAAGATCGACTGAGAAATCGTGGTCGTTTAGGGTGAGCGTACAGTTGCGTAAAATAGAGTCTAATGAAACTGGTTTTCCGTCCGCAACTTCCACCGTTATGGATTCCGCGAGCTTATCCCGATTTTTACTTAAGATAGGTTCAAATTCTAATGACACGAAACTTCTATCCGCACCAGTATCAAATAACATAGAGGCATATCTACCATTTATAAGAAACGTACCGTTGACCACATTGCCATAAGCTCTGGCCTGGTTTGCGTTAATATTGAAAGCCCTTCCTCTAGCAGGTGGAGGAGCTTGGTTCGCTTGATTCACAGGATTGGCTTGGGCCTGAGCATGAATAATATTAACCAGCCTTGGACATGTGTTCCTGAAATGACTTGGGTCGCCGCAGTTGAAACAAGCCCGCATAGGTTGGCCCATAGGGTAATTGGGTTGATAGTATGTTTGGGCTAAATGTTGAGTGGGTGGATATGGTTGTTGTTGTTGGGCTTGACCCACTAACTGTTAGTGGGTTTGGATTATAGGTTGGTGGCGGTTTGTTCGTTGAAGCGTGCGGCAGTTTTGAACAGTGTGTCCAGCGCGACCGCAGCCGGTACAGTATTGGCAAGGATAGTCAGGGGAGTGGTGATACTGACAACGGTTACATTTTGGTAGTGGCCCTGTGTATGGTTTTCTGTATGGCGCGGGTGGAGGAGTGGCTTGAGTGATGGGTGCAGCAGGAACAGGGGTGTTGGTTTGGGTGACTGCAAAGTTCCTGGTGTTACGCTTCCTCTTGTTAGCAAATTTAGAGGAAGGAGTGTGGTGGTTTGAGGTTTGTCCCTCAGCAGGGGTTTTCTTCTTTTCCTCCTTGAACTTCCCATTGCGAATTCGGTTTTCGGTCAATTCTGTTGCCAACTCCATGGCAGCTTCTAGTGTTACCGGTGAAACGCTGAGGACCGAATCTTGGATTTTCGAGGGAAGTCCTCGAATGTAATGTTCGATCAGACGGTAGGTTGGAGTGAATAAGTTTGGAACCATTTGGTTCAACTCCAAGAACCTTTTGTTGTAAGTAGAGTGATCACCATCTTTTTGCTTCAAGGCATGAAATTCATCCTCCAATTTCTTAATTTCACTTCTAGGACAGAATCGCCTAGTCATGATTTCCCTTAACTCCTCCCAAGTTAAGGCCATCGCATCTTCCGTTCCCCTCTTTCCTTTTTCAGTATTCCACCAAGTGAGAGCTACCCCAAGTAGTCTCCCGGTGGCATAACGAACTTTGCGATCCTCAGGACAATCGCAGTTTAAGAACACGTTTTCCATCTCTTCGAACCAATGTAGGAGAGCAGTGACTCCCTCAGTCCCTTCGAATTTTGGAGGATTGCAGGACTTAAAATGTTTGTAGGAGCATTTGATGGTAGAAGGGTTGTTGATGATCTGGTCGTGTTGTTGAGGAGGGTTAGTAGGATTTGCAGCAAGGGCTTGTTGTACTTGTACTACGATGTCCGGCAATATCGTGGCCATTTGATTCGCGATATGAGTGGCCAAACGTTCCCAAGACTTTTCCGATTTCCTACCTCTTCGATGCGGTCTAGACGACATCTACAGGATCATAAAATGAGAAGATTGTGAGTTTATGATGTCTTTTTAGGTGTCATGTGTCTTTAAGAAAATGAAAATAACATAAATATCAAAAATGCAACTACATCCAAAGGATGTCTTGGGTTCGCTCATGTTGGGCCTCAAATGTCCCCCATACCTTCACCTATATAGTCATGTGGCCCCCATGGCTATAGGCTTGGTAGGATTCACATTAGTATTGGCAATTTAACACTCGCATCCCCCGAATGCTAACCACAAAATATGTTCATGAGATGTTTGGTCGGAACGTGTCCAGGTGTAGACACAATGACAACTCAAAGTGGGATTAGCTCTCACGACGTTTGGTATAGCATGCTTTGGCCTAATAGGTATTTCGTACTCTCATCGTTAGTCCCCAGGTAGGCAAACTGGTCCTTTATTTTGGATTTATACGAATGCCAGCCTAGACAGGACGTTCCGACTACCGGTACTAGTACCCTTCCAGTTACTACATGCCCGTCATGAGAACTCACTTTGATGAGATTTGAAAACACGAAAATCATTGTAAAATCAATCATGATGTGGTGTGTGCTTGCATGGATGTGATATGTTATGATCATACGATTTCATGATAGGCATTATTTGATAATACATTATGAACATGCTTGAACAATATCAAATGTAACATTTAACATAAACATATAAACATCATGAAATTTAGCATATAACACACAAAATTCTTATAAGTTTCTAATCGACTATAGTATAGGCTCTAAGGGTCTAATAACCTATCCTATATCCCTATAACCTGGCTCTGATACCAATCTGTCATACCCCGACCCGCAGCGGAAATAAGAGTCGGGGCATAATTGGGTTATCACCAAAGCACATGACATTTACTATTATGTTTCATAATTAAATGAAGTCAAAGTTACATTTCTCAAACATCCAAACATGTTCATTCGTTACAAGGGAAAATAACCAAACATAATAATCCAAATACTAAATCGTTTTATTTCTTCTAATCCAGGTCCTATGTGTTCCTAGCTGCTGCTGGTTCACCTGTATCATGTGTAAAATAGGAGGTTTTTGGGTCAACATAAGTTGGCGAGTGAACCTTATAGATAAACATTTGATAATGATTTTATGGTTAGTTTATCAATAAAATATTGTGCGTAATCATAAAAAGAGCACATGTATGTAATCAAACATTGACAAATATCAGTTACAATTATAACATACATTAACATTTGATAGCATACGTGAACATACCAATATTATATGATAACTAACATAAATGAACTGTGCGATCAAGGCTCAATCAAACGGAGCCGATCGTATTGCATGAACTGGAAATGTAAATTGAACTGTGCGCTCAAGGCTCAATCAAACGGAGCCGAACGTATTGCATGTATTGAAATGTAAAATGAAATGACCGATCAAGGCTCAATCAAACGGAGCCGATCGTGCGGGCACGCCAAGATCAACCGCATAATAAAATGGGGATCAAGCTCAACCTCGATGGATGGGGAGCTGCGGCCTCGGCAATTGCATGTACTGAAATAATAATTTGCATCCAATAATAACTACTTAACAGCAATAGACTAATACACATGTCATGATATGATGTATGCACAATAATTTAGTTATAACATGTAAGTAAAACAAAGACACATGATACACCCCAAAATCGTGATTAAAACGGGGAATTTGAAAAGTTCACTCACATTGGGTGCGTTGAATTGAAGATGGTGAGATGCGCACGATTTAGACGAGCGAGTCGACGAGGAATACTAACCTAAATAATGATGGAAAAATATAATAAATGGATAGATTTTATTAAGGATTTTAATGGGATTTTTAGATATATTTTTGTGAGTTTATGGCTATTTTCTATCTTTAAAAATGTTATTTTTAAGTATTTTTAATTGATTTTTAAATTAAAATAAACAAATAAATATTTAAAAAAAAAATTTATTTTTTTTACTGTTTGACCGTTGACCGGTTCGGTCAGCGGTAAATGTTTGCGCCAAGCGGGATTCGAACCGGTGACCTTCAGTTCACGTGCACGTAGCTCTACCAACTGAGCTACGTGACTAACCCGTTAGAAACTCAGTTTTAATTATATTTATATACTTATTCGACTTAACCGAAAATACCTTTATTTACAAAAACGTTTTAATTCAATTGACCGGTGCTTGGGACAGGGTTCGAACGCGCGTTATGAAGTTTATCTTGCACACAGTCCACCGCTGGACTGTGTGTCTAACCCGGTTATATTCTTGATTTATATTATACTTAACAACTACTCGCTCTAACCCGGTTAGTTCATGAATAAAAAGAAATGTTATTACGTAAAGCGTGTGCGTGGTAAGGTTCGAACTCGGGACGTGTATATGAACTGTGCACACAGTCCACCGCTGGACTGTGTGTCTAACCCGTTTATAAACCGGATTTTAATTACTCTTATATTCTGAAATAGATTCATCTTCTTCGTCAGATTACACTGTCAGCGTAATTCGACTGGTTAAAGTTGATTTTGCGACTTACAAAGATCTTAGACACTAACAGTAATTCAAGAGTAAGGAACGGAGAGAGTTTAAAGCACAGAATTTACCGATTGTAGATAATCACAGAAATCCGGCAAAAGTTTTGTCGTACAAGAAATGAACTCCGCCTGTTGAAACAATTAACAGTGTGGATCGATTATTTATAGAATTAAATCACCTAAACAAAGTTTAAATGAAGTGCAGGATATCTTGCCAGTTCACGGGGGGATTCCGGCAATTTCAGAAACTTTCCGGCGAAGGTGAGATTTCCGATAATTGTTGGCTAAGATTGATTCTGATGATGGAGTTGTGTTAGAGATTGACTAATCACATGTTTTAAACAAAAAGAGTCGAAGGAATTACCGTGAGAATGCGAGTCCCGGTTTTCCGGTGAGTTGCAGAAAAATTCCGGCGATCGGATTCAGAGGATCTTACGGTTCAGAAACTTGACGAAAATGAAATTGAGTGTTGTTGTGATAGTTATGAATCGCGCAAATGATCAGAACTTGAATTAAATCAGAGTTTGATAAGTTTTCGGTTTCAAATACCGGAAATGATGAAGTCTTTATGTTCATTCAATTCGGACTTAATTAGAAACCGAAATACATCGGTTATAAGCTGGCCAAAAGAAGTCGAAATGATTTGGCGATCGGTTTACCGATTTCCGTTATTCAGATGGCTTTAACGGTTGATTCGTGTTTGCGTATAAGATCCAGTTGTTTTCCTAAGGTTAACAGAAAACACTTGGTGGCGGTGTGGTTTGGGGACAGGATGATAAGTCTTTGGCGACAGCTGACCCGGGTTCGAGTCCCGGCAGCTGCAATTGTTTTTTATTTATTTTATTTTAACTTTTTATCAAATATACTTTTTATAATTTAGTTTATTTATTAATTATGTAACGTTTAAACTCAAAATAATCATAAATAATTAATGTAATTTCATAACTTGGTACAAGATTACAAAACGGAGCGGGTTTTGGAGACCCGATTTTTTTACAAATGTTACAGTATTCCCTACTTTTAGGAATTTCGTCCCGAAATTTAAACAGTTGAAGTAGTAGGGAAAAGATGAGGGTATTTTTCACGCATTGTGTCTTCACGTTCCCAAGTAAACTCAGGTCCCCGTTTCGACTCCCAGCGTACCCTAACAATAGGAATGCGACTTCGTCGTAGACGCTTTTCTCCATAGTCCATAATCTCCACTGGTCTTTCAATAAAATGCATGGATTCATCAATCTGAATATCCTCCAGTGGAATATGAAGATTCTCATCAGCGAGGCACTTCTTCAAGTTCGACACGTGGAATGTGGGATGAATCCTGTCGAGTTCTTCCGGTAGGTCAAGCCTGTATGCTACAGGACCTACTCTTTCGAGTATTTTGAAAGGTCCTACGTAACGTGGTGCTAGCTTTCCCTTTTGACCAAAACGAACTACTCCCTTCCACGGTGATACTTTTAAAAGCACATGATCACCAACGCTAAACTCCAAGGGCTTCCGTCGTTTATCTGCGTAACTCTTTTGACGACTTTGAGCCGCTAGAAGATTGTTTCGGATTTGATGAATCTTATCTGTGGTTTCTTGGATCAATTCTGGACCAGTAATTTGTGCTTCCCCAATTTCGTGCCAACAAACAGGAGATCGACACTTTCGACCATATAAAGCTTCAAAAGGTGCCATGCCGATGCTAGAATGATAGCTGTTGTTGTACGAAAATTCGACTAACGGTAGGTGGGCGTCCCAATTTCCCTTGAAGTCTATGACACATGCTCTAAGCATGTCCTCAAGGGTTTGAATGGTGCGCTCAGACTGTCCATCAGTTTGAGGATGATAGGCGGTACTGAGATCTAGTCGAGTGCCCATAGCGGATTGTACTGCTTGCCATGTTCGTGAGGTGAAACGACCATCACGATCAGAAATAATACTTAATGGTACTCCATGTCGGCTGACGATTTCGTTGATATAAATACGAGCAAGCTTTTCGTTCTTGAAATCTTCTCGAATAGGGATAAAGTGAGCTGATTTTGTAAGTCGGTCTATAATCACCCATATAGTGTCATACCCACTAGAAGTGCGAGGTAACCCGGTAATGAAATCCATGGTTATATTTTCCCACTTCCATATAGGTATTTCCGGTTGAACTAGAAGTCCGGAGGGTCTTTGGTGTTCAGCCTTCACCTTAGAACATGTGAGACACTTGGAAACAAAAACGGCAATATCTTTCTTCATTCCAGGCCACCAATAGGTGTACCGTAGGTCCTGATACATCTTATCAGCCCCTGGGTGTATAGAATATCGCGATTTATGAGCTTCATGCATGAGTGTTTCACGAAGATTGGTGTGGTTAGGATCCCAGATACGATCTAGGTAATACAAAATACCATCAGATTTAGTTTCAAGTTTTAGCTCGGCTCCACAGGACATCTCTTTTTGTACATCTTCCTCTGTTATTGAAACGTGTTGAGCTTCTCGAATTTGATCCTTAATATTGGTTATAATTTGCGAACATAGAAGATGAATGGAGTTCGCATAACCCTTTCGACTAAGTGCATCAGCCACCACATTTGCTTTACCAGGGTGGTATTTGATTTCACAGTCGTAATCATTTAGGAGTTCGACCCATCTTCGTTGCCTCATATTTAACTCTTTCTGATTGAAGATATGTTGAAGACTCTTGTGGTCAGTGTATATTTCACACTTCGTACCATAAAGATAATGTCTCCATATCTTAAGAGCGAATACAACGGCTCCAAGTTCAAGGTCATGAGTGGTGTAGTTCTTTTCGTGTGTCTTGAGTTGCCTTGAGCCATAAGCTATGACTTTTCCTCTTTGCATGAGAACGCAACCTAATCCTTGCCCTGACGCGTCGCAATAGACTACAAAATCATCACAACCTTCAGGAAGAGTGAGGATTGGTGCATCACAAAGTTTTTGCTTGAGAGTTTGAAAAGCTTCTTCTTGCTTGGGTCCCCATACAAATGGTTTCCCTTTATGGGTTAAAGCCGTGAGTGGCACCGCAATGCGTGAGAAGTTTGAAATGAACCGACGATAATAGCCAGCTAGTCCAAGAAAAGACCTTACTTCAGTTGGTGTACGTGGAGCTTGCCATTCTTGAACTGCTTTGATCTTTGATGGGTCCACATGTATTCCTTTGTCATTGACTACATGCCCGAGAAATTGCACCTCTTTTAACCAGAATTCACATTTAGAGAACTTGGCATAAAGCTTTTCCTTTTCTAGAAGTGCAAGAACAAGTCGCAGATGACGCTCATGATCAGCTTTAGATTTTGAATAGATGAGAATATCGTCGATGAATACAATAACAAATCGATCAAGGTAAGGTTTGCAGACTCTATTCATTAGGTCCATGAAAACAGCTGGTGCGTTGGTTAATCCAAACGGCATAACCATGAATTCATAGTGACCATATCGAGTTCGAAAAGCAGTTTTAGGGACGTCTTCTTCATGCACTCTAAGCTGATGATAGCCAGATCGAAGGTCGATCTTCGAAAAGCAACTGGCACCTTGTAGTTGGTCAAGAAGATCATCTATGCGAGGTAAAGGATATCGATTTTTGATAGTTAACTTGTTGAGCTCTCTGTAGTCGATGCACATGCGAAAAGATCCATCTTTCTTCTTTACAAAAAGTACAGGTGCACCCCAAGGCGATGAACTGGGGCGTATAAATCCCTTGTCAGTCAACTCTTGCAATTGACTGGCTAGCTCTTGCATTTCAGAGGGGGCTAACCTATATGGAGATTTTGCCACTGGTGTAGCACCAGGTATAAGATCGATACGGAATTCGACATCTCTGATTGGAGGAAGTCCTGAAATGTCGTCAGGAAAGACTTGTGGAAAATCTTTTACAGCAGGAATATCTTCAAGTTTCTTCTCTGTGGTCCCCTTTTTGATGATATGGGCTAAAAACGCGACATAATTCTTGCGAAGGTACTTTTGAGCTTGAAGACAAGACATTAAGTTGAGCCCTTTCGACGAGGTTTCTCCAATGATTCGAAGAGTTTGACCGTTTGAAAGAGGAATACGAATAAATTTCTCACGACATACAACTTCCGCATGATGTTGACTGAGCCAATCCATACCGATTATGATGTCGAAACTTCCCAGCTTCATAGGAATAAGATCGACTGAGAAATCGTGGTCGTTTAGGGTGAGCGTACAGTTGCGTAAAATAGAGTCTAATGAAACTGGTTTTCCGTCCGCAACTTCCACCGTTATGGATTCCGCGAGCTTATCCCGATTTTTACTTAAGATAGGTTCAAATTCTAATGACACGAAACTTCTATCCGCACCAGTATCAAATAACATAGAGGCATATCTACCATTTATAAGAAACGTACCGTTGACCACATTGCCATAAGCTCTGGCCTGGTTTGCGTTAATATTGAAAGCCCTTCCTCTAGCAGGTGGAGGAGCTTGGTTCGCTTGATTCACAGGATTGGCTTGGGCCTGAGCATGAATAATATTAACCAGCCTTGGACATGTGTTCCTGAAATGACTTGGGTCGCCGCAGTTGAAACAAGCCCGCATAGGTTGGCCCATAGGGTAATTGGGTTGATAGTATGTTTGGGCTAAATGTTGAGTGGGTGGATATGGTTGTTGTTGTTGGGCTTGACCCACTAACTGTTAGTGGGTTTGGATTATAGGTTGGTGGCGGTTTGTTCGTTGAAGCGTGCGGCAGTTTTGAACAGTGTGTCCAGCGCGACCGCAGCCGGTACAGTATTGGCAAGGATAGTCAGGGGAGTGGTGATACTGACAACGGTTACATTTTGGTAGTGGCCCTGTGTATGGTTTTCTGTATGGCGCGGGTGGAGGAGTGGCTTGAGTGATGGGTGCAGCAGGAACAGGGGTGTTGGTTTGGGTGACTGCAAAGTTCCTGGTGTTACGCTTCCTCTTGTTAGCAAATTTAGAGGAAGGAGTGTGGTGGTTTGAGGTTTGTCCCTCAGCAGGGGTTTTCTTCTTTTCCTCCTTGAACTTCCCATTGCGAATTCGGTTTTCGGTCAATTCTGTTGCCAACTCCATGGCAGCTTCTAGTGTTACCGGTGAAACGCTGAGGACCGAATCTTGGATTTTCGAGGGAAGTCCTCGAATGTAATGTTCGATCAGACGGTAGGTTGGAGTGAATAAGTTTGGAACCATTTGGTTCAACTCCAAGAACCTTTTGTTGTAAGTAGAGTGATCACCATCTTTTTGCTTCAAGGCATGAAATTCATCCTCCAATTTCTTAATTTCACTTCTAGGACAGAATCGCCTAGTCATGATTTCCCTTAACTCCTCCCAAGTTAAGGCCATCGCATCTTCCGTTCCCCTCTTTCCTTTTTCAGTATTCCACCAAGTGAGAGCTACCCCAAGTAGTCTCCCGGTGGCATAACGAACTTTGCGATCCTCAGGACAATCGCAGTTTAAGAACACGTTTTCCATCTCTTCGAACCAATGTAGGAGAGCAGTGACTCCCTCAGTCCCTTCGAATTTTGGAGGATCGCAGGACTTAAAATGTTTGTAGGAGCATTTGATGGTAGAAGGGTTGTTGATGATCTGGTCGTGTTGTTGAGGAGGGTTAGTAGGATTTGCAGCAAGGGCTTGTTGTACTTGTACTACGATGTCCGGCAATATCGTGGCCATTTGATTCGCGATATGAGTGGCCAAACGTTCCCGAGACTTTTCCGATTTCCTACCTCTTCGATGCGGTATAGACGACATCTACAGGATCATAAAATGAGAAGATTGTGAGTTTATGATGTCTTTTTAGGTGTCATGTGTCTTTAAGAAAATGAAAATAACATAAATATCAATAATGCAACTACATCCAAAGGATGTCTTGGGTTCGCTCATGTTGGGCCTCAAATGTCCCCCATACCTTCACCTATATAGTCATGTGGGCCCCCATGGCTATTGGCTTGGTAGGATTCACATTAGTATTGGCAATTTAACACTCGCATCCCCCGAATGCTAACCACAAAATATGTTCATGAGATGTTTGGTCGGAACGTGTCCAGGTGTAGACACAATGACAACTCAAAGTGGGATTAGCTCTCACGACGTTTGGTATAGCATGCTTTGGCCTTTTATACGAATGCCAGCCTAGACAGGACGTTCCGACTACCGGTACTAGTACCCTTCCAGTTACTACATGCCCGTCATGAGAACTCACTTTGATGAGATTTGAAAACACGAAAATCATTGTAAAATCAATCATGATGTGGTGTGTGCTTGCATGGATGTGATATGTTATGATCATACGATTTCATGATAGGCATTATTTGATAATACATTATGAACATGCTTGAACAATATCAAATGTAACATTTAACATAAACATATAAACATCATGAAATTTAGCATATAACACACAAAATTCTTATAAGTTTCTAATCGACTATAGTATAGGCTCTAAGGGTCTAATAACCTATCCTATATCCCTATAACCTGGCTCTGATACCAATCTGTCATACCCCGACCCGCAGCGGAAATAAGAGTCGGGGCATAATTGGGTTATCACCAAAGCACATGACATTTACTATTATGTTTCATAATTAAATGAAGTCAAAGTTACATTTCTCAAACATCCAAACATGTTCATTCGTTACAAGGGAAAATAACCAAACATAATAATCCAAATACTAAATCGTTTTATTTCTTCTAATCCAGGTCCTATGTGTTCCTAGCTGCTGCTGGTTCACCTGTATCATGTGTAAAATAGGAGGTTTTTGGGTCAACATAAGTTGGCGAGTGAACCTTATAGATAAACATTTGATAATGATTTTATGGTTAGTTTATCAATAAAATATTGTGCGTAATCATAAAAAGAGCACATGTATGTAATCAAACATTGACAAATATCAGTTACAATTATAACATACATTAACATTTGATAGCATACGTGAACATACCAATATTATATGATAACTAACATAAATGAACTGTGCGATCAAGGCTCAATCAAACGGAGCCGATCGTATTGCATGAACTGGAAATGTAAATTGAACTGTGCGCTCAAGGCTCAATCAAACGGAGCCGAACGTATTGCATGTATTGAAATGTAAAATGAAATGACCGATCAAGGCTCAATCAAACGGAGCCGATCGTGCGGGCACGCCAAGATCAACCGCATAATAAAATGGGGATCAAGCTCAACCTCGATGGATGGGGAGCTGCGGCCTCGGCAATTGCATGTACTGAAATAATAATTTGCATCCAATAATAACTACTTAACAGCAATAGACTAATACACATGTCATGATATGATGTATGCACAATAATTTAGTTATAACATGTAAGTAAAACAAAGACACATGATACACCCCAAAATCGTGATTAAAACGGGGAATTTGAAAAGTTCACTCACATTGGGTGCGTTGAATTGAAGATGGTGAGATGCGCACGATTTAGACGAGCGAGTCGACGAGGAATACTAACCTAAATAATGATGGAAAAATATAATAAATGGATAGATTTTATTAAGGATTTTAATGGGATTTTTAGATATATTTTTGTGAGTTTATGGCTATTTTCTATCTTTAAAAATGTTATTTTTAAGTATTTTTAATTGATTTTTAAATTAAAATAAACAAATAAATATTTAAAAAAAAATATTATTTTTTTTACTGTTTGACCGTTGACCGGTTCGGTCAGCGGTAAATGTTTGCGCCAAGCGGGATTCGAACCGGTGACCTTCAGTTCACGTGCACGTAGCTCTACCAACTGAGCTACGTGACTAACCCGTTAGAAACTCAGTTTTAATTATATTTATATACTTATTCGACTTAACCGAAAATACCTTTATTTACAAAAACGTTTTAATTCCATTGACCGGTGCTTGGGACAGGGTTCGAACGCGCGTTATGAAGTTTATCTTGCACACAGTCCACCGCTGGACTGTGTGTCTAACCCGGTTATATTCTTGATTTATATTATACTTAACAACTACTCGCTCTAACCCGGTTAGTTCATGAATAAAAAGAAATGTTATTACGTAAAGCGTGTGCGTGGTAAGGTTCGAACTCGGGACGTGTATATGAACTGTGCACACAGTCCACCGCTGGACTGTGTGTCTAACCCGTTTATAAACCGGATTTTAATTACTCTTATATTCTGAAATAGATTCATCTTCTTCGTCGGATTACACTGTCAGCGTAATTCGACTGGTTAAAGTTGATTTTGCGACTTACAAAGATCTTAGACACTAACAGTAATTCAAGAGTAAGGAACGGAGAGAGTTTAAAGCACAGAATTTACCGATTGTAGATAATCACAGAAATCCGGCAAAAGTTTTGTCGGTACAAGAAATGAACTCCGCCTGTTGAAACAATTAACAGTGTGGATCGATTATTTATAGAATTAAATCACCTAAACAAAGTTTAAATGAAGTGCAGGATATCTTGCCAGTTCACGGGGGGATTCCGGCAATTTCAGAAACTTTCCGGCGAAGGTGAGATTTCCGATAATTGTTGGCTAAGATTGATTCTGATGATGGAGTTGTGTTAGAGATTGACTAATCACATGTTTTAAACAAAAAGAGTCGAAGGAATTACCGTGAGAATGCGAGTCCCGGTTTTCCGGTGAGTTGCAGAAAAATTCCGGCGATCGGATTCAGAGGATCTTACGGTTCAGAAACTTGACGAAAATGAAATTGAGTGTTGTTGTGATAGTTATGAATCGCGCAAATGATCAGAACTTGAATTAAATCAGAGTTTGATAAGTTTTCGGTTTCAAATACCGGAAATGATGAAGTCTTTATGTTCATTCAATTCGGACTTAATTAGAAACCGAAATACATCGGTTATAAGCTGGCCAAAAGAAGTCGAAATGATTTGGCGATCGGTTTACCGATTTCCGTTATTCAGATGGCTTTAACGGTTGATTCGTGTTTGCGTATAAGATCCAGTTGTTTTCCTAAGGTTAACAGAAAACACTTGGTGGCGGTGTGGTTTGGGGACAGGATGATAAGTCTTTGGCGACAGCTGACCCGGGTTCGAGTCCCGGCAGCTGCAATTGTTTTTTATTTATTTTATTTTAACTTTTTATCAAATATACTTTTATAGTTTAGTTTATTTATTAATTATGTAACGTTTAAACTCAAAATAATCATAAATAATTAATGTAATTTCATAACTTGGTACAAGATTACAAAACGGAGCGGGTTTTGGAGACCCGATTTTTTACAAATGTTACAGTATTCCCTACTTTTAGGAATTTCGTCCCGAAATTTAAACAGTTGAAGTAGTAGGGAAAAGATGAGGGTATTTTTCACGCATTGAGTCTTCACGTTCCCAAGTAAACTCAGGTCCCCGTTTCGACTCCCAGCGTACCCTAACAATAGGAATGCGACTTCGTCGTAGACGCTTTTCTCCATAGTCCATAATCTCCACTGGTCTTTCAATAAAATGCATGGATTCATCAATCTGAATATCCTCCAGTGGAATATGAAGATTCTCATCAGCGAGGCACTTCTTCAAGTTCGACACGTGGAATGTGGGATGAATCCTGTCGAGTTCTTCCGGTAGGTCAAGCCTGTATGCTACAGGACCTACTCTTTCGAGTATTTTGAAAGGTCCTACGTAACGTGGTGCTAGCTTTCCCTTTTGACCAAAACGAACTACTCCCTTCCACGGTGATACTTTTAAAAGCACATGATCACCAACGCTAAACTCCAAGGGCTTCCGTCGTTTATCTGCGTAACTCTTTTGACGACTTTGAGCCGCTAGAAGATTGTTTCGGATTTGATGAATCTTATCTGTGGTTTCTTGGATCAATTCTGGACCAGTAATTTGTGCTTCCCCAATTTCGTGCCAACAAACAGGAGATCGACACTTTCGACCATATAAAGCTTCAAAAGGTGCCATGCCGATGCTAGAATGATAGCTGTTGTTGTACGAAAATTCGACTAACGGTAGGTGGGCGTCCCAATTTCCCTTGAAGTCTATGACACATGCTCTAAGCATGTCCTCAAGGGTTTGAATGGTGCGCTCAGACTGTCCATCAGTTTGAGGATGATAGGCGGTACTGAGATCTAGTCGAGTGCCCATAGCGGATTGTACTGCTTGCCATGTTCGTGAGGTGAAACGACCATCACGATCAGAAATAATACTTAATGGTACTCCATGTCGGCTGACGATTTCGTTGATATAAATACGAGCAAGCTTTTCGTTCTTGAAATCTTCTCGAATAGGGATAAAGTGAGCTGATTTTGTAAGTCGGTCTATAATCACCCATATAGTGTCATACCCACTAGAAGTGCGAGGTAACCCGGTAATGAAATCCATGGTTATATTTTCCCACTTCCATATAGGTATTTCCGGTTGAACTAGAAGTCCGGAGGGTCTTTGGTGTTCAGCCTTCACCTTAGAACATGTGAGACACTTGGAAACAAAAACGGCAATATCTTTCTTCATTCCAGGCCACCAATAGGTGTACCGTAGGTCCTGATACATCTTATCAGCCCCTGGGTGTATAGAATATCGCGATTTATGAGCTTCATGCATGAGTGTTTCACGAAGATTGGTGTGGTTAGGATCCCAGATACGATCTAGGTAATACAAAATACCATCAGATTTAGTTTCAAGTTTTAGCTCGGCTCCACAGGACATCTCTTTTTGTACATCTTCCTCTGTTATTGAAACGTGTTGAGCTTCTCGAATTTGATCCTTAATATTGGTTATAATTTGCGAACATAGAAGATGAATGGAGTTCGCATAACCCTTTCGACTAAGTGCATCAGCCACCACATTTGCTTTACCAGGGTGGTATTTGATTTCACAGTCGTAATCATTTAGGAGTTCGACCCATCTTCGTTGCCTCATATTTAACTCTTTCTGATTGAAGATATGTTGAAGACTCTTGTGGTCAGTGTATATTTCACACTTCGTACCATAAAGATAATGTCTCCATATCTTAAGAGCGAATACAACGGCTCCAAGTTCAAGGTCATGAGTGGTGTAGTTCTTTTCGTGTGTCTTGAGTTGCCTTGAGCCATAAGCTATGACTTTTCCTCTTTGCATGAGAACGCAACCTAATCCTTGCCCTGACGCGTCGCAATAGACTACAAAATCATCACAACCTTCAGGAAGAGTGAGGATTGGTGCATCACAAAGTTTTTGCTTGAGAGTTTGAAAAGCTTCTTCTTGCTTGGGTCCCCATACAAATGGTTTCCCTTTATGGGTTAAAGCCGTGAGTGGCACCGCAATGCGTGAGAAGTTTGAAATGAACCGACGATAATAGCCAGCTAGTCCAAGAAAAGACCTTACTTCAGTTGGTGTACGTGGAGCTTGCCATTCTTGAACTGCTTTGATCTTTGATGGGTCCACATGTATTCCTTTGTCATTGACTACATGCCCGAGAAATTGCACCTCTTTTAACCAGAATTCACATTTAGAGAACTTGGCATAAAGCTTTTCCTTTTCTAGAAGTGCAAGAACAAGTCGCAGATGACGCTCATGATCAGCTTTAGATTTTGAATAGATGAGAATATCGTCGATGAATACAATAACAAATCGATCAAGGTAAGGTTTGCAGACTCTATTCATTAGGTCCATGAAAACAGCTGGTGCGTTGGTTAATCCAAACGGCATAACCATGAATTCATATGTGACCATATCGAGTTCGAAAAGCAGTTTTAGGGACGTCTTCTTCATGCACTCTAAGCTGATGATAGCCAGATCGAAGGTCGATCTTCGAAAAGCAACTGGCACCTTGTAGTTGGTCAAGAAGATCATCTATGCGAGGTAAAGGATATCGATTTTTGATAGTTAACTTGTTGAGCTCTCTGTAGTCGATGCACATGCGAAAAGATCCATCTTTCTTCTTTACAAAAAGTACAGGTGCACCCCAAGGCGATGAACTGGGGCGTATAAATCCCTTGTCAGTCAACTCTTGCAATTGACTGGCTAGCTCTTGCATTTCAGAGGGGGCTAACCTATATGGAGATTTTGCCACTGGTGTAGCACCAGGTATAAGATCGATACGGAATTCGACATCTCTGATTGGAGGAAGTCCTGAAATGTCGTCAGGAAAGACTTGTGGAAAATCTTTTACAGCAGGAATATCTTCAAGTTTCTTCTCTGTGGTCCCCTTTTTGATGATATGGGCTAAAAACGCGACATAATTCTTGCGAAGGTACTTTTGAGCTTGAAGACAAGACATTAAGTTGAGCCCTTTCGACGAGGTTTCTCCAATGATTCGAAGAGTTTGACCGTTTGAAAGAGGAATACGAATAAATTTCTCACGACATACAACTTCCGCATGATGTTGACTGAGCCAATCCATACCGATTATGATGTCGAAACTTCCCAGCTTCATAGGAATAAGATCGACTGAGAAATCGTGGTCGTTTAGGGTGAGCGTACAGTTGCGTAAAATAGAGTCTAATGAAACTGGTTTTCCGTCCGCAACTTCCACCGTTATGGATTCCGCGAGCTTATCCCGATTTTTACTTAAGATAGGTTCAAATTCTAATGACACGAAACTTCTATCCGCACCAGTATCAAATAACATAGAGGCATATCTACCATTTATAAGAAACGTACCGTTGACCACATTGCCATAAGCTCTGGCCTGGTTTGCGTTAATATTGAAAGCCCTTCCTCTAGCAGGTGGAGGAGCTTGGTTCGCTTGATTCACAGGATTGGCTTGGGCCTGAGCATGAATAATATTAACCAGCCTTGGACATGTGTTCCTGAAATGACTTGGGTCGCCGCAGTTGAAACAAGCCCGCATAGGTTGGCCCATAGGGTAATTGGGTTGATAGTATGTTTGGGCTAAATGTTGAGTGGGTGGATATGGTTGTTGTTGTTGGGCTTGACCCACTAACTGTTAGTGGGTTTGGATTATAGGTTGGTGGCGGTTTGTTCGTTGAAGCGTGCGGCAGTTTTGAACAGTGTGTCCAGCGCGACCGCAGCCGGTACAGTATTGGCAAGGATAGTCAGGGGAGTGGTGATACTGACAACGGTTACATTTTGGTAGTGGCCCTGTGTATGGTTTTCTGTATGGCGGGTGGAGGAGTGGCTTGAGTGATGGGTGCAGCAGGAACAGGGGTGTTGGTTTGGGTGACTGCAAAGTTCCTGGTGTTACGCTTCCTCTTGTTAGCAAATTTAGAGGAAGGAGTGTGGTGGTTTGAGGTTTGTCCCTCAGCAGGGGTTTTCTTCTTTTCCTCCTTGAACTTCCCATTGCGAATTCGGTTTTCGGTCAATTCTGTTGCCAACTCCATGGCAGCTTCTAGTGTTACCGGTGAAACGCTGAGGACCGAATCTTGGATTTTCGAGGGAAGTCCTCGAATGTAATGTTCGATCAGACGGTAGGTTGGAGTGAATAAGTTTGGAACCATTTGGTTCAACTCCAAGAACCTTTTGTTGTAAGTAGAGTGATCACCATCTTTTTGCTTCAAGGCATGAAATTCATCCTCCAATTTCTTAATTTCACTTCTAGGACAGAATCGCCTAGTCATGATTTCCCTTAACTCCTCCCAAGTTAAGGCCATCGCATCTTCCGTTCCCCTCTTTCCTTTTTCAGTATTCCACCAAGTGAGAGCTACCCCAAGTAGTCTCCCGGTGGCATAACGAACTTTGCGATCCTCAGGACAATCGCAGTTTAAGAACACGTTTTCCATCTCTTCGAACCAATGTAGGAGAGCAGTGACTCCCTCAGTCCCTTCGAATTTTGGAGGATCGCAGGACTTAAAATGTTTGTAGGAGCATTTGATGGTAGAAGGGTTGTTGATGATCTGGTCGTGTTGTTGAGGAGGGTTAGTAGGATTTGCAGCAAGGGCTTGTTGTACTTGTACTACGATGTCCGGCAATATCGTGGCCATTTGATTCGCGATATGAGTGGCCAAACGTTCCCGAGACTTTTCCGATTTCCTACCTCTTCGATGCGGTATAGACGACATCTACAGGATCATAAAATGAGAAGATTGTGAGTTTATGATGTCTTTTTAGGTGTCATGTGTCTTTAAGAAAATGAAAATAACATAAATATCAATAATGCAACTACATCCAAAGGATGTCTTGGGTTCGCTCATGTTGGGCCTCAAATGTCCCCCATACCTTCACCTATATAGTCATGTGGGCCCCCATGGCTATTGGCTTGGTAGGATTCACATTAGTATTGGCAATTTAACACTCGCATCCCCCGAATGCTAACCACAAAATATGTTCATGAGATGTTTGGTCGGAACGTGTCCAGGTGTAGACACAATGACAACTCAAAGTGGGATTAGCTCTCACGACGTTTGGTATAGCATGCTTTGGCCTTTTATACGAATGCCAGCCTAGACAGGACGTTCCGACTACCGGTACTAGTACCCTTCCAGTTACTACATGCCCGTCATGAGAACTCACTTTGATGAGATTTGAAAACACGAAAATCATTGTAAAATCAATCATGATGTGGTGTGTGCTTGCATGGATGTGATATGTTATGATCATACGATTTCATGATAGGCATTATTTGATAATACATTATGAACATGCTTGAACAATATCAAATGTAACATTTAACATAAACATATAAACATCATGAAATTTAGCATATAACACACAAAATTCTTATAAGTTTCTAATCGACTATAGTATAGGCTCTAAGGGTCTAATAACCTATCCTATATCCCTATAACCTGGCTCTGATACCAATCTGTCATACCCCGACCCGCAGCGGAAATAAGAGTCGGGGCATAATTGGGTTATCACCAAAGCACATGACATTTACTATTATGTTTCATAATTAAATGAAGTCAAAGTTACATTTCTCAAACATCCAAACATGTTCATTCGTTACAAGGGAAAATAACCAAACATAATAATCCAAATACTAAATCGTTTTATTTCTTCTAATCCAGGTCCTATGTGTTCCTAGCTGCTGCTGGTTCACCTGTATCATGTGTAAAATAGGAGGTTTTTGGGTCAACATAAGTTGGCGAGTGAACCTTATAGATAAACATTTGATAATGATTTTATGGTTAGTTTATCAATAAAATATTGTGCGTAATCATAAAAAGAGCACATGTATGTAATCAAACATTGACAAATATCAGTTACAATTATAACATACATTAACATTTGATAGCATACGTGAACATACCAATATTATATGATAACTAACATAAATGAACTGTGCGATCAAGGCTCAATCAAACGGAGCCGATCGTATTGCATGAACTGGAAATGTAAATTGAACTGTGCGCTCAAGGCTCAATCAAACGGAGCCGAACGTATTGCATGTATTGAAATGTAAAATGAAATGACCGATCAAGGCTCAATCAAACGGAGCCGATCGTGCGGGCACGCCAAGATCAACCGCATAATAAAATGGGGATCAAGCTCAACCTCGATGGATGGGGAGCTGCGGCCTCGGCAATTGCATGTACTGAAATAATAATTTGCATCCAATAATAACTACTTAACAGCAATAGACTAATACACATGTCATGATATGATGTATGCACAATAATTTAGTTATAACATGTAAGTAAAACAAAGACACATGATACACCCCAAAATCGTGATTAAAACGGGGAATTTGAAAAGTTCACTCACATTGGGTGCGTTGAATTGAAGATGGTGAGATGCGCACGATTTAGACGAGCGAGTCGACGAGGAATACTAACCTAAATAATGATGGAAAAATATAATAAATGGATAGATTTTATTAAGGATTTTAATGGGATTTTTAGATATATTTTTGTGAGTTTATGGCTATTTTCTATCTTTAAAAATGTTATTTTTAAGTATTTTTAATTGATTTTTAAATTAAAATAAACAAATAAATATTTAAAAAAAAATTTATTTTTTTTACTGTTTGACCGTTGACCGGTTCGGTCAGCGGTAAATGTTTGCGCCAAGCGGGATTCGAACCGGTGACCTTCAGTTCACGTGCACGTAGCTCTACCAACTGAGCTACGTGACTAACCCGTTAGAAACTCAGTTTTAATTATATTTATATACTTATTCGACTTAACCGAAAATACCTTTATTTACAAAAACGTTTTAATTCAATTGACCGGTGCTTGGGACAGGGTTCGAACGCGCGTTATGAAGTTTATCTTGCACACAGTCCACCGCTGGACTGTGTGTCTAACCCGGTTATATTCTTGATTTATATTATACTTAACAACTACTCGCTCTAACCCGGTTAGTTCATGAATAAAAAGAAATGTTATTACGTAAAGCGTGTGCGTGGTAAGGTTCGAACTCGGGACGTGTATATGAACTGTGCACACAGTCCACCGCTGGACTGTGTGTCTAACCCGTTTATAAACCGGATTTTAATTACTCTTATATTCTGAAATAGATTCATCTTCTTCGTCAGATTACACTGTCAGCGTAATTCGACTGGTTAAAGTTGATTTTGCGACTTACAAAGATCTTAGACACTAACAGTAATTCAAGAGTAAGGAACGGAGAGAGTTTAAAGCACAGAATTTACCGATTGTAGATAATCACAGAAATCCGGCAAAAGTTTTGTCGGTACAAGAAATGAACTCCGCCTGTTGAAACAATTAACAGTGTGGATCGATTATTTATAGAATTAAATCACCTAAACAAAGTTTAAATGAAGTGCAGGATATCTTGCCAGTTCACGGGGGGATTCCGGCAATTTCAGAAACTTTCCGGCGAAGGTGAGATTTCCGATAATTGTTGGCTAAGATTGATTCTGATGATGGAGTTGTGTTAGAGATTGACTAATCACATGTTTTAAACAAAAAGAGTCGAAGGAATTACCGTGAGAATGCGAGTCCCGGTTTTCCGGTGAGTTGCAGAAAAATTCCGGCGATCGGATTCAGAGGATCTTACGGTTCAGAAACTTGACGAAAATGAAATTGAGTGTTGTTGTGATAGTTATGAATCGCGCAAATGATCAGAACTTGAATTAAATCAGAGTTTGATAAGTTTTCGGTTTCAAATACCGGAAATGATGAAGTCTTTATGTTCATTCAATTCGGACTTAATTAGAAACCGAAATACATCGGTTATAAGCTGGCCAAAAGAAGTCGAAATGATTTGGCGATCGGTTTACCGATTTCCGTTATTCAGATGGCTTTAACGGTTGATTCGTGTTTGCGTATAAGATCCAGTTGTTTTCCTAAGGTTAACAGAAAACACTTGGTGGCGGTGTGGTTTGGGGACAGGATGATAAGTCTTTGGCGACAGCTGACCCGGGTTCGAGTCCCGGCAGCTGCAATTGTTTTTTATTTATTTTATTTTAACTTTTTATCAAATATACTTTTTATAATTTAGTTTATTTATTAATTATGTAACGTTTAAACTCAAAATAATCATAAATAATTAATGTAATTTCATAACTTGGTACAAGATTACAAAACGGAGCGGGTTTTGGAGACCCGATTTTTTTACAAATGTTACAGTATTCCCTACTTTTAGGAATTTCGTCCCGAAATTTAAACAGTTGAAGTAGTAGGGAAAAGATGAGGGTATTTTTCACGCATTGTGTCTTCACGTTCCCAAGTAAACTCAGGTCCCCGTTTCGACTCCCAGCGTACCCTAACAATAGGAATGCGACTTCGTCGTAGACGCTTTTCTCCATAGTCCATAATCTCCACTGGTCTTTCAATAAAATGCATGGATTCATCAATCTGAATATCCTCCAGTGGAATATGAAGATTCTCATCAGCGAGGCACTTCTTCAAGTTCGACACGTGGAATGTGGGATGAATCCTGTCGAGTTCTTCCGGTAGGTCAAGCCTGTATGCTACAGGACCTACTCTTTCGAGTATTTTGAAAGGTCCTACGTAACGTGGTGCTAGCTTTCCCTTTTGACCAAAACGAACTACTCCCTTCCACGGTGATACTTTTAAAAGCACATGATCACCAACGCTAAACTCCAAGGGCTTCCGTCGTTTATCTGCGTAACTCTTTTGACGACTTTGAGCCGCTAGAAGATTGTTTCGGATTTGATGAATCTTATCTGTGGTTTCTTGGATCAATTCTGGACCAGTAATTTGTGCTTCCCCAATTTCGTGCCAACAAACAGGAGATCGACACTTTCGACCATATAAAGCTTCAAAAGGTGCCATGCCGATGCTAGAATGATAGCTGTTGTTGTACGAAAATTCGACTAACGGTAGGTGGGCGTCCCAATTTCCCTTGAAGTCTATGACACATGCTCTAAGCATGTCCTCAAGGGTTTGAATGGTGCGCTCAGACTGTCCATCAGTTTGAGGATGATAGGCGGTACTGAGATCTAGTCGAGTGCCCATAGCGGATTGTACTGCTTGCCATGTTCGTGAGGTGAAACGACCATCACGATCAGAAATAATACTTAATGGTACTCCATGTCGGCTGACGATTTCGTTGATATAAATACGAGCAAGCTTTTCGTTCTTGAAATCTTCTCGAATAGGGATAAAGTGAGCTGATTTTGTAAGTCGGTCTATAATCACCCATATAGTGTCATACCCACTAGAAGTGCGAGGTAACCCGGTAATGAAATCCATGGTTATATTTTCCCACTTCCATATAGGTATTTCCGGTTGAACTAGAAGTCCGGAGGGTCTTTGGTGTTCAGCCTTCACCTTAGAACATGTGAGACACTTGGAAACAAAAACGGCAATATCTTTCTTCATTCCAGGCCACCAATAGGTGTACCGTAGGTCCTGATACATCTTATCAGCCCCTGGGTGTATAGAATATCGCGATTTATGAGCTTCATGCATGAGTGTTTCACGAAGATTGGTGTGGTTAGGATCCCAGATACGATCTAGGTAATACAAAATACCATCAGATTTAGTTTCAAGTTTTAGCTCGGCTCCACAGGACATCTCTTTTTGTACATCTTCCTCTGTTATTGAAACGTGTTGAGCTTCTCGAATTTGATCCTTAATATTGGTTATAATTTGCGAACATAGAAGATGAATGGAGTTCGCATAACCCTTTCGACTAAGTGCATCAGCCACCACATTTGCTTTACCAGGGTGGTATTTGATTTCACAGTCGTAATCATTTAGGAGTTCGACCCATCTTCGTTGCCTCATATTTAACTCTTTCTGATTGAAGATATGTTGAAGACTCTTGTGGTCAGTGTATATTTCACACTTCGTACCATGAAATTTAGCATATAACACACAAAATTCTTATAAGTTTCTAATCGACTATAGTATAGGCTCTAAGGGTCTAATAACCTATCCTATATCCCTATAACCTGGCTCTGATACCAATCTGTCATACCCCGACCCGCAGCGGAAATAAGAGTCGGGGCATAATTGGGTTATCACCAAAGCACATGACATTTACTATTATGTTTCATAATTAAATGAAGTCAAAGTTACATTTCTCAAACATCCAAACATGTTCATTCGTTACAAGGGAAAATAACCAAACATAATAATCCAAATACTAAATCGTTTTATTTCTTCTAATCCAGGTCCTATGTGTTCCTAGCTGCTGCTGGTTCACCTGTATCATGTGTAAAATAGGAGGTTTTTGGGTCAACATAAGTTGGCGAGTGAACCTTATAGATAAACATTTGATAATGATTTTATGGTTAGTTTATCAATAAAATATTGTGCGTAATCATAAAAAGAGCACATGTATGTAATCAAACATTGACAAATATCAGTTACAATTATAACATACATTAACATTTGATAGCATACGTGAACATACCAATATTATATGATAACTAACATAAATGAACTGTGCGATCAAGGCTCAATCAAACGGAGCCGATCGTATTGCATGAACTGGAAATGTAAATTGAACTGTGCGCTCAAGGCTCAATCAAACGGAGCCGAACGTATTGCATGTATTGAAATGTAAAATGAAATGACCGATCAAGGCTCAATCAAACGGAGCCGATCGTGCGGGCACGCCAAGATCAACCGCATAATAAAATGGGGATCAAGCTCAACCTCGATGGATGGGGAGCTGCGGCCTCGGCAATTGCATGTACTGAAATAATAATTTGCATCCAATAATAACTACTTAACAGCAATAGACTAATACACATGTCATGATATGATGTATGCACAATAATTTAGTTATAACATGTAAGTAAAACAAAGACACATGATACACCCCAAAATCGTGATTAAAACGGGGAATTTGAAAAGTTCACTCACATTGGGTGCGTTGAATTGAAGATGGTGAGATGCGCACGATTTAGACGAGCGAGTCGACGAGGAATACTAACCTAAATAATGATGGAAAAATATAATAAATGGATAGATTTTATTAAGGATTTTAATGGGATTTTTAGATATATTTTTGTGAGTTTATGGCTATTTTCTATCTTTAAAAATGTTATTTTTAAGTATTTTTAATTGATTTTTAAATTAAAATAAACAAATAAATATTTAAAAAAAAAATTTATTTTTTTTACTGTTTGACCGTTGACCGGTTCGGTCAGCGGTAAATGTTTGCGCCAAGCGGGATTCGAACCGGTGACCTTCAGTTCACGTGCACGTAGCTCTACCAACTGAGCTACGTGACTAACCCGTTAGAAACTCAGTTTTAATTATATTTATATACTTATTCGACTTAACCGAAAATACCTTTATTTACAAAAACGTTTTAATTCAATTGACCGGTGCTTGGGACAGGGTTCGAACGTGCGTTATGAAGTTTATCTTGCACACAGTCCACCGCTGGACTGTGTGTCTAACCCGGTTATATTCTTGATTTATATTATACTTAACAACTACTCGCTCTAACCCGGTTAGTTCATGAATAAAAAGAAATGTTATTACGTAAAGCGTGTGCGTGGTAAGGTTCGAACTCGGGACGTGTATATGAACTGTGCACACAGTCCACCGCTGGACTGTGTGTCTAACCCGTTTATAAACCGGATTTTAATTACTCTTATATTCTGAAATAGATTCATCTTCTTCGTCGGATTACACTGTCAGCGTAATTCGACTGGTTAAAGTTGATTTTGCGACTTACAAAGATCTTAGACACTAACAGTAATTCAAGAGTAAGGAACGGAGAGAGTTTAAAGCACAGAATTTACCGATTGTAGATAATCACAGAAATCCGGCGAAAGTTTTGTCGGTACAAGAAATGAACTCCGACTGTTGAAACAATTAACAGTGTGGATCGATTATTTATAGAATTAAATCACCTAAACAAAGTTTAAATGAAGTGCAGGATATCTTACCAGTTCACAGTGGGATTCCGGCAATTTCAGAAACTTTCCGACGAAGGTGAGATTTCCGATAATTGTTGGCTAAGATTGATTCTGATGATGGAGTTGTGTTAGAGATTGACTAATCACATGTTTTAAACAAAAAGAGTCGAAGGAATTACCGTGAGAATGCGAGTCCCGTTTTCCGGTGAGTTGCAGAAAAATTCCGGCGATCGGATTCAGAGGATCTTACGGTTCAGAAACTTGACGAAAATGAAATTGAGTGTTGTTGTGATAGTTATGAATCGCGCAAATGATCAGAACTTGAATTAAATCAGAGTTTGATAAGTTTTCGGTTTCAAATACCGGAAATGATGAAGTCTTTATGTTCATTCAATTCGGACTTAATTATAAACCGAAATACATCGGTTATAAGCTGGCCAAAAGAAGTCGAAATGATTTGGCGATCGGTTTACCGATTTCCGTTATTCAGATGGCTTTAACGGTTGATTCGTGTTTGCGTATAAGATCCAGTTGTTTTCCTAAGGTTAACAGAAAACACTTGGTGGCGGAGTGGTTTGGGGACAGGATGATAAGTCTTTGGCGACAGCTGACCCGGGTTCGAGTCCCGGCAGCTGCAATTGTTTTTTATTTATTTTATTTTAACTTTTTATCAAATATACTTTTTATAGTTTAGTTTATTTATTAATTATGTAACGTTTAAACTCAAAATAATCATAAATAATTAATGTAATTTCATAACTTGGTACAAGATTACAAAACGGAGCGGGTTTTGGAGACCCCATTTTTTTACAAATGTTACAAAACATTAGTGGTTTTCAGGGGCTGCACAATAAATCCCTAGTCGGTAAGTGTGTTGATTTGCACACCTTAAGGAAGCTCAATCATATCCTAGTGGATGTTGGTTATCTCTTCTCCTCTCTTAGTTATCTTGGTGGTCTGTCCATCTTAATAAACTTCGAGAACGAAGAGCTGGGGATGGAACTCATCAACAACCAGAGTGATTGGGGACTCTGGTTCTCCAGCTTAGAGGTGTGGAGGGGGCAAGAAATCCCTTTTGAACGTATTGCTTGGACCAGAATCATTGGTGTTCCTCTTCATTTGGCTGATGTTAGTGTGTTTCATGAGATTATCAGAAAATTCGGGAATGTGGTTCATGCCTCCCAAGTGACTATTGAGGACGAGGATCTATCAAATAATTGTCTGGGTGTGTTGGTTGAAACTGGGAACAAAATTGTGGATTCAGTGAAACTTTCATGGTGAAACAAGAGTTACAACGTCTGGCTAGAGGAGGAGACAAGAGAGTGGACGCCGGACTGTGTGACAGATTCCGACAATGATTCGTCGGAGGATGCGGAAGACGACGAGTCGTTGGAGGGAAACTCCCCGTCGCAGGAGACCGTTAGAGAGGGCACCGATTCCAAAGGAATTAATGACAATGATGCTCCGTTTTCCCATATGAACATGGACGGTCAGCCGCATAACGTTTCTGATGGTGGGCCCCATAATAATTCGCTTTTTGATAATAAAGGTACTGGAAATTTGGCGTTTTGTTTTGAGGCCAATAATCAAGTTAGAAGGCCCATTAAAAAACCTGCCATCCTCAGGCCCATGAAGGGCAACGGCCAGGGTAATAGTGGGAATTCATCTGATGCCCCAAGACCAAAAGAAGGCCTAGAATGGTTATGGATAATAGTTTCGACCTGAACAGGAATTTGTCAAATTGGGTTTTTCATCTGATCTAGAACCAGAGGAGGGCAAGTTTACTGAATCAACAGAAACGAAGGGGCCAGTGATAATAGATTTGCTTTGGATTTGAATAACATGGTGCTTCCTTTCGGTTCAGAGGATCCAACGCCTAATTCCTCTGCAGGTTTAAACGCAATTGGGGGATCTGAAGTAGTGATCAAACCAGTTCAGTTCCAGGCTGATTTAGAGACAGAAGAAACAATTAAGATGGGTAATATTGTGGGTGTGCAATTGGGTGGTCCTCGCAATATGGTTAGAGACTCTATTTTTCATGAAGGCAACAATGGGGGTGCTCAATGAATGCTCTTTCTCTTAATATAAGAGGCATTAAGGGGGTAAATAAGTCGACTTGGGTCAGAGATCTAAAAATAAGGAATGGGATTAATCTTATTGCTCTTCAGGAGACTATGAAAGTTAACATTACGGAGTCGTTGATGTCGCCTTTTTGGGGAATTCTAAGTTCAATATGGAAGTTGTCGAGCCTGTTGGTCTCTCAGGTGGTATTGTATGGTTATGGGATCTGAAGGTTTTTGCTGTCACCGAGTCTGTTAAAGACAGAAATTTCCTCTTGCTTAAAGGCCGGTTAGTTGGTAGCGGGGAAGAAATCAATCTTTTTAACATCTACGCCCCTCAAGGTACCGCTTCAAAGAATAGTCTTTAGGCCCAGATCAGGGAGGTTGTTATTGGTTTGTCCGGTATGATTATGATGAAGGGGGATTTCAACATTGTTCGATCTACGGAAGAGAGAAGGAACTCCAGTTTCAAACCGGTATGTGCTCGTAATTTCAACAATTTTATTTTTAGCTTTTGGAGTGTCACACCCCGACCCGCAGCGGAATAAGAGTCGGGGCATAATTGGGTTATCACCAAAGCTCATGACATTTACTAATATGTTTCATATTTAATATAGTCAAAGTTACAATTCCAAATATCCAAACATGTTCATTCAATACAAAGAAAATAAACCAAACATAACAATCCCAACTCTAAATCGTTTTATTCTTCTAGTCCAAGTCCTATGTGTTCCTAGCTGCTGCTGGTTCACCTGTATCATGTGTAAAAATGGGGGGTTTTGGGGTCAACATAAGTTGGCGAGTGAACCTTATTAGATAAACATTTATTAATGAATTACTTGTTAGTTTATCAATGAAAAATTGTGCATAATCATAGATGAGCAAATGTAAATAATCAAGCAGTGGCAAATAGCAGTCACGACTATAACATACAATAACATATGACAGCATACATTAACATACCAACAACATACGATAAATAACATAAATGAACTGTGCGATCAAGGCTCAATCAAACGGAGCCGATCGTATTGCATGTACTGAAAATGAAAATGTCTGTGCGATCAACAATCAAACGGAGCCGATCGTATGTGGGCACGCCAGGTTCAACCTCATAATGAAATGGGGAACATGCTCAACGCTCATAATGTAATGGGGAGCGGCGGCCTATGAAATTGCATGTACTGAAAATAATAAACTTGCATCCAACAATAACTACACAACAGAAACAAACTGAATACACTGGTTCATGATATGATGTATGCACAATGGTTTAAGTATAATATATATATCAAGACACATGATACACCCCAAAACGTGATTAAACGGGGAATTTGTAAAGATTCACTCACATTGGGTGCGTTGAATTGGAGATGATGAGATGCGCACGAATTAGAGGAGCGGAACAACGAGAAATACTAACCTAAATAATAACGGAAAAATATATTATATGAGTGGATTTTATTAAGGATTTTAATGAAATTTTTAGATATATTTTTGTGGGTTTAAGGCTATTTTCTATCTTTAAAAAAAGTTATTTTTAAGTATTTTTAATTGATTTTTAAATTAAATTAAATAAATAAAAATATAAAAAAATTGTTTATTTTGCGTTGACCGTTGACCGTTGACCGTTGACCTGTTGACTTGTTGACCGGTTCGGTCAGTGACCTGGTTTGCGCTGGGTGAGGCTCGAACCCGAGACCTCCCGTACGCGTGCACGCAGCTCTACCAACTAAGCTACGTGTCTAACCCGAAATAATCTTGTTTTTAATTATATTTATACACTTATTCAATTTAACCGAAATTCCTTTAATTGCAAAAACATTTTAATTCAACGAACCGGTGCTAGTGACGGGTTTCGAACGCGTGACGTATGGGTTAATGTTGCACACAGTCCACCGCTGGACTGTGTGTCTAACCTGGTTATTATCTCGGTTTTTATTATACTTAACAACTAACTGAGTTAACCCGGTTTAGTTTTTAAACAAAAAGGCATTTTATTATATAAGGAGTGCGTATAGCTGGAATCGAACTCGGGACATGCGTTTGTATTTTGCACACAGTCCACCGCTGGACTGTGTGTCTAACCCGTTCATTTTACTAGTTTTAAATATACTTCTAACTTAGTTAGCTTCGTCTTCTTCATTCAAATTACAGTCAACTGATTTACTAACTCGTTCCTTGTGTTTACGATTTACAGACATTATTAAAGCTTAAATGAAAAGGCAGAGACGGTAAATAGAGGTGAACATACCGATGAACGGTTTATTTCAGATTTCCGGCAATGTGTCGGTCCCTGTTTTTATGCTCTTCAACTGAACAAGATAATCAACTGTTTTGATTAGTCGAATGTGGAATTGAAGTGATAAACAAACGTTATCGATGTGTTTGAAGGTCCTTACCGTTTCACAGACGGAAATAAAAACTTTCATGGGAGTTCCGGCGAACTGGAATTAGTTGAATACAGCGCCTGAGTTCGATTTCAATTGAGAGGTTTAAGTTAGAAATAGTCTAATAATTGTTGAACTACAACGAATACTGAAAGATTTACCGTTTGAGGATGAATACGGTTTTCCGGCGACTTTTGCAGAAAATTCCGGCGAGTTGTTTTAAGCTTTCTGATGGTCTGAAAATGTGATGAAAGTGAAATGGGATGCTGGTATGATATTTCTGAGTCGCGAGAGTGATCTTGGGTTGAAGTATTCAGGATTTGATTGCTTTTCGGTTATGAAGACCGATAATGATGAGACTTGATGCTCAATCAATTCTGAATTGATTAAAGACATCGGTTCATCGGTTATGAATGTGAATACGCGAGAAATCAAACGATTTGACGATTGCTTTGCCGATTTCCGTTTCTCAGTTGGCGGAACCGGTTTAACCTAGTCTGTATATAAATCTCATTTGTTTCCTAGAGATAACAGAAAACACAAAGTGGCGGAGTGGTGATGTGAGTGTATGTTAAGTCGTTGGAGTTGTTCTTGGCTGACCCGGGTTCGAGTCCCGGCAGCAACATAATTTTTTTTATTTATTTTGTTTTAACTTTTTATCAAATATAATTTTTATAGTTTAGTTTATTTATTAATTATGTATCGTTTTAAATCAAAATAATCATAAATATTCAACGTAACTTTTATAACTTGATATTCGATTACAAAACGGAGCGGGTTTTGAAAACCCGATTTTTACAAATGTTACATGGAGTACAGTATGCAGGGTCGTCATTGTAACATCCGTCGAAAAACGT
The DNA here is from genome assembly GCA_947069175.1 of Scalesia atractyloides. NCBI lineage: Eukaryota > Viridiplantae > Streptophyta > Magnoliopsida > Asterales > Asteraceae > Scalesia > Scalesia atractyloides. Next base: position 94,795,234 of record CAMTDV010000017.1, on the reverse strand, counting down.
GTTTCCAAAACCCGCTTCGTTTATTAATCGAATATCCAGTTATAATTTTTTTCGTTGCATATTTATTGCTCAAATTAATTTTAAACGATACATAATTAATAACTATATTAGAATTTAAAAACCATATTTTATAAATAATCGTAAATAGTGAGAAAAAAATAAAATGGGGACGCCGGGTTTCGAACCCGGGTCGCCCACAAACTCAAACACATAACACACCGCTCCGCCACATGCCTTATTTGTGAATATACTGAAACAAATAATACTTAAAATAAAACTCGAACTCAAAACCGGAAATCATCACGCTCAGAACTCGCAATCACCGGAAAATCCGGCAATCCGCGAGTTTAGCCATTTTCCTTTTGACTAAAACACGATAACCGACTTCGACATCGGTTATAACCGACGTCTAACAGTCAATTGCGGTCATAACCGCCGGAGAAACTTTGACCGCGAATCAAGACTCAAACTCGGACAAAATTCATCCAGTTCTACCCTATAAATACCCCCTCAACCTTCCAGGAATCCTTTCGCTCAAGACCGCACACTTTTTCGTAGTTGAAATTCTCAGAAGCTCGTCGCCGGAGATTTCCAATTTCGCCGGAACATCGCCGGAAATCCTTGATCAGAAAACCGTATTCATTCCTCGACCGGTATATTTATCTAAAACTTCTCTGCTATCTCTTAATTCATACTTTAATCGTTCAAATCAATAATCAAAACTGCTAAACAGTTCATACAGCCGGACATCGCAAATCGGAGCCGACGACACTTGCCGGAAAACCGAAGCAAACCCGCTGTTCTGGTACACCATATCATTTAATTTCTCTGTTCATTTTAATCAAGTTTAAATCGTGAACGACTAAACAAGAACAGTCGGAATTCACTGTTCTGTGTTCTTAAACGAAGAAGATGAAGTCGCAATTAAGTATAAGTATAATTAAAATCAGATATTCGAACGGGTTAGACAACCAGTCCAGCGGTGGACTGTGTGCACAAACAATACACACGTTCCGGGTTCGAATCGCACACGTTATCGAATTTCAGAATTAAAACCAACATTTTTACAACTGAATCGGATCAGGTCACCGAATGTTAATAAGAATAATTTAATCCATAAGTTAAACTGACACACAGCCCAACTGGTTGGGTTGTGCGCACTCGAACCGAAGGACCCGAGTTCGACTCCGGGTCCCTGCAACCGGTTCGGCAATATAAACCATTTTTAAATAAAACCAAATAAGTTTAAAATTAATTAGTATATAAATATAATTAAAACAGAGAATATTTCGGGTTAGACACGTAGCTCAGTTGGTAGAGCTGCGTGCACGTAAACGAGAGGTCCCGAGTTCGAACCTCACCCAGCGCATAATTAAACACAATCCGACCGGTCAACAGTCAAAAAGTCAAAAATTTTTTATTTATTTTTATTAATTTATTTAATCAGAAAATCATTTAAAATACTTAAAAATAAGATTTTAAAGTTAGAAAACCTCCTTAAACTCACAAAAATAAATCTAAAAATCACATTAATAGTATAAATTAAAAGTACTAATTTACCGAATCATTTCGTTATTATTTAGGTTAGTTTTCATCGTCGATCAAATCCTAAAATTCGTGCGCATCCAACTTTATCAAAGAACGCACCCAATGTGAGTGAATCTCTACCATTCCCCGTTTTAATCACATTTTGGGGTGTATCATGTGTCGTTTAATTCCTTTTATTTTTAAACATTGTGCATCCATCATATCCGTGATCAAATGTGTATCAAATGTGTATCAATTGTTGTGTGAATTATGTTTAGATTGAAGTTATCATTTTCAGTGCATGCATTTCATTAGGCCCATCAGCTCCCCGTGGGATACAGGTTGAGTATCAGGTGCCTCATTCGATCGGCTCCGGTTGATTGAGCCTTGATCTCACATACATCATCATTCATGTCACTCGATCGGCTCCGTTTGATTGAGCCTTGATCTCATATACATCATCATTCATGTCATTTACTCATCCAATGTGGTTTGTCTTTTGTTATATATATGTTTGCTCACATGTGATTATTGCACAAATTTTCAATATTAAATACAACAAGAAATTAATAACAATGTTTTCTCAAGGTTACTCGCCAACTTTTGTTGACCCAAAATATCCCCCGTTTTACACATGATACAGGTGATCCAGTTGAGGCAAGAAACACATAGGAAGGCCTAGAAGAATAAATCAGTTTAAGCTTGGGATTGTTCTACTTAGTTTCATCTCCTTGTAATTGTATGGATGTGATTTGAATATTTAAGTTGTAATTTGAATTTAATAAATATGAAACATTTTAGTAAACATCATGAGCTTTGGTGATAACCCAATTATGCCCCGACTCTTATTCCGCTGCGTGTCGGGGTGTGACAGTCGTTTCACATGTGTTAGAGACAACGACAAAAAGTTTAGTAAAATTGACAGAGTTCTTGTGTGTGTGGAGTTTTTTAACAAATGGCCCAATGCGTGTCTTCGGGCTCATCCGGGCCGGCTCTCGGACCACTGCCCCTTGATTATTAACTTGGTCGATAACAAGTTTGGACCTCGGCCATTTAGAGTGTATAATTCTTGGATTGGGAGAGCAGGGGTTCGAGGACGTAGTCAGATCGGCTGTTGAAGGTTTCTCTGCTGACAACAAACCTGATGTTTCTCTAAACCAAGAAATTCTCTCTCATCCGTTAGAAAATTAAGTTTTGGAGAGATGAATTCTTATCCAAGGAAGGGGATGTAGAACTGAAGGCTCAGATGGAGCTTGAAAGTTGGAAGATGAGCTTGAGTGTAGGGATCTGTCCGAAGAAGATGAATGGATCCTCGCTGAAAACAAAAAATTTTAGTCGATATTGGGGTGAGAAAGAACCTAGATCTTATTCAGAGATCTAGGGTGAGGTGGGCTATGGAGGGGGATGAGAACTCCAAGTTCTTTCATGCCATGATCAATAAGAGGAAAGCTGTCAACACTATCCATGGTTTGACGATAGCGGGTGAGTGGTGCACCAAGCCATCTAAAATCAAAAAGGAGGTTTTAAGCTTCTTTAGAAACCGTTTTGTGGAAGCACACCCTTCTCGGCCGATTCTCATATGTGGCAATCTAAAAAAATCCCAGAAAGTGAAGGAGAGAGGCTAACGGCTCCGTTCTCTAAAGAAGAAATCAAGATGGCGGTGTTCGGTTGTGGGGATGATAGAGCCCCAGGGCCTGATGGCTTAATTTTAAGTTTATCAAACACTTCTGGTCGTTGTTCGAGGATGATTTTTTGAGTATTTTCAGAAGTTTTCACAGTGATGGGATTATCAATTGCGGTAGCGGGTCTTCTTTTATCACTTTGGTTCCCAAGATAAAGGACCCTGTCAGTTTAGATAACTTTAGACCGATTAACTTGGTTGGAGTTATCAGTAAAGTCATCTCTAAAGCCTTAGCTACTAGGATGAGATCGGTCTTGGACGCGGTCATATCAGAGACTCAGTCTGCGTTTCTGAAAGGGAAATTCATTCTTGACGGACCCCTTATCGTTAATGAGATTATCGGTTGGCTCAAGAAGAAAAAATCTAAGGCATTTATTCTGAAAATTGATTTTGAGAAGCGACAACGTTAATTGGAATTTTTTGATCTCCATTCTCAGCCAGATGGGGTTTCCCCCAAGGTGGTGTGCTTGGGTTTATGGGATTCTTAAGTCGGCCAGATCGTCCGTCCTGGTTAACGGGTCCCCTACTTTTGAATTTCAATGTTACAAAGGAATGAGGCAAGGAGACCCCCTTTTTCTGTATCTGTTCCTGGTAGTCATGGAAGCTCTGTCTTGTATGATTGAAAAGGCTCGTATTGCGGGAGTGATAAAGGGCATTCAAACGTCGTGTGAGGGCCCGGTGGTCTCGCACCTTCTGTATGCGGATGACGCGATCATCCTTGGTGATTGGGATAAGACCGAAGTTATTAATATTATTAGAATTCTCTGTTGCTTTCATCTTTGCTCAGGTCTCAAGTTCTTAAATCGAATTTGTTCGGTATTGGGGAGGTGTTGGGTGAGATTGTCGAGATGGCTAGTGTGGTGGGGTGCAAACCGGATGCTCCGCCTTTCAAGTACCTTGGGATTATGGTTGGGGCTAATATGAACCGGATTAATAATTGGAAACCGGTTTACGACGTGTTCGAAAGCCGCCTTGCGGTTTGGAAGTCCACGCTCCTTCTATCGGAGGGAGAGTCACCATTATCAAGTCGATATTGGAAAGTATCCCTAACTACTATTTCTCTCTATACAAAGCCCCTAAAAAGGTGATTAATGATTTAGAAGCGCTTATTAGAAGATTTTTATGGGGAGGGTGAAGTGAAGTTAAGAGAATGCACTGGGTTGCGTGGGAGAGAGTGGCATTACCTAAAGAGTTCGGTGGCATCGGAATTAATAGACTCCGGAATATGAATATCGCATTACTTGTTAAATGGGGTTGGCGGTTTAAGGCCGAACCAAATAATTTCTGGAGGAAAATCATCGAGTCCATTCACTCAAGTAGAACGGGTTGGGAATGTTTCCTTATAAAGCTTCTCTAGGTGGAGTATGGAAAAATATAGGTAAATTGATCTCGAGTACTATCGTCATGGTGCCACTATTCGGAACTGTTTTAAAGGTATTGTGGGAGATGGTTCGGATGTGGGTTTTTGGCTTGACCCTTGGCTGGGTAACGAACCTCTTAGGGACAAATTCCCTGCTCTGTTTCGCTTGGAGGCTACCAAAAAGTGCAAAGTTAAGGATCGCGTTCGTGGTGTAGGTTCAAACAGACATTTCATATGGAATTGGAAGAGACACCCTTCCAGTCTGGTTGAAACTAACGAGTTCCAGCAACTTGTTTCTGCGGTCCATGGTGTGTCTCTTTCGGAGCAACCGGATCGTTGGCATTGGATTGGAGGCGTGACTGGTGAGTTCTCGGTAAAAAATGTTAGGAAGCTGCTGTGTTTAGGGGTGGATGTTAGCAGCTGGTATGTGTTGGAGTGGAACAAGTGGGTTCCGTTGAAGTGCAATATTTTCGTGTGGCGGGCGGTGTTAGGGAAAATCCCAACCAGAGTGGCGCTCAGAAATAGAAACGTGTATGTCGACGATGTCTCTTGCCCGTTGTGTAACTCCGGAGATGAAACTGTTGATCATTTGTTTTCTTCATGCTGGGTGGCGGCTTTGGTTTGGCAACACATAAGCTCTTGGTGTAAAATTTCTAACATATTTGCTTTCTCCTTTAAAGACCTGTTGAACATTCATACTACGTTGGGGATATCGGAATGGAAGAAGGAGATCATCTATGGCTTGATGATGATAGGTTGTTGGAGTATTTGGAAGGCAAGAAACGAATTTTTAACTCCAATAAAAGGATTAAAGTCGAATACATCATTAGTCAAGTGAAGGCGTTGGGATTTCTTTGGTTCTCTAGTCGTTCGAAACACAAGTACGTTTCTTGGGATGATTGGTGTAAATTTGTTATTATGTAATTTCTTGTTGTTTGTTTTGGCTGACTGGTTTTGGGCTGGCTGTGTTTTTTGGTTAATGAAAGTTTCCGTCAAAAAAAAAAGGATTAGCTACGCATCATTTTAAATTAAAATTAAAAGTTTCATTACTTAACAAATGTTAAATAGTTAGCGCATGTGAGTACATAAAATGCCCTCCAATCAAAAATAAAAAAAGAGAAAATGTGCGAAATTGTTAACCAATGATTACCAATTATGAACACTTTTTAACTAAATGGTTAACCCACAAGGTTGTCCTCATGGTCATTTTATTTGTGCATTAATAGATAGTCACTCATAAAAAGATCTTCTACTCAGCTTTTTGTTCATGTGGTTTGATCAATAGTTTAATAGAAAGATGATATTTTTCATAAATATTGTAAATCAATTTCGGTCTTAAAATAATGACGTGCTTGTTATTCTACTTTAAATAATCACTTAGAATTGGATGAATATAAAATTAGTACCTTACGATTAATAAAAAGGCAAATATCATTGATATTATCAATGTTTAGAAAAACCTAAAGGTAAATTAAACTGCAGTTTTCTATGTCAAACGACTATCCTAGTCTTGAAATTGTTGGATGAACAAAGGGACGATGCGTCGGTTTTGCTCTAGTTTTCACTTAAAAGCATGGCTGTCGAAATCCCTAGTCGCTAGTGGGCTGACGAGATGAGGACTAACGATTAATTGGGATTAACCAGGGATTATTCGGGATTAATTATAATTAATTGATATTAATCAGCGTTTAATCGAGATTACAATCGGCGCCTAGTCGCGATTTTCACAACTATACTTAAAAGCGGCCTTAATCCGACTTCACAATGATTCTTAGTTTTTTTGAATAACCGTATGGTCGGATTTTCAAAACACTATATATTATTTTTGCTACTATTAATTAACAACAGTCATTCATCCGTGACTGATATCATAATTAATCCGACATAACAATTGATAGCCGTCTAGTTTGATGTTCAAAGCACTGAGTAAATTTTTAGCACTAAATAATTTTTTTTGGCTATTATTAAAATTTGCTACTTGACACTGTATAATTTACTTAAGTTTTTTAGTTTTTTATCACCCATGTTCTTGTTAATGGCAACTGAAAATTAAAGGTAACTACTTAGATCTCTGAATCTCCATGTTCTTAATTATCTTTTTATGCTAATATATTCAGTTGGTTGTTTCTAATAATATAGTGAAGGGAGTAAGACAAAAAAGATTATACAAAAATCAAAAATACTATCTTTAATTCAATCATATGTATAGTAAATTATTAAACTTTAACACATGTTATATAGATTCATAAGATTTGGTAACATTTTCACGTTAAAAATAAGCCATGAGACTCAATTTGATAATTAATTTGTTGCATCATAAAACGTGGTACGGCACATAACGCACTAGCAAACTTTCTATTTTACTATAGAGTTAAATATAGTTTTAGTCCATGTGGTTTAGGTTATTTTGTAAGTTTAGTCTAAGGTTTTATTTTTCTCTTGTGGGTCTAAAAATGTTTCACGTTGCCATTTTAGTCCACTGGGTTAACTTCATCCATTTTTCTGTTAACCAGAATGGCAGTTCAGTCATTTTATATGTAATTCTATTAAATAGAAGGGCAATTCGGCTATATAAAATGACTGAATTTCCCTTCTGTTAACAGAAAAAATGAATGAAGTTAACCAGTGGACTAAAATGGCAACGGTGAAACCTTTTTGGACTCACAAGAGAAAAATGAAACCTTTGGACTAAACTTACAAAATGACCCAAACTACAGAGACTAAAATGACATTTAATCTTTAGTATAATTCCTTAAAAACACATGTTGGAGGTAATATACACTTCTTATTCGGTTTGTTTTCTAAGTAGTGTCAATATGATTATAACATTAATATTTAACTAAACTGATTTTAGGGTGTAAGTATACAGTTTAGCCTAGTTTCAAAACACTTCACTTATTTTACATGTTTTCTTAATTGATTTTAGGGTGGTAACTTTATCCATATCATTCATTATCAATAAATTCAACCCTAAATGATTTGCTCATACATAAGAAAACAAATTAACATTTCATTCAACAACGTTTATATGTGCTTATAACATGGGTACGCGTAAGCTTTTACTCAGTGAAGCTGGAAGCGAGAAGCATAATCTAGGAACCTAGATACCAGAGCTTGAAGCTCAACAACACGTGGTTACGGTAACATCACAAATACGAAGACTTGAAAAGTCAATGGACATGACCTTAAACCAAAAGCATATGAAGTAAACATTGGAACTCATATGCATCCCCTCTATAGTTGCACGACTGGGTACTTACATCAAAAAGGGCAAGGTCCCTGTACAAGTAAACACCCGATAAGCTTTACCAGATATATAAGGTGAGCTGGATGAAGGAGGTCCCTTGGACGAGAAGCCTCACCTATATAGGGACACTTCATATAGTCAAATAAGGTAATCACACTCTCACTAGAACTCTTTGTATACTTACTTTCTTTATACTTTGTTAACTTTAGAGAACCTCACACTCTCTGTATTTACTTACTCTCTTTATACTTTGTTAACTCTAGAGAACTCCACACTTACTCTTAACGTCGGAGTCCAAATACATGAGGCCCCTTCCTACGTCAAGGCTAACGATGTCGGTGTTGTTATTGTTCGCGGATACCTAGGAGACTCTAAGCTAAAAGGATCCAGGACCTTCATCAGCTAGCCATACTCTTGTTATTTTATTACAAATTTCATACATTGTCTTAGTGAAAATGCCTAAGCTAACCCACACATGTTTGACCTAAATAAAAGTTAACAATATACTAACTATTTACATTGGTTAACAATTATAAGAATGTAACTCTATGAACTACATATTTATTCATTAAGCATAGATAAATAAAAATAACCATGATACGATTTTTAAGTCTCTAATGACGAATTTTCTTCCATACACTACAAAACATGTGGAAGTTGATTGTCATTTTGTTAGAGAAAATGTTGCTCATCGAAATCTTTATGTGCAATGTACATCGACAAATTATATATATCTTACTATTCAAGTTACATATTTATTACCAACACATAGGTTTTCTTCTTACTATCCAAGTTACAGGCCATAGTGTTACTAACATAGGTTTTTCTTCTTACTATCCAAGTTAGAGGCCATAGTGTTACTATAATTATTTATATCTATCTATAAATACTGTATCTATCATTAACACAATATTATTTCCATATATAGATCCCAAAGTGTTACTTATTTGACATACTCTCAATATAGAATTAGTGGTTTAACCATAAATCAATAAAAGGTGAACCTTTGTCGGTTTAATACATTGTGTTTAGGTCGAAACTGAAATACAAATACAATAAATTCATGTGACCTCACGAAAGTACATACAAGTAAATCAACCTAACATCTTATATATAAGAGCATTCACATTCAGCTCCCTAAAAATATACATACATTTTACTAAAAAACAACTTCTATTCGATATATTTCCACTAAAAACAAATATTTTTTCTCTCTCCTTTTGAATTAAATAATATTTTTATACCTTTATCATTACATTTTCTCTCTCCTTCACTCACAACCACTTTCAATATATATTAAAAAACTATAGGGCGTGAACAGTGTCCCCCAAAATATACAGATGAACAGTAACATTTTCTCTCTCCTCCACTCACAACCACTTTTTATACCCTTTATAATATAAAGACCCCCTTCTCACATATTTTGATGAATAGGATGTGAATGCTCTAAACAACTACTTTATCGCTAGCAGACCTACATGCAATTACCCGATGTCTCATGGCATAGGAGAATATTTTAAGGGCTTACATAGTATTCGTTATTTATGTTTTTGTGTAACGTTTAGGGGCTGGGTAAGTGTTAAATCAGTAATAGGTCTGAACTATTAAGTGTTGAACTATTAAGAGGTCTGAACCATTAAGAGCCAATATAATGCTTAATCGTTCAGAGACAAATGTCTGACCAATTCAGATAAGTGGCCTTAACCATTCGGATTCAGTATACTGCTTAACCATTCAGAGGCAAATTTCTGAATCATTTAGACATTTTTTTAGTGACACTGGTTCACTACACATTTTCAAAACGTGATATTAGTAATAGAAAATTTGAGTGTAGCTTAAAATATAATGACCATAAGCTAATTAATGAGGGAATAACACGTTGAACAAAAAGAAATAGAGGATTAAAAAAATAGTGGACACAAGGATTACATCGTGGGATAATAATTATTTGAGCTTATTTACGTAACAACCGCTGAATGTCAATAAATTGGGGCCGAGTGAATTAAGAGACTAAAAAAAAAACACGGCACGTGACTCATGGCATGTTACACGTGAGAGATCCTCACTCAAGCCCAACACATGAACTAGAAGAGTCGGTCAGTTAGGTGTGACGTTGAAGTGGTTAGTTAGGTCACCACTTCCATACACTTTTTCTACACTTAGTTTTTACCATTAAGTCATTAACTATATACATATTGTATATATGTATATATTAGATACATATATGTGTATACGTTAGGTTTAAGAGTGATCACTAATGTATTTATAAACTGAACGAACTAATCTTGACCATACACGTGTGTAAATTAATGGTCAGGATTTGATTATGAAATACACTAGTGTATTTTACGATTTGATGATAAAATTCTAGTCATACACGCGTGTAAATCAATGACCAGGATTTGTTCACTTAGTTCGCAAATATACTAGTGTTCGTTTTAGAACCCCACACTATGTGTGTGTGCGCACACACACACAAGTATCTCTAAAGGACATATTTGGTAATAAAGTGTCTTTCCTTCATCCAAGAGGTGGATGGTTCAAATCATACAAAGTGTAGGCATAGTAATAATTATGAGTAAGTTAGTATGTCGTTAAAAAATTACCCACATCTATATTATGTTTTGCAATTTCGGATAAAATTGAAGTACGAAACCAATATGATATAACAAGAAACAGGGTTTTGGTTGGTTGTTTTAACCCATATATTAAATGGGCCATGTTTTAGTTGTACCAACACTAAACGTGTCAACCCATCAACTTGATTCAAAATTAGAATACAGAAAAGTTATAATTATATGTAATTTATAATGTATTTACAACTTTATTACAAACTCAGTTATACCCTCTATCAGTTTCAACTTCATTGCAAATTTACAACTCGTCAATTCGTTTAGTCTGTTTACAACATGTTAACAATATTGATTTGACACCATGTTTAACTCGTTTAAATAGAAACGGTATACGTGTTTTGTTGGGGTTATATGATATTAAAGTGTTTTTGAGTTAGGATTAATATTTTTGACACAAATATATATACAACCTGTCAATCTTAACACATCAATACAAACTTGACTTTCACGTATATATAATATGGTCATTTTCAAATATTTTCAATTAACATCTGAGTCATTTATTTTACATAAAGGATATACCATAAATTTTAAATGCATTACTACATTATTCAATTATTTAGATTTGGTTTTGCCAAAGAGATTTTCCATACCAATTATTAAACCCAAAATGCAACTAACCCAATAAATGTGTTAGATTTGGTTTATTACCGAGTATTCACTTTCACCAATTTAATTCAACAACTTTTATGAATTCAGTCACACACCAACTTCTTAGAAAAAAAAGGTCTATGTGTGTGTTTGTATCTAAAACCCTTTGGTCATAACAAATTATAAAATTATATTCTTGATTTTAAATATTATTAAATAGGAAATAAATAAATAAACTTGAAAATTATAGTTGTATTTTAAACAGAGCCTTTAGAAACACTAAAATTTAGAGGTCTTGAAAAATAAACTTGAAAATTATAGTTGTATTTTAAACAGAGCGTTTAGAAACACTAAGATTTAGAGGTCTTGAGTTTAAGTACAGATGAAAGAACTAAATAAATTAACATTTCTAAAAAAAACTTCACAATAGATAATTAAATATGATGTGGGCTAGGTTTTCTATCATATATAGGCTGTAGTTAACCGCAGGCTTATGGTAAGAATGCGAAGCATAATTTTAGCCGTTATACTATAAATAATATACGTATTTAAATAAATTAATTTATATTTAATTTGATTTTTCTCTAATAACTTCCGTTTATCGATTTTTAAGGAAAAAAGAGAAATACGCAACTAAGTTTAATTTTTTCCTTGAGATTCTGGTATAATTTTTTTGAAACACGGACTTGTATTCAAAATATAATATTTTTGGGTATCGTAAGCTATGGTGAATGTCTGTAGTGTGACGAATCAAACTGGTCCTGGTATTTGTTTATTATGATTTTGATTGATATAAAACATGTGTCGATATTTTTTTAGCAATATCACGATTTTTTTTGGGTTTTCTCTTTTGGTTATTATACTAATTGCTAGTACCGTAACATATTGAACCGATATAAACTGCATTCCTACGACGTGGCGGGAATTCTGTCTATATCAGTTCAGACATGGCACACTAGGGTTCTACTACGTAAATTATAGTTTAAAGTTATGAAGATATCATATGGAATCATATAAATAGTTAACCTACTAAGTAAATATGCACAATACTAACACATTATTATCTCTAATGCACATCAAATCACATCATATCTTTGTGATACTTGGAAAATAAATCCTGTCTGTTTGGTATGGGGTAATGGAATGGACGAGAGAATGGAATGGACGAGGTAATGGATTGGATGAGGGAATGCAATGGATTATTCTCATTCCATGTCTCGTTTGGTTACCAAGTGGGAATGAAATGAAATATTACTGTGTATTGTTTGGTAAAATAGTTGGTGAGTGGTGGTGGTCGGTGGTAGTGATTGTGGGTGGTGTTAGGTGGCGGTAGCGGCGGCGACGATGGGTGGCGGTGATGGGGGTGGTGGTGGCCGGTGTTGGCGAGGGCGGTGGCTGGTGGCGTCGACGGTGGGTGGCGGTGACAGGGGGTGGCGGCGGCTGTCAGTGGTAGTTGGTGGCGGTGGCCGGCGGTGGTGGTTGGTGGTGGCGAGGGTGGTGGGTGGTGGTGGCGACGGTGGGTGGCGGTGACGGGGGTGGCGGCGGCCGTCGGTGGTGGTTGGTGGCGGTGGTGGGTGGTGGTGGCAGCGACGGTGGGTGGCGGTGACGGGGGGTGGCGGCGGCCTTCGGTGGTGGCTGGTGGCGGTGGGTGGTGGTGGCAACGACGGTGGTGGGTGGTGGTGACGACGATGGTGGTTGGCGGCGAGCTGCATTAGCGGCATGGTGGTTGGTGGCGACGGTGGCGGGTGGGTGGCGGTGCCAGTGGCTGTCGGGATGACGAGTGGCGGTGGTTGGTGGTGTGTGGTAGTGGGTGGTGGCGAAGGTAGTGGGTTATGGTGTTAGTGAAAGATGCAAGAGATGATAGAATGAAAAAAAAAACATGGGGTGGAATGAATGATTTTGAGGGAATGAAATGCTTTTTGGAATGAGTGATTTCCTTCCATTGATCAAACAAACACCATTTTCTTCATTCTGTTGTAATGATCCATTCCATTACACCTCCCATTCCTACATACCAAACACTACCTTAATTAGGATCATTAATATAGATGACAATACTTGACAAAGAAAGTTAATATGTTGACCTAAGGTGTCCTTTCGGAAGACAATCCCTCACAATTCAGGATCAAACCGACCACGTTGGTTTCTTAAGTCTAGTCATAGGACCGAATTCAAAACTTGAATACAATTATGAACAATTTAAGTGTATACTAGCTTTGGAAACTTATTTACACACCTTGCGTTATTCATATTGTAAAACACCTACAAATATCATCTTTTCATTCATATTTAAAACTCTCATCTTCACTCTATCTCTATAAACATCCTTACAAATACTTACATTTTTATGTTATCATCACTTTTTACATTTACTTTTTATAATCAGTTTTTTTTTAAGCAAATTAAATTTATATAAAAGATATATAATTTACTAAAAAAACAAAGACATTGTTGACCAAAATAATTATTATAAATAAAAGTATTGTATAAAAAATAGTGTGAAAGTAAATAAATAATGTTTTTTAAACAAAACATTACATGATCTTGTTATTTGAAAATCACCACTTTGCATTTTAAGTTATGAATTATGATCTAGATAAACCTTTTTTTCACATCAAATTTGTTACACTCATATATCACTTAACCTTGTCATGTGGGAAACAAACACACCATATTACTAGATCATGGATAATTATGATTATAACTAATGTTCATCAATCAATGATCATAATAACATAATCTTATACAAAATTCACTTTAGGTTAAATTCAATAAAAAAATCCTCCAAGTACACATGAAATTATCAACTAACCTAGATAATCAAAATCAAGGTATTACAATAATCCCAACAATCATATGTCTTATTAGACTATTAATTTTAGAATTTGTGGAATTGAAACCCACTAGGAAACTTCCTATAAGAAGATTACCCAAATGGTCCTATATTGATTATGACACTTGAGAGATTAATAAAAAGAGCATAAATTACTTATTCATCCCAGCTTCAATTTATTTATTTTTTCTTCATGGGGCTAGCAAAACACATACAAACACTTAAACTTATGTTTTTTCCTTTCTTTTGAGAGGTAATTTCCTAGGAATCGATTTTTGTTAAATTGGCAAGAATGGGCATAGGTGTATGGACCAGGTCGACTTTCAAGTTGTTGAAATTTGAAAGAGTAAATGAAAAGGCATAAATAACCATTGATTTTGGTTAGAAGGTGTGAAATACGTACTCAATAAAAAAAATATTATGATTTCAAGTACAAAGAAAAATACGTACTCAATAAAAAAAATTATGATTTCAAGTACAAAGAAACCTCTTAAAGATTTAAAAAGCGAGGACACCAACCCATTAGGCTTCCAAGCGGACGTTGCTTCCTTCGGTGTGTCCGAGCCGACACCCTAGCGAGGGTCCATGGGATGCCCCCTATCGGGTCCATGGTACATCGCCATGGTTGCCTTAAAAGAAGCTTCATTGGAAATGTTTCAGATTTGCATCACTAGTGTAAAGTTGCATGAAATTTGATTTACAAAATTGACTGAAGATTATTAGCAAGTTGCTACTGATCATCAGTGGTAATTGTATATCGGTAGCAACTTAGTTCAATAGTAGTGACAAAACCATTATTGGCAAATGTCCATTACTCCGCCAGTGACAACAAATAGTGAGTAGTTTAAGTCATGACGGAGTTCTACTGAAATATCAACTGACGTAATTGCAAAGTTGTGACGTTTACCCTAATCATTGTAATAGTACGATATAATAAATCATCTGGTCTGATTAATTGTACGTATTTTATCAATTTATTTTCATAGAGAAGTGCATCTCCTTCTTTGCATATCATTTTCTACTTATCCAAATATTGGTTTCATGTACGGACGAAATACTTCAATACGATACGATCTCATACGTAGTTCATAAGACAAATTTTTTTGAACAACCACCCGAAACCTTTTATTTAAGACGAATTGATCTTTATTTTATAAAATTAAGATATTTCTATAAAATTAAAACGAAAAAAAAATGTTACCAAGGAAATTAGAAAAAAAAGAAAAAGAAAACATGTTGTTTTTTACCCTATATATATAATATATAATATAATATAATAAAAGTAATTCCAAAAACAATAAAAAAGTGAGTGACATAACCTAACCAGGGTTAACCTGAGTGAGTGAAGTGTTATGAGTTAGTTATTCAGGAGCAAACGTTAATGGATTCGTGTTGGCCTTGTCCCTTTTACCATTTCCCTTTTTAAACACCTTCCTCCCTCCCCTCTAATCTTTGTTCCATTGATCACCACTTCTCTCTCTCCTCTCCCTCTCTCTCTTATATATATACACATATATATCTATACTCGCACACTTGATTGTGCGAATTTATCCTACAATGTTGCTTAGACATATTGCTCTTTGCTTATTCCTCATTTTCATACATTCTATTTCCACCAATGTCGTTTCGAGGTAACATTCATATGAAACATTGATAGTTTTGTTGCAATGTACGATCAACCCATGTTGTGTGTTTCACTTTACGCGTCGAATTTGATCAATTCAAGTGTTTTTGTTTGTAGCTTGGATGATGAGAACAAGTTACAAAGCTTAACAACCAACTCAACAACCGCGGATAGGTTAGTTGAGATCTCTATGATTTATTAATGAACTTGATTGTTAATAATTGTATTGATCACGATCGTTACGCTTAGAATGTTAGATCCACCTGATTAATTTCTGGATCATTAACTTCTTTGAATGTTGTACGAACGGATCAGATAGATTTTGTGATCCAATAATCTATCTGATTTATCGTACACATTTGTACTTTATCTAGATCAAAATTCGGATATCAGAAAATCAGATCGTAAATTATCGTAAGTGTTCCTTATAAGGGGTGGAAACCTTCTATACCAAGACCCATTTTGTCTGGTAAGCAGTAAGTGTTTCTTATAAGGGGTGGAAACCTTCTATACCAGGACTCAATTTGCCTGGGTGAGCAATTCGACTGGTGAAAACAAAACTGTAAATTCTTGAATAGGCAATTCATCAGGCAAAGCTAGCAATATACTGACACGACTTACTTGGGCTGTTATAGTTGTAGTTACTGCTTCGGAATTCTTGAAATTAATTATAAATAAATAAATAGATTATGATGAATTTTCAGGGGAATTGAAGAAATTGCGAATGAAAGGAATGAAAGAGCAGTTGATGAGGATCCAGAGAGGGTTGCTTCAATGGTTGCCATGTGAGTCTATTCTCTTAATTATGTTATCTATACAGATTCATGTATATTAACTTTTAACTGACAATGATTATTTTAATATTAATAAAATAAACTGAAAAGGATCACATGATGAGTTAACAACAAAACAATAACATCTTGTTTGATCTACTGTTGTTGGGTGTAAATGAATGTGTTACTTTAAGACCACCCCATGTTCTTATGCTCTTGAATTTCTTTACTACCATTGTTATTTTTTTGCCAGCGTGGCCACATGTCACATGACCCTCCTGTCTCATTCTGTTTTTTTTCTACTACTTTTACTTTTTAATATATTTTTAGTTGACCGGTCAATCATTTTCTAACACTGGGATGAGTAGAAAAATCGAGTAATCAAATTAAAAAAACGAACCAAAATGACAGTTATGGTTAGATGTATAGTTGTAAAAATCTCAACTAGGTGCCGATTAATTCCGATTAATCGTTAGTTC
Source organism: Scalesia atractyloides (assembly GCA_947069175.1). NCBI lineage: Eukaryota > Viridiplantae > Streptophyta > Magnoliopsida > Asterales > Asteraceae > Scalesia > Scalesia atractyloides. Next base: position 94,778,486 of record CAMTDV010000017.1, on the reverse strand, counting down.
CTTTCTCGCCGCCCGACTAGCGATTAATAACAACACTGGTTAGATGTGTAAATAATCATTTTAACAAAAGCGAAACGACATTAAGATATGTTTTTTATGCATTTTATAAATAGCATGTTATATGTCAGAAAAGTTCCGATTCTAACTTTTCTTTTTATATTAATTAAATATAGGCTAAAAAGTATTCAATTTATTGATTGAAAAGATTGCTAGTATTTTATTTGATTAATATATAAATGAATTTATTAATTGAAATTAGTTTGAATCCACTCAAATCACCATCTTTTTTGTTAATCGAACTAACCAGACTTTTTATAACCGATACCAATTTGTTATGGAAATTGGAAAACCAAAATATGGATCATGGGTTCGGTTTTAACTCATAACCGAACTAAAGCGACTCATGTTCACGCCTGATTTAACCATGTTGTGTTAAAGATGTGATTCGCAGCAGGGGCAAAGCTTTATTGGGACCAGGGGTGCCCAACCCCCACCATTTTTCACTCATAGTGTGTATTCTACGAAAATTTCTGAAATTTTTTATTTTATAGTGTGAAATATTGAATTTTTAAGTGCCTTACTTGCACAGTCTGACCCCCACTAAGTTTTCGTTCAAGCCTTGCCACCATTCGCGGAATAACTTTCTGATTATTCATGTATGATATTAATAAGAGTTAATTACGTTTTTTCGTCCCCGTGGTTTGTCAAAAATCACTATTTCAGTCCATTAGTTTAAAAATTGTCATTTCAGTCCCTGTGGTTTCACTATTGTAACTATTTCAGTCCACCTTCGTTAATTCAATCCAATTATTCTGACACTATATTGCAAACTAATGGACTGAAATAATGATTTTTGACAAACCAATGGATTGAAATAGTTTCGAAAGTGAAATCACAGGGACTGAAATGACAATTTTTAAACTAATGAAAAAATAGGGATTTTAACAAACCACTAGGATGAAAAGTATAATTAACTCTATTAATAAAATGATAATATAAAAATGGATAAATATTCCTTTTTTCCCACATGGTACCCTCAATCAGTCACCCACCCATACCACATATTTAGATCTACATGCACGGTATAATAAAAATCTAGAACTTGATTGCAAAATATCACATGACCACTCATTACAGCCTCGAGCCAGTATCACAAACCGGACCCATGTGGGTCCAGACTGGCAGTGTGGCGTGGCTAAAAGATACAAGATCTGGTTCGGGAACCGACACAACCATGGTCCGTATTCAATGAGTACACTTTCCCCACCGACGATGCATTACTCATATTTATTTTATTCCCATCACTATGCATTTATTGGCACCTATAAAATCATTTTGCTTCACTTTCCGTATAATCCGTATTCATTTTTCCGAGTATCACTCCCATTATTATTTTATTTATTTGACCTACTGTCTGTGATTGTAACTAATGGATTTAACATTATACCAAGAAAAAAGATAACTTAGGGCCCACTTTTTAATTATTTTACCGGACGTAGTTATGTTTTAGAAAAGGTGAATAAACATATGGAATATCGGAATATAATTGAAATAAATGGAATTTAAGTCTTGGTAGGATGTTTATCCGGTGATTTATTTGGCCGTAAAAAGTTTATTGAGGAAATGATGGTTCGCTTATGAGCTTTTTGATAAGTGACTTTGCTGGTTAGGTGATGATTATATGTGTATAAATAATGTATAAACTGAATCGAACCAATATTAAAAATTTAATATAAATTTTTTATTTGCATTTTAAAATAAAATCTGGATGTAAAAAAAACTTAAAGGGCTTAGATTAGTGAACCAAAAATGTTAAAGCCTAACTTTTTGAAGCCCAATTGTTTTTGCCGTAAATTCAGTAGCCTAACTGTTTTAGTGTGTAATGTATTAATGACTTGACCCAAATCAATAAACAAACACAAAGGATTAATGAATAGGGCCCAATTTTTTACCTCGCATGTAGAGATGGGCATAATAACCGGTTCCAAACCCGACCAGGTAGAACCGAACTGGACCGGTTCCAGTTCCTACCCGACATAAAGTAGAACCAGTTCCGGGTTCAAAATACCCGATGGTTCATACCCGGTTCTACATTTTTTAATTTTAATCGGGTCATACCCGGTTCCAAACCGTGCCCGGTTACTACCCGTCCCGGTTCCTAATGTACCCGAGTCGCACGCACATGACCATTTTTTTATGATTTTAGGACACGGCCTGAAGATTAAAACCAACATTTATATATTATCCCTTTTAAAATTATTGGTAGTTTTTGTTATAACTTTTATTAATGAATAACATATTGTTGTCACTTATTCGTGTTTATGGATTAGAAATATTGTTATGGATAAGATATATTTCGATTTATTAATTAAAATTAGCTTGAATCCAGAATGTCTATAACTGAAGGTTAATCGAGCCATCTTAATTGAAATTACATTTTTTTTAAATCTTTAATTGAAATTACAAATATTCACATCTAATTCAAAAGTTATGTACAAATTTCAGGAGCATTCAGAACAGCACAGAAAGGAGACAACTAGGATTTTTATCATGTGGGACCGGAAACCCAATCGACGATTGCTGGCGCTGCGACAAAAACTGGCAGCGCCACCGCAAGCGTCTAGCAGATTGCGCCATTGGATTTGGGCGCAACGCATAGGAGGCCGTGACGGACGTTACTACGTCGTCACCGACCCTAACGACGATGACCCGGTTAACCCCCGACCCGGAACCCTACGACACGCGGTCATTCAAGACCGACCGTTATGGATCATATTCAAAAGAGACATGGTCATAACCTTAAAACAAGAACTACTTATGAACAGTTTCAAAACAATTGATGCTCGTGGAGTTAATGTTCATATTGCAAATGGTGGGTGCATTACAATCCAATACATTACAAATGTTATTATTCATGGGTTGCATATTCATGACTGCAAACCGACGGGTAACGCCATGGTTCGAAGCTCACCATCTCATTACGGGTGGAGAACGATGGCGGATGGTGATGCCATTTCGATATTTGGATCGAGTCATATTTGGGTCGATCATAACTCGCTTTCGAATTGTGCTGATGGGCTTGTTGATGCCATTATGGGGTCAACTGCTATTACCATTTCTAACAACTACTTCACCCACCACAATGAGGTATTTACTAAGTCTTTAACTTCTAATATCTAACGCCGTTAACTTTAACTCGGTTAAAACAATATGTGCTGATCCGGCTTCATTTTGGTTGATTAACAGGTTATGTTATTGGGTCATAGCGACACCTACGATAGGGACAAGGGTATGCAAGTGACCATAGCATATAACCATTTTGGCGAAGGTCTTGTACAAAGAATGCCAAGGTGCGTATGCATAGCATCAATGTTTTGAAAAGCAGACTGGTCATCATACCGGCACACTACCAGTTTACTAGTCGGACCAGTTGAACCGGATCTAAAATATGTTTTTTACTAGTCAACCCACCACGCTAAAATAATAAAAGAAAATGTATTAAAAAAAACAAAACAAAAAAATGAAATAGTAGGTGAGTTGTCAAAACACTTTCATATGTGTAGATGTCACAAGTTCAAATCTTCTAATAAAAAAAATATTTTAATTCAAAACTGGTTTATCGGTTCAACTGCCACTCGTTAAAAACCAGCCGATCCAACTCATGCCAACTGAACAGGTTATGGGTCCGGTTTCCAACGATAGCCCGGTCTGGTTTTAACAACAATGCATAGAATTTAAAGAAACATAAGTGCTCCAACCAATGCTACCCATGATAAGATTGACCCCTTTTGACCCGAATATGTTCACGCGTCCGACTGACCCATTTTTACCACTTTGGCAAAACTTGACATATGTTTTGTTTGGTACTCGCAGGTGCAGACACGGGTATTTCCACGTGGTAAATAACGACTACACGCACTGGGAAATGTACGCTATCGGTGGTAGTGCTGATCCCACGATTAACAGCCAAGGAAACCGATATCTTGCCCCAAATAACCCCAATGCCAAAGAGGTAACATATAACACAATCTTTTCCCATTAATTATCCACAAAAAAAAAAAAACAGAAACTTATTATGGATCAAATTGGTGTGTAACAAACAGGTGACTCATAGAGTATTAACAGCAGGAAGATGGAGACATTGGAATTGGAGATCAGAAGGTGATCTAATGTTAAATGGTGCGTACTTTACGCCGTCTGGTAAAGGTGCAGCGGCTAGTTATGCGCGTGCATCTAGCCTAAGTGCTAAATCATCGTCGATTGTGGGCTCGCTTACTTCAGGATCTGGTGCACTTGCGTGTCGAAGAGGCAGACAGTGTTAAATAAATAAAAAAATAGTAATTTAATCGCTCATCATTTTGAGGAATCCAGTTTTCCAAACGATTCGCTTTGGTTTTGTTCTGTCTTTGTACCAAAAAAATACTTGAGAAGTGTATATTGTTCTCTGTTTCCTTGCAAAAGTTGTATGTTTTGAGCCCGATATGAAAAGAAAAACGGGTTCTTATGGATCGAGGATGGAAATTTGAGTATTGTTCTGATGCTATGTAATTACTACTTGCTCGAGTTAAATCGATTTATACATAGTTTGGTGTCATATCTCGACTTTAAACATGTCTATCTAACGTTGTAATTACTATTTGCTCAAGTTAAACCGATTGATACAAAGTTTGGCGTCATATCTCGACTTTAAGAATTAATGATCAATTTATTATTCAAAGTTATATTCTTTCTTGGCCGTCTGTCAGCGAAAACTCACCGGTCCCACCAATACCTGCTAACTAACACAACGCCAGATAAACTGGCACGTACGTTTGGTAGAAAAAGTAATGGAACCATTTTGAACCTAACAAATTGTTGGATAATACATTTGTAGTGTTTGTGATGATTATTATGGCTATCCGTTGCCATCCGTGGCAGAGAGAGGCTACTTACAAGGAGAGGGGGTGTTTTGTTGTGGGAGTGGACGCCACGAACGGGTTATGTGAGAGGAAAAGATGAGATTGACGAGAGTCTAAGAGATGGCATCTCTCTAAAGGATGGCGTTAGTTGGTCGATATGTGTGGCCCACGTCCGTCAGTGTTTGTAAGTTCTCCCATTGGAGGTGCTCTTATGGTGTTCAGTTATCCTCCATGGTCTAGTCACCATTCAACGTTTCCGATTATATAACTACTTCATTATGTAACATTGTAACTAAGATATATCTACCCAACCGGGCATGATCGCATGTTCTAAGGGCGCACAAAACTCGCATTGAAAAAAAAATCAATAAGCGAACTAGGAACCAAACCACGTACTCGTATAGACTATGTGTCGTTCGCTGCTCACTTTAAGTCAGTTTTTGGTTCAATCTAGTCAACTTCACAAAACCAAAACAACACTCTACTTATTCGGTTTGGAACCGACCCAATTCAGTATCAAAACCGATACGATTTTCTGGTCCAGAATCATTGTTTATAAGTATAGATAGCTCAAGAGTTTATGAAAGTGGAATGGAATATGTTTTGAAAAAGGAACCATATAAACGGAAAGATTCCTTTTGTGTCCCACATCGGTGGATGAGAAAAAAGAGAAGTGAAAGTGGGAATATAAAAGAAGAAGATGGGCTGGTGATGAGGCTTACATACCTGGACGGGGTCATGATGGGTGATCAGAAAGGCCCATGGCCTAGGTTGGTAACTTCCATTGCACATTAAAGGAAGGGTGCTAGCCTAAGGTCGACCCATGGTGGTCGATCCTACGTCATAATTTGTGGCAGCGGGGGCTTGCGTCCGCGCGGCCCCTACTAAATTTTTTATAAACTAGCTTTTTTCTGTTGATTCTATGTCATAACTTGTATATTTTTTTTTGTCATAATTTGTGATGGTAGAGGCGTTTAAGACATTCACTAATTTCATAAAAATTGGTCTGAAGATTAAGGAATTTTCATAAATCCTATACTTTAAATAGGATTTTCAAAGAATCCATGATCTGATTTAATAATTGATGAAGATATGCATCAAAACTGAGTCTTAAAAACTCATATGGAGTCAAAATTTGTCTTCCCATAACCACTAACTTTATGAAACAAGCATGAACGTGGCAATAATGCCTAAAAATATTTGATGGTTATGGAGAAGACAAATTTTGACTCCATATAAGACTCAATTTTGATGCATATCTTCGTCAAATATTTCTTTGAAATCGTATTTGAAGTCCCTACATTGTTTATTTAACCCGATTATTTAAACAAGGGTTTAACGCAATCGTCAATATTTCTTTGAAATCGTATTTGAAGTCCCTACATTGTTTATTTAACCCGATTATTTAAACAAAGGGTTTAACGCAGCCGGTTATTTAAGAAAAGTTATACACACGTTTAAATGGCTACTGATATTAAGTTTTTAAAACACATTTAAACAATCTCATAACAAAATCTAGGATAATACCCATTTTCTTTAATCCTTTTTTGAGAACATGAATTTGTAAACTCAATATACAAATGGGTTCATGGACTTACAAAAGTTATTTACATTTAAAGCATTTTAAAAGCATGGTTGTATGAAGCTAGTGACTGTTGATACAGTTATTTGTACTTTTCCATAATTCTTCTAGCTTCTTCAAGGGTTTCCTCGTCGGATGAGGTGGTGGTCGTGGTGCTGCTGGAAGTGTTGGTGTTGCCGCCACCTCCTGTAGGCCCTTCGTCCTTATTAACGCGATAAACGCCGAGTATATTAGGCCCATTGTTGCCTGTTTCATAAGAACACAGACATTAATTGCAATCTTATACCTGTAGCAAAAGACAGTTGCATAATAAGCTTTCAAGTTTACAGACAATATGAGATTCTGAGAGAAAACTCGGGTCATCGAGCTAACTAGTACAATACTAAAATTACTCTTATGGGTTCGAGCCATGAAGATGTCCACAGGTTGAGTAGAGGTCAAAACGGGCTAGTTGGATTACAGGTCCAAACGGGTCAAAATTAACTGATGTGTCAAAAGAAGGGCTAGAAATTAACAAATGTGTCAAAACGGGTTAAAATTGGGTTTTTTCTAACAAAATGGGCTAGTTGGATAACAGGTCACAACGCGTGGTAGAGGTCAAAGCTAACGTGTTAAATTTGATTAAAAAAACTACATTATTACGATAATGATTTAAGTTTTTCTAATGAAACAATTATGAAGTTGCAAGCATTAGAAGTAGTAGTACATTTTGAAAAACTTTTCAAACGTTTGTTTCTCTAGCTATTTTTATTAGACTCGTTTGAAATAAAAACATAACTCAAATCGAACTCCAGGTTTGAGCTTACACAGATGGCCGCTACTCGATGGTTCCACATCAAAAATATCTTTTTAATTAGAGAAACTCGCAAGAACAAGGATATACATGATTACTATTTGTTATACTGTACTCACTCGTATAGTAGAAAATAAAACCACTTAAGTTATGAGAGGCACCATAAGAATGTTCGGAGTTCAAACATTCCTTTTTAGTAAAATATGGATGCAATGTTATATTATTTCAAAATTATGATTTTCTGAATAAAATAGTGAAAGTTTATGCATTTTGAAAACACTACGGACAACTTTCGACTCGCTTTCTTTTCAGCTAATTTTTTTTACCCATTTGAAATATTTTAACCCAAATTGACCGATTCATAAGTTATCAGCTAAGACTGTTCCTCTATCAAGTAATTAAGAAAAATAAGCTCATGGAATCTATGGGTGAACATATACCAGAAAAAAGAAAGCTGTGGATAAGATTGACTTGAGAAGAAAGAGTGCAACCGTCACCCCAACAACAGCCACAGATACCTGAGCAATTGGTCTTGGAACAGACTCCTAAAACACACAACAACAAAAAAAAAATAAAAAAATTAAGCATGAGTTTGTTTTGATATTTATGACATATAAACAGAGAGAAGACGCCTTACTGGCACTAAACTTGTTCCTGCTTCAATTCCATCCCTTCCAACCTTAAATACCGTTTGAAGCACTTTATCAACACGACAAATCGAGATAAAAGTCAGCGCAGTTTTAATAGATCATATGAACAGAAAATAAAGAATATTTTTTTAATTGTCACATAAGTACATAACTCAATTTCAAAAAAAAAAATAAAAAATTAAAGAGGTCCATTACATCCCATGCAGATTGAGTGTTGGTTACTAAAACTGTGAATCACTTCCTAGCTTCAGTTTATGACCCTATTCGAAATTTGAAACTCCAAAGGGCATGCTATTCTGTTAACTTACGAATCCTAAATTAGAACGAGCACAGACGTTCTATCTAAGAACAAACCCTGTGAAAAAGGCAACATAAATATATGCAAAGTTCAAACCCTAAGGTTATAAAGTTGCAATAGCAAGTAAATGTGAGTATACCTAAATGGAATTCGATCATAATACGTAATCTATAGCATATACTAATACCAGCAATCTTCCAAATTCATTTGATTATTCAGTGCTAAACTGGTGCACAAAGAAATTGATTTTCCATTCCTTGTCTCACACTCAGAGTTTGTAGGTACACATAAAGGTCTAAACTGGTTCAGGTTGATCAACAAAAAGTCATAACCGGTTTCCGGTTCAAATCGATCCAGTTTTGATCGTTTTTTTACCGGTTCAAGTTGGTCAACAAAAAGTCAAAACCGGTTCTGCTTTTGTCAATTTGTCGACTGTTTTGACCATTTTTTTAACCAGTTTTGACCGGTTCAAATCGATTCGGTTTTGATCTTTTTTACCGGTTTCAGTTGGTCAACAAAAAGTCAAAACCGGTTACGCTTTTGTTGATTTGTTGACTGTTTTGACCGATTTTTTACCGGTTCAAATCAATTCGGTTTTGATATTTTTTTACCGGGTCAAGTTGGTCAACAAAAAGTCAAAACCGGTTCCGCTTTTGTCGATTTGTTGACTGTTTTGACCATTTTTTACCAGTTTTGACCGGTTCAGATCGATTCGGTTTTGATCGTTTTTTTACCGGTTCAAGTTGGTCAACAAAAAGTCAAAACCGGTTCCGCTTTTGTCGATTTGATGACTGTTTTGACCGATTTTTACCAGTTTTGACCGATTTTTTACCGGTTCAGTTCGGGTTCAAACCAGTTTCAAAGGAAAAGATTAGAAACTGGCCCCGAATCTATATCGAGCTCAAAATGGTTCCTCGGATCCTCTCCATATCGGTTTCAAACCGATTTCGGTTAGGGTTGAACTTCACAATCCCAAAGTTTTATGTACACCTCTAGGTACACAGTTAATCACATTGCTTGACCAACAAGTTATGTTTCCCCAATTTAGCTTATGAAATTGTTAAACCATCACTCAAATGTTTAATTTCCTATATTCTAATGGCACATGATTGATTAAAACTGTTCACATCTCTCATGCTTATTATACATAACATACACAGAAAAATTTCATAATTCAATACAATTGAAATTGAAATTGAGTTTAAGAAATACCTCTGAAAAAGTTAGATTGAGCGGCGTTGATTTGAGACCTGAATTTCCTAGTGTGAGCAAGTGGAATGATGGATTGTTTCTTCGATTTTAAAAGCAATTCGTATGATAATGACGACATTTAAGACAAAGCCTCTTTATGTGAATCTAGCTCGGTATTACCCAACACTCTTCAAATATAGAGTAAATTCGTGGATAATATCTTTTATGTTTATACCTAATTGCGTGTCATTTCGCTTCAAATATTATAAGATTCGTATTTTTATGTTTAAAAAAACTTTGTAGGTAACATCCTTTGGACCTCACCTAGTTAATTTTTTTTTCATTTAATCATGTCACATGGGCCAAGTGTTATAAAAATCGTTAGGCGCTAGTCGGCCGGTGGGGTAGCGACTAGTGGTTAATAGGGATTAGTAGGGATTAAGCGGATTCAGAGTTTATATGTGATTTTCAGTTTTATATGTATGTACAAACATTTTTATACCAATTGTTGTTCGAAGACCTGAAGTAATTGAAGAATGGTATGCAACAGTCTCGGGGAGATTGTTGGAACCTAAAAGCCTATTGTATACCGTTTACATGGATAAACTTGTATAGCTTGGCTTTTGGTGTCTTAGTATGTAGCTGTCACTTTAGTGGCGCTTGGTGACATGCGTCACTGCCCGGCGGCAGGCGTCACTCTAGTGACAGCCATGCCATTGTCATTGACGACCATGCACATGCCGTCAGTGACACATGTGCCCTAAAATGAGGCCTATAAATTGTTGTTTGCATTTCATTATTACGTTAGGCTTTTGATTGATCTTATCCACTTTAAGTGTGTGTTTTAAGCGTATTAGCAAAGTCCAAAATAGTTTTAAATCATTTTGAGCGTATTAGCAAATCCAAAGTTATAATCCTAAATATCTTTTTACAAGATGAATATTATATGTTTATGTTTTATTGTTAAGTCTAACGTTTTTGAAGGCTTTAAATAAACTATAAAGTCGAGCCCTTTTGAATTGATATAAAGAAAACATTGATACGGAACACTATTACCTGAGTTTTGGTGTGGGTTGCATTCAGATAACTCACCGTATATATAGCCGTTGACAAAAAAATGCACCTTTTCAATATTCCTATCTTTAGTTTTTATTTATTAATTTTTTTAATTTTTTTTAACGAACCTAATCCGATTCTCATTAAAATGCCAAAATAACAAATTACAAGCAAATAACAGGTAAACGGGCAACAAGCTGCGCCGCAACCCCCTTTTGAATTGCAAAAGCGATCCTACTAAAGACGAATCGACTCTTAGAGGTCGAGAGATTACTATTCACGACCCGCTGAACTCTGTTTAGAAATTCCACTGCTTCCGGGGCTAGGGAACCAAAAGTATCAAAAGCAAATGGTATAAACACATGTTGATTCTCCAAACAAGTTTTCTCGTGTTTAGCGACTTTGCTTGACTCCGCCTTCAGTGCAGCCTCGCCAGCAACAAACCGTTATCTCTGAGCCCCACAAGAGGGGACACTCCTGTAAGGTCCGTACAAGCGTAAAAGGCAAAACCAAATCATGATTATATACTTTTACATTCAAGATCCATCCGTAATCCGTTAGCCGTTAAGAGTATCCAAAGAAAACATCACAAGCAGGTTTATAATTTTTCAATTCTAATTTCATAAGCTTCACAAGTTCTTGGGCTTAAGTTGCTTTTTGTTGACTTAAAAAAGAGAAGATTGTAGACCTTTTGACCCCAAAACAATACACAATTAAAAAAATTGCAAACCTTTAAAAAATTGGCAACCTTTATTTTATTGAGGGCCCGTGGCCCTTGCCTAGACTTACATGCACAATGGGCCGGCCCTATGTAGTAGCGGAGCTTAAACGAAAAATCAGGACGAAATCTAATATTTTAAACTACGAAAAAGAATTTTAGAAATTTTCGGTAAGTTAACACTCTGAACACGAGGGCGGGGGCGCCGATAAAGAATGAATAGAAAGAATTAGTAGAAGATGTTATTTTCTTATATTTTTTTTATTTCATTGTGAATAAAATCACAAATTATATCGGAAAATCGTATATATAGTTTAAATATATTTGCTATATTTCCGTTCAACATTTAATCTTTTATTTTGATTTCACAGTTCTCCATTTGTAACGATCATGCATCTTTTAAGCAGCTATATGTGTAAAACAATTCCATGTCAATTTTGACGTAATATCATTCAAATCACAGATATAAAAAAATATATTCGTAAATCCAAAAGTTTTATTTGGTTATAGGAATATACTAAAGAGAGCAACTTCAATGGGGAGTTTTTTAGCGTTCGAATCAACGTATTAGACCGTCCGTAATGGTTAATACTTTTGAAGGGGCGGCGTTCGAATCAACGTATAAGACCGTCCGTAATGGTTAATACTTTTGAAGGGGCATTTTTCATCACATTAGCATGACAACGCGCATTTAAAAAATGTGTAAGGACCATGGTTGCAAAAGTCATTAGGCACTCCCTAGTCGGATTTGAGAGTACTCGGCCTACGCGGAGATTACTCGGGGAGTAATTGGCCTAGGCGAACAGTACTGGACCTCGGCAGCCTACCTTGTAGCAAGTACTCGGGGAGTACTTGGAGCCTAGGCGGGACTTTTATAACCATGTTAAGGACTAATGCCCCTTCATGCCTTTTCAATTGTTACTTTCCATTTTTTCTTCTCATTTGGCGTTATGCATTTATACTAGAAACGTTCCTCCCCTTTTATTGCCCATATAATGCCCACAAGACCATAAGGGTGATGTTGAAAGCATTATCAATCCTTTCACGACCAACCGTTAATCCAGAAATCCGAACATGCCTCTAATCTGGAAATCCGAACATAGTCACATACACAAGCCAAGATTGTCAGGGAAAGAGGAAACCTGAAAGAGAAGAAAAGAAAGGATATATGATGATGATATGTATATCTTATTGATTTTTTAATTATAATCTATTGATTCTCATTGCATTGGGAATACGTATTTTTTATTTATTTATTTATTTTTGCATCAGACAAAAGAATAAAATATATAACTACAAAAGAGTATTTATATATTTGATTAAATTATAGTTTTATCTCCAAAATTATTTCCACAGCAGTTTTCTGTAATATTTCTAATTTTAGATTTAGATTTTCATCTTGCCTAACATATGTCTCTGTCTCAATGTAAAAAACTAATAAATTTTCCCCACGTTGTGACGGGTCTAAATGTAAAGTAACTTGTATTTGTACAATGAAAACCTGAACCGTTACATATCGCCCTACTTATTTGCAAAAGATACTTACGTCGAACACCAACCTGAACTTATACCGACATGTAAAAAATAAGAAAGAAATTATGTTTCTTTAAGTTAAAAATGGTACCGCGCGTTGCGATAAAGTCTAACGAAAACATATTATATGTGACCACACGTGTTGTAAAAGAAAATTTATACCAAAACGTAGACCAACTGAAAACATAAAAAAAACCTGAACCTATACCGACACGTACACAACAGTAAGAAAAAAAAAATGTTTTTAAGTTAAAAATGGTACCGCGTGTCGCGGTGGGGCCGAAACGCAAATTATGTCGAATTTGTAAAGTCTATTGAAAACATATTATATTTGACTCAACTTGTTTTAAATAAAATTTATGCAAACGTAAAGAAACAAAAAAACATATTATATCTGAGCCTACCCATTTTCAAAGAAAAGTAATTAACCTAAATTTATATCGAACATACATAAATATAAGCACGTAAAAATAAATTATAAAGTTTGTAGAAAGTTGAAGGATTGTAAGAGCATTCACATCCAGCTCCCAAAAAATATACATACATTCCACTAAAAAACAACTCCTATATCAATATATTTTCACTAAAAACAAATATTTTTCTCTCTCCTTTTCAATTAAATAATATTTTTATACCTTTATCATTACATTTTCTATCTCCTTCACTAACAATCACTTTCAATATATTAAAAAAGTATAGGGGGTGAACAGTGTCCCCCCAAATATACAGATGAATAGTAACATTTTTCTCTCCGCCACTTACAACCACTTTTTATACTTTTTATATTTTAAAAACCACACACACAGATTTTGATTCCTATGATGTGAATGCTCTGAGCACTAATACTAAATATTGAAGAATTAAAGTTAAAAAAATAAAAACTTGAAAAAAAAAGATCCAACTTCTTAAAATAAATTGTATGAATTAAAAAAATTGAATAAAATATTATTAAAGTTACTGTATATGTAACTTGAAATTGTAGGTATACTAGTAAAGTTTCCCGTGTGTTGCGGCGGATCCAAATGTAAACTAGCTCGAATTTGTACCATCAATATCTGAATCGCTTCTGAACAAATGTTACATCAAAACGTAGATAAACTAAAGATGTACATAAAAATAACCACAAAAATGTATTATATATGACCCGACTTATTTGCGAAAGAAATTTACGTCGAACACCAACTCGAACTTATACCGACACGTACATAAAAATAAGTACAATTTATGTTTTTTGTAAGTTAAAAATGGTACCGCGTGTTGCCGTGGCGCCGAAACGTAAAGTAAGTCGAATTTATCGTCTAATGAAAACATATAATACTTGACCCGACTTGTTGTAAAACAAAATTTATGCCAAAGCATAGATCATATGAAAACGTACAAGAAACAACAAATCCAATTGTAAAGTAACTCGGATTTGTACCAAATGGCAATGGGCCGGGCTTGGGGCGGGTATTGGTAATCCCAGGCCCGTACCCGGTTGTAACTCTTTGTCCCATACCCGGCCCGTTACCATCGGTATCGGGAATACCCGTTAATTTCTTAAAAATGACCATTGGGACAAATGTGCAATGTTTTACTTTGATGTTTATATAATTTACTATTTTAATGACTATAACAAATGAAAATATGATTAATAACTTACATATCATATTCAGACCACATATACCAAACTAAATCAAAACGATTACTTAATTAAGTAATTGTATCATACCACCTAATTGCATAAACATCCACATAATAAAGGGTGATAGCTCCCATATCCAATATATATGCTCGAAAATAAGTTATATGTTCACTAAAAACCTGCCAAATACATATCCATATATGACTATAGAGAAGGTAATAAGTACACGTACTAAGTTTATATATATATGGAAATCTAAAATATGTACTTTCGGGTATTAATCGGATAAATGGGTCGGGTATCGGGCGGGTATCACTAACTCCATACCTGTACCCGAAGTTTTTTTCTTTTTTTAAGCCCGTACCCGACCCATACCCATTGGGCTTTGGGTATACCCGGCCCGTATGTTTCGGATATACCCGCCGGTGTAACGCCCCAAAACTTGAATTTTAAAGTCACTAGTAAGAATCCATGTGTTATAGCATGAAATAAATAAATCAAGTTATTTAACCTAGTTAAATAGTTGGTCAAACAAGTGGGAACAAAAGTTGTTGCAATAGTTAACAAGAAATCAAACTAGAGGGGCTGGAATTGGAGATTGGGTTAAAGGTGATACTAAATAGAAGGTTCAGGAGTTTAGTGCGTGTTTTTGGTGTGTGTATATGTGTGTGTCTACACGCACACATGGAGAAGAACAAGGGGTTCCCCCAATCACTCAAAATCCAGAAATTTATGATGGAATTGAGCCAAAACACTTGCATGGTTGAAGATTTCTAATCTCTAAGGATGCAAAACATGTGGTAAGTTGTAGATTTTAATTTGATGATTTTACAAAGAAATGAGTATGTGGCCAATCTTTGAATTTGTATAAAATTAAGCATGAGGGTGTGTTACAATCAACAAATAAAGCCTGGATAATGAACGATTATGAGTAATTTTGATGTTTAAAGATGAAACCCATTGGGTTAGTTAAAGTGGCGACATGGGTGTATGACCCATGTCCAATCCTTGTTAAAAAATTGATGTAGTATGTTGCATGTGATTAATTTTTGTTAGTTAGGTTGAGTATGATATGGAAATTTATTGATGTTTACTTGTGTTGGTGAATGAAAGTGGTAAGTATGAAGAAATGAATGAATGGGTTGTACATTGTGCTTAGATAGTAGTACGCACACAAGGTGTTGATGAAATGTCTAAATGAAAATAATGTGTGAAATTGTATTCAAGTAATAGAGGAGTGTGTAGAAAATGTGGGAATAATGTATATGATAGCAAAATATCATGTAGAACATGTTCTTGATGAAATCCATGTATAAATGTAGTAATGTGTGATTTGGTAGAAGTATATTTTAGGAGTTGTGCTAATGCTTGAGTGATGTAATGCACAACTGTGGATTATTTGATCACACTAATTGTGATTCAAGAAATAGATGTGGAGCGTATGAGAATCCTAGAAAAGAGTAAATTCGAATGATGTTGTGTTAGTTATGAAGTAGTGAAAATGCTAGTGTAGATGGAATGGATCATGTATGAATATGTGTATATAACTTGGTGACCATGTAGATGTATATGTCATATAATATGAGCACGGAATGCGTATGATGTTAATACTATTGTCCACCATTTTAAGATGGATTCATGCTCTTAGTTTGGAAATACATAAGTATGGAAATTTACTTTTGAAAGTCAACAATGTATGAATATCATGAATTGGCCTTTGGACACAGGTGCTAGAATAGAAAGTTCATGTGCTATGTACTAGATGATTTATGTGTTATGCATGATGATAATTGAGTTGTGTGAATGTGGAACAAAGCGATTATTAGTATATGTCTTATGTATGCGGTAGTTGCCTAATTCAAGACAAGTATGTATGAACGAAAAGAATATGAATGTTTATATGAACGACTATATATGCTAACCATGATATGAATGTGATGACATGAACGGATAGGAGTTGTGTTGAGATGGAGTCAGGCACGAAAGGCTAACGGGTCAAGCGGAGACAAGGAAGCAGATACGAATACGGGCGCATAATGTAAGTAAGTTCCAAAATCTCACTTCTTAGTACATAAATGAAGTTGATTGTATGAATGTTAGGAGTTAGGTAGGAATGATTATGAGATGAAAGTAAATGAGGCAAGAAATGTGTAGTTTGTAGTAAGTTGTTTATAGAACAAACAGAATGGAAAATGTTTGGTGAGATCAAATGGGTCAAACATAGAAAGCAACTTAGCGAGTTGTGATAGTTGGTTTGATCTTGCGATTAAGTATTAGAATGATATGGGGGCTTGAATAATGTTATTACACTCTTGGAACCTCCGGGATATGCGACGGATGCGTAAAAAGAATAAAAAACGGAAATCAACGTTTTGGGCTGCATAGGAGGAGTCGCCGACGCCACCTCCTTTTGCAGCCGACGCGCTATGTTGTTGTTTACGCGGGTTCGATGAAACTCGTTTTTCACGTTTTTATCACTTTAGGTTGTTTCCAAGGCCCCAATAAGCTTCCCAAAGGTACCCCAAGCCTACCTTAAAGTTTTTGTGGGGTTCGGGTAAGAAAATAAGCCTATGGGACATGTACGAAGATGTGGTATGTACACTAGGATATGTAATGTGGTTTTGCTATGATTTGGATAAGTCTTATAAGTAAGATTCTTATGTATGCACATGATATAGTGTAATGTGGAAGCCACCGTTAAACGAGATTAGATATGATTATATGTAAATTAGCAAGTATGAGAAATTACACTTAAAAGTTATGCTTAGGATTGTTTAACTGAGATGTGAGTATGTAAGACGTATATAAGAATTTATGGTAAGGAGGTATGCATGTTTGTGGTAGGTCTTTCATACAAGAAAGAGTTGGGTTAGATGTTTTTGTATATGTGTTATTACATCATACATTTCCAATGAATGACACTCGTACGAAGAAATGTATGGTGTTAATATATAAGGATTTATGATTTTAACGGAATTGTTTTGAGAATGAAATGAAGTGCAGGTATATTATTGTATGCTCATCGAAGGATAGACTTTGGAATGAAATGCAAGAATTCAAAAGGTACCTAGTTGGAATCTACATGAGGATAAAACGCGACGTGATCCTATAGTTATATACTTAGATCATATAATGCTTCAAGTAATAATAATGTGAACATATGTTTTGAATGCAGGTTGGTAGATTTATGGGTCATGACCATCAAGAGACTTAAGCGATTGAAGATCGAGTTATAGTACGGATTGTAAGGGAATGTGTGGTCTTATGGTTATTAAATATATGATATGTTTATGTATCAAATGAAACGAAAAATGTAATTATCGTTAAAGACTTACCATATACTTTTGATCATGATGGAAAATTTTAATAAAAGAAATTTTATGGAACGTATTTCCGCTGCGTCTTTTTGGTTTAAGTATGTTAGGGTCTTACAGTCGGGCTTGGGCTTTTTTGACATCCTACCATCAACACTTGAATCATTTATAAACAAAAGTTACGTCAAAACGTAGATAAACTAAAGATGTGCATAAAAATAAACAAAAAAATGTATTATATATGACCGACTTATTTGCGAAAGAAATTTACGTCGAACACCAACTCGAACTTATACCGTACACGTACATAAAAATAAGTACAAGATTATGTTTTCTAAGTTAAAAATGGTGCGCGAGCGTTGCGGTGGCGTCGAAATGTAAAGTAAGTCGAATTTATACAGTCTAATAAAAGCATATTATACTTGAACCGACTTGTTGCCAAAAAAAAGACATACTATATCTGAGCCTACCTATTTTTAAAGAAACGTAATCATTATACCCACACGTACATAAATATAAGTACGTAAAAATATTATAAAGTTTTTAGAAATTTGAAGGGTTGTAGGCGCCAATACTAAATATTGAAGGGTAAAGGCTAAAAACGTATACTAAAAGATTAAAAAGAGAGAGAAAAAAAAACCTAATTAATGGCCAGCTGCCAGGCACTGGTCATCCATCTTGTGATTGTAACTTTAAACGTAAACAAACTTGAATTTATGTTGAAACGTAAAATAACTTGAATTTATGCTGTATAATGAAAGGCTAATATATTTTGATCTGACTCTTTTTATTTATAATGTTTTATTAAGCTAAAAATGGTATGGTGCGAAAACTATTATATTTGACCTACTGATTTCCCCAAAAAAATTTACGTCGAGACGTAAATCAACTTTGATTTATACCGACACACAAATAAAAATACGTATGTCAAACTCGATTACAAAGTTTTATAAAGTTGAAGGGTTGTAAGAATCAAAACTCAAAAGTGAAAGATAAATATACAAAAAATTGAAAAGCAAGTAAAAGAAAAAAAAAAAAAAGAAAAAAAAAAGAAATAGGTTGAGCTGGCTGCTAGTGTATATCACACTTGTGATCGTAACTTTGTATAATTAAATTAGTGAAACTATTATTTACACACTTTAGGTTTATGTATGTACGTATACAAGTCTGTATATGGTTGAGTTTTGGGGTCTTGGTGTTTTAGATTGGTAAATTTTGGGTTTTGGTGTTATAAACTCCCGTGTGGTTCGAATATTATGTCGTTTTAATATTATATCGTTTAAAATATTACACATGTACACATGTTCGGTACGTTTCGAATATTATAGCGTGTCAATATTTTATCGTAACTCCCATCCGGTTCGACCTTTATGTCTTTTCAATATTATATCATTAAAAATATTACGTTGTTAATTTGTCCGGTCTTGTTCGAACATGATGTCGTTCAATATTATATTGTTTAAAATATTACACCGTTAATTTGTTCGGAATTATACCATTTCAATATTTTATCGTAAATCGCATCTGGTTCGAACATTATGCGTTTCAATATTATATTGTTTAAGACACTAACAGTTAATTTGTTTGGTACAGTTCATACAGAACTGTATGTTGCATATAGAAATGTCCAAATTACCTTTTTAGCTCTCTCTTAGACTTGTATGTAGCACATCTTAGAGGCAGTTTAGTCCTTTGAAACACATTATGTGGCACGTAGTCCTGTATGTGGCATATATTATAATAATTAGCTATATAAACAATAATATTAATATTTGTTATAATATTAATAATAATAGTTATAAGAATAATAACAATAATATTAGTATTCTAATTAAATTAATATTAATAACTTCCTTTTTTTCAAAATTTAAATTCTTTTAGGTGGGGCTATATATGACGCGTACCGAATTGTATGCTGTATATAGAAAGGTCCAAATTGTATGCTCATCACAGGGGCAGTTTAGTCTTTTAAAACTCATATATGTGACACATAGTCCTGTAATGCGGCGTATATAAACAATAATATTAGGAAACAATAATATTAACAAACAATATTATTAATAATAATATTGATAATAATAATAATAATAACAACAATAGAATAATAGTAATTATAATAATATTAACAAAAATAATATTGTTAATATAATAATAATAATATAAGTAATAAAATGAATAACAATAACAATAATATTAATAACAATCAGATTAATAATGTTTAATCTTCGATAACATTTACACTTGGGTCTCGGTCTCGGTCTGGTGATGGATTCATTATTGATGAGTACCATTGTAAACGCAACATATACATATCTTCCCACTGTTTGGCACCAGTTTTTCGGTTTAACAACCATATATTGTTCACTAAAGGCATGGGATAGTCTCCTTACAGCTTAACATGTATGAAGTGGCCCCCGTGAATATGTACTAGCGTTACCACTTGAGGTTGATGATCTTCAGGAGGATCCAACATCGGGAAGTAAGTACAACTCCCGTCAATGCTTAACACGTGAAGGACGATACCGTACCTTTGCGCAATGAGAAGCCCTGCATGGGGCATTTCCATCCAGTAACTTGGGGGATAGGGTTCCACTGAATTCTAATTTAGGCTCTGACGTAGTTGGTTAAAATGACTTGGGGGACAAGCTTCCACCATATCCTCCGTATCCACCATATCCTTCGTATCCACCCAGATGGTTTTGTTGCATGTAAAAGAATGTAGTGCATTGTTACTTTCATAATACGATTGCTCACCACAATATCCTCCATATCCACCCAGATGGTCTTGTTGTACGTAAAAAGAATGTGATGCATTGTTACTTTCATGATACGGTTTCTCATCACCGTATCCGTAATCCGGATACACTTGTTGTGCTGGTTCATCAAGAGAGAGAGGTGGAGCCTCGTTCAAGTCTAGTAAAGGTTTCTTATGATCAACTTGAACGCCAGACACAACATCCTCCTCATTAGAATTCTCATTGGTTTCAGTAACCTCCTATGAGTCTGTATGCAGCGTATAGACGCATCGTATACAAGCATCTACATGCCTTATATTGTAACATTTGTGTAAATCGGGTTTTGAAAACCCGCCTCATTTTATCAATCAGAGAATTTTTGTTTATGTCGAGTTATTTAACAATAAATTAATAAATAAAGTTTAAAGTGTTAATTAATAAAATAAATCAACTAATTAATGATTAGTTATAATAAATAAAAAGGTGTAATAAAAACAATTAAAGAAAAACGTTTTTTAAAATAAATGGGTGAACCGGGAGTCGAACCCGGGTTCCCCCGGATACACACACAACAAACACCACTGCGATACACACAAGTTGTGTAAATTCTGGATTCTTATTATATCTATATTGAGGCTGAGGAGAACCTGCAATCCACAACAACACCTCCTCGCCGGAGATGTGGAGATCCACGCGTGTTTCCTAAACGAAATCGACAACTGTCCGTCTAAGTTTGGTAAACGCACAGCCGCGAATGAACTGGCAATCAATTCGAGCCAATTTACCAAAACCGAGCTCTCGACTCTCCCCTATAAATACCAGTCGAATCCCCATCAGAACTCGCTCATATCTTCTATTCACTCTCTAAAACTCGGTCGTCGGAAAAGCTCTGTTCCACCGGAGAACCACCGAAACCGTCGGAATCCACCCACCAGAATTCGTGCCACCACCTCTGATATACGGTAGACCTCTGTGTCCTTTCTTTTAAGTTCAATCCAATTAAGCATTTTGTTCAGGCAATTAGAATAGGACGAATCAGTTTGATTCAGGCGGGAACAAGTTCGGGTTTAAATTTCTAAACGAAGAAGACGATGGCAGTATTTTTTATGTATAATAAAATACGGGTTTTAATCGGGTTAAGCACCCAGCCCAATTGGTTGGGCCGGGTGCAAACCAAACCTGGGATCACCGAGGCGAATCCAAGCACACACCGGCCTGACCACTTTAAATCCCTTTTTAAATATATCATTTCCGTATAAACATAATTAGTATAAAACATAATTAAAACGCAAGTTCTGACGGGTTAGACCCCCAGCCCAGTTGGTTGGGCTGGGTGCGTAACATCACCAAGGTCGCCGGTTCGAATCCCCCGACTCACACCGGTCGGACCATTTAATTCTCTTTTTAAATTTAATTAAAATAGAATGAACCTAAAATGTGTATAAGAATAATAAAAATCCAGATTCTTTCGGGTTAGACACGTAGCTCAGTTGGAAGAGCTGCGTGCACGCAACCGAGAGGTCACGGGTTCGAACCTCAATACACGCATGCCAAAAACCGGTCGAACCGGTCTGACATAAAGCCTGTCAGACTGTCATTTTTTTTATTATTTTATTTTATTCTATTTTTATTTTATGTCACTTTATTTTATTTTAATTCATTAACTTATTCTTTATATTAAAAAGAAAAGTTATTAAATGCCTAATATATATATATATATTATATATACTTTCAAGGGGTTTAATTATATCAATAAAAAAAATCATAAAATTAACTTAAAAATCTAAACAAAGGTTTTTACCAAAATATTAGTTTATTTATTTATCGAGTTATCGCGTTATTATTTCTAGGTTAGTACCTACTCATTGATTAAATTCCCAACTCGTGCGCTCTCTTTACCATTCAAGAATATGCACCCAAGGTGTGTGAATCGCTACAAATTCCCGTGTTAATCACGTTTTAGGGTGTATCATGTGTCGTACCATTCCTTTATTTTATTTAAACACTTGTGCTTATATCATTTTGTGATCAAATGTGAATTGCTTGTTGTGTGGTTTATATGTGGATTCAATTTATCATTTCGTGCACTCATTTCATTAGGCCCATTAGTTTCTCGTGGGATACGGGTTGAGCATCAGTGCCTCATTAGATCGGCTCCGTTTGATTGAGCCTTGATCTCAGATACATCATCATTCATGTCATATATTCATTCAATGTGGTTTGTGATTGGTTACATATATATATATTTGCTCACATGTGATTTATGCACAATTGTCTTTAATAAACAAAATAAACAATTATTTAAATGTTTTATCAAAGGTTCACTCGCCAACTTTTGTTGACCCAAAATCTCCTCTGTTTTACACATGATACAGGTGATCGAGTTGAGGAAAGAAACACTTAGGATGACCTAGAAGAATAAACAAGTTATTGCGTTGGAACAAACATTTAGATTTTTATTGTATTTGTATGAAATTTTTGTTGGATATTTAAATTTTAATTTGAATTTAATAAATATGGAACTTCTTAGTAAATATCGTGAGCTTTGGTGATAACCCAATCATGCCCGACTTTTATTCCGCTGCGGGTCGGGGTGTGACATATATGTTGCATATATGTGATTGATTTGTCACTGTACTTTAGCATCATACATGCCTTATATGTTGCATATATGTGATTGATTTGCCACTGTACTTGGTTGAACCCCGGGTGAGAAACATAAACCCTGTACGCCGCACACAGGGCTGTATGCAACGTATATAACAGACCATATATGCCGCATAAGGGCTGTATGAAGCATATATAAGGGACCCACTTGAGTGTACAAATAGGCATTTAATGTGTGAAGATGCACACCCTTAAATTATTTAAGTATTAAAAATTATTGCTTGTAAAAGCACGACACCCATACTTTACCTGTTAGCTAATTATTTTTTTTTAGTTGCAGTAGTATTATCATTATTAACCAATAACACTCTCTGTCTATTATCCATCCTAACGTTGGATCATGATCATCATAATTAGAGCATAAGCAACAAGTGATTTTCCAACTTCACGGAAGTGAACTGGAGGGGGAGGCATCAACCAAGTGGCAGGCGTTTTTCATCTGCACAACGCTAACTAGCTGGAGGAGAGGGTGACGGACAGGCGAGCAACCACGGGTATTTCATCTGCACAGGCGTTAATTAGCTGGAGGCGCGAAGGTTCTCTAGGTGGAAGTCCTTCCCGGACATATATCCCATTCCTTGGTAATTCTTTTAGAAAATCTTAGGTGGTGGTTCGTAGAGCACGGCGCACTGCCAATGCTCTTGCTACACTCACAACTCACTACATGTATCTATAAAACTCAACTCCATCAAGTGAAATGCCCAATAAACCTTAGAACCAGCCATTACAACTTATGCTGCCGACATCACAACCAAATCACAAAACGTTCCGGTATTCCACATTATATATACTCTTATAAAAAACCAACTGATGCCTTTTCATGAGAATATTAATGACAAAATTTAAGGGTTGTGACTTTTCACTCAAAACCATTGGCACCTTTTCATGAGAACGTCAAGGGTTATAACCATTTGACGTCTTTTCCACCAGAACGTTTATTGTTTTGGTGCCTTTTCATGACTCCCTTTATGAACAAAACAAATGGTCGTGTCTTCTCCCTCATAACCACCAATAACTGTCAACCATTACACATATAATTTCACACCCACAAATCTTTTTTCCCGACATTAACAGCAACTCAAAGTCTCCTCTTACAATAATTTCCGTTGTTTGTCGTTGTTGATTTACAACCATAATTACTTTGTGTACAAGCATTTTCATGCCTCCTGCCACTTGCCTTTTTCCCCCAATATCATGTCTGCATGGTTAATTTTTTTTTCCCAGGAATGGTGGTACAAGCAAACAACACACATGGCACCACATCCACCGCGGCCACAAAACGTAAGCCAATCTTATGCCGCTGCTGAAGCCATGGCAACGGCTTTTCTGCATAAACGGATTCGTTTGATGGAGAGAAGGGAGACAAGGGAAAGTGACGTTTGATCCCAAGGCCGTTGTCGGAGTCGTCGAGTGCCGGTGGTAAGGTTTCGTCGGAGAGGAGGAAGGGGGCGCATAAACGGTGGCAGTCATGGTGACGTGAAGGCAAAACGGTGGCGGGGGCGTTCGTAACCGGAACTAACGACATATTTGCCTCTTCAAAATTGAACTTTTTGGTAACCAGTTTTTGTTTGTATAATAACTGTTTCTTTTTAATTTGTTTCTATTCTACAACCAATTTTCAGTCTGTTCTTTTCATCTTTTTTAACTTTGCGCCTATTTAAGTAAGGTCCTTAGTTTATATTACATAGTCATCAAATTATGAATATGAATATTACATAGTCATCAAATTATGAATAGAATCCTTAGAATAATATTTAAACCCCAAAAAATCATAAAATATAGAATTTTAGCGTGTGTTTACATGTGAATTTTTATCATCATTTTACTTGTTTTTCCTTTAATTAGGTGTTGTTGTTGTTGAATAGACTTCATTTTTTAGATGGAAAGAAATTTACTTTTTATAATTGATAATTGTAGTGTGCTCGAATGATTTTATAAGATTATGTTTAACTTTGCAAAATATGCAATCTAATTTGTTGTTTTTATAAGGTTATGTTCAATGTTTAACTTTGTAAGATGTAATCTGATCTATATGTTGTTTTTTAATAAGGTGATGTTCAAATCTGCTGTAAGATATAATCTAATATGTATGTTGGTTTTTTTTTTAGGTTGAGTTCAAATTTGCAAAATTGTGTCTACTTAATAATCAAAAAAAAAAAAACTTAGGCCTACGCAAATGAGATGGAAAAATATATAATAAGATATGCGTAGTTAATAATAAATTTATTTATTATTTCGTGTATACCTCTGTCGATTTATCTTAAATGAGATAAAAAAAAACTTAGCCTATGCAAATGAGATTGAAAAATATATAATAAGATATGTGTATGTTAATAATAAATTTATTTATTATTTCGTGTATACCTCGGTGATTCATCTCTAAATATGAGATGTTATAGAAAATTGAATGAGAGATCGAAACATTGGAAAACGAATTCTCAATGTAGAAAACCCATAACCGGTCGTATTTCTTAAAAATTATATTTGTATATTTGTAATTTGTAACATTATAAAAAAGTCACCATATTGTTTTTTGTGTTCTGGATTTTTTTTGAATGGTTTTGTATTCTGGATGCGAAAGAACTGTGGTTTACCTTATTTTTAATTTTTATTAATTGTACCTTAAAGACAATTTGTATAAAATAATCAGTTACTTATATGTTACATGAAAAAAATCCTATATTACTTTTTTTTATAATATAATTAGCTTCTGACCGAACTCTTTGTATTACCTCATTATTATTTAAATAATTGTTAATGGTTATGACAATTTTAAAGTTCGGCGTAACCTAATTTTGATATCGTTAATTCGCATCTCATAGAGTAATAGTAAAGTCAAAACTTCCTACTAAATATATAACATATTAAATACAACAGCCTCGAATCTCTTGAATTATGTGTAGTCCACCGTTCTTGGTCCTTCAAATTCCTTCTGTGAAACGAAACCAAACCAAAGCATACATGTGTAGTCCACCGTTCTTGGTCCTTCAAATTCCTTTTGTGAAACGAAACCAAACCAAAGCATAATTCACATTCGACAACAAAGGTAACATCTTTGAATTTTGTGCAGTCGATTCAAGCATATTCCTTTTCCCTATTTATCTTTTTTTCCTTCCTCGAATCACAATTAGGATAACAATTTTGATCCAGTCGCTTATATGTACGCCATTACAACTTTGTGTCTAATAATAAAACTTTCACAATTAACAACCCGCCGCAACGCGCGGGGTGGCGTCAACTCGTACATTAACAAAGAACAAACTTACAAAAGGTGCAAGTGAACCTAGCGGCTCCACCCATGGTCTAGGGCCGGGGGAGATGGTTAACTTTCGACACCACATATCACATAATGATAAAACTATACATAGTCATACTGATCAGTAATTATATGTGACATCACACATAAAGTCATTATTAAGGTGAGATCTCCAGCATAATAGCACAGCATAAATCAACACATTGAGGTTGATAACATTCAATCTATTAACCTGAAACAACATTAATTATCAGCTTAATGCAGTAGTCGAGCGATCTCTTGAGTTGCGAATTATATTTAACTGCAAATGGAAGAGGCTTTACAGTCCATTTGATGATAACAATGTTGTTAATGGTAATAATAACTAAGGAGCGTACTAAGTGGTGCTTTGATAGCTTCTCTTAACAGGTTTTTTTCCCTCGGATTTCCCACTCGCTGGTTGCCGTACCTTCACTCCCCTAATTAACTGCACACCAGATCATGTCAGTTGAAATTTGTGAATAACCAAATTAACACACAGCCCGTACGCCCCTATATGTATATATGTATAGTGTCCAATGAGATCATTACGTATTTGCCACACTTGACGTTGGAGTATAGAACGATGAAATCCCCTTCTTGGAGCCCAGTTAGCTTTAACGAAATCCCCTGAAACACGAACACGATTTACAATAAAGATTAGAACCAAGATACAAAACAAAATCTTCAACTATTTTTGGGTAGTTTTCGTCCCAACGATATAAGTGAAATGTTTCAACAAATTAGCTTTTACACTAGAAAGTACAACTTCGCATTTTGCAAACAAATTTGTCGATACCCATAAGTGTGGATAACTTAATTTACTACAACATATTACATATTTTCATGTTTTATTATATCTATGTTCGACCTTTTACGCGTTTACTCTTATTTTGTTAAACATATGAAAGGATTATAACTTTTTTCAGTTATGTAAAGGTTTATTGTTTTTCTTCATGATATCTTGATCATTGCATAATATATTAAAATTTGTAAGAATTGCAACTTCTCAATTAAGTAAAGACTAATTCTTTTTCTTCATCATATCATGGTCAATGTTAAATATGTCACACCCTTATTAATTCGGGTAAGTTTCGTATCTATTTTTGGTGTCGCCCGGAAATAAATACATAAAATAGCAAATAGTGAGAACATGTATTCCAATAATAGCAAATAGTTATTAAGTCACTAACCTGTGTTCTCAAGGAGGTACATCCTGCTTTTGTTGTTTGGCCAAAACCTGAGACTCCACAATTCAAAATGAGCACAAAGAAAGAAAATTAGTTTGATGCACAACCTTAATTATGGCATCAAATCAATAAAACAAAGTGTGAATAAACATAAACTTTTACAACACAACGGTGTATATATACCTATAACGCATATTCCACACTTGCGAAGTCCCGATATCTTCCATAGGAATGGTGATTCCATCCCTCGAGTTAAGATCCGGGAGGTGACTCTCGGCTTCTTTCTGATAAAACAAATTCAGTTTCCATTAAGTCACACAAATATGTTAATAAAACTCTTAGAACATAAGCAAAAATATATTAAAGATTATACCTTAGGCATCACAATCCTCCCAAGACTTCCAACATCACTTTGCTTCAATACTTTTTGGAGCAGATACTTCAAGTTCTTCTCGGTATTTAATCCCTAATTGTCAAATTAAACAAACTAAGAATCAATTTTGATTTACAGATTACAAAAAACAAACTAAAATGCACTTAAACTTTTCAAACCTGAAGCTTGTCTGAGGAAGTTTGTTTTGACAGACGGTCACCGGACTGATGCGGTCGGAGGATGTCCGACGAGGAACTTCCATTTGCGGTGGTGGTGGAAGGGTGGTGGTGGATGGCTGGTGATGGCCAGTACAACCAGTTTCCTACATTAGATTTTCCAGAGCAGTTATCATCAACCGGTATTGCGTGTGGATGGTGATCAGAATCCGCCACACGATTGTGTTGATCATTTTGACTTTGTCTAGAGTGGTGGTGGTGGTGGAAGTAAGTCCGCCTTGCCATTCGTTTCTTCCGAGCTTCTTTAGTAGCCGAAGAACCCAACCTCATTAACCGTTGTTGTTCGTCACCACCACCAGCCGCATAGTAACCGCCAGATTATACGAAAACTGATCAGGGTAACCCGGAGCTAGAGGCATAATTTGTGGAGCAAAATTATTACCTACATCCGGAAACTGATTGGTGTAGGGAGACACCGCCATGGTAATCTGTGACGGATTCCATGACGGTGCGGATTCTAGTGCTTGATAGTCACCCGAACCTGTATTACTATACGGGTTTGACATTCAAACTGGAATCATAATCACCACCATATAAAAATAGCTAGATGGTGGCTGCATGGGTGCAGCTACCATAGCCATCCAATTACCCATCTGATCCACCATATACGGTGGATATGACGGGACCCATGGCAGATGAGAGATTAATCCATTGCTAAAAGTTGGCGGTGGAGTTGCACTTGGAGGCGTGATTCCATTTAGATGCTGTAAAGGGTATAGGTTGACGGGGTTGGTATTAGCGGCAGTGTGTAATTCCACACTGCCGCTATTTTTTCTCTGGAGTTGGTGCTGTTGTACCCACTCCAGAATCAACTTTAGGAGTTGTTTTTTTTCCTTCTTGCGAAGATCCTAATCTTTTCGAAGCACATTCAACCGTAGATTTCTTGAGCTTAGTTTTTTTCATATCTTCCGCCGATATTAATTCTTTATTCGACTTCAACCACTCGAAAAACATTGCCCCGAGTTCATCCAACCGCCCTCCACCATCACCACCACCACCACCACCGTTCTTCATCTCACCCTCTTCCACCACCTCACTTTCCAGTTTCAAATCGGGCGGGTTTTGTTCGAATATCGAAGACGGATCCCACATCTCATTACTATCAATAAGATCCATATACCCATAATTCTCCATTACATCCATGCAATCAATCGACCCACTACCGACCGCTGTCTCCAACGACGGCACACCACCCCTCGCCGTCGTCATACACCTCACCGGAACCTCTTCACTATTCCTTCTACTAACCCTAATAATATCTCCGTGATCAGGACCATCACCCTCCGGCTGCAACACCGCCCATGAAGCGGCGAAGAGGTCGCTGACGACATCGAAGAAGCGGTCGATGTCGTAGCCGCTGGTGTGGGATTTGACGATGAAGATGACGAAGCTGACATGCATGGAAGATTAAAAAGTTGAGGAAATTGATCGGTGCAAAACATTGATTGATCATTCATTTCTTGAAGCAGATTCTGCTCACCAGTGCTCGTCAGTACCTAATGCATTAAAACAAGTACTTTTAGAGAGAAAAGGTGGTGGTTTAGGGTTTTGAAAATGATTAACTTCTGTACTTGATGCAAGTTGAAAGTACAAAAACACAACATAAAACATCTGGGATTTTAAGATTTTAATATTTTAACCTTAAACCATCAGTTCCAACTTGCTTCTGTTCTTAAATATTAATATTATATTTAACTAATTAATTTTTTCAACCAAATTCCATTTTCTATAAACAGATTTAACCAAAACAAAACAAACCTCATAATCAAAACATTAATGTTATTTAACCATTTAATTTATGCAAAACCAAATTCCATTTTCTATGAACAGATTTAATCAAATAATATTTAGTTATTTAATTTTTGCAACCAAATTCCATTTTCTATGAACAGATTTAATAAACTAAACTAAACAACAAAACAAAACAAAACAAACCTCATAATCAAAACATTAATATTAATTAACCATTTAATTTATGCAACAAAATTCCATTGTCTATGAACAGATTAATTAGAACATATTAATTAGAAGAAAAAGTATGCTGACTTGTGTGAGAAAAAAGAACTTGAATATTTGTTCAAGTTCTATGCAAGCAAGATGTTGAAGATAAGTTGCAGAATTCTTCGCATCTGTGTTCGGTTGTTCTAGAGAGAGAAAGAGGAGAGAGAGGGGGAAACCAGGGGCTGGTTGTAGGTTTTAGGGTTCTCCACTATTTGTGGTGTCTGGATTGAAGGAAAGAAGCCATGCGTCAGGTCATGAATGGTGGTAAGGAAGCGGTGGCTCAGTCTTTTTTTCAATTGTTGACGGCAAGCAGCTCAATTCTCTTTCTGCAACTTATTATACCATGGTATTCAAGCAATGGCCATCCACATGCATATTTTTAGTTTTTTTTTTCTTTTACTTGTTTTTTTCTTGTATAAATTCCAAATTTATTGACTCTTTGTTCAGTTCACATGCTATTAATGTTTTTAGTATTGCTATTATTAGGCCTCGATATAAATAGTAAATGGTGAGAAAATTGATTTTAAGGGTTTTGTTTACTAGCTCAATATAGAGTGGTAAGAGTGTACTAATATAAACTAGTAATTAGGGTCCTTCCATCTGCAGCGCAGTGGTTGTGACATTTGGGTGAAGGCTCGGTTCAGGATTTAACTTGGGTTCGAGTCAACGGGGCGAGGGTTTACCCATTCCATGGGTTTCCGCGCATCAGGGGTGTGCTACGCTTTCTAGCGGTGGTCGAGTAGTCGGCATTTGGACATAGCTCCGAAAGGGTGGGTTTACACGTGGAAAGCAGTTAGCCGTTCAAAAAAAAAAACTAGTAATTAGGCCTACGCGTGTTGCGGCACGAATACATTGCAAGTATTGAACGAATTAGTTAAAGCGTTATGTGATGCATTAACCATATGAAAACACACGTTTGACGCATCTGATTTAACTCAATAACATTGTGGTTGGATAAAAAAGGAAAAAAATTAATTTATATTGTACAATCATAACGTATTATTATATGTGACCCGACTAATACATGGGAAACATACAAAAAATTAAAAAAACGTGTATAAAGGGAAATTGACACGTTTAATCAAAGATATTTGTGCACATCAGGGCTTGAAATTTTACCCCTAGCGTGTTGCAGTGTGGTAGAAATGTAGAGTAACTCGAATTTATACGTCGAATAGGAACGTATAATATTTGACCCCATCATACCGTCAAATGAGAACGTATGATATTTGGCCCCATGAGTGTTTTACAAAGTTAAAAGACCAAAGTCAAGAGGTGTGTTAACTTTGGTTTTTAGTATAGATATATAATATTTATACGTTGTGCGTCACGGCGGGGTCGTAACGTGGAGTAACTTTAATTTATACCATCAAATGAAAAATTTGACCTTACTGGGTTCGTAACAAAATTCACATTAAAATGTAAACCAACTGAAAACGTATCTAAAATAAGCATGAAACGTAGTATATTTGACCTGACTTATTTCCAATTTTTTTTACATTGAAACGTAGACCAACTCAATTTAAACCGATATGCACATAAAAATAAGCATGTAAAAAGAGGTTTTTAAAGTAAATGAATGAAAAGGGTAAACTTAAAACTTTAGAAACTCGACGGGTGAAAGTTATATTTACAAAGTTTTTAAACACAAAGAAAAATTAGTTTTTAAAAAGAATTTAGCGAATGAAATTCATCAGAGAAAACTGTTTTATTTAAAAACACATATAACATACGATACAGAGGTAGAGGGGTTAGTTTGTAACACTTGTAAAATAGAGTAGGGGTTAGGAATGGCAAGTTACAAAGTTTCAAATATGTAAAATGGAGTAGGGCTAGAAATAGCAAGTTGCAAAATTTGGGGGTGGATTTGTCTGTAGGAATCCCCAGCAACATTGATGTTTAAGATATAGATTAATATATAAATCAACTAAACTTTCCGCAAACTATTTGATGAAAAGTTCGTTTAATAAATGATCGACAAAACATGGAATTTCATTCGTTTGTTTATGAATGAACGAGAATAATTGGGAATTTCATTCGATTAGCTAAATGAACGAACATGAACTAAGGTCACATATTCGTTCAATTGTGTTCGTAAACGTTTAGTAATAGTTGTATCCGTCATGGTCATTTGTTTTGTTTAGTCGATGTTATATTATATTATATTTAGTGATAGAAGCTTAGATCTTTGAAACATTATTTTGAAATAATTATTATTATGTTTATTATGTCTAACTTGTGCCTTTGTTTTGGAATAATTATATTAATTATGACTGTTATGTTAAGTGCTGATTGCAAGGTAATTATGGCTAATGTTTTAGATTAAGAATGTTATTTTTATCTTTCAAAATGATATATGTTCATTTGTGTTCATAAACACGTTTAATTTCTTAATGAACGAATATAAACGAATATATTTTAGTTTGATACATGTTTATAAACCGTTCGTAAACAAGTTGAATACAAAATAAGCAAGCGTAATTACACTAAAATTACAAGCATATAACAACTATCAAATAATCGAGTTTATTTAATTTATTAGTTTCATTTTCTTCGTAAATAAATTTTTAGACAATTACTTATGTTATGTTTTCTATATAATTCTATATGGAGTGAACTTCTCATCCATTCATCACTTGGTTCTTGGGTTTGGCATAATGAAGGAAGAGAACGAATGATTACTATTTCATGTTATGCTTGCTTATCATGCAAAAACTAAATGAATCATTACTTTATATAGTTTGACAGGCAAGAAAAGACGAAGGAATAAAATCAATGGTCGGTGGTGGTTGCGGTGGTGGCGGCTGAGGCAGGTCGCGGCGGTGGCGGTGGGTGCCGGCGACGGTGCGAAGGTGGAGGGTGGTAGCAGCAGCTGCAGCACAGAGGCGAGATATGGCCGGGTATGGAATTTAGTGAGACCCGTCCGTTACCCGTCCCATTCACCAGAATTATACCCTAAAAGTGTATTAATTTAAATTTAGTTTTCCATTTATGTAAACTTTAGTACATACACTTATTCATTATTGGTTTGTCTTTAAGACTTTAATGTACACATAAAAGATTTTATGTTTAGTTATGTTGTTTCTTTACAAATTAAATACGTGTGTTAGTTTTAAGATTTTCTAAATACATTTCAAGTTGTTAGGAAAATTACTTGGGTCCTGATTAACGCTACTATTTTTCATGTATGGTGTTCGATATAATGCAAAATACACAAACTAACATTATATAATACAAAATAGCAGTACCTTAATTAGTTAATTATGTAGATATATGTTTCAGATATGCATTTGAATATGATATGTTGTATATTATTGGTCATATTTTATAAACATTGTTGTAAAAAATGCACAAGAGAGTCTCAATGTTATTTTCAACAAATTAACGGGCAGACTCGATACCCGCAGGTATACCTGATAACTGATGGGTAATTGCCCGACAAATAACTGACGGGTAACAGGTCGGGTATGGGACAAATAATTACAACTGGGTACGTACGGGCCTGGGATTACCAATACCCGGCCCGAACCCGGCCCATTATCATTCCTATGCATGTATCCGTTTGTCTTTAGGCTATCAACGCCACCACATGATACATGATTAACCGTCTGCCGCTTTAACGTTATTCTCACGAAATTAGTAAAATAACGTTAAAATTAGTGCAATTTCACTTTTGCCTTCCGAGGGCCACACATATATACATTATATATGCAAATCGCAAGTCATCAGGAGTTGCCGATTTCTCTTATGTATGTGATTCGGACCGTATTGTTGTTTTTGTCAAGCTTCATGCTAGTCGGGTTTTTATTTTTAATAAAATTTTTGGCGTATGAAAAAATATTATAATAAATAATTTTGTAATGTGGATATCCAATATATGTGTATATAAAGGTAAGGAAGGATCATGGGAAAACTAGATATAAATGAGAAAACTAGAAAACTAACTAAAAAAGCAAAAAAAAAAAAAAACAAAAACATACATTTTTTTTACAATTTTTTATAAAAAATCGCTGCTTTTTATGTATAATAAAAAACTTTTTTTTCAAAAAAAAAAAACTTGTACTGCACATGTACACTATATATGTACTACGCATGTGCATTGTGCATTATATGCTTTTTTAATTTTATTTTTTAAAAAAAGTTTTTTTTATATAATATATATAGCGATTTTTTATAAAAATAAATTGATATGTTTTTTTTTGTTTTTTAGTTAGTTTTTTGATTTTCTCATTTAAACTAATTTTCTCATGATCCATCTCCTATAAAGATAAACATATATGTGTGTATATAAAGATAAGCATATATGGTTCAAAACATATTAACGGAAATAGGCTAGATCTGTTTCAACAAAACTTCATAACTTTTTTTTTGTTTTTTCAGTATCCGAGAATGGAGTAATAGACCATAGTATAAGTTCTAATTTTAGAATCACATAAATACAGGAGAGAGGAAGACAAAGAAAGGAACCCTAATATTAAGCGATGTCTTCGGAAAGTCAGGATGGACATTTCACAGCTGCGGTTAAGGTCCTATGCTCTAGTGGAGTTGCCTCTCTAGGTGATTCGACATTGAAAGCTCTTATTGATAAACACACAGTGGTGCCGCCCCCATCCTTGCCTTCCAACCCTTTGGCCCAACCCACTCTTGTTGTTGATGGGGAGTGTGTACTCAAATGTATTCAATCCTTTCCTAAAGGGACGTCATGTGGCAGAGACGGGATACGGGCCCAACACCTGCTAGATGCTATTGGGGGCGAGGGCTCGGTGACTTCCTCAGGTTTGCTTACGAGCATTACTGAAGTTGTTAACTTATGGCTTGGGGGATCCTGCCCTAAGGTGCTTGCTGAGTTTGTTGCCTCGCCCCCCTCAACCCCTTATTGAAGCCTGATAAATGAATTCGACCTATTGCTGTAGGGGGTATTTGGCGAAGGTTGGTTTAAAGGTGGCGATGAAGAAGGTCGGGAAAGAAATGACCCAGTACTTGGGTGACTATCAATTTGGGAGGGGGTGCCAAATGGGGCAGAGACGGTGCTTCACAGTGCAAACAGGTTTCTCAACTCATTTCATGCAGATGGTTCCTTAGCCTTGTTTACTGTAGATTTCTCCAATGCTTTCAACACGGTCGACCGCACAGCTTTTCTGCACGAGGTTCATCAGCGTTGCCCGTCAATCTATCGGTGGGTCCAATTTCTTTACGCCCAGTCTGCTAGGTTGTATGTTGGTAACGAGTGTATTGGGGCTACTACCAGAGTTCAACAAGGAGATCCCTTGGGGCCCCTTCTCTTTGCCCTTGCCTTACATCCCCTTATTCTCCGGGTTCAGGACCGCTGTAAACTCCCGTTTCATGCTTGGTACTTGGATGATGGGATGATTATCGGCAACGCCTCTAAGGTTGCTAGGGCCTTAGACATCATCAACGAGGAGGGGCCATCTCTAGGGATTTATCTCAACATTAAGAAAACAGAGGTTTTTTGGCCGACATGCAATGGGCGGAAAGTTCAAGATGGGCTTTTCCCGAGAGGGATCGGTAGACCAGAGAAGGGGATTAAGCTCCTTGGTGGAGCTGTTAGTCGGGATCCTAGCTTTATTGAGGAGTTGGCAGGGCGGCGAGCCTCGGGGGCGGTTGACCTCATGAAACTCTTACCCTGCCTGAGAGATCCCTAATGTGAACTACTTCTGCTAAGGTCGTGCATGGGGGTCGCTAAGTTACTTTTTGGGTTGCGGACTTGTCAACCGCATTTTATGGAGGATGCGGTATCTCGGTTTGATGATGGCCTTAGAGAGGCTATAGAAGACATAGTAGTGGGTGGCGGCCCCTTCTTTGGTGACCTCCAGTGGCATCTGGCATCTTTGCCAATGCGTCTAGGTGGTTTGGGCCTCTTCTCAGCTTGAGATGTTGGGGCTTATGCCTTTGTGGCGTCTAGAGCTCAGTCTTGGGAACTACAGGATCATATCCTTCGAAACTGTGAGGTCGTCGGGCTTGACCCGGACTATCAGCAGGCGTTTGAACGCTTAAATGTCTCTCTCCCAGACTTGGATATTGGCGGTTTTTCTAATAAGGACACCGCCCCCTTGAAGCCACAAAAAACTTTGGCGAATGCTCTGTTTAGCAAAATCGTTCAGAGCCTGGGAGAAGCTTTTAATTTGTCATCCCCCCAGAAGGCGGTGTTTGAGTGCCTGAAAGGTCCCCATGCTTAGGAATTTTTGATCGTTATACCAATTGAGGGGTTGGGACAATGTATGTCTGCAGTAGAATATAGAGTCATTCTCAAATACCGGTTGATGATCCCTATGTACCCGGAAGATGAAACTTGCCCGATATGTCGTAAAGCTTGTTTGGATAAATACGGGGAGCATGCAGTTCACTGTAAAGAGCTCCCTGGGTTCAAATATCGACACGATTGGGTGCGTGATGCTTTGTGGGACATCTTAAGAAGAGCTGAGATTTCGGCTAAGAAAGAGGCCCCTGTGAATTTCCTCACGGACCCTATGGAAGGGAGATCTACTCTGCGACCAGTGGATCTGCTCGTCTTTGGCTGGGCTGGAGGGAAACATGCTTGTGTAGACCTCCCGGGGGTTTCCCCTTTGGTTGGTTTAAGGGAAAACGGGTTTGTAGCTGGACAAGCGGCAAGAAAGGCAGAATCAAAGAAAGTGGATAAGCACGCTAAAGCTTGCACAAAGAACCAGCATGTCTTTGTCCCTTTTGCCTTTGATACTTTTGGCTCCCTAGCGTCAGAAGCTATCCACTTCTTGACGAGGGTTCAACGGGTCGTCTACAGCAATTGTTCAACCCCAAGGTGTAACATTTGTCGAAAAACGGGTTTTCGAAACCCGCTTCGTTTAATAACCGAACAATCAGTTTTAAATTTTTGTTGTTCATTTGTGGCTTATTTTAATTTTAAACGATTCATAATTAATCAACAAATTAGAAGATATAAATTATAATTGTTAAAATATAAAAATAAATTAATTAAAAAGGAAAACCGGCTGCCGGGAGTCGAACCCGGGTCAGCCGGAAATCCCCAAAGACTTAACCTTCACACCATCAACCGCTCCGCCACTTTGATTTTCTGATAACATAATGAATCAATTAATTCAAATAATAAAGGCGGAAGTCAAATTCAGTCAAAAATCACGCCCAAATAGCAGTCGTCGGAAATCCCGACGACTTCGCCGATAATTTACGTTTCCGTCCAAAATAACCGAAGAATTAACTCTAACGACGGTTATAACCGACGTCTGAACCCGCGACATCAGTCATAACCGCCGGAGAACGGCTGACTTCGAATTGAGACCGAATTCAGACCCCATACATCTCGATACTACCCTATAAATTCACCCACAATTCACCGGAAACCTTTTCGCTCACAAATCGCACCGTTTCTCGACAAAAATTCAATCGCAGGAAAAAAACTGTAAGTCGCCGGAAAACCGAGACTCACATCCACACGGTAATTATTTCAACCCTTTCTGTTTCAATCATTCGAATAATCTGTCACTAACACAACTCCACCATCAGAAGCAATCCCAGTCAACGCTCGTCGAAATCCCCACCTTCGCCGGAAATTTTCTGAAACTTCCGAAATCCCACTGAGAGCTGGTATGATCTTTCCAACTTCTATTAAACTTTAATTAAGTATCTCAACTTCGTAATAATCGAACAGAATTTGTTAATTGATGTCGACAGCCGGAGTACACTTTCAGAACCGACGGACTCTGCCGGAATTCTGTGAACAACGCTGATCGGTATATCTTTTTCCCAAAACCCTTTCCATTCGTTACCTTTAAGTTACTTATAAAGTTTAAAAACCAGATAAGGCATAAACCAGACCAAACAGTCGGACCTTATTTTTCTGGGTAAAATCTAACGAAGAAGACGAAGTCGGATTGTATCATAAGATTAATTAAAATCGGTTTTATAAACGGGTTAGACACACAGTCCAGCGGTGGACTGTGTGCACACATAACACCTGCGACGCGAGTTCGAATCCTGTCCCAGCTTTACTCACTTGAAATAAAAATCTGCCTTTTTAACTGAACCGGGTTGACTCACAGTCCATGTTAAGTATAATAAAAACCGAGTTAATAACCAAGTGAGACACACAGTCCAGCGGTGGACTGTGTGTACGCTAACCCACAGGTCCCGGGTTCGAGACCTGTGGTCAGCACCGGTCCGATACGTTTAAAATCTTTTTAAAAAATAAATAATTTTCGGATTAAATTAAATAGTATATAAGTATAATTAAAAACAGAATTATTTCGGGTTAGACACGTAGCTCAGTTGGTAGAGCTGCGTGCACGCGTACGGGAGGTCACCGGTTCGAACCTCGCTCAGTGCAACAATATAACCGACCGAACCGGTCAACGGTCAACGGTCAAAGTCAACATTTTATTTATTTATTTTTATTTATTTATTTAATTTAAAAATCAATTAAAAATACTTAAAAATAACGTTTTCAAAGTTAGAAAGTAGCCTTAAACTCACAAAATTATACCCAAAAATCTTATTAAAATAGTTAATAAAATCCACATACTTAACATACCTTTTCGTTATTTATTTGGTTAGTTATCTCTCGTCGATCAATCCCCTAAACTCGTGCGCATTCAACATCTTCAAACAAACGCACCCAATGTGAGTGAATCTCTATCAATTCCCCGTTTAAATCACATTTTGGGGTGTATCATGTGTCGTTATTTATTTATTATAATTAAACATTTGTGCATCCATCATGTTCATGAACTAATGTGTATTCAATGTGTATCCATTGTCTGTGTGGTTGAAGTTTAGATTAATTTTATCATTTCAGTACATACATTTCATAGGCCGCCGCTCCCCATTACCTATGAGCGTGAACCAGGCGTTGCCAACATAAGATCGGCTCCGTTTGATTGAGCCTTGATCTCACATACATTAGCATAGGCCGTCCGTTCCCCATTACCTATGAGCGTGAACGGGACGCTGCCAACATATACATTGTCACTCTTATTTCATGTTTAAGCAAGGTGGTTTGTGATCGTTATGTTTACATACATTTGTTCATATATGATTATTGCACAATTTTTCCTAAATAAATTACAATAATGAATTGATAACAAATGTTTTTAACAAGGTTCACTCGCCAACTTTTGTTGACCCAAAATTTCCCATTTTTACACATGATACAGGTGATCAAGTTGAAGCAAGAAACATATAGGGCGGCTTAGAAGAATAAACCAGTTTAGATTATGGATTTGTTTTAGTTAATTTTTCTCTTCCTTGTATTGTATGAATTTGACTTGGAATATTGAAATGTAATTTGGATTTAATAAATATGAAACATATTAGTAAACATCATGAGCTTTGGTGATAACCCAATTATGCCCCGACTCTTATTCCGCTGCGGGTCGGGGTGTGACACAAGGGGGCAAGGGTTTGTATTTGGAAGGTTATGGTTTGCAATTCAGAAAGGATTGGCGGCGCAGCTTGTTGCCCGGCTACCTTCTGTTTTGATGTAACTTGGCAAGTTTTCTGAATTTAAAATAAAAAAAGTTAATTATTAAAAAATAAATAAATACACACACGTCATAATTTATATCTTTTATACGGAGAACACAAACAATCCCCTAACCTAAAATCTGCTTTAAAATTGTTTATAATTTACGAATCTGTATCTCTCTAATACAAGTAAACACATGATCTTACTGGATCAAAAGGCTATCGACAGGGATGAGCTTGATACCATATCACTATTGAAAACACCGATCTAAGAAAACGTTAAATTAAAATTAGGTATCTATAATAGCGGTATCAAAAATATCATATGACAAGTAAATTGTTAATATTTTTTTATTCATTTTCCCTTAGGTTCTAATATTGTTACACTATCCAAATAAAATCCACATATTATTGAAACCGTTGCAATTTATAACTTTATTTTTTACACATTATTACTACTTTTTGTATTATAATTGGGTATATTTACTACTTTTTTTGTTTTATAACCACACTTTTTTTGTTTTATAATTGGTTATAAAACAAAAAAATTAGAACTTATAAATATATATAAGTAGCAAAATGTTAGTAACTGGTGTAAAGTGGCGTCATTTTTCACTTTCTCGTTTAGAGATCTTTTGGAACTCTATAATTTCATCGGTTTGAAAGGGTTGGCTAGAGATGTGTTCCACGAGATAGTGATTATAGGGTGTTGGAGTATTTGACGGGCTAGAAATGGTCTCAAGTTCGAAAATAAACAAGTGCGGGTCGAAGAGGTTATTAGAGATGTGAAAATCATTGGGTACCTTTGGATTAGTAGTAGATTAAAAACTAGGTCCGTGTTGTGCGATTGGTGCGACTTTGTATTTATGTGATTTGTTTTTTTGTTGGCTGCCTCGTTTTGTGGGTTGGTGTTTTTTAACGAAGTTCACGTTTAAAAAAAATAATAAATAATAAATATATATAAAAAAACATATGCATGTTGAGAAGAGGTTAGGTTGGAAGAAAGAACAAGCATGAGGAGATAAGGGTTTTGTATGTCAGGATTCGTTTCACAAACGGTGCCCTTCTTCTATTCTCGCCACGTGTCCATTTTCAGTTTTCACCAATGACGTGACGGTTGTACTTCTCCGTTCGTCCTTCCGTCCGATCTAAGTTTGCTAGCTGGAAAGGTGTTACCGCCGTTACTAAGATCATATCCACTAACAACTATCCACGTAAGCATAGCTGCTGCTTACATGTACCAAGTTACCAACTTAACTCCACGTGTGCCCCATCTTCCACCACACCTTAGTCACGCTTCCATCATGCCTGAGAATTGGGGGTCACGACTTCATCCTTATTCACGGCTTGAAATAGTTGGGAATGAATTTGTCCACTTTCTTAGCTTCAAAGTTGATATTTGACATTCTGTTACAGACCCAATAAGCAAACGGTAAAACCGACAAAGCCAAAGTTACAATCATCAATGCACCATAAGCCCCCACATACTTAAATCGTACAAACAAAACAACAAAACAAACTACACAATAAAGCAAGGAAAACCAACAAAGGCAAAGATATATGGAACAATGAACCAAAATCTTACTAATTAACATTATATAGATTTAGAGGCTCAGGTTATCGACAATCGGGGTTTCGTTGAATTCACCTTGGTTGCCATGCCTAGATTAAAACGTCTTCATAGTCGTCAGAAACTAAGTCATAGTTTCTCAATCATTGTTTGCTAAAAAGCACATCTACAACAAAAGTCATAAATACACCATCATAAAAACATAAACGAACCATCAAAGCATGTTATCTCATGTAAACACAAAAGCCAGCAGCAAGGATAACATATCGAATAAGAAAAACGTCTAAGATGAGGTTGCTTTCACCATCATTGACCACATAATACCGTCAAACAAAAATAGCCCAAAAGAAGCGATATAACCACGATAAACCTGCAAGAAGCCGAAATATTAGGCAAAGCATCGATAACGGTTCCAATAACAAAATCATAGCATGTGGCACATACAAACACAACAATCAACAACAAGCATG
The DNA here is from genome assembly GCA_947069175.1 of Scalesia atractyloides. Taxonomy (NCBI): domain Eukaryota; kingdom Viridiplantae; phylum Streptophyta; class Magnoliopsida; order Asterales; family Asteraceae; genus Scalesia; species Scalesia atractyloides. The sequence continues at coordinate 94,736,839 of CAMTDV010000017.1, read as the reverse complement.
CCATAAAGAATCAGAAAGACTTCTCAGTTGAGTTTATCCTCACCATCCTCGACTACAAAGTTGCCTCAAACCAAAAAAAAAAAAACAAAACACAACCGCCATAAACCTGTAAGAAAGTGACATCTTAGGTAAAGCATGTTAAACGGTTATAGTAACTGAATACAACATTGAACCAATGTCAATGACAAACCTGTAATCAATATGTCACCAATAACGTCTCAGTACAGCATCACAGACCCAAAGGATACTGTGCTCCTTTGAAACCCATCAACTCACAAACATTCAAGATGTTCAGCAAGAAAAGCTTACTTGCAGTCAATATCTCAGCATAGCATCATAGACACAAATGAATACTCTAAATAGTCTAAGACGACAACAAAATCATCCTCAGCCACCGAATAACCATCAATACATAAATACGTCGCATCATAGCATCATAAACCCAAACGAATAACAATAAACAGTCTCGGATGGTTAAAGAGTCTTCCTCGCCGACCAAATACCACTCAATACATAAACATCCAATAACAATCATCCAAGCATAGCATCATAGACCCAAACACAAAGTGTAAATAGTCTCGGGCAACTAAAGAGTCATCCTCACCGACCGAATACTTCTGAATACACAAACATTCAACAAAATTGTCTTAGCATAGCATCATAGACCCAAACAAAAAGTGTAAACAGTCTCTAAAAACTAATGAATCATCCTCCCCAACCAAATAACACTGAATATACAAACATCTGACAACCTTCAAACAGCATGCAATCAACCCAAAAGTATGTCAAACATGATTAAAACTAAAAACAACATCAGATGGTGTATACCCAACGTTAGAAAGTAATCATCAAAAGCAATCGACAACCAAAAAGCATGAATCGCGAAAAAACAAACCCTACATACATATTCGGTACCAAAAAAATCCGAAAATCAGCGTATGACGTCGCCGGAGAAGAATTCGACAACAATAGTAACACAGAGCAAGAGAGGACACACAAGGCCCCCACCCAGTGGCGGATGGTGGGCATAGGCCCACCGTCCAACCCACATCTAAAGGGTTAATTGTCCGTATAATTAAGTCCAGAACGTGCAGTGCTCAGGCATTGTTAAGGTGGACCCGACCATCTACCTAAAGAATTCGTTGCAGCCCACTATTATTAATTTATTATTACTTGATTAAGGCCCATCTCAGTTCCTTAATTCCCCAACCCAACGTAATTAAATGATTAAGGGCCACCATTCAACGTTAATTGACTACTGACTTGTTATGTATTATCGCAACATCAAAAACTAAAAAAAATAAAACACACACAATCGATGTTATAATTTATAGCAGCCTTAATTCCTTAAATCTCATTCATCGATACCCACAAGCAGACAACAGACAAGAATTGATAAAGAAGGTTTTTTATCCGACAATTGAATATTATGATTCAAGTTTTACTCTCATCTTCACCCGATGTTTTTATATTTGTATTTATCCCGTGGTTTTATAAAATTTGAATTTATGTTAACTAAAAATTAAATTTATGTTTTCTATGGTTTTAAACTTTGTAAGCGAGACGAAAAGTTGTTGAATCTAATTTGACGATCGAAGTTGTTAAACTTAATTTGGTGATGTCTTCACATAACATTAAACAAGGTGCCTAACTTTTACCCTCTTATAGTCTTAGATACTCATAGAGACTTAGGGTTATTTGTTTATTCAAATATTGTCATCGACGTATGTCGTTATTTTATTTAAGTATTTGATGAATTGTGTTATTTTATCATTAGTTTTTTGTGACCCAATTTTAACCGACCCGTATTGTGTCACCGTACAAAAAATATTTGTATCCGCCACTGCCCCCACCAACTAAAGTCGTACAAACATCAAAACAAAAGAAACCACATGATCAAGCTAGGGTACAACAACAAACCCTACAAAATTTCTACCTAAATTGGCTAGAGACGTAATCTGCGAGAAGAGACAGAGAGAGTAAAGGGTAAATGGGCGGTGAGGAGTGAGCCTCTTAAAGCCCCCACCGACCTAAATCGTACAAAGCAAGCAACAAAAGAAATAACACACCTAAAGTAACGAAAAACAACAAACCAAAAGTACAACCCATAAGGCATAACAATCTTACTAATAAGCAGTTTACATATTATTTGAAAATCACGATGAACAGTATTTAAATTTTATACTTATTTTTTTTAATATTATATTTTTCTAGGTTTTTCTTATTTTATTGTTTTCTTATTTTATTATTTTAATTTTTCTCATATAACATTTAAGGTAATGTCTTAGCAACATTGATGATCTATCGATCTCGACCGAACAACATGGTACCAGTGTCGTTATTATCAGAACCATTACTGATATTCGTATTTATGGTTTTTGACTGAGGTATAACACGTATCGATATTATTTTGGTCATATCATGAATTTATTTTTTGGGTTTTATCTTTCGCTTGATATATCGAGTGGCGATAACGTAGTGTATCAAACCGATACCGAATGAATGCCCGCTGTAACGTACTTGGGAATTTAACTATATTATATATGTATAATGATTGTATATTTTTAGTTAATTGTTTTAATAATATTTTATAAATCATGTAAATGGTTTGTTTTTTTCGGATAAAATGTGTTATAAGTTTGTTTATTTTTTTATATGTGACAAATTAATTACGAGTGACAATGAATAGTGATTCAATATTTTTAACTGTTTATATACTTTTGGTTCTAATTTTTTAACATTTGTTTGTTTTATAATAATATCTATTTTATTAGTTAATTAAAAAATTCTAAATAATTGTGTGTGTTAACTTTTTTACATACGTAACTATGTTTGATTTTTCCAACATTCTATATAAATCTTATTGAAAACGGATAAAGTGCACTACCATAACAAATGAAAAACCGATCCGAACAACATCGGTACCGGTATTCAATTTTTTTTTTTTGTAAATACTATTGAAAATTGATACCGTGCCGTTACGAATGTATACATGACCGAATCACATCGGCATTGGTGTCCACATTTATTTATATTGTTTTTTCTTTCGATAACTGACCATATTACTATTGTATTGTACCATACCCAGCCGAACGGAACAACATTGGTACCAGTTTCCGTATTTATTTTTATAGTTTTTGGTTTCGATAAACCGTCTGCGAACCAATACCGATACCGTGACAAACTGAACCAATATCATCCAATCAATATCGGTATTGGTATCATGTTCGTTTTTATGCTATTCGATCGATGTAAAACACATGTTGATTGCTACACCGAATACATGTATCATACCGATACAGAAATAAGAATCGATTAACGACTTAAATCCCGCCGCGAAGTACGTGAGAAATCAACTAGTTATATGATTATAAGTAAAATGGTAAGATAAAAGGTTCTTTATGAATACGTTATATGCACAAAGCACAAACTAGTGGTTACAATTTGTATTAATAAAGTTATGATACAAGTTATGTACAAAGTTATGTTATGGCACGCAAACTGTTTCTATGAGAATAGTGAAAAAATATCAAAGCGAATTTGTGTCGAAACCAAAAATTATAAAAATATCAGTACTGATGTTGTTCTGGCAGTAGCGGTTCGATAAAAGATGTGTATTGCAAAATTTTAAAGTTTATTTACGATGGTTTATTTGCATAAAAGTTGTTTCATCTAACCAAAAAGTAAAGTCGTGATATTGTGAAAAAGATAAAAACACACATTTTTACATTTAATCGAACAAAATTGACAAATACTGATGTCGGTTTGGAGCCTATAATATCGATATCAGTTCCTTTCATAATGGTACCGTACTTGGTATAGTTTACTATAAAAATATTTTTTACAGTGGTTTCATTACGTAAAAGTATTATGACGTAACCGAAAATATGGCGTCGTATTTTACGTAGATCAAAACTTTCAAAAACAAATACCAATACTATTACCGATGTTGTACGGTTGGTATCAGTTGTGATCGTTATGGTATCAATACGGTACCAGTACTCTTTATCCTTTAATAAATAAAAATTATTAGAAAATAATAAAAATTAAACATGTTAAATGGGTCACTTTTAGCTTTAATACTAACTTTAGTCAAATATTATTGAGTTAAGTTTTGGATAAAATCCCAAAAGATTGTAACTCCATTTAATTAATTATTGAGAAACAATTACTTTTGATTTTTACAGAAATCACCCTCAACTTTGAAACAATATTGTGTTTTCAATTCTAAATTATACAATCTAGGAAAAAGTTGAGGCAAATTTGCCAAAACATTTCTTCTAGTGGAAGAGTAATCCATTTGTTAAGGTGATCTTAAGTGTTCAGATCTAGATGTCTCAGGTCTTTGTTGTTAAAAAATAAAATGTCTTTCAATCTTTGTAAAGTATAAGCCAGGTCCCCATGATAGATTTCTTTTGGCCATTCAACCTTGATCATAGATTTAAATTTTGTGAATTGCTTTAATGCAATTAAACACGGTGATTCTTTTTTCATTTTATACCACCATTTTGCAAGTAATGCCACGTTAATGTTCATTCTACATCCACCCAATGCTATTAACCTTTCTTTTTATTAGAGTTTACCATGATACTCGAAGCAAGAACACATCTCAAAATCCTTATGAGATTGATCATGTTTTTAGATGACCACTCACGAGTGAATATCATAGCGACAACATAAGCATACATGACGTTTGTGAGAGGAGGACCGTCGTTAGTCAGTGAATTCGATCAACCTTGATATTTACGATACTAATCCTAATCCGGACACACTTTTTCACAAAAGGTATTAGCATAAGTTTGTGAAAAGATAACTCTCTTTGTAACACTCAATTGATTAGAAAATAATAATATGCTCCTACTATTTCCACACTCCTAAAACTTATTTTCACACCCCTACATGTATACGACCCCGTATAGAGTTGTACAGACTGATTGTTGTACAAAAAAAAGTCAAAGAATGTTTTTTTGTCCCTATGTACGCAAGCCGTATAACATTATACGACTCATATAGAATGTTATACAGCCCATATAATGTTATACCACCCAAACTTCATATAATCTTATACGACCCATATAGAATGTTACACGACCTAAATTTTCTCTATGTATACGAATCGTATAATATTATACGAGCCATATAACATTATAGGACCCAATATTTGTCATGTCAGATTATTCTATACGGGCCGTATAACATTATACGACCCGTATATAGGTTGTTCACGAGCCGAGCCGAACCGAGCGGACCTTTGCTTGTGCTTACTCGTTTACAAACCGAACCGAGGGAGCGGCTCATTTAAAACCGAGCCTCAAATCAACCGAGCATTTTTCTAGCAGTAAATATTCCGAGCGAGCGCTGAGCGAAATTCGAGCGATTTGGACAATCATGTCGCCCGATTCAATTTGCTGAGAGAGGTAGTGACAATGTTTGGTCTCAAGTTTTTATATCTTTAAAAGCATACATGTGGCATAATATTTTTCTTATGAATTACAATGTTGTGGCCGACGGGCAATGATCATATTACACGAACAATTATGTTGAGAGCAGGAGACGATCGACTTAGGGTAACGACATGGCCATCTCCGAAAGTCACAATTTTTTTGGCCCTGTGCGAGATAAAAAATTTGGGCCCTATGCATTAATTTTTTATGTTTGTTTATTGATTTGGGCCAAGTCATTAATCATGTAGACACTAAAAAAGTTGGATTTCGGAACAATTGGGCTTCTAAACTGTTGGGATTTAATGTTCTTGGTTCATAAATCCAGTAACAAAAGTTAATTTTTATACTAATAACACACACAGTCTAATTTTTTTAAACCATTCATTAATAATAAAAATAATAATGCTGCACTACAATTCATGTTTATGTAAATTTGTTCAAATTCAGTAAACATGGGTATAAATAATGGGCTTGAGGGCCCAACCTTGAGTTAATGAAACCAAAGGAATATGAAAAATGGGTATGAATAATGGGCTTGAGGGCCCAACCTTGAGTTAATGAAACCAAAGGAATATGAAAAATGGGTATGAATAATGGGCTTGGGGGCCCAACCTTGAGTTAATGAAAGGAATATGAAAAAAGGTGTATAATAGGTCTCGAACAGGTGACCAGGTTTTTTAATTTGGAAGCACGAAACCAACTGGACTACTGCAGGATTCTTGTTTCTTTTGGGATTATATATACTTTATATACAACAAAGCAAAAAATGATGGCCCTTAAAAGCTTTTGGCCCTGTTCGGGAGCACGCGCCACACACCCTCTGGGCCGGGCTTGGATAACGACATGAAACATTGAGACAATGAGCAGTCTGTCGTTTATCGGTTTAGGATTTAACTTTCAGATTTGGCAATAATTTTTTTATTGGCGTGGTTGAGCTAGTACAAATAGATATAGTTGTAATTTTATATATAAACGGACGAAAATCTAATATAGTGATATATGTAAAACTATAAATTTAATTTATATTCAAGTATATATGTATGTGTAATGTGTGTAGATATATAGGTGTGTGTATATGTATAATTTTATATTTTTGTGTATATATATGTGTGTATATACATGTTTATATATGTATGTGTATATGTATGTTATGTATATATATACTAACTAAAAATAATTCGAGCCGAACCGAGCCGAGCGGACCTTTGCTCATGCTTGGCCCGTTTACAAACCGAACCGAGCAGAGCGGCTCGTTTACAACCGAGCGTCAAATCAAACGAGCATTTTCCGAGCAATTTTCGAACGAGCGTCGAGCGAGCGACAAGAAGCGAGCGATTTGAACGGCCCTACCCGTATACAAGTTGCGAAATTAAGATTTATTCTATACGGGTCGTATAACATTATACGACCTGTATACAGGTTGTGAAATTAAGATTTTGGGGTGTGTTTCCTAATAATTTATATTTATAATCACATGAAAACTTAAAATATAAACATGTTAGAAAATTTTACCAGCTCATAATTTGCTTCACCAGTTTCATCATAGACCATAGCCCCCAACGGGTCCACACCTCATCCTCAGACTGCAAATATCAGTTTCATGATTTCATCAGCGAAGACACATCTGGCTTACATTGAATTCTGATTCAAATTCAAGACTCGGTGAGGTTATCACAGTCTTAGAGCATTAACATCGCTTTCACCAAATTATGTGAGTGAGGTTCTATAATATAAAGAGTATAAAAAGTGATTGTGAGTGGAGGAGAGAGAAAATATTACAGTTTATCTGTATATTTGGAAGGACACTGTTCACCCATATAATTTTTAATATATTTTAAAAGTGGTTGTGAGTGGGGGAGAGAAAAGATAACGATACAACGTTATAAACGTGTCACTCTTATAAAACCCGTTAACTTAAAAATAGTTCTAGCCTGTTGACACTGGCGCCTCCATGGACAACACCATTGTCGATTATTTATGTTATGTTAAGAGAGGTTCGATAATTTGTAAGTCGACGTCGATAAACGATCGCTCATTTGAACTTAGTGTAAGTAAAGTCAAAATGTTTAGTTCTATTTTAGATATTTTTTGCCAAACGGGTTTAACCGGTAATTTCTCTGTTATGCCTACGGGCGGGTGGGTTACCGGGTTTTTTCCGGAATTAGTGGTGGACTCGGGTTACTCTTGGAGTACTCCGTTTGGTCCAGTGGGTGCCCCCGAGAATGCTCGGGGGTGATTCTGTTGGCCATTAAAGAAAAAAGGTTATTAGATTTTATCACCCCTAACTATTTGGCTATTGGCCGCTGCCACCCCCAACTATCACTTTGACGCCCGTCACATCCAACTTAACACTTAGTGTATTCTGACACCGTATCGTTAACTCATCACTAACTTTTGATCCTGTTACTATACTTTTGGGTGTCCTAAGATCCCTAAAACCTTCCTAAGATCCTGATGACACTCCTAAAAGTATAATAGGACCAAAAGTTAGTGATTAGTTAGCGAAGTGGTGACAAAACACACTAAGTGTTAAGTTGCAGGTGACGGGCATCAAAGTGATAGTTAGGGGTGGCAACGACCAATAGCTAATAGTTGATAAAATCCAATAACCCTAAAAAAAGTGATGCGTTAGAAAGACATATAGTATTTATTTAGATAACAATGATATATGAAATCTGAAAAAAATAACATATCACCTTGTCAATCTACATTTTATGTGTTGACCTATTTCTCTGGGGGCCTAATAATAACACATGGTAAAAACTTATTTTTACATGATATATACGGGCCGTATAACGTTATACGGCCCGTATAGAATATATTAAACTGACAACCCGTATAGAATTAATTAAACTGACAAAGTCTGCTGGAACAGCTTTTGTCAGTTTAATATATTCTATACGGGTCGTATAACATTATACGTCCCGTATACACCATGTGAAAATAAGTTGCTTGGTCGTATACAATGTATATGACACTCTTATACGAGTCGTATAACATTATAAACTCGTATAACATTATATCACCCTTTGTGGTTTTTGTACCCATCCCCCGCCGATAAAGTTCTGAATCGATAAATAACCAACAAGAAGAACTCTGTAAAGGTTTCCATCACGGACTGATCGGTAACGTTACTCTCCTTGTGCTACGATTTAAGTGGCGGGTTCCTATCAACGTTTATCGACATTGTTACAAGTGATGAAGAGTTTAGTCCCATGCATTTAATTCACATCATTACAAAGAGAAAAACCCCCTTGGTGGTTTCTGTACCCATACATTTAATTCACATCATTACAGGAAGTGGATGCCCATATGCTAACACAAACGACCTACCACAATGTCAGATTGTAATATGATAGTCTAAAGAAGCGCTTTTATCATGTGTCATACGTAGATCTGGTTCTTAAGTTGTCTTTGATCAAACAGTCTTGCAATTAGTCAGCAAGCATTACTTCTTAATGAACTCAATACATGACAAAGGATTGTTCTAATAGATTAAAGAGAAAAGGCACTAAGAGATGGTTTACAATCATATGACACATGATAAAAACGCTTCTTTAGACTATCTGGGATTATTTTCTAACTAAACCCTTGAATCCTAATGCTTCTCTCAAAAATTATTTTTTCTTTCCTTTTCATGAGGTAAAACCGGTTTACCACATGAAAATGAATCTCAAAAGTGAGTATTGTTTATCACCCTGTGTGAGCATCGAAAGCCCGACAAACAGTCTTGCATAGTTGTAAGACCATAACACGTTTTAATCGAAAAGATGCAGCGGAGATACGAACCATAAAATTTCTTTCTTTATAAGTATTATAGCATACTTGAAAACCGTCTAAATCGACTTCCTTAAGATAACTACATCTTTTATCCTTAGTTAATGTTAACCCTTATAACATATGAATACAAACTACATGACCACTTCTCCGTACAATCCATGTCTTCAACTTGATCCTCGTCCAGTTCTCCCTCATGATGATAATGATGATCCGAATAACCTGCGGTCACCATAAATAAATAACACATTAGTAAATGGTGACATCATACATACCTTAATGAATATATAAACAATCAATAACCACATAGAAATCTATCTATGTATACTACTCCAACATGATATTCTTCTGAATTCGTCCTTTACAACATGCCTCCAATCTTTTAGAGCCCAACACTTACATACCTGCACTTTCATTTCATTCTTATAAACAACTCAGTTAGTATAGTTAATACTCATATATATTAACACCATACATACTTTCGTACGAGTTTCACTCATTCGGAAACATTTGGTTTATTAACACACATACATCCTATCTAACCCAATTCTACAAAGATAAAAATCCTACTTCATACATGCATACCCCTCTATCCAAACTCTTACATACAACTTACATTCTCACATATTCATACTAAAAATTCTTAGTCACAAACTACTATACATATAAGTCTTGTATATACCGACCTACGCGTATACTCATTTCTATTCGTGTTCACTAATGGATTCCATCTACTAACATACAATCAATCTATTCATACATTCCTATGTATTCATTTTGTTCCCTCACATACTTGCATACACGCCTCATTCTTACCCGTGCCTGATAAACACTCTTTAATGAGTTTGGGGTTCATTTCGGGAGCTTAAAATGAGTACTATAATCACCCGTATCTCATAAAACTATTTGGCAAGGTTGGGGTACATTTTGGAAGTTTAACAGGGCTTGGGAATGGGTCTATGGGGTCCGGAATCGAAGAAAAATGAAGAAACAGGGTTGCTGGCGTCGGCTGTCGCGTAGACAGCAACTTAAGGTGTCGGCCAGCTGCAGACCAGCGTCGGCGACGCTGCCCCTGCAGCACCGATGTTGAAATTCGTTATTTTCTACGTTTTAACCCCCTTTTCGCGTATCCCGAACTTCCTAAATCGTAAAATAACATTACTCCAAGCCCCCAAAACATTCTAAAACTTAACCCCATGTCTCCATAATCAAATCTAAACTTTTATCATACATTCTTGATTTTGACCCGTTTGATTTTACCATGCTCTTTTCGAACTAGTTAAGTACTTTTGACTTGCTACGACAAGACTTACCTTAGTACTAACATTACCTAACATTCTTACATGGTTCCCATTCCACAACATCCAAAATCCACATCCGACACATTACTTTCTACATTTTGACCCGTTCATATATATCGTGCAATTCCAAACATAAACAAATACATGCTACTTACCTTGGTACTTACCCTTACCCATAAAGCCTTACATGATTCCCTATATATTTTATATACCAAACTTCATTTATAAAATAAGAAGTGATTCTGGAAATCACTTACCTTAGCGTCCGTATTTGCATCCGTTATATTGCCTTCTTTTGACCCGTTAGCTTTCCATGCTTCCATCTATCTTGACATGATCCCTGTACTTTCACCTCATTGCAATCACATTCTTGTTAGCATACATGATTTTACACATTAACGATCATATCGAATGCATATCTCACATTTGACTTTCATTAGTCAATTCTAACAAGCATAAGGCATATACCCAAAATTACATATTTTCAAATTCATATAATTCATCATGTCATCACACATAACACATATTGGTTTAACACATACTATATGACTTTCTAAGATCTTACAAATAGTGACAAAAAGTCTAGCCATGCTTCTTATGCGCAGTTGACTTTTAGAAGTCAACGGTTTATCATATGTACTTTCAACTTTACCTCATACATCCGTGTCATCATATTAGACTATACTACTGACACTATATACATTCCATACTCATGATGCAATATACTTACAACCACAAGATCACATATGCATACACAACATAATCAATTCCTTCCATACTAGTCATCTCCTAATTCCACAACTAACAACATTATTCAAGATTAACCAATTTAACACTATACTTGAACCCACCATTATCCTTACTAGAAATCCACATACCATACAAGGACACCACTTTCACCCCTTGATCCCTGCCACAAAATCAACTAAACGCATAAGGTGTACCATATCTTCAAGCATAGAGTACAAGCTCCTAATGCACGCTTGTACCACATCATACCAACCATTCAAATTTCCACATGAACTTCATCTAAAAGACACTTCACATATTAGTTTGCTAATAATTACATCATTATCACTTTCTATACATATTTACTTACAACTTGCATACAATTCCACATATAATTGTCACTTAAGCATTTCATCAAACACTTGGTGTGCATACAACTTTCTAAGCATAATGTACAAGTGGTTTAAGCATGTTCTTCCCAAATGCATCTCATGAATCATTACATTCAAACAAAATCACATTGTCATTAATTCTACATCTTGTCTAACTATCAAAATATATCATATAACACCTTATGCATCACAAGATCACAATATAACATCTACATGTTCATCATGATCATCTTCTTCACACTCATGCAATGGGTTTCATTCTAAATCATCAAATTACTCAAAATCCTTCATAAACAATGTTTTATATGGTGATTCTAACACATATACATAATCAATTTCATTCAATTTCGTGGATTAAACATAAACCCACTTCATACAAGATCACCAAATCTCAAATTACAACTTACCACATGTTTGTAAGGTTGAGACGATGATGATGATTCTTCATTCATGAATAAGACTTGATCTTAAATTCATCACCAATTTGGTGATTCTTGATGAACAAGGGTTTTGGTTCCCTTTGTGTTCTCCTGATCTTTCACGCACACGCACACATACATTCTTTCTTATAAAATCTGAATTTTTATAAGGTTTGCCCCACTTGCTACTTCTAGTCCCTTGAATTAGGCTTTTGGTTATTTACAATCAACATCACCATTTCATTTATACTAAATCTTTAGATATTTAACTAATTTAAATAACTTAGTTAGTACATTTCACACTCTACATAAGAAGGCATACTATCAAATTATAAATTCGAGTTTTGGGGCGTTACAAGTCTACCCCCCTTAAAGAAGGTTTCGTCCCCGAAACCTTTCTCATTACTGATAGAACAATTCTATTCTTACTTTTAAATCAATCCATTCAAGATGCTTACTACAATATGAAAACACTTGTGACTCCTTAAAGAGATATTATTCATGCATAATCGTTCGTTTAGATCTTGTTCTTGCCTTCTTAATAAAGCATCAGACTTTCATACATTCACTAATCGTAGTGAATCAAATAATTTCCATCTCACACATGTGTCACACGTGATATTCCATTCTAGCTTAACCACATGGGTACCTATCGTGAGTTTACTTCGGTATACTATGATTGGCATCCTTTCCGAGTACTTTCATTGGCACATGTTAATTTAAGCCGTGTAAATACACATATTACCAACATTCGTTTGGGGTTGTCACTACCTCTAGGTAGTTATTATTTTATTTTCGTTAATCTTGAGCGAACCACAACATTCCATTACTAACGTTCCTTCTAATTACTTTATATCCACATGAGAGGTGAGCCTATGCGTATATGCATACCATAAACATTCATTTACTTATGTTACTTCAATAAAACTATTCTTTTCATACGTATTTATTTGTACTTGATGCGAGAACTAAGCATTTTTCTACGTTCGCTATCATTACTTGTACTATGCACGCCCTTAGGTTTACCATCGAATAATTTCATTTATGTCACTATGTTATCCACCCTCTTCGAACACTATTTATTTTACATAAGTAATTATGTCGTGCAAGTTCATCGTACGAGCGTTTAACCACTACCCGGAATTTTCACTCAAGGCATTTTGAGATTTCCTTTATATGACATAAATTTCTCCTTATGTTGACTGTTAAAAAGTCAAACATTCCGTACCATACCATATTTATCCTACCATCCATTTCCTTAATTCGTATGTCGTATTCAATCTACCAATTCATACTCATCATTCATGAGTTAATTATTTTATTAACCTCGCTTTTATTGCATAAATCATCGATCCGTGACCCGGATCGACCACTTCTTCATGAGTCCAAGCCAGAACTGAATTGACCTCGTCCATACATGTGATGAGCTTCCACCCGTGCACATCCTTTTCCAACTTACTAGCTTTACTCACCCAGAGTCCTACCATTCTTATCTATAAAATGAAGCATTAGCACATTTAATTCACATTCCTTCAAATATGGCGTTTATCAAATCATTTTGTTTACATACTAGCCATTTCTAGATTATTCTAAAACATTAGTTCGTTTGACCCATTCATAAGGGGTCCTTACATGTCCATTCTTTAACATTTTATTTTCCTTTATTCGACTCGTTCATAACGGGTCAATACATAACCATTCTTTAACATACCAATTCCACTAGATTCTTCATTGTATTCGGAGTTAATTCACCTATGTTCTTTCAAAAAATCCCTTGCTAATGGGTATCCTACCTTACACATTGCATTCCTTACATAATACTTTCAAATTTTGTAAATAATCATTTATCGACTTCTATGGTTGACTTTTCTAGTTCAAACTGCCATTTTTATTTATTGTTTACATATTTTGGAGTATGTGTTGTATTTACCATCGAACCAAACATGCTTACAAAAACATCATCCCATTGTTCTAGCACCTTACTTTTCCATCTCTACTTAAGCCATGCATCTGGGTCGTAGCTTGTTGTTCACCCCAACTGTAACAACTCCAATCTTCGTTGTTATTTTATTTCTGTTTATTTTGTTCATCTCAACCAATTGTACTTCGAGATTTGAATTATGAAAGGTTATGCAAATGGAATTATGTTTCATCGCATCAATATCGCATTTAATCGCTTATTAATCGCTAATACAACGCAATCACAACTAATTATACTACTATACGAGCCGAGTGTGATATTGTTCAATAAACACTTGTGCCATCACATCGTTTATCTCATCGCACTGCAAAACGCAGCTAATTATGTGGAATTATGTTTCATGCGTGTTATGTTTATGTATGTTATGGTTTAATATCGCTAAATCGCTCGCACGCCCTCGTAACTCGATCTCTCTCAAATCAATGGTGATATAACGTTTAACACATCGCTAAAACGCTTAATATAACTATCTAATACGAACCGAATCGCCAAACAAACTCGTAACGCGAATTAATCGGACAAAATTTGGCCACCAGGTCAAGTTCGCTCGAACTTGTATGGGCCATCAAACCACCCCAAACCACAAGTCCGCCCGAACTTGTTTGGAAACTCACCAGAACATACAAGTTCGCCCGAACTTGATGTCTGCTCTCACATTCTCACCACACCTATAAATACTCAGTTCCATTCTCTCATTTGAACTTGCTGCAAGTTCGCCTGGAGCTCCCCAAAACCGAAACCTTTTGTGTTCTAAGTAAGATTCCACCTGTTTTCAACTACAACAACGTTCAACAACGTTTTACAACGATTTTTTGCACAAGGCTCTGCCTTTGTTTTCATCAAATATCTTCTGTTTACGAAAATTTTCATCTTTTTACACAAAACTTCTACTTTTCACTCAGATCTATACTTAGATCTGATTAAAACCTTTAAAACTTTGATTTTCACACAATATTCGGACTAAACGATGTATGTTTTGTTCACTTTGAAGTGGAACAAGGCGTTGTCGAGCTAGATCTCAGATCCGGAAGCACAAGGACGAAAACGTCACTTTGCACAAACTGGACTAAACCGTTCGAACCTTCAAGTTCGCCCGGATTAGTCCGAGTTTCTGTAAAATGGCTAAAACTCTCTCCAAAAGACCTCTTCAGCCTTGGTTTTGCTCAGTAGCCTAAGGTTGGAGGGATGGACACTCGATTTCCTCAGCAAACGACGCAAAAACGCACGATTTGGATGCCAAAAATAGTCAAGTTTGCTCGGAAGACATCAAGTTCATTGTCACCAGATTGGTGACCAAGTTCGCCCGAACTTGATCTGATTTAACAACAATCATACAAGTTCGCCCGAACTTGTACTGATTCTAAGGAATCAGGACAAGTTCGCCCTGAACTTGTACACCCCTTCTTTAACCAACACACAAGTTCGCCCAAACTTGTACTGATTCCAAGGAATCAGGACAAGTTCGCCCGAACTTGTGCTCCCTTCAAGAGAAATGGCACAAGTTTGCCCGAACTTGTCCACTGTTCTCTCAACCGTTAACCGTTTTAGCAATTCGGAAGACTGATGCACTTCTGTTCGCTTACAGGCTGATCCGGCACTCTCCGCAACTCTTCTCAGATCCCTCATCTCTCCCGAAACGCACCAACAGTGAGTATACTTGAACCCTTTTACGCTTAAACGCACTTTTGGGTGTCACATATGTTCGTATATCAAAACACATCACACAACTCAAATGCTTATTCGACATCCCGCTTATACATGACTTTACGTGAAATCTGCTGAATTGTATGTATTGCTTGATTGCTTGTAGCCACCCTTAACATGATAGTATACTAGAGATTGACCCGCCACCCGGAGGCACGGGGTTGTTAAGGCCCGCATTTTCATTTCTCATTTATTTTCTCTTTTAGGATGTGAACACTTGTTTGCATGCCTCGATCAATCGCGGTTTGTTGGTTTACTTGAATCTGAGTAGTTACATAATTCACAACTATTACGTATGTCATGCGGTGTATGCTAAGCGCTTTTATATCTATTATGTACGCAAAACTCGTATGCTCACCTTTACTTAATTGTATTGACGTTTTATTTTAACATATGTGGCAGGTTGAGGACTTTAGCTAAGGATGCTTAGTTTAGGATTTCGCTTAGAAAGTTATGTAATAAAATCTAGGGAAGATCGAATCGGATATTATGTTTAAGAGATTGTTTCGATATGTAATGATTGTTTGAAGATTTTATGAGGTTGATAGTATGGGATATTAAATGTTGATTATCGTCTTTAAGTGATTGTTATGGAATCTCATGACCAATCTGATTCGCCCAGTGCCACGCCCCGATGTTTCCACCATCGGTTGGGGTGTTGACAGATTGGTATCAGAGCCATAACTATAGGGAAAATTAGGTAGAATTGCCATTTTTGCCTTGGACTATAGTTAGGATACCAAATTAGACCGTTACGCATCGATTAAACGCCGAAACGAACGAACAGACAAGTCCGCCCGAACTTGGGGGGGACAAGTTCGCTCGAAATTGATCAAGTTCGCCGAAATTGATCAAATTCGCCCGAACTTGATCAAGTTCGCCCGTACTTGACCAAGTTCGCTCGAACTTGCCTGTCCTCTCAACAATCAAACAAGTTCGCTGATGATGAGTAAGTTCGCTCGAACTTGACATCAAGCTGATGCCAAGTTCGCCCGAACTTGACCAGAACCCTTCGACATGAACTTCTAAACATTGCTTTTCCTAAAGCAACCACAACACACGCTGAAGATCGCTCGTATCACACAAAATGAGTTATCAAGTTGAGAATATGTGTGAAAACCAAGAATTCTCGGCAAGATCATTCACTCCGCGCAATCTCTCTCGCACGAGATATCTTCGTTGAGTTAGGAATGATATCCAAACCTCGACGAAAATCTCCATATCTATCTAGTGGAACTCCCGATTTGATCGGTGAGCATAACCACAACTAGGAATGATGTTGTTAAGTTAGGGGTGAAACCCGCATCTTAATAACTAGTTCCACTCCTCGATTTTCAATCTCACCAAAGTCTCGATTATTTCAATGACTCGAACACGACGCAACTGGAAGGATAAATGCCGTTAACCATTGTACGGTGAGAGCATTTTTCTATTAGGCCAAATCGTGTGACCGAACTCAGAGAATCTTCGAATCACTTTCGATAGTCGATGTCTCAAAACCCAGGACGCTCCTAATTGATTTAAGCCTATTATCGTCGATTTTACGCATCATCGAGTTTATTTACTATTTATGAGTTTAAATTTATGGATTTTCACGCTTATTCGATTTCTCGCTTTATTGATTTCTCGTATTATCGACTTCTCGCTTTATCGTTCTTTGCTTTGTAATTTATGCACAACTCGCACAGCTCTCGTAATCTAAAACGTTAATTAACTCACCAACCAAACTAATCGCTTAACTCGCTTACGCTCATGAGGGCATATGTGCCCCATACGCAGCTCTACTCGCTCTCTACGCTGTTACATCGCATCTCGTACGCGCTACGCATGTTTTACTATGATGAAGAGTACATGCAAAATATGTGCTTATGTGCTTATGTGATTATGTGCCTACGTGATTATGTGCTTACGTGCTTATGTGCTTACGTGTATACGTGTCTATGTGTTATATGCGTTAACTATATAATAATAATAATAATAATAATAATAATAATAAGCTTTTGAACATAAACCTATCATAATCAAATCTCATCCAATCAAATCCTTTGTGTAGATGTCTTCTATGGGATCACACACACGGAGGAACATCCAGCACAACAACGCTGATAAGCGTATCGCTTCTCTGGTAGCCAAGCAAATGGCTAAAGTTATCCCCCAGATCGTCAGCGAGATCCATGCCGCTAGCAGCAATTCATCGGTCGATTCCAAAGCCGATGCGCCTAAGACTCCTTTCAGCTTTAAGTAGTTCAAAGCTTGTGGACCCCTTACTTTCTCAGGCACTGAAGGACCAAGTGCTATGTTTCACTGGTTTGATGCCATCGAGGTCACATTTCGCCAGAGTGGGTGTCCCGAATCCCTTCTCACTATTAACGCTACCGGCGTTTTCCAGTCCAGGGCTCTCGACTGGTGGACCGCGGAGCGTAACAGGAGGGGAAACGATGAAGCCTACGGGCTCACCTGGGAGGAACTCAAGGAAATCATGATCAAGGAATTATGTCCTCCCTATGAAATCCAGAAGTTGGAAAACGAGTTTTGGGGAATTAAGCAAGACAGACGACAATGCTGGTCTAACAGCTCGTTTCAAACAGTTGAGCATTATCTGTCCCGGTCAAGTGGACACGACCGAGAAAGCAATCAAGAAGTACCTCAACGCTCTGCCCGATTGCGTCGCTGACTTTGTTCAAGCAGCACACCCTTCTACCATCAAGGAAACCTACCAGTCAGCCGCAAAGATCAATGATAAACGGATTCAGTCTGGTTATTTCAAGAACAGCAAGGTCGCAAACTAGGCCATTACCGAATCAGCAGCTCCTACCGATCAGACTCGAGAATCGATATCTAGCCGCCGAGGTCGCAAAAGGGAAAACCCGAGTAAGAACTTTGCCCTTACCGCTCCGCAAAACCCTCAGCCACTCCAGTCTGCAGCACCAAACGCATCGCCGACAAAGCGGGCGTATACTGGCCCGCATCCTTTGTGCTCAAAATGGACCTATCACCATGTGGTTGGAGGCAATTGCCGTTTCTGTACCAACTGCAACATCTACGGCCATTTTACTGTCAGCTGCCGTTTAGGCCCGCGTCAATCAGCTCCTCAGGCTCAGCAGCACCAACTCTACCATCTCCCCCTCGCACTCCTCAAGCTAATCAGCAGTAGTACCAGCAGCAAGCGCCAACCCCAAAGGCCCGTGCTTGCTACACATGTGGGGACCCAAACCACTTCAGTAATGTCTGCCCTAATCGAGCTACCAAACAAGAGCCGCAGCAACAGCAGCCTCAGCCTCAGCCTCAGCAGCAGCCACCACCACAGCCTCAACAATAACAACAGGCTGCGCGTGGACGAGCCTTCAATCTGAATCATCGCCAGGCTCAGAACGACAACAATGTTGTCAACGGTATGTTCCTTGTCAATGGTATTTATGCTTCATGTTTATTTGATACTGGTGCCGATAATTGTTTTGTATCGTTAGAATTCGAAAAGGTTTTAAAATGTAAACGCGCTAAACTCCCAAAGACTTTTGATGTGGAAGTCGCCACCGGAAAGACCATTACCGTCACATCTGTCCTACGTGGTTGTACTCTCGATCTCAAAAACCATGTCTTCTCGATCAATCTCATACCTATGCAGTTAGGTAGCTTTGATATCATAGTAGGTATGGATTTTCTTCGTGAGAATCATGCTGAAGTTGTTTGCTTCGATAAAATGCATCGTTTTCCTCTTCCTAAAGGTGATCAGTTACATGTATATGGTGAAACTCCCTCAAAGAAGTTGATGCTTATGTCATGTACTCGAGCACACAAATTTTTGTGAAAGCAATGTGTTGCCTTCCTAGCCCATATCGTAAACCCGGAGTAAGAGAAGAAAACCTGGAAGGATGTACCCGTTGTTTGTAAATTTCCTAAAGTCTTTCCCCACGATTTACCCGGTTTACCCCTACTCGAGATGTTGAATTCCGTATCGATTTGATTCCCGGTGCTACTCCCGTTGCTACAGCTCCTTATCGTCTCGCACCATCCGAAATGCGCGAGCTATCAAGCCAACTTCAAGAGCTTCTTGATAAAGGTTTCATACGCCCGAGCACTTCGCCTTGGGGCGCACCCGTTCTTTTCGTGAAAAAGAAATATGGGATGTTCTAAATGTGCATCGATTATCGTGAACTTAACAAGCTTACGATAAAGAACCGCTACCCTCTTCCTCGAATCGACGACTTATTTGATCAGCTTCAAGGTGCTACTTGTTTTTCCAAGATCAATTTACGTTCCAGTTATCATCAGTTGCGTGTACTCGAAGAAGCTATTCCGAAAACCGACTTTCATACCCGTTATGGCCATTTCGAATTCGTGGTCATGCCTTTCAGTCTCACTAATGCACCCGCGGTTTTCATGGATTTGATGAACCGTGTGTGTAAAGCTTTCCTAGATCGTTTCGTCATTGTGTTTATCGATGACATCCTCATCTATTCAAAGTCGAGAGACGAACACGCGCGCCATATCTAATTAGTCCTCGAACTTCTCCAAGGCAATCGCCTTTATGCTAAGTTCTCAAAATATGAATTCTGGCTCGAAGAAGTCCAATTTCTCGGCCACATCGTTAATAGTCAAGTAATTCACGTCGACCCTGCAAAGATCGAAGCTGTCAAGAGTTGGATTACACCGAAGAATGCTTACGAAATCCGTTCATTTCTTGGATTGGTGGGTTACTATCGTCGATTCATCGCCGACTTCTCAAAAATCGTCGTTCTGGTTACCGCTTTAACTCATAAAGACAAGCCTTTTGTTTGGGATTCCAAGCAAGAGGAAACTTTTCAAACTCTCAAGCATATGCTATGCAATGCTCCTGTACTCGCCCTACCCGACGAAAACGACGATTTCGTTATTTACTGCGATGCCTCTAACCTTGGTCTTGGTTGTGTTCTTATGCAACGAGACAAGGTTGTCGCGTACGCATCTCGACAACTCAAGATCCACGAGAAGAACTACACAACCCACGATCTCAAACTCGGTGCAGTTGTTTTTGCATTGAAGATATGGCGACACTACCTCTATGGTACTAAGTGTACGGTCTTCACTGACCATAAAATCTTACAACATATCTTCAATCAAAAGGAACTGAATATGCGCCAACGCCGATGGGTTGAACTTCTCAACGATTACGATTGTGAAATACGCTACCATCCCGGCAAAGCAAACGTCGCCGCCGATGCTCTAAGTGACGAAGCTACGTGTGTAGTGTTCGTGACTCTCAAGCTTTGAATGATCTCGAAATCATGATGTAACGCCTCGCGTTTTGATACTTTCTATTTATTGCAAGCTCACGTTGTATTTCTATTTTGGGAAACGTTATATCTTGTAATCATTCTTCGTTGTAAACCATTGTAATCCGAGACTTGAATCATAATGAAAATTCATATTTTATTCATGTTATACTTAATCATAAACATTCTATACTCATACATTCAAACATGTAACGATACTTGTGATATTCATCAAACGTGTGAAGAACTTGCAAATACGTGACATACATACATTATACGATACTTATACATGATACATCTATACAATTATACTTGCTCATACTTATTCTTGCGATAAACTGACTTAAAACCCCCTGAAAATGCACTTTTTATGCTTAAAAACACCCCAAACCCCTAAATATAAACCCCAGGGGCTAAATTGACAAAAATGAAACTTATCCCAGCTTCTCGCGGGCCGCCAGTGTGTCCCCTTCCCTTCTCGCGACCCGCCAGCCATCCATTACGGCAGAAAGTTGATTTTGGCTCAAGATTGGTCAATTTTGGTGCACAAGGATTGTGCTTCTTGCATTAATCACCCACCTAACTAACCCTAATCACCTCCTATAAAACCCAACCCCCACATTTCCTCCACTTTACAAACACTCTAATCTCACTCTCTAAACACTTGAAATCAGTTGGTAAACTCAGAAATTGAGCAGAAAGTTCAAAGCTCTCAAAGTGAGTTCTAGCTCACTTCTACTTCACCTTTCTCATTGTTTCTTCTTCCTTAGCACTTGGGACACCTCTAGGATTGTTTCCTTAGGTTCTTCCATGGAAAACCTAGATGGAACTCGTTTATATTGAGGTTGAAGTGCAAGAAATTCTTTGTTTTAAAACAAACTTTTCCAAAACTTATGTTTACTTCAAACCATCCTAGTGTTCTCTAGCTTCTAATCAATCTTGTGATTAAGGAGACTAACCTAGGTTGTTATACATATAAATAGGAGTGTTAAACACTCCAAACTTTCTGTTTTCATAGAGCTTTTAGCTCACAAGTGATGAAAGGTTAAGACTTGTTCATGCGTGTCCACCTTGGTTAGCTTGGGCTATCCTAAACCTTTTGAGACCACACATCACTTGATGTTTTTCATCAAGATCCCAAGCTAGTTTGCTAGACCTAAAATGTCACAACCCCACATATCCGTTGACCATTGTCCTCGTGTGCTCTTCGGGTTGACTTACACTTGGCTACTTGGTATCTAGATGACACCATATTTACATTTTGTACATTATGTTCTTGAACCCTCCTTGTCACCTATGGTGACTCGTGTAGTGGTGAACAAACCTAGAGGTTCCTAAGTGGGTGGTTATTCCTCCCACCTCCTACTTGACTTACTTGATTCAAGAGGTACCAAAGTGGATCAATTATCATCCCACCTCTTACATGAATATAGGACTAATTATGTATATGAACTAAATAATAAACGTAGAAACCGAACCCTTGATAAATGACTAAGTGAATCATTCGTTAAGTTATTAAGTTTCGCCGCTATTGTATGTAGTTCCTTGTCACGATTCTAATAGATCTTGAACCTATGAAAACACATTCAATCCTTATGGATTTGCTATAGTGTCGTTGACAAGTGCTATGTCTAGTGACTATTTATCATGTTATAATACTTTTCCATACATTATTCTTACATTTACCTGAATACTCAAAATCCACCGTTAACTCATTAATCATACGCCTCCTTTCCTCTTGTAGGATAACTCGGCGTTTCCTCCCACGGACCAACATCTTCACGGAATTGTTCAATTGTAGAAAAGACCCAAAAACAAACCGTGAGTATACTCGAATCCCCCTTTACGTTTAACCACTTTTGGGGTGTAACATGTTTACATATCAAAATAACACTAAACTTATGCTTTATTACTTGCACATAACAATCCATTATACATGAACGCTTGATACTTATATGATGCTTATACTAGGGATTGAATGTATGTGATACTATAGACATTAGCTTATTTTGAGCCTCCATTTGACATGTATAGCGCTATAGGAGTAACGCACCGCCTGTGAACGTTGGTCATGTTGAATTATTTATACTAGTTGCGTAAACAGAGGGTTGACTAGAAATATCACATGCCTAGTGTATGCTCGTATGTATTCTTTTTGCCATGTGGATTTGTTTAAACCTATGCTTATACTTATACTATACTCAAACTTGCATACTCGCCTTTGCTTTTGCATTGAACTCGTATTTTAAACATGTTACAGGATGAGAAGATGATGCTATGAAAAGAAGTAGCGATTGACGCTAGATACACACATAAACGTTAGGTTTATTAATGATGTATCAATTTTGTTATGTTCTTGTTACTCAAATTTGTTGTATTTTCTGAATTATGTCGTACTTGATGGTTTATTATGAAATGAAATTCTGTTTAATTAAATATTGTCACGAAATAGCGTTATGAAGTCTCTTGCAATCATGTTTTCGTCTCACTCCGATGTTTCCGCCATCGGTTGGGGTGTGACACATGATTCGCTCCGCTCAATTCGCTTGTTTTAACGAGAATACTTTGGAAAAAGAAATGAAGTGTGGTGCCGAAACTCAACTCGTTGTCAAACCTAATGGTATTTATTGTTATCTCGATCGCATTTGGATTCCCAACCGTGATAATCTCCGTGAATTGCTAATGACTGAAGCTCATAAATCCCGTACTCCATTCACCCCGGAGCCGACAAGATGTACCTGATCTTCGTCCTAAGTAATGGTGGCCGGGCATGAAAAAGGATATCGCCTTGTACATTTCAAAGTGCTTAACTTGTTCGAAGGTTAAAGCCGAACATCAAAGGCCCTCTAGCTTGCTCGAACAACCCGAAATCCAGATATGGAAGTGGGAGAGCATAGCTATGGACTTTATTACAAAACTTCCCCGCACTTCCTCTGGTCACGATAGCATTTGGGTTATCGTTGATCGTCTTACCAAATCTGCGCACTTTATTGCTATACGAGAAGACTTTAAGGTCGAACGATTAGCCCGAATCTATACCGATGAAGTCATTTATCGACACGGGATGCCTTCGTGACATCATCTCTGACCGCGATGGTCGCTTTACCTCACGTCTCTGGGAGACTTTCCATCCGCCCTCAGTACTACTCTTAATCTCAGTACTGCTTTCCACCCTCAAACCGACGGTCAGACCGAGCGCACGATCAGCACCCTCGAAGACATGCTTCGTGCATGCATCATAGATTTCGGTGGTAATTGGGATACGCATTTACCTTATTGAATTCTCGTACAATAATATTTATCACACCAGCGTTCAAATGGCTCCTTTTGAGGCACTGTGTGGAAGAAAGTGTCGATCGCCTATTGCATGGCACGAGATCGGCGCAGCACAAATCACCGGTCCCGAGCTGATTCAAGAAACGACAGACAAAATCCTCCACATCAGGGACAATCTCTTGAAAGCTCGGAGTCGTCAAAAGAGTTATGCCGATAAACGCCGCAAGCCCCTACAATTCAAGTGGGTGATCACGTTCTCTTAAAGGTTGCACCTTGGAAAGGAGTGATCCGCTTCGGGAAGAAAGGAAAGCTAGCGCCACGATACGTAGGACCTTTTAAGATTCTTGAAAGAATCGGCAAAGTGGCCTATCGACTCGAACTACCGGCGGAACTTAACAACGTTCATCCGAATCTCCACGTGTCGAACCTCAAGAAATGCCTAGCTGAAGAAAATCTCCACGTCCCCCTCAAGGACTTGCAAATAAACGAGACTCACCATTTCGTGGAAAAGCCTGTAAAAATCATCGACCGAGAAACCAAGAAATTACGGTGCTCTCGCATACCTATCGTGAAGGTACGGTGGGAAGGCAAACGCGGTGCCGAGTTCCCTTGGGAATTGTAAAGTGACATGAAGGCTAAGTACCCGCATCTCTTTGTTACGGTCCGAGTCTAAGTAGGGGAGACTGTAACAACTCCAATCTTCGTTGTTGTTTTATTTCTGTTTATTTTGTTTATCTCAACCAATTGTACAAAGAGATTTGAATTATGAAAGGTTATGTAAATGGAATTATGTTTCATCGCATCTATATCGCATTTAATCACTTATTAATCGCTAATACAACGTAATCACAACTAATTATGCTACTTTACGAGCCGAGTGTGATATTGTTTAATAAACACTTGTGCCATCGCATCGTTTATCTCATCGCATCGCAAAACGCAGCTAATTATGTGGAATTATGTTTTATGCGTGTTATGTTTATGTATGTTATGGTTTAATATCGCTAAATCGCTCGCACACTCTCGTAACTCGCTCTCTCTCAAATCAATGGTGATATAACGCTTAACGCATCGCTAAAACACTTAATATAACTATCTAATACGAATTGAATCGCCAAACGAACTCGTAACGCGAATTAACCGGACAAAACTTGGCCACCAGGTCAAGTTCGGCCGAACTTGTATAGCACAAGTTCGCCCGAACTTGTCTGGGCCATCAAACCACCCCAAACCACAAGTCTGCCCGGACTTGTCTGGAAACTCACCAGAACATACAAGTTCGCCCGAATCTGATTTCGCCTAGTGCCACGCCCCAATGTTTCCGCCATCGGTTGGGGTGTGACACCAACTCTCATGAGTTGATTTCTAATCTTCTTTCTCTCAATAAAAATTATGTTTGCATGCAAATTACGATCATTCTCTTGTTATACTATCATTGGGTGCGTTCTTTGATGATGTTGGATGCGCACGAGTTTTGGGATTTGATCGACGGGGAAAACTAACCTAAAATAATAACGAAATGGTTCGGTAAATAAATAGATTTTATTTGAGATTAATATTTTTAATTCATAATCTTAATAGGATTTTTAGATTTATTTTTGTGAGTTTAAGGACATTTTCTAACTTTAAAAATATTATTTTTAAGTATTTTTAAATAATTTTCTGATTAAATAAATTAAAAAAAAATAAAAAAATGTTGACTTTTTGACTCTGACCGTTGACCGGTCGGATGGTGTTAATTACATGCGCTGAGTGAGGTTCGAACTCGGGACCTCTCGTACGCGTGCACGCAGCTCTACCAACTGAGCTACGTGTCTAACCCGAAATATTCTCTGTTTTAATTATATATATATACTGATTAACTTTTATCTAATTTAGTTTATTTCAAAATGATTTAAAATGGCCGACCCGACTCCAGTGACCCGGAGTCGAACTCGAGACGTTCGGTTCGAGTACGCACAGCCCAACCAGTTGGGCTGTGTGTCATATCTGTTTAACTTATGGATTAAATTATACTTATCAACATTCGGTAACCTGATCCGATTCAGTTGTAAAAATGTTGGTTTTAATTCTGAAATTCGGTAACGTATGCGATTCGAACCCGGGACGTGTGCATTGTTTGTGCACACAGTCCATCGCTGGACTGTGTGTCTAACCTGTCACACCCCGACCCGCAGCGGAATAAGAGTCGGGGCATAATTGGGTTATCACCAAAGCTCATGATGTTTACTAATATGTTTCATATTTATTAAATTCAAAATTACATCCTCAATATTCCAAACATGTTCATACAATTACAAAGAAAAATAACTAACTAAACAATCCAAAGTCTAAACCGGTTTATTCTTCTAAGCCATCCTATATGTTTCTTGCTGCATCTGGATCACCTGTATCATGTGTAAAAATGGGGATTTTGGGTCAACAAAAGTTGGCGAGTGAACCTTGTTATAAAACATTTATTATTGATTTCTTGTTATATTTATTATGGAAAATTTGTGTAATAATCATATGTGAGCAAACGTATATAAACATACAATAACAATAACAATAAATAACAATAGCATACAATAAGAAACCACCTTGCATGAATATATAACATGAATGATAATGTAAATGTTGGCAACGTCTCGTTCACGCTCATAGGTAATGGGGAACGGACGGCCTATGATGAATGTATGTGCGATCAAGGCTCAATCAAACGGAGCCGATCGTATGTTGGCAACGCCTCGTTCACGCTCATAGGTAATGGGGAACAGCTCAACGCTCATAGGTAATGGGGAGCGGCGGCCTATGATAATGTATGTACTGAAAATGATAAATTTAATCTAAACATTAACCACACAAACAGTTGATACATATTGAATACACATTTGATCATGGATATGATGGATGCACAATTGTTTAAATGTAATAAATAATAAGACACATGATACACCCTAAAAACGTGATTAAAACGGGGAATTTGTAGAGATTCACTCACATTGGGTGCGTTCGGTTGAAGATGTTGAATGCGCACGAGTTTAGAGGGTTGATCGACGAGGATTAACTAACCTAAATAATAACGAAAAGGTATGGTAAATGAGTGGATTTTATTAATAATTTTAATAGGATTTTTAGATATATTTTTGTGAGTTTAAGGCTATTTTCTAACTTTAAAAACATTATTTTTAAGTATTTTTAATTGATTTTTAAATTAAATAAATAAATAAAAATATAAAAAAAAGTGTTGACTTTTTGGGTTGACCGTTGACTATTTGACTTTGACTTGTTGACCGGTTCGGTCGTGTATATTATTTGCACTGAGTGAGGTTCGAACTCGTGACCTCCCGTACGCGTGCACGCAGCTCTACCAACTGAGCTACGTGTCTAACCCGAAATATTTCTGTTTTTAATTATATTTATATACTAATTAATTTATTCCAAAATTCATTTATTTTAAAAAGGATTTTTAATTCTATTGAACCGGCGTGCGTAACAGGTCTCGAACCCGGGACCTGTTGATTAACGTTGCACACAGTCCATCCGCTGGACTGTGTGTCTAACCTGGTTAAAACATTTGTTTTTATTTCTCTTATAAACTAACTGAAAGTTTTCATATTTGAGTTTTATAAAAAGTCTGAATATTGTGACGAATCGGAACAAGGACGGACTCGAACCCGGTATCGCTATGTTTCAATTGCACACAGTCCACCGCTGGACTGTGTGTCTAACCCGAGATATAATCCAATTTATATTAAATTTATATACATACTAACTTCATCTTCTTCGTTACAATAACCCAGACAACTGATTTTCGACTGAACTTGTTCAATTCAATTAACAGGCGTATGAGTGATTATAATGTAACGGATAGGAAAGGTTTTGGGAATGAACATACCGGAATGATGACTTTTCTCAGAACTCTGGCAAAGTCGTTGGCTCTGTTTTTATGAACTCCGTCTGAGCGGACCAACTAACAGTTTTGATTAACCAAATTGTGGAATTGAAGGACTAAACAAGAGTTATCAGAAGGTTTGAATGATTATACCGTTTCACAGCGCAATGTAGGAATTTTCAGTAAACTTCCGGCGAGTGTTGATTATCCGATATCGTCGTCTGGGATTGATTCTGATTGAAAGGTTTGAGTTAGCAAAAGCCTAACAACTGATAGAAGATGAAAGAATTGAGAAATTTACCGTTTTGATGAAAGACACGGTTTTCCGGCGAAAGTCCGGCGAGTTCAAAAAGCGTTTCCGACGAATTGAAAATAGAGCAAAAGTGAAATTGAGAGTTCTGTGGATGATTTTGAGTCGCGAGATACTGATATTGTTGGAGTAATTCAGGAAGTGAATGATTTCGGTTATTAAACCCGAACATCATACGAATTCAAGTTTATTAAAGGCTGAATTGATTAAGAACGTCGGTTTATCGGTTATAATCAAGAATCCGCGATCAATCAAAAGTCCCTGGATGTTTGGAAGCAGATATCGGTTTCAGTTTGGCGCAAACAGGTTGATTCACGGTTGCACTTATGTTTTATTTGATTCCTAGATTACACAAAGACAGCTAGTGGCGGAGTGGTTAAGTGCTTGGTGTTAAGGTATTCCAGCTGACCCGGGTTCGAAACCCGGCAGCCCCTTTTTATTTTTAATTGTCTTATTTTTATTTTATAACAATTTTAATTTCCATATTCTAAAATGTTTATTAGTTATGCATTGTTTAAAATTAAAATAAGCATTAAATGAGCAACAAAAATATGAAACTGATTATTCGATAAATAAACGAAGCGGGTTTGGAAAACCCGTTTTTCGACAAATGTTACAGTATCCCCTACTTTTAGAAATTTCGTCCCGAAATTTAAGTAGTAGTGGTAACAGGAAAAAGATGCGGGCATTTTTCGCGCATTGAGTCTTCACGTTCCCAAGTAAACTCAGGTCCCCGTTTCGACTCCCCCAGCGTACCCTAACAATTGGAATACGACTCCGTCTTAAACGTTTTTCTCCGAAGTCCATGATCTCTACTAGTCTTTCAATGAAGTGCATAGATTCATCGATCTGAATATCTTCCAAGGGAATATGGAGGTTTTCATCGGCGAGACACTTCTTTAAGTTTGATACGTGGAATGTGGGGTGAATTCTGTTGAGTTCTTCTGGTAGATCAAGCTTGTATGCTACAGGTCCTACTCTTTCGAGTATCTTGAAAGGTCCTACGTAGCGTGGTGCTAGCTTGCCCTTCTGGCCAAACGAACTACTCCCTTCCATGGTGATACTTTTAAGGGGGTTTAGATGATTGTACCGATTCACAACGAGACTTCGGAATTTTCAGCGATTTTCCGGTGAGTGCAGGAATTCCCGGCAACGTTGTCTGAGACGGATTCTGGTTGAACGATTTATGTTAATACTTGTCTAATAATGAATTGCAAACAAAAGAGTCGAGATTTTTACCGATTTGGTGTAAGTCTCGGTTTTCCGGTGAAAGTCCGGCGAATGCAGAATATCTCCGGCGAGTGCTAAAGCTTCGAGAGTTTGTGCGATTTTGAGCGAAAAGGTTACCAGAGGTTTGGGTGGTTATTATAGGGAAGAAACAGAATGTATTGAGTCCGAATTTGGTCTTGATTCGCGGTCAAAACTTTTCTGGCGGTTACGACTGGAATTGGAGGTTAAACATCGGTTATAACCAATGTCGAAGTTAGTTCACGCGTTTCAGTCAAAGAAAAACGGTCGTGATTTGCAAATCGTCGGTCTTTCCGGCGACTGCGGATTGGGCGCACTGATTTCCGGATTTTGATTTCGAGTTTTAATTTAAGTATTATTTGTTTCAGTATATTAACAAAGAAGCGCGTGTGGCGGAGTGGTGTGTTGTGTGTTTGTTCATCCGGGTGACCCGGGTTCGAAACCCGGCGTCTCCATTTATTTATTTTTTTCATTATTTATTATTAATTATCAATTATAGTTTTTAAATTCCAATATATTTATTAATTATGTATCGTTTAAAATTAATTTGAGCAATAAATGTGCACGAAAAATTATAACTAGA
Source organism: Scalesia atractyloides (assembly GCA_947069175.1). Classification (NCBI taxonomy): domain Eukaryota; kingdom Viridiplantae; phylum Streptophyta; class Magnoliopsida; order Asterales; family Asteraceae; genus Scalesia; species Scalesia atractyloides. The sequence continues at coordinate 94,706,549 of CAMTDV010000017.1, read as the reverse complement.
TATTCGATTAATAAACGAAGCGGGTTTTGGAAACCCGTTTTTCGACGGATGTTACAGGCGACCCCTGAACTTTTCGCTCATTAGTGTTCGGTATGTAGTTTTCGTATAGAATTTTTTAGGTATATACGTTTTCGACCCCCAGGTTTTATAATTTTTTTAAGTATATACGTTTTCGACCCCCCGTCAGAAATCTCAAGCTTCGCCACTGAGTTTACGTTAACATCTACAGATGTACGGAAACATATATTTCCTCTGAAAAAGGCCACGTGTTAATTAGCATATCCTTGGTCGTATGTGGATCCCTCTATTAAAGAAAACACCTACAGCCCAACTATTTCGCCCAAGTGGCACATTCTGCATTGTCTTGTTTATCGTGGAACTCCTATAACCTCACCATTATCTATTTTTATTTTGGCTTTTTCCCTTTAGTCAATGTTTATTTTCGTAAATTTCCCTTTTTTTCCGTTACACTTCCCGTATGAACTTTATACACATACAATATCTATCTACAATTTACAATTTTTTAGCCCCAAAAAGATTTTAGACATGTTACAACAGTTTGAGCAAACTAATTTGCAAGTGAAAATCCTATCTCATTACCTACTATTATAATTTTCTAACATGTTTAGGCATAAAGGTATTGTACCTTATGCTTTGAGGGTTTCTTAAAAAAAAGAGTAAATTGCACAAAACGTCCTTTAAGTTTCACCAATCTTGCTGGTTTCAGCCTTAATCTTTAAAAGTTGCCAAAACCAGCCTTTAAGATTAATTTTGTTGCAGGTTTCATCCTTTATCACTAACCCAGTTACTAATCGATGTTAAATGGCCTCACATGCATAGCATGTGAGGGTAAAACCATATTTTCATCTCTCTCTCTCCACTTTCTTTATCTTCAACCTCCAAAATCACCATAGCTTCAACCCTTCATTGTTGACAGCTTGAACGAAGTGAGAGAGATAGAGTTTACTGTGATTAGGGAAATTCCCAGTGAAATTCCTTTTCTTGTAAAATACGGGGTTTGTCCCGATATTATTAATAAAATAATCTGGTGTTTTCCATTTTAAATGGTCCTGTTAAGATTTCCGCTGCCAAATAAATACCAATACCACGGGTTTCTGTCTCGCGGCTTCCGAACCGGCAAAACGGGTCGAGGGCCGTGACAGTTTCTTCAGTAAAATACCCCCAATCGCAGGGTTTGTTGATGAGAGTATGGATTTGGAAGGAAATAACAGGGAGTTGGATACCACCTCTGCTGACTTGGAGGGTTCTGAGCAAACGATGGATGTGGTGGGTGTTCAGCAGTCAGCCGCTTCTGCTGCCCAGTCGTTGGCGAACAGGTAGGTGCTATTACAGGGGTCTCGTTTGACTCAGAGATGGAGGATGGTTTGGCGGGTAAATCATGATGTCTCATGGGGTTAGGCTCAGATGAACACGCTGTTGTTAATGCAGCTGAAGAGGCTGTGCAGAGTCAAAACCCAAAAATTGGAAGGAACGACATAACTGTCAACAATGGAGGGTTGAAGCTATGGTGGTTTTGGAGGTCGAAGATAAAGAAAGTGGAGAGAGAGAGAGAGATGAAAAGATGGTTTTACCCTCACATGCTATGCATGTGAGGCCATTAACATGGATTAGTAACTGGGTTAGTGATAAAGGAAGAAACCTGCAACAAAATTAATCTTAAAGGCTGGTTTTGGCAACTTTTAAAGATTAAGGCTGAAACCAGCAAGATTGGTGAAACTTAAAGGACGTTTTGTGCAATTTACTCAAAAAAAATGACTTTTTTTAACTTTCAACCTAAAACTATTTGATTATTTACTTTTAACCTAAAACTATTTGATTCTTTTACTTTTAACCCTAAAACTTTTCATCTTTACCTTTAACCCAAAATTATTTAATTTTTTTATTTTTAATCGCCAAACTTTTCATCTTTGAAATATAACCTCACAACTTTTTTACTTTCAACTTTGGTCCTCTGTGCTTTTCATTTTTTCGCAAAATTTTCCTTTTACGTTTCATTCTAAATTTTGCAAATTAACACGCCGCAACGTGCATGTGTGGTTAAACGTTTTTACGTCGTCTATTTTTTTCTCGTTTGACAGGTTCATCGTAACGCGGGGTCGTAGATCGATTTAGTTACCCTGTATGTTTTACATTTCGGTTTAGTTTCTTCGCATTAACACGCCACAACTTTAGTGTTGATGATCGCTGACAGTAGTGTGCCATTGTTGTTCGCCCCGCCGCAACGCGGGGTGCTTAATACTAGTTTTAATATAAAAAGTAACCAAAAAAAAAAAAAAAGAATGGACGTAAATTCTGCCTATCTGTAACTTGAATTTCTTTGGTGAATCAGCAGTTAGCAAATGGTTCCAGTTGTTCCATCTCATGCTGTCTCCGATCCCTATATCGATCTGCACAGAGATGGACCCTCTCTCTCTCTTCATGAATGTTGTTCTGACATACCAGTGAGGAAATATAAATGGCAGTAATATTAAATGGTGGTGTTTGGTGTAGTAATAGTTGTGGGGATGACTATTGACTATGAGGGCATATGCATGAATACAGTAACTGCATGCTCTACCTTCATCCTTACGCCACCCATGCATATCCATTTTTTATAATACATCATTTATCTACCTGTTACTGTTTTATTACCATAATTATTGTTGAATTTTTTTGGATGATCAAAGTGGTTAATTTGGAGTTTTTAACATGGTTTCTAGTCGGTTTTTAAACATGTTTGGCTTCTAGGTATTCTGCTAGTTCAGCTAGTGAATCTGGTACGTTTCTTATAGATGAACCTTGCCAACTCGGTCGTAAATGAACTTTGCCACCTTGTAAGTGTTGGGGAATTTTGTAAACACGGATAATCAGGGAAGTGTATAATCATTCTTAGATCAAATTATTTTGGTGGTTTTCCTAAATAATTTAATCGGATACAACTTTAAATTCGAGAAATTGAGCAACTATATATGTGTATGAGAATTCGATTTATTTCGAATTTGGGGATAATCAGAGAAGTGTATAATCATTCTTAGATCAAATTATTTCGAATTTGGGGATGAGAGGCTGGCAACTACCTGTTGGCCGTTATTATTTTTAAAACTAAAATGCCTCAAAAAATGCCCTTATTTTCCATTAAAATGCCGGGGGCTGCCGCCTCTTGGACCCTGCTCGAACAGGTATTTTTAATAAGATGCTTACTTATATTAATTTTAGTCAGAACTTTTCAACTTGGGTTTACCATAGACATTTTTACATTTGTTTCAACTGTTATATTGCCGATAATTTGACTAAATAAGGGACATATTATCATGTGACTCCTTTGGTTTTATAATCTAACAAAGGAAATAATTAAATCAAATAAAATGATTGATGTTTGAAATATTAAAAAGCTATGAAATGAGGGTTTATGGGTGAAATATTATGTTGCCTTTCCAATTGGGCAGATGGCCCTAAAATATAGGGTCATTTACTCTTCCCAACTGTTTCCTACTGCCCCATTTCGTGTTTAAAAAGGGCATTCCCACATTCCAAATTCTTGCATCACAACATACATTCCTAGCTAAGTAGATACGAAAAAACCGGCCGAAAAGACATGGCAAGACAATGTTTCTTGTTACTAATTGTTCTAGCAGTAGTAACACAGGTTATTACTGCTAGAGATGTTCCCAGTGAGACCAAAAACAATGTTGTTGGTCTCACTGACAAAAAGAACAATGACGTTGGTCTCACTGACCAAAGAACGTGTTCACTTTTGGTGGACTAGGTGGCTATTCGGGGTTTGACAGCAATGGCCAACCCATTGGTGGTGGTGGTATGGGAGTTGGTATTGGTAACGACCATGGGATTGGAGGTATAGGTGCTGGTTATGGATTTGGTGGGCCTGGTGCAGCGACCGGCGGTATAGGGACTATTGGAGGTCTTGCTAATGGTTTTGCTGGCTTACCGGCTCTTGGTGGCGGTGGAATCGGTGGTGGAGGACCTGGTGCCGGCATTGATGCCGTTCCACTTCCTTGAACATGGTTGTTGTAACCATACTAGTTTCTGGTTTTTGCGTGTGATTTGTTTGTTTATCGTCGACTTGTTACTTATTACTTGTTAGCTAAGTTAAGTTTTGTTTTCACCTAAAAAGAGGATGTTACTCTTAGTTGTAAGGTTGTATTTGTTATTTGATTTATGGTGTATTTGTGAAATTTTATAGATATATTTAATTCCAATATCTTGTTTTAATGTTCTATTAATTATATATGGATATATGCATTGTGTATTTCATTTTCAAAAGTACCATTAACGTACATTATTTGTTATCATATGAGACAAGTTTTGGGACCATTCAAGATATAACTTTCTGTTATCTAAAGTTCATGGTCTTGATTTATAAATGGAAACACTTATTGACCTAAATTCATTTAAAGTTTCAAGATCAAAATGATGTCTAGAGGCATAGCCTAATGAAGATATATGGACCCGTGGGAGCCTGAGTCCAGGCATCGCGAAGACTTGCGTTTCTTCACCTGATAATGAGATAAGGTTTTAGCATTGAATGTGGGATGAGTGTACTTTCATAAATGTATAGTTTTGGGTATGGGATTTGCTCTAGCTTTCATAAAACTTGTTATGTTCCGCGTTACCTAGATGCATATGATGTTCGAACATTTTCCCTTGCCTTGTTTTGAGTTCAAGTGATGCTGTTTAAACAAGTTGTTTTTAAAGTGTATTGAACCTTTGAGTTGAGATCTTATGTAGTGTATACTTGACAATTCAATAACGACCCTCAAATTTGTTGAAAACCCTGTGTTTTAATATTATTAAGATATGTTTGCAAAGATTTAAAGAAAAAGGTGTAACTTTGTCAGGCTGCTCTCAGTAAGACCCCACCCCAAAAAGCTTTTTGACGTGTACAGTGTAGTAATCCAAATAACGTAAATGTGGCCAAGAGAAACCAAGTAAGAATCGACCAAAAGTACCGATGATGATATTGGTAATTACTATAACATAGATGGTGAGTAAACTAGAATAGCAACAAGTAAAAAAGCAAAGAGTCAACAAAAAGTTTTACCAACCCCTTTGAAAGTATGAATGCACTCTCCTAACAAAATTTATATGCGAAGACAAGGCTAAGACAAAGCTAATGCTAAGAGAAAGTAAAGCATAAGAAAACAACCTAAAGAGATGCATACATATTTTCATATCCAAATTCTTATGGGTGTATTTTTGGATTTTAACTTAAATTTCTTAGCATTGCATAATATGAGACCTAAGCTTGCATGATGGTGGTATCGTTAATTGCAAGACAACCTAAAGCCTAAAGGAGTGTTAAATAGACTTTTAAAATACTACAAAACAATTATGTGTAAACTCCAAAGTAGAGAGACAAGCCAAAAAAAATATATTAGAGATAAAAGATTACTCGCCCGGACCTATCCGGCTATCCTATGCGGTAAATCAAGTTAGTCCAAATCCAACAGTTAATCATTTTCAGAATGTTAAACGGATTTTGCGGTATGTCAAAGGTACCATCTCTTTTGGCTTGACATTTTAGAAACCACACAATACTGCTATCTTGGGCTATTCAGATGCAGATTAGGCCCGTTGCGTTGAAACATGTTGATCAACCTACGGATATTCTATTTTTCTAAGTGGTAATCTAGTTTCATAGAGCGCCAAGAAACAACCCATGGTAGCTCGTTCAAGTTGTGAGTCGGAATATTGTGCAAGGGCAAATACGGGTGCCAAAATTGTTTAGGTTACTCATCTCTTCTGTGTGAGCTACATGCATTATCAGCGGATCATCCTACTCTATTGTGTGACAACTGTGGTGCATTATTTCTAAGTCAAAGTCCCGTTTCGCACAAAAGAACCATTGTCTTGCCATGTCTTTTCGACCACGAAACTAAAAGAAATTTGCCGTTCAAAAAATAAAATTATGAAGGCACGTTTTCTCCTTATCAAAAAATACAAACTTTGTACTTTGTAACAATTTCTCAGGTTCTATATTTTGTTGGGCTTTTACAAGATGATGTGGACCCCATGGTGTCTGTCATGAAGGTTGAAAATGCTCCATTGGAATCATATGCTGATATTGGTGGTTTAGATGCACAAATACAAGAAATAAAGGTGTTATACTGTATGGAGAGTCTGGAACCGGAAAGACCTTGCTTGCAAAGGTATACTATATATGTGGGGCTCAGGGATAACCGGAAAGACCTCGCTTGTGTGAACCTTACAGGAGTGTCCCCTCTTGTTGAGCTTAGGAATAATGGGTTTGTTGCTGGCCAGGCTGCGTTGAAGGCGGAATCATGCAAGGTCGCTAAACACGAGAAGGCTTGTTTAGAGAATCAAGACGTGTTTATCCCATTCGCGTTTGATACATTTGGGTCCCTAGCCCCAGAGGCCATGGAATTCCTAAACAGGGTCCAACGGGTTGTGAATAGTAATCTCTCAACCTTTAAGGGCCGTTTCGTATTTAGTAGGATTGATTTTGCAATTCAAAAGGGGGTTGCCGCACAGCTTGTTGCCCGTTTACCTGCCACTTGTTTGTAATTTGTTACTCTTGTATTTTAATTACCGAGGAATTTTAAAACCTATTTAAAAACAATAATTTGGTCGATAAAATAAATAAAAAAACTACGTTTGAAGTTAACTTATGATTTCAACCTGCTAGTTTTAGCTTTTTTTTTCTTTAATACTATAAAGTTTCTCTTAGCAAAGGTGATATTTGGTTTTAACTTTGTCCACGTGACTGATTTAGGATTTTTTTTTATTTTAACAAAAGCACTTGCTTTTTGTTAGAGACCAATGGTATGCATGTACTCTATGGGTGGATTTGGATGTCTGATTTCCAAATAGTAAGTGTAAGTCTAAGCTCTAAGTGTAATATCCGTCAAAAATCGGGTTAACCAAACCCGATTTGTTTATTAACCGAACATTCAGTTAAAATTTTCGTTTCATATTTAATGCTCAAATTAATTTTAAATAATACATAATTAATAAGTATATTAGAATATAAAATTTATATTTGAAAATTTATTAAAATTAATGAAATAAAAATTAAATGCTGTTGCCGGGATTCGAACCCGGGTCAGCCGGGAACCTCAAAGCTTTAACTCTCACACATATAACCACTCCGCCACTTGATGTTTTTGTGAGTTCTAGGAAGCAATTAAATCATATCTACAACCGAGAATCAACCTGTTGCGCCAACTGAAACCGATATCGGCTTTCAAACCGTCCAAGACGTTTGAGTTCTCGCGGAATCTTGATCATAACCGATAAACCGACATTTTAAATCAATTCAGTCGTTAATGAACTTGAATTCATGTGATGTTTGGTTTTTATAACCGAAAACATTCATTTCTGGAATTACTTCAACAAAATCCTCATCTCGCGACTCAATTACATTCCCAGAGCTTCTAATTTCACGATTACTCTATTTTCTGGTCGTCGGAATTACTTTTTGAACATCGCCGGAATTCTCTGCAAGTCGCCGGAAAACCGAGACTCACCTCAAAACGGTAAATACCTTGACTTTTTCTATTTCATTCCATTGTGAGACCAATTCTAACATCACTCCATCACCCAGAATCAACCCCAGACGACGTTGCCGGATTTTCTGTTTTCGCCGGAAAACTTCTGGAATTTTCAGAATCTCGCTGTTAATCGGTATGATCATCTAAACATCCTGATAATCATTGCTCAGTAATTCAATTTTATATCTAATCAATCAAAACAGTTATTTGACCCGAACAGAGGAAGCTCACAAAACAGAGCCGGCGATCCTTGCCAGAGTTCTGAAAAAGACGACCTGTTCCGGTACTTTCTTTCCCCAAACCATCTCCGTTCATTACCTTTCAATTGCTCATAATATTCGTTAACCGAATTAAACAAGAAACAGTTGGTTTAACCTTTGTCTGTGTTTTGAACGAAGAAGACGAAGTCGTGTATGATATAAGATTAATTAAAATCGGTATTATAAACGGGTTAGACACACAGTCCAGCGGTGGACTGTGTGCAAACAATACGCATACGTCCCGAGTTTGATCCTTGACACACGCACATTCTCGGTAATAAAAATGTTCTTTTTTTAACTGAACCGGATCCACTCGCAGTTAACTGTTAAGTATAATAAAAACCGGAATATTTACCAAGTTAGACACAGAGTCCAGCGGTGGACTGTGTGCCAAACTAAACCACAGGTCCCGGGTTCGAGACCTGTGGAGAGCACCGAGTCGATACCATTAAATTCTTTTTAAAATAAATGATTTGCGGATTAACTTAAATAGTGTATAAATATAATTAAAAACAGAAATATTTCGGGTTAGACACGTAGCTCAGTTGGTAGAGCTGCGTGCACGCGTACGGGAGGTCACGAGTTCGAACCTCACTCAGTGCAACTATATAACTGACCGAACCGGTCAACGGTCAACGGTCAACGGTCAACGGTCAACAGTCATGGTCAACGGTCAACGGTCAAAGTCAACATTTTTTTTTATATTTTTATTTATTTATTTAATTTAAAAATCAATTAAAAATACTTAAAAATCAATGTTTTTAAAGTTAGAAAATAGCCTTAAGCTCACAAAAATATATCCAAAAATCCTATTAAAATTGTTAATAAAATCCATTTATTTACCTTACTTTTTCGTTATTAATTAGGTTAGTTATTCCTCGTCGATCAATCCTCTAAACTCGTGCGCATTCAACATCATCCACCGAACGCACCCAAGGTGAGTGAATCTCTACAAATTCCCCGTTTTAATCACGTTTTTTGGGTGTATCATGTGTCTTATTATTTATTATATTTAAACTATTGTGCATCCATCATATCCATGAACAAATGTGTATTCAACATGTATCAACTGTTGTGTGTGGTTATTGTTTAGATTAAATTTATCATTTTCAGTACATACATTATCATAGGCCGCCGCTCCCCATTACATTATGAGCGTTGAGCTGTTCCCCATTACATTATGAGCGTGAACCAGGCGTTGCCAACATACGATCGGCTCCGTTTAATTGAGCCTTGATCGCACATACATTATCATAGGCCGCCGCTCCCCATTACATTATGAGCGTTGAGCTGTTCCCCATTACATTATGAGCGTGAACCAAGCGTTGCCAACATACGATCGGCTCCGTTTGATTGAGCCTTGATCGCACATACATTTATCATAGGCCGTCCGTTCCCCATTACATTATGAGCGTGAACGTGACGTTGCCAACATATACAGTTTCATTCATGTTATATATTCATGCAAGTTGGTTTGTTATTGTATGCTATTGGTTTGTTATTGTATGCTATTTGTTTGTTATTGTATGTTTATTTACGTTTGTTCATATATGAATATTGCACAATTTTTCCATATTAAATACAATAAGAAATAAATAATAAATGTTTTCTAACAAGGTTCACTCGCAAACTTTTGTTGATCCAAAAACCATTTTTACACATGATACAGGTGGAAAGGATAAAGCAAGGAACACATAGGAAAGTGCCTTAGAAGAAAAATAATGAAGTTTAGATAGATGTATAGAACATGTTGTATTTGTATGATTTGATTGGATGATCTCCTTGAAATTGGAATAATAAATATGAAACATTATAATAAATGTCATGAGCTTTGATGAAAACCCAATCATGCCCCGATTTCCTTTTCCGCTGCGGGTCGGGGTGTGATAGATTGGTATCAGAGCTTTTGACTATAGGGATATAGAATAGGTTATTAGACTCTTAGAGCCTATACTATAGTTGATTAGATTTTAATTGTTTATGTGGTTATATGCAAACTCATGATGTTTATTTCTTTCATATTTATTACATACACAAATGCATGCAAACACTTCCAATATTACATTTTGTGATACACAGTGAATTATACTTACAGTCAAACATACATACTTACATACATATTCATCATACATATTTCAATGTTCACATATTCAATTCATCTTCATACTTCCGTTATTCAAGATTTTGTCGCATTTTTCATTTTTTCAAATCTCATCAAAGTGAGTTCTGTGACGGGCATGTAGTAACTGTAAGGGTACAAGTACGGTAGTCGGAACGTCCTGTCTAGGTTGGCATTCGTATAAATCCAATATAACGGACCAGTTTGCCTACCTGGGGACTAACGATGAGAGTACGAAGGACCTATTAGGCCAAAGCATGCCACACCAAACGTCGTTCGAACTAACCCCACTTTGAGGTGTCACCGTGTCCACACCTGGATACATTCCGAATATCATACGTTACATACATATTTCAAGATTTTCTCCGGGTTTTAGTGTACGTAACCAGGCTAACACATGCGAACCATATGAAAAACCCGGTAATCATGGGGGCCCACATGATTACGAAGGTGAAGTATGGCGGCATCCAAGGCCCAATTACGAGCAAAGCCCAAGACATCCTATGGATGTAGTAGATTTATTATTCTATATTTATTTTATGAATGTTCATTCCTAAATACGACACATGATCCCAAAAACATCCAACTCATACTCTTGATATGTATTCCTTGTAGATGTCTTCTAATTCCGCTCGTAGGAAGATGAGAGCAGGAAAAACTCGCGAGCGTATGGCTGCCCAAATCGTTCAACAAATGGCTGCCGTAATACCCAACATTGTAGTTCAAGTTCAACAAGCCCTTACCGCTAATCCCGTCAATCAAGAAGATCAAAATGTCGTCAACCCTCCCCCAATTACCACTAAATGCACCTTCAAGCATTTCAAATCCTGCGACCCTCCAAAATACAAGGGACTGAAGGTGTCACCGCTCTCCTCCATTGGTTTGAAGAAATGGAAAACACCTTTCTAAATTGCGATTGCCCCGATGATCGCAAAGTGCGATATGCTACTGGTCGTTTACTTGGAATAGCACTTACATGGTGGAATACAGAGAAGGCCAAACGAGGTGTTGAAGATGCTATGACTTTGACTTGGGAAGAGTTGAAGGAAATCATGACAAGACGGTTTTGCCCAAGAAGCGAAATCAAGAAATTGGAGGATGAGTTCTATTCTTTGAAACAAAAAGAAGGCGACCACACCACATACAACAAGAGATTCCTCGAGTTAAATCAAATGGTCCCCAACTTGTTCACTCCTCTTTACCGTTTGATCGAGCACTACATTCGAGGTCTTCCTTAAAAAATTCAAGACTCTGTAATAAGTACCACACCTGCAACTTTGGAAGCAGCTATGGAGTTAGCTACAGAACTCACCGAGAACCGCATAAGAAATAAGGACTTCAAGGAGGAGAAGAAGAAGGATAAAGCATCAACTGAAACCTCAAACTCCACCCAAACCGAATCCCCTTCTCAACCCATTTCTAAGAGAAAACGAGATGGGCAACTTTTCGCTGTCACCCAACACAATCAACCAAAGTCACAAGCCATACCCCTCCAAGCTATCCCAGTCACTCAAGTAGCACCCAACTCAACTTACCAAATAAGAAACCTTACTTTGGACCTCACCCTCAATGCAATACCTGTTCTTATCACCATCCATTTACCTTACCTTGTCGACTATGTGCGAATTGTGGACGCTATGGTCATTCGAGCAAGGTTTGCCGCACCTCTGAAAACCAAACCTTACCCCCTACTCAAAACATGATCCCAACATATCAACAACCTCAATACCCCATACTCCCAAATGTTCGAGCTTGTTTCATTTGTGGCGACCCTACCCACTTTAGAAACACGTGCCCTCGATTGATTAACATCATAAACGCCCAAGCTCAAGCAAACCCAGTTAACCAAACAAATCAAGAAAACCTAACCACTAGGCCACCAACAAGAGGAAGGGTTTACAACATCAACGCCAATCCTGATGAAGATAATGACGGCCCAAACGAACCACCCAACTAGTTTCTTCACCAAGAATCAAGAATTCAACTCCAACCGCTTAGTGTTTATGTTTTATTTATGTTTATCTCAATCTTCACGTATCTCATTTGTAAATTGAAAATTGAATCCAAGAATCTTAATGCGAATTACTATCTCAATTTTGTTTTATACTCATTGTTTTAACATTCATATCATCAGACATCTCGACGTACTTCGATCTCATCATTTAAAGAAGTTGGGTTGTGTCTCACTTTTATATAGACTAACCCCTTCATCATAACAAACGAGAGAGGTACCGTCATCATTCAGTCATGTATCCTTTCAGAATTGAGACTCAAGCTTTGGTTGTTGTGATTACTTATGTTTTAAAGTCATATAGAACTAATCATAATTTACAGACAAAACCAATGAAAATTTGACAAGAATATGGTGGATACGCCGCTGGTACTTCCTATATATAAGTATTCTTGCCAAAGGATCAGAGGCATTGTCAGGCGGTTATGAAAAGTTCCATATAGGATTTAGTAATGTCTTGGTTGAAGTTTGTTTTATACTCACTGATTTAGCATTCATATCATTTCAATCTCATCATTTAAAGAAGTTGGGCTGTGTCTCACTTCTACATAGACTAGCCTCTCCATCATAACAAACGAGAGAGGTACTGTCTTTATTCAATCATAGTACCAGCTAAAAGGAAATCGGTTTAAGTGTGGGTTAAAAATTGTCCAAAGTGTACATTTCTTTCAAAAATTTAACTTTTACTAAAACAATAGTTTTGTTATCATATTTGGCCAAATAGATTACAAAATTTTGTAATTAAGCACGATTATCACGCATGTACGATGCACAGTCGGGGAGTGAACGTGAAATTAAGAGAACTATGTTGGAATTATTGAACCAGTCAAGGGCGTAGCTTAGTAGGGGCAGGGGGCGACCGACCCCCCGAACTTTTTGCTCAGTAGTGTCAGATATGTAGTTTTCGTATAGATTTTTTAGGTATATACGTTTTCGACCCCCCGGTTTTATCATTTTTAAGGTATAATTTTAGGTCTGGTGACTTCCGACCCCCGGTCTAAAATCTCAAGCTACGCCACTAGAACCAGCCGGACGGTTTTGATTCAAGAGGTGATGTCAAAGTGATCCAGGTATAGTTTCATGACAAATAAATGCAATGACAATGATAGAAGTGGCAATTGTGTCGAAACGATAAAAAAAACCCATTTAAATGTTTAAAACTTTTAACTCAACTCCATTTGTAGATAAACTCACTTAATAATATGCCCATTAGTCCACATATACAATCATAATATTATTTTACTATTAGTTTTTACTTAAATATTAAATATTGATTTTAATATAGAAAAAGTGGCTGAGCTCAAATTTTAACTCGCTAGAAATAAGCAAGCATAGCTGGCATATATTTAACTTTAAGTTGGAGTTAGTTTGACTCGGCTCGTGGCTCGCGCTACTTTTTTTTAAGTAGCCATATTCTCATTGTTCATCAGTCAAGTGGGATTTAACCACATTTCCCTATCTTATTTATTTTCTTTTATAGTCGATTGATCACTATTTTTTTCTTAATCATTATCATACTCAGTAAATTTCACCAATAGCAAAGCTAAGGTAGGGTTTAAGGAGGGTAAGATGTAGACAGTCTTACCTTTATGTGAGGATCTGCTCTCCAATAAGCTCATGTCCTAATTTGTTTATCTTAGTCCAAAACGCGCAGAATTTATTTTAGATTAGTGACAATATCAAGATTACTTTTCAGCTTTACTGTTTCATTAATACTCAAACGTTTACAGCCTGAAACAAATCCGACAAGGCTTCGCCGTATTGTTCACCCAGAAACTGATCACTACTAAATAAGGATGAGCTCGGTACTGTCCGGTACCGAAAATTCCCAAAAGTGGGTACCGGTACCGGTACCGAATATACCCGGTACGGTACGGTTCGGTATTGGTACCGGTTTTTACTGGTATTTAAGGGTAAAAACCGGTACCGAAAATGTCTAAAGTGGGTACCGAATCGGTACCGAAAATGTACCTGGTTCGGTAAATTCGGTACCGGTACCGGTACCGGGTACCATTTGCTCATCCCTACTACTAAACACTAAGCTTGCACACCTATTATAGAATTCTAGCTTCGTGCGAACTTGATGAGTTCGCCTTCGTACGGAGTAAGCAAACTCACCGTCGTACGAAGAGACCTATTCTACATTCGTACAAAGTAACATATATACAACACAAATCTCACATTTTGATCCTATTACAAACTCGATATGATTCGATGACGTAGGCAACAGACATATGCATCAACACTCTACCCCATAGGAATAGAGAGACTGTTTCCAGTAAAGCCTTCGGCTCGATAGTAGTTTTGCATCAAGCCTTGGACAAAAGACACATAACACTCAACAATCGGGACAGGGGCCGATTAGTGCATGTACCTTTTTGTCTTTCGGCTGTCAACGCCACCATATGATGCAACATTAACCGTCTGCCGCTTTTAATGTTATTTTCAAAAAATTAGTAAAATAACGTTAAGAATAGCGCAACTTCACTTTTGCCATCCTCTTCACCCTCTCTCGAAGGCCTGTACATATACACATTATATGTGTATATACCGTAAACATGTTAATTAAGTGAATATATGTATTTTTTTTTTTTGCTGTGATGTTCATTTTAAGATATTTTGCTTCTATGATTTCATTCAATAAATACATACCAAATATGGTACGCATAGGATCTTGGGTCTGACCATGTGATCGAATGATCTGGCATTCTGGCTTGAATGAAAAAATTGAAAACTAGAAATTGACTAGCTTGGTTGAAACAAAATAAAGAAATAAATAGAATAACTAGCTGAGTGACCATAAAAGTATATTTTATATCATAAAAACACAAAAAAAATCCAAGATAATTGAATGTGATTGCAACTTGCAAGAGTTTACTATAGGAAGTAAAGAGAAAGGAGTTTTTTTTTTTAAAATATTTATTAAAATGGATGATTTAAAAAATATTTACTAAAAAAAGTATTATTCTATTGTATTTTTTTATGTTTAACTAATATATTATATTCTATTATTTAATCAACCTAATTATCATTTACTTTTTATTTTTATGTTTCAATCAACTCATTGATATTTTTTCTTTAGAGTTAATTATTGTTTTCGTCCTTGTGGTTTGTCAAAATTCATTATTTCAGTCTATTAGTTTAAAAATTGTGATTTCAGTCCCTGTGGTTTCACTTTCGTAACCATTTCAGTCCACCTCGCAACCATTTCAGTCCCTGTACTTACAGAATAAATGGATTGAAGTGGTTGAAAGTGAAACCACATGGACTGAAATGGTTACAAAAGCGAAACCACATGGACTGAAATCGTAATTTTTAAACTAATGGACTGAAATAGTGATTTTTGACAAATCACATGGATGAAAACATTAATTAACTCTTTTCTTTATATTTAACCTACTTTTATAATATTTTTCTTTTTTTTTATCTTTTAATCAAATCATGTTTAACAGATTGTTAGATGTTTGTGTATACTGCTAAATTCATGACTAAACAAGTTTCAATATCAAGTATAATTTATCTTAGAACAACATTATTTAAATACTGCTAAATTCATGACTAAACAAGTTTCAATATCAAGTAAAACTTACCTCAGAACGATATTATTTAAAGCAACTACAGTGGTTAATAATACAGTGATGAATTATTCTTTTGAATCAATATTAAACTTTTTTAAAGACAAATTAATAGTAGAATACTCTAATACAAGAATCTATCAAACGAGAAAACCAATTTCAAAGTTGAAGAATAAATAAGAGTATCTTTAATTGTAAATTTAACGAATTACAAAGACGGTGACTCACAATTGCTTGACCGAAAAGGGATTAAATCATATGAGATTTACTTTTTATTTAAAAATTTAATCTTAATACCGCATTAATATATTAATACCGATTGTATGAAAATTATTTAATAATAATCAAATACAATTTTTTGCTTTGTGAATTGCAGTATATGTGATGCCATGTCCACCGCTGTACTATTATATTTTTATATTTTAAAGTGGAAAATAACGATTTGAAAAAATGAGAATCAAACGTATACTTATTTAGTGCTCGTGTAAATTATTGTTGTTACTACATTTTGCACAATATAAACTTTCACTAAAATACAACATCCTTTTAATTACAAAAGTATAATAAATTAGTTAAAAAAACAAAAAAAAAACCTATAATGAATTAATCGAAAAATAAACCTAAAAAAACATTGATAAATTGCTTGATATAAAAAATCAAAGGAAAAATAATAATAACAATAATAGATAAATTAAAAAATAAATAAATACAAGAAAAAACATTGATAAATTGCTTGATTAAAAAAATCCAAGGAAAATAAAATAAGGATAATAACAGATACAATGAAATTTAAAAAAATCAAAGGAAAAAATAAATAATGGTAATAAAAATAATAATAATATAATAATAGATAAGTTAAAAATAAAGAAATACAAGAAAACACTTATTTTGCTAAATATTTTCTAAATCACCTATTTTGATAAATATTTTTCCACTAACAACTATTTGAGAATTAAAAAACTCAAAAGAAATGAAAGAAAATAAAAATAAAAAAATAGAAAATATTGGTGTTTTCGAGTTTCATTAAAGAAAAGAAGTGGGAGGAAAATTTTCAGTCGTATCTTTTCTTTCAAAATAGAAGGCAACCAAGAGAAGGAAAAGGTATTACCATTTATAGTTTTACATTCCAATTTATATTATTATAAAATCCAAGGAGGATTATCTTGAGAACGCTAATTATAACGAGAACTATGAGAACGAATGAATAAATCAATTAAAATCTTTTTTTAATACAAACCTCACTATAATTAAAATACAACAGTAAAAAAGAATTTACTATTTAGATAATTCATCTATCCTCTAAAAATTAACTCTTAATAAAGTTTTTATACATGTATAAATACAACAAATTTACACGTGTAAATAACAAACTTACATATGTGTAAATTTTCTTTGTTTATAAATACATTTAAATTAAACGTGTAAAATTAATTTCTAATATTCTATTCCAATAAGAAGGATGAGTGTTAAAAATTTGAATTTGAATTGTTTTTTTATCAAGTTCTCGTGGTTTTTTCATTCGTTCTTACGGTTTTCGCGATATTTAGCGTTCTCATTTAAACAATTCCTATAAATCCAATAAAGTTATAATTGTAAAATTATAATTTCATTTCTTTTTCTTTGAACTTGTGAACAAAAAAAAAACTTTACTTTCTTTTATTTCCTTCGAACTCGGGAACACAAAATAAAATTATATATTTCCCTTTCACTCTGTTTCTCTTCTCTCCTAAATTCTTTTTTTTTTTCTTTCCATTAGTAAACTCAAGAACACAAGTAATCAAAATATGTTTTTTTTGAAGGACTAGTAATCTAAAACCATCTCCAATGCAAAATCAAAATTCTTGTAAAAATATTTGAGAAATCATCTCAGTATTTACTCTTTTCTCCTTTCTTATTTTTCATTTAAGACCTCACTACTTGCAAAACTTATTCTCTCTTCACAAACTTATACACTTAGAAAAAAAAAACTTTTTTTACCATCTTTCTACTCTCTCTTTCCTTTTCTTGAGTCATCATCCAAATCATGCACTTAACCACCATTGAAAAAGTTATGTATTAATTTTTTAAAATAAGTTATAGGTATTAATTGATAAGTTATTAATATTTCCTGGTTAAATTCATAATAAACACATTTTTATTATATTAATTTGCAAAGAGCTCATTTGAGTATTTGATACTATCAATTTTTACTACTTGTAGTATATAATATAATATAATATAATATAATATAATATAATATAATATAATATAATATAATATAATATAATATAATATAATATAATATAATATATAACATAATATAATACAATATATAAATAATATAATACAGTTTCCAAAGTGGTACATGCAAAATAGAGAGGTAATTAGGAGCTCATTTGAGTATTTGATACTATTCAATTTTTACTACTTGTAGATATAATATAATATAAAAATAATTAATATAATATAATATAATATAATATAATATAATATAATATAATATATAACATAATATAATACAATATATAACATAATATAATACAGTTTCAAAAGTGGTACATGCAAAATAGAGAGGTAATTAGGTAAATAGTCACTTTCATTGCATAAATGTTGCCATATAGACCACATGAATTTGTATGAAATAGTTATCGTTTTCTTTCCTTTCATATGCGAGAATATAGTTTCAACTCATATCCAAAAAATATATTTCAAATGTAGGTGGTTATAAAATTATATCATTTATAATATAACCTATAACGTAAGACTTTGTGTGTGTTTAAGGTAGTTATTCTAAAACAAACTTATTTAACTTCGTATATCTGTTTCGACTATACAACACTGAATAGCACTACCATAGATAACTTAAAATGAAGCTGATATTTCAGTAATTTTTTAATTTCATCATCGTAACCTGGTAACCCGAAAAATTGTTTATTTTTTTATTTTCCGCCCCTAAAAGAGTGCTAGCATTCTTCATCTCTTAGAATAAATCAAAAAATCCTTTACATGGTTCAAAATCCAAACCTTTTATAATCTATCATTACAACATGTAAATATCAATTAACCATTAAAGTATTTAATTAAACGATCGAGTCGAACAATCAAATGAGACCACAAAACCGTTTTCGGTTTAACAAGCTTCATCAAAAGTGCATTACTCATCTTCAGCCCCTACCTAATCGGAGAAATACAGTTCCAGATTTTTCAAATTTCCCTTATATTCTGACTAGAGGTGCACAAAATAATCGGTTAATTAACCGTAACCGGTTATTAATCGGCTAGTGGTTATTTTTAACCATAGGTTAGTAACCGGTTATAAATATTTAGTATAGTAACCAGTTGTTAAGTGTTTTTAACCGAGAAATTCAGAAAAAAGAAAAAAAAAAAACCGGTTATTAACTAAGAACAACCGGTTACTTAACTGAACCGGTAAAGTAATCAACCGGACCAGTTAAAAAAATAACCGAGTAAAGTCACAAATTCAAATTAACCGGTATAATCGGTTATCCGAACCGGTTATTAAAATTAACCGGTTTGTGCACCTCTAGTTCTGACCAAAGCGACCCGAAACCACATGTCATCCAAAAGCAAAACCGAGTACCACACCAACTAATGTTACAATCGGTATTATTCGAGTTGGTCTCGGTTCGGTCCAGATCTTCCGCTCAGTTTTCTCAGATCGGACCACGCACACCCCTACCTAGCTACCTCTCACCTCACCTCAACGGCCCAACCCTCCCATGGGCATGGGCCCAACTAATCTACCAAAACCAAAGAAAACAAACAAACCATCTATTCATAACATCCATTCAACCGCTTCCGCCTCATTTGCCGCCGACTGCCGTACTACCACCGTCCTCCGTGCCGGAAAACTAATTCTCCAACCTCCGTTCAATAAACATCTGATCGGAATGAAGAACAAAGCGCCTAAAAAGGAATGCAAAGTCTGTGAAAAGGCAGAATCCAGATACAAGTGTCCTATGTGTTCTCATTCCATAGTAAGCTGTTTTAACTGTTAGTTTCTGCTATCTAGGGTTTCGAAACCGTTAAAATGCATATTTAATAAGCTTCTATTGCTTGATTTGAATTACTTTTGCAGTTGTTCGCTCGTCTGCTTTAAGAAACACAAAGGTAACTTGTTCATCCAATCGATCGTGTAGGTTTTTGGAATGATTTAGGGTTACGAAATCGTTAACATGCATGAATTACTGTTTGTTTATGTGTTTTTGTTGCTATTGTTGACAGTTTTTGTTCAGTGATGTTGAATTCAGTGGTTTAGGGTTTATGTTCAGTGTACTGGATTTTTGTGAAGAAATTGTGCTAATTGTTGGTGTTATTGAAGTTCATCGTTGATTATTCACTCTATATGTTGATTTGGTGTATCAGAGCATGCTAATACTTTGTTTAACTACTTTATATGTTACCTTCATATGAAGTTCATCGATAATTATCCTTTAATTGGATGCGTATCTGCGAAGGATTATAGGTAGTTGATTGTTCTTGTTATAACTGTTATGTAGCAGCTGAAATTTGAAGATAAAGCAAATTTAAATCAGACTACAACTGAATTAGTTACTAAATTTTGTTAGTTTTTGGAAGTGATTTAACAAAGTATTTTTCGGATGAAAAGTAACTGTGTGTAAATTTTGCTTTACTTTTGACAATTTGTCGGTTCTAGTTATGTGTGTGAGTTATTAGAGTTTAAGAGTTCCACATGAATCCTGATCGATGCAGTTAATATCGGTGATATATCAGTTATGTCGGTCATATTTGACCGATATAACCAATATATCATCGATATTTGACCGATATATGACCGATAGTTGACCGATATAACTGATATATCACCAATATATCACTGAATTATTAGTGTTAAATTGCTAAATATATAAATATTGCATTATATTAAAATTACCGATATCTCACCGAGATAACCTATATCTCAAATACCTGTTCTTGACCGATATCCGATATTTTACCGCATAAACTGCATAGATCCTGATTGAAGTGGAAATGTAGGAGCCTTATATGACTTTAGTTACGCTGGGCAATGAGTCAAACTGATGAAATACAATAGTGCAGGAAGACATTTGGTTTTATATCAATATACAGGATTATATTATATGTCTGTTAAACAAAGGATTCTAGTGTAACTCATGCATGCCTAACTATGTTTTATTGTTATCAATAAACTAGTAATCAAAAGCGCACAAGGCGTGTGCCCCTGCGGAGGGTCATGCCTCTAGGAGTTTTTCTTCTTTTTTTTAACCATTGGACGTAAATTATTCAACCCTAAAGACCTGTATGCAGCAGTCTACCACTTTTGCTGACTCTTACCTGATCATCTTTGCTCCAATCCTTATCCATGCTTTGGTCGTTATCCTTCTTGCATCTATCATTCAGTCCCTTTTCCCGGCACGTTATTCGCAATTATGGATTAAATGCTGAATTGGGTGGAATAATCTTACATTCTTACCTCATATATCTTGTCTCTTTGCCTTAATCTTTTCATGTGAAAATATAAAACCTAATTAGAAAGTCTATGGTGTGATATGTTTCTATTCTAATTGCTAATTTTATTAGGTTTTCTTGTTATGTTTTCAGAATGGTATTAAAATATTAAAATCTATATTTCTGTTAGTGCGCTTTTTTTTTTGTCTCGGATCTGCGCTTTTTTTGTGCCTATGTCTAGGCAATACGCGATCTCTTTGCACCTTGAGTGCAACTTTGACTACTATGATGTGCAAGCTAATTTGAAGATGTCTGATACTGTGCAGAAATTCCCTGTGTTAAACCAGTTCCTGCTTCTGAGAATGATAAAAGTAAGTTTATAATTTTATATTAATACCTGATATGATGGGCTACATATTCGTGAGCTTTGGTTGATTATGTTTTTAATCTGCCACTATTTCAACTCTATTTTCAGGCACATCTATTACAACAGTTGATGTTGATAGCCCTTGTTATGTTAATGCTGACGATGAGGTGCTACAGAGGTCACAACTAGAGTGCATAGGTATGCTTTTTAAGTATATTTTGGCCTAAAGTGTATTAACATCACATTAGATATGGCACTTTTGACCCTTTACTAACTAATGGGTCGATTTTGTTGCATTTTATATTAAACGGGCCATCTAGGTTGAAAGTCGCATGTCCATTACTCCCATATCGTTTCATTCCATATTGATAAAATTGTATTTGTACACTTGATTATGTAACTAATGAGTAAGGTATATTAATAAAAAATCGAAAAAGAAATGGACAGGATGTTTCTGAACCAAAGATGGCCCGTTTAACTTGGACTCGTTTTTTTTTCATACTCATACCCCTCTTAACGGAGAAGCATGATACTTTTTTATCAATTCAACAAAAGAGCCATTGGTTGAAACATAATATATGACTACAGCTTCAAACACCGAAATCAGTGATGCTTTGAAAGACAAGGAACTACAAAACTCATACACAAAATAGATTCTTCTGCAGATGCTGAAACTGTAAGTGTTATAATCCTAATATATATCCAGTTAAATCCACGATTAACACACACAACACTAAATGTCATCTACTTATTAGGAACTGGATAAAGCAATGGACGATGAAGCGTTTCGCCTATTTACAGAAAAGGTAATCATCTTTTATAGTTCAGTATACTTCTCATTAAGTTCCGTTTTAACAATAAGTAATAGGTTTCTGTTGTTTTCTGTTGCTAGATTTTGTCTACCCTAAATAAGTCTGGCGATCAACAATTATAGTCATGGAAGTGATGTTCGATGAGGAATGTTGAATTCGTTAAATGTCAGTCCGGTAGTGGTATATGTAATCTTTAATGTTATCAAGAAGGTAGATTCAACTTTGAGAAACAAGGTGGTTAGTTGTTGTAACCGAAAAAGGGTTCCCCCGAATAGTGTGCAAGTTATAAAACACATTTTTTCCTCGATATTGAAGCACCTATACATGTAGTATAGAGGTGTAAGTGTGTCATGCAACTGTGCAAGTTAACGGAATTCTCTATATTGAAGCGCTTATTCTTGTGGTATAGATGTGTAAATGAGTCAAATCGAACCGACACAAGTTGAAAAAGATACGTCCAATAAAAATGAAATTCTCGATGTTGAAGCGCTTATTCTTGTGGTATAGAGGTGTAAGTGAGTCGAATCGAACCAACGCAAGTTGAAAAAGATGCGGCCGATAAAAGGCCGTTTCTTCTAGTAAGAGATCTCAGCCATCCATTCAAATAATATTTGGTTCTTTGCATACAAGTTAACTGGTACCAACCTGTTTCTACCTAATAATGTAAAGGGATATGTTCTTAAGCTCAGCTGTCAGTTTCTCTCCAGAATCTTGGTCCAGATTCTCCTGGATATAAAGTCATACAATTGATTCGAACAAAGATTCTTAAATCACGTGTGTTAGTGCCCACAACCACAAAGCTACATACATTCTCATTCAGAATATATATATATATATACACGTATTATTTCACATAGTGAAACTCACCTTTCTTTTTCCTTCATTATTGGCTTCCTGTGGAACAGTTACAACAAAACCGTCACGAAAATAAAAGTTAAATCGTTAAATAAGTAAACATGTCGACACACTTCTTTGATTCTTTACACAATGCCTCAGTTTACTATCGTGTGGTGTAATTACGCGCCAACTTTGTTGTATGGTGTAAAACCCAACGGTTTAGAATGCTTCGGATACTCATCTCACCCTTTTAACTACGAAATTTAGTCGGCTATGAGCCTCGTTTCCCTTGAACATCAACCTGCATAAGTACACATATTGGTCACTACTGTGATCTTTGATTATTCACATGAATGTTAATTAAGTTATCAACATTAAGGCTAATTCGGCTTACTGGTTGGGTGATGCTCGAGATCCCTGACGTCTTTGCTGCCGCTAGGCTTACTTGTACCCGCAGGCATGCCTGTTCGACTCTGCATAAAGATTGGCTTCATGATCAGTATTCAAACTAGGTGTACGTAGACACTACACAAAAACACGTATTTTGTAATCTTTTTTGTTCACGATTTAAAAAAAGTGTATTTTTTTTTTTTGAAGTTATGTTTATGAACACGAATAAAGATAAGCCATAAGCTTTGTTCTTATTGAGAAAATTTTCCTTCGGTTCAAACATAAGTATGTTTAGGAAATACGTATGTATACATTTATGGAGGTTACACAAGTATTCAACATGTTAAGTAAGGTCCATTAGTCATAATTGGTCTTCTCCAACATGATTTCAGACATTTAGCCCGAATTAGTATTATATATTAAATAGGGTGTCATCATCATCATACTCGGTATATTCCACCAATAGCAAAGCTAAGGTAGGGTCTGAACGGGGTAAGATGTAGACAACCTTACCTCTACTCCGTAGGAATAGAGTGGTTGCTTCCGGTGAGACCCTGGCTCGATATTAAATAGTGTGTATTTTATAAAATATTTTAAATATTTGGGAAATCTTCACATACATCATAAATAGCTTTAGCACTTACATGCACAAATAAATGCAAAGTGTCTTAATAAATATGGAATTTATTTGCACTTCAAAATGTGTGACAACCAACTTTCTAAAGCAAGATAGTATGCTCCATAATCATACACATATATATTTAAATATTTCAACAATATTGTATAAATTTTACTATGAAAAAAGTCTTATATTCAACGTGCCTGGGGTTGTAGCATTTGTGTTTGCGGGAGACCAATGTATTGTTGGTACGGATCCACAAATGGACCCCGCGGTTGGTTTGCGTTCTGCATAGGGAACGAGTTCATCATCTGGTCTTGTGGGTTAGCTGTTTGGCTGCTCGTGGGCCCCATGATGGGCATCTGTGCCATTTGAAACCGTGGAACAGGAAAACGTTGACCGAGATGAGCAGCTGCGGCTGCAGGGTTCGGCATTGCTGACCCTGGAAGAACCGGTGGGTATGGAACCATAGGACGGTTCATTCCGACGTGTTCCATTCCCATTCCCATACCCATTGGAGCCATTGCTGGCATGTATCGTTGGACACCAGGGAACATCATTGGAACCATGTTGTATCCCATTGACATCATCTGCATATACAAGTGGTCATCTATACATATATTATATATGTCGCACATTTGGTAGTTTTGACCTGTTTACTTACTAATAATGAGTCGATTTGGATTTCTTTTTGTTATAATAAAATAAAAAATATCGTAAGTACCTGTACTTGCATTTGAAGTTGCTTCAGATACTCAATCGCCTCGTCGAGCATTGAAGCTTTGTCCGACTGTCATTCAAAACATTTAAAACGTGTATTAGTTGAAAAACAGCATGTTTTTTTAATAAAAAAACATCATATATATAGACACATGCAACCGGACCTTGTTGCAACGAGGTATTAGTTCTTGTAACGCCTTCATCTTTTCATTAATCCTATCGCGTCGTCTCTACATAAACAAAATTTAACCGCATAAATATCACAATATATCAAAACTTAAAGGATAAAGGGTGCGAGTTTCCATTCAAACTCGAAGAAAGTACAAACCCTTTCCGAGAGATTGTGGACTTCTGCAGCACGAGTCCTTTTAGCGGATGTCGATCCATGTTTTTGCTTCTTTGCGTTGTGGTACTGGAACTCGGCATCCTTTAAGATAAAACATTAAACCTCAATACACAAATTCTAACCACTTCAAATGACAAAAGGAGTTTAAAATCCAAAGTTTTATGTTCTAATTGCTTTATTGCATATTTTCATGTCACATAAATAGTTTCAATCAACACTAAAAAGACACTAAATTATAACTTTTCAAATCATCCAGGTTAAAGTATCAGTATGTATTATTTAGGTTAAATGCATGAAACACTTGTACAATACAATTTAAAATTGGAAATAGAACATGGACAAATCAAGTATTTTGGTGAATTTTTGGTGAAGCAGTTGATTTGACTGATTCAAGATCCCATATTGGAGCATGAAAGTAGAAGCATACTTATGGTACAGTTTTTAATGTACTAAAAAGATCAAGAATTGTAAACGTACAACTTGCATACGCATTATGTTCTTGAAGTGAATCATATACTTCACCGAATTTGTGTCTTGTAGATATTGGACATAAAAGTGACTTATGCAGAAAAAAAATAGATTTAAATCAAGTAAAAATATACATATATATCATGGCGGATCTAGAAAATTATTATAGGGGCAATGTTCCAAAAAAATGGTAAACGGAATCGAAAAAACTTAAATTTTTTCCAAAATTTATAGTATCGCCGGAGTCGTCAAAGGGAACGAATGTTACCCCTTCTAACAAAGTAAATCCGCCCTGACTATCATGTTTTAATAACAAATTAATGATACTATAACTATAATTAATTCTATAAAAAAATTTCTATTGGTTATTTGAAACATGTATATGATTCAAAAGTCAATTTTCTATTGGTTATTTGAAACATATATACAACTATACATATATATGAAAACTCAAGATTATCAAAGTAGTTAGGTAATCATCTATTCATCACTAACCAAATAACTTAATTATCTAACCTTCGTTTATCATTATAAACACATTAGAATATATGAATGTATGACTCGTCTTTTACTTAAACAAAACAATATATGTAAAAAGAGTCGATGTAACATAAAATTTTTACATATTGTTTAAAATGTTAAAATAAATAAATAAATAGTCAGTCATTTTTATATTCGCTGTGTGATCATAAAATAGTTTTTCTTTAGCAATAAACTAACTTACTGTTAAATACCTTCAGTTTATGTCACTTTTTCTACTTCAGTCCAAAAATGAACCTTTCTATATGGGTCCCTAAGATTTCTTTTTGTTGTCATTTTCATCAAATGGCAAACTAGGTTAGAACTTTTTGCTAACTTCTCTCCCTTTTGTTGTTTTCCTCACTTAAATTAAGGGTATAATCGTCATTTTATACCATAATATATTTTAATTAAATGAGGAAAACGACAAAAAATGAGAAGTTAACAGAAAATTCTAACCCTGTTTGAAAACGGCAACAAAAATAAAACCTAAGGGACCCAGCTATAAAAAAATTCATTTTTGAATTGAAGCGACGATGATGGCCTAAACTCAAGGATCATTTTAGCATTTTACTCTACCTCTAACATGTATGTTACATTCTTACTGGATTTAAACATTTCATCCTATAAATAAAGAGGACACATCTTACCATCAAATCATATCCTCTGATCATAAAATAATAGATATGTAATTACGTTTAATGTATTTTTAAGTTACAAAAAATATTGTAGTGATTTTCCTAAAAATGAAAGGTGCCCATTGTAATCTCCAAATATGTATGAGAGGTGTGGGCCATATGCACACACGTGTCAGTCTAGAAAGCCACGTGTGAAGCCGTTGTTCGACATGGCAAATACGGTTTAGCAGCACTCCAAAAGTGCATCGAAACTTGCATTAGTGGTATGCTGCTAAACGACAAAATAAAGAGCAGAAACTACAAAATAAAGGAGTAAATCCTTTTCACGAAATTCGAGTTGATCAACATTCATCGTAAGTGATGTAATCATTTATATATTCTGCACCAACATTTATACATTAGCTTGGATTTCACCAACGGTATTTTTAGTTTAATAAATAATATTTAATATATCATGCTATAATTTAAATTAACTAAAAATGTAAAAGTTTTGTTCAGAAACTAAAATAGAAAGAAATTATGAAGCATAAAAAATAAGAATAAAATTGTGAAAACTACATAAATATTCGAAATAAGTTAACGACGTGTTTAGAAACTAAAAAAGAAAGAAATTATGACATATAAAAGATAAGAATAAAACTGTGAAAACTACATAAATAATTGAAATAAGTTAAAAGACGTGTTTAGAAACTAAAAAAGAAAGAAGTTATGACATAAAAAATAAGAATAAAACTGTGAAAACTACATAAATATTCGATATTCGATTCGATGTTTATGTTTCTCTTTCATAATAAATCGGCAATATCTTGTATCACTATATTATACGACTATGTTAGAAAATTGTGTATTACATGAATAGAAAAGTATTAACCTACTAGCAATAACATTTAGGAATATAAAACGATATTTTTGAAATAAGATATGATTTACCTTTTTAAATAACTTTGTAGAAATTAAAAAAACAGAATACAAACAGATGAATAGACGACATAAACATAAAAAATAGAAAAAATCTTAACTTTCTAAAAATAACACTTGACGTGTCCAGTTATTTATTTATTATGTATAATTTTTTAATTTCTCTAATTATAACTAGTTATGACGAAAGTATTTTTTTTTGAACAAATTAAATTACATCAAATCCGTCTTTGACGGGACTTGAACCCTTAACTCAACGAGAGCAACACTTTAACTTTAATGGTTTTTTTCAATTCAACCGAACCCCATCCACCCATAAAGAAAGTATTGACAAAAATTAAAAAAATTATCGTTAAAAATTAAATACTCTTTTAATTAGATAATATAATATAATAATATCTCCCATGTTGTATTTTTCTACTTGGTATTGATGAGGGAATGATATTTTGTTATGGGGACCGTTAATGCAAGGTACACATGCTATTAATTCATGTAAAAGTACAAGTCTATGATTGCACAAGGAGAAATAAGTCATTTACCTCACTATAGCATTCGGTATCACCTTTCCGCTTCCGATCCTCCGTCACTGCTGGCGGCTTCTGCGTCTCAACACTAGCGCTCGCTCCAGAACAGCCAGTACCTGATATAATGGTATAGAGAATTTGACTAAAAAAAGTAACACTTACAAAAAAAAAATACATAAATAAATGTATTTTCATTAATTCAACACCTAAGAT
Source organism: Scalesia atractyloides (assembly GCA_947069175.1). NCBI lineage: Eukaryota > Viridiplantae > Streptophyta > Magnoliopsida > Asterales > Asteraceae > Scalesia > Scalesia atractyloides. Next base: position 94,678,254 of record CAMTDV010000017.1, on the reverse strand, counting down.
GAGTATTATTCATGAACTCGCGAAGTTAGTTCTTCAACTCGCGTGCGGCCTTAGATCAAAGTCTAAGTAAGCCTCACCAAATATTTGACCCGTGACTATTAATCATGACTTGACCATTGACTATGACTTTTCCTTTGATACCTAGAGACGATGAAGCACTGAGATCATACGTCTCGGGTTCTCGTCCACCAGAAGACTCACCAACAGCACCAAAACTACTCATCATACTCCCGCGAAACCCTACGTTCGCGCCGGAAACAAGCGCGTTACTATCAGTAACGCGCGAAGCTCTCGACTGCGGCGGTTCATTCGCCGGCCGGTCTTTAGATTCCACCACCGTCGACTGCGTCATCGCCGGTGTCGCTTTCACCGCCCCCGGAGCTGATCCGGATCCGGATCCTCCAGTTCCATTTAACTTATTAGGTCTAGAAAAATGTAAGAAGTTCGCGAACTTCGGTTGAACCGGTTCCTCTTCGACACGCTTAGACGGCGGAATCGGAGGCCGAGGAGACGGAAGTGTAACCGCCGGAGTCGGTGGCGGTGGTTGAGAAGAAGTTGCCGGAATGATGACGGAAGCAGAAGACGGTAGACCTTGATAAATGATGTCATTATTATGAAGATACATATCTAAATTATTATCATCAGTAGGATAATGAAGCCATGAGACCATCTCATCTTCCTGCATGAAAAGATTACACGGCGTCGTTTCGTCCTCTATCCCTCCGGATCGGATCTCTCTAGACGACGTCGTTTCCGGCTTCTTGTTTGTTATAGATCTCTGGTTTTGACTGTGCATTACTACCTGACCGTTTTGCCATAGTAATTCCATTATATCATCATCTCCCCTGTAAAATTTAAATAAAATTATAATCTCAAATTAATAATAATAAATAAAAAAAATTAGTAAAAGATTTACATAGTTGATTTCTTGTGCCTTTTCAAGCTAGATGAATCCTGAAGCAAGTAATCTTCATCCGTTTCGAAAATGGGGTACATAATGATTCATTATCCGGAACTATGACCACTGACAAAAGTTCGAAATCGAACAAAACACATATAAATCTGAACTAATCACTCTTTGTACTCGTTGTGACGAGGCGACAAAGCGAATAAGCTTTTGAAAGTAACACAAAACCGAAATTATTGACTTAATCAAATCGAATAATTGAGTCTGAAGGGATGTTGAAGAAGGTTGAGATATATGTGAGTAACAAGAGTATGATTGTTAGTTGGAGTGGTGAAATAATAAGAGGGAGGTACAGAAAGGACATATGAAGGTATTTTTCGTGGGTGGGAAGTTGTTTGCAGCTCAACACGAATGAAGAAGATAAGGTATGTGCTGTTTTTGTGTGTGTTTTAGTTTCTCTCTCTATGTATCTATCTATGTATATGTATGATCTTGCATTTATTCATTTTATCTTGGGGGAGAGCCACCATTGACTTATGTGTGACATTAATTATGAGACGGTAAATAGTAATACATTATTGTTTAGCGTAAAATATTTTAAAATGTATGTTAGTAACTTGTTAGCTTACTTTTATCATCAAAGAAATAAAAAATATATGGGAAAAGGCTTATGGTTTATCGAAATCAAAAAGTTGGATAAGACTTTGTATTTTAAGTAGTAAAGTGTATAAAAAATATTTAATTTATGAGTACATTATAGAGTTATAGAGTATGTGAGTTGCCATTTTAAAAAATTAATAACAAAACTAAATACATACATTCATCTAAATTATATATATCTAAATTATATATATCAAGTATAGAGAGAAATCCCCTTTTAAGTTAAGGAAATCAAACAAACTCAAATGGATGGATTTAAAGCATATAAACGTGTTACACTTTTTCCACTTACACTTTTTTGAGTCAATGGAGAAATGAGAGAGTTTGTGTTACACATTTTTACATGTTACATTTTTTTTGTAACCTAACCGTACTGTTTTTCATTCCACCACAACCATAACCACCAACACCACTCATCAGTACCATCATCACCATAACGACCACCTGGGTTGGAAAATCATGTCTTAGCGAATTTAACAGGTCTCTGACGACATGAATCATGTGTTAGTGGGTTTAACAGGTCTCTGACGATGTAAACAACACAAGTTCTAAACATGAATATGACTCGTTTACCTACTTTATACCCAATGTGTATAACACAATTGTATGTTTTTTGTACCAAGATTGGGAAATGATGAATCCTAACCTTTTAATTTAATTATTTTAAAAAAAAGGTGAAAATTACATGATGAACTTTTCAATAAACATATCTAATCGTGTTTTATATAAGTTACTTATTACTCGCCCTACACCACCACCATTGCCATCATCACCTACCACCATTGTCACCACTGAATCTAACCACCCTATAAACAACAAATCCTACAACGATAATTATTGTGAGCTTCCCAAGAGAGATAGCCATCGTCAACAAATCGATGAAGCAAATCAAACCATAGAAACACAAATTACAATTTACTATCTATAAATACACTCAAAGTAAACTATGTGCTACAAATTCCAATTGTCACAACCTGAGTAGGCTAAGGTGTTAACGAAATAAGATATTCATAAAAGAATAACTAAATTTTTTGACGTCATCCGACACAACCAAATCTTAATGATTGCTACTTAAGTGCTTAACAATCCTATATTAGTCAAATAAGTTTAAATAGTTGACCTCTATTTTTTGCACTTTAATACTTTATCATCTTAATCCATTTAATCTTATTATTAAAATATTGTTAATATTATATTAGGTGCTGTTATACGTGTATTATTTTTCTATGATTCTATCCGTATTCTTACAAACATAGTTCTAATCGAATAAACATAGTTTAGTATAAATGATAACATTTAAATATTTAGCATTAGTAACCATTTAGTTTCCGGTAAATACATTAATTTGTTTAGTATCTACCGATGATTTCACAAATTATATATCTATCTATTATTTATATCTATATTTATCTATCTATACTATATAATAAGATCATCTGTGAGACCTAATGTCTTATAAAACGCATTTTTGTCACGGCAGCATCATAATGTCCTTATGAAAATGTGTAATAGCTAATGGACTTTTCATTCATTATTTTCTATTTTTTTTCTTTACATTGAGCATTATTCTATAAATGGTCTTTATCTTCATGCCCATATAATGCCTAGGGGACAATGTTGAGGGCATTATCAAACATTTTCACGCCCCTATAATTCCATTATGCATGGCCAAAGAGAAAATATTGGGAGACACTTCTCACCATTGTAGATGCCTACTCTTCGTTTTCTCTCATATCTCTCTTACTTAATTATGGATAATTATTATTTTATTATTGATAGTTATTAAATTCATTAACAAGTGAATTTGATATGAAATATGGTTTTTCTAAATGACGTTTTTTTACTTAAAATCAAGTCTCCAATTATCACTAAATTCAAAATTATGTTTGCTAAAATATTATAAAAAACAACGAATATTAATAATAATTGTTTTTTAATAAGTAATTCCTAAAAGTATATATATATATATAATGTAGTTGGATGGTTTGAATGGTGAAAGTATATTGAATAATAAAAAATAGGTGGTATAAAAAATCCAAATTTTAGTCCTTTAACTTTTTATATGTTTCTATTCATGATCCGAGCCGAGCCAGGGCAAGCTCGGGCTCGGCTTGATTATAAACCGAGCTGGCTTGGCTCGGCTCAGATTTGAAACCGAGCTAAAAATCTAATTTGGAGCTCGGCTTAGTTTTAAATCGAGCTGGCTCGGCTTGGTTTGACTCGATTTAATATATATATATAGCTCTCAAAGTTCAATAGTCTAAAATATTATTCAACACTTTAAAAGAACATATTAAAAATAAGTTCAACCTAATACATTACAAGCTAAACTCAAGTTCAACAAAACAAAATAAGTTTTAAATGTCAACAAAATACAATATTAGTTTATTAACATGGTAATCAACTTTCAAATATGTTATAGATATCAAATTACTCATAAGTACATGTAAATAATAATCATTTTTAATACATATAAAAAGAGTTAAATTCAATTTTGCTCCTTGGGGTTGGACAAAAACATCCATTTTCCTCAAAAAGATTTAAAACATCGATTTACCTTCAAAAAGTTTTATCAATTGTATCATTTTTATCCAAGCAACTAACAACATCCATGTTCTTCGTTAAGTCTAATGCGTGTGTGTCTCTCATGTGATGGGTATATTGGTCATTTTCCATACTAAAATAAACAATCCCTACACAAATACTTAACGAAGGAGATGGATGTTGTTAGAAGTTTGGATAAAAAAGAAACAACTCATAAAACTTTTGGAGGTAAATCGATGTTTTAAATCTTTTGGAGGAAGATGGATGTTTTTGTCAAATCTCAGGGAGCAAAATTGAATTTAACTCTATAAATAATAATCATTTTTAATATATTATAATGTATATATAAATATTATAAGTAAAATAATCCGAGTTAAGCCGAACCAAGCTACCAAGCGAGCCAAACTGATGTACGCAAAATGCAACAGATAAATTACATCAAACAATGCATAAAATCAACATTTTTTCGGTACTAATGTTGGAAAAAAGCATGTTTCTTTGTTTACTTTTAAATTACAGAACCAAAAGAGCTTAAATGAACAAATTAGCAGCAAAAACCAACACTAATACAATGAAGAAGGATTGACGCAACCTGCCAAACCCCAATACACATCCAGAACAACAATACAAAGAAGACAGAAGCCCTGGCACGGGGCTGTGCCCACCAGGCATGGGGCCATGCCCAAAGAAGATTCTCTATAGATGAAGACAAACAGAACAAGATAACTGACACGGGGCCGTGCCAAGCCAACACAGGGCGTGGTCAACTCTAAGCTTCGCAGAATCTTGATAGTACGACAAGTACACTGACCACGGGGTCGTGCTCTGTCACCACGGGGCGTGTTGGTATACGGAACTGACATCTGCAGTTAATGAAGCTCTGGAGAGAATAAGTCCACCACGGGGCCGTGCCAGGCGAGCACGGGGTCGTGGCCACCTCCTGTTTCCAGCTATAAATAGGAATGCTTGGCTTTGGAGACAGACATTCATTGGCAAACCACTTCTCTCACACTTGCCATCAGTCCACCACCACTACAACACCAACACCCACCACTATCATCCGTATTTCATCTTTTAGAGTGTGTAGTAGTCTCGGGATCCAAGATTGATATAAGAGTTCTTGTCAAACAAAGGCCATGCTTGGCTAAATCTCTTATATCACTTGGTGAAGACGAATCTTTTATGTTTTACTTTTGATTTCCATTATTTGGAAACCTTTTTATTTGGGTATGTACTAATGACTTTAATAACTAGTTTTATATTGAAAGTGACTTTTAGTTAAGCATTCCTTCATGTCTTGTTGATTCATTCATTCGTATATTACGGTCTATATAAAGCGCGTTAACTACCTGGAAGGGGTTTAGAAGGTGTTTGGGTAAAATTCTTGTCTCGTTCAGTGTATAGATCATGCGAGGACTTGGTTCAAGCTTATTAGGACTTTCCTTGAGGCAGATAGCATCAAATCGGGGAATTAAGAACGGCTTGAACCCCTTATAAATAAACTACTATTAAAACCTTATACGGCCTTGCGGGACTGTATCCCTGTTGATTCAGACAAATATGGCCGAGGGTAACGCTACTTGGAATGGGGTCTACCATATTTTGCATTAATAACTTACTTAATTATCTTTCAATATTCCGACCTTGCGGGACTGTATCCGTGCTGACTCAGACCAATAGGCTGAGGCTAACGCTACTTGGAAGGGGGCCTACTAGTATAAAACTAAAGATAATCTCTTAAATAGCCCAAAGTGCGGAAATCATCAAAGGAAATATAAAAGATGAGTCGAAACCAAGTAATCCTCTCTTGTCTATTTGTTTTCTTTTCATTTACATTTTCAATTTTATTTTTATTTTATCTTTCAAAAACTTTTATCAAAATTTGATTAGACGTTAACGATAAGCCCGTACTAAAAGCTCTTGTGTCCTTGGACGACCTCGGTATCTTACCATCACTATACTACGTCTACGATGGGTGCACTTGCCCTAACGTGTGTAGAGTGATAGTATTGTGTCGTGTTTTATAAATATAAAGCTTGATTTATGAGTGAAAGTGCTTAAAATATAACTAAAAATATAAACACTTGCACACACGTCAAGTTTTTGGCGCCGTTGCCAGGGATACAAGGATTTTAAGAAAGCTTAAAATTAACAGCATAATCATTTTTATTTTTTTCTTTTATTTTTTAGGATTTTTCTTTGTTTTTTCATTCTGCACTTTTCTGCAGGCTGCAACACAAACAACACGGGCCGTGCCTTTAACTACAGCTGGGGTCGTGCCCAACCAACACGGGGCCGTGGCTACTCACCAGTTGCTACAAAACAAGACTGCTTAATCCCAGCGGTTAATAAAATCTGACGAGAGCATGGCTTATATTGATTATTATTACTTTAGCAATTATTACGGTGAATGACACTTGGTCATTTAGTTGAAGACATGTGACCGTTGAAGCCCTCGATCAAGCCTCCAACGTTCATAAGGGAATATACCGGGGCATCCCCAGAATATAACATAGATTGTTAGGCCTTATCTTCTACGTAATGAGGCTGGGTGATCAATTAGAGGGTTACGAAACACTTCTTACACACACTCGCATACTCACTCGTTCCTTTTTTGCAGATTACACATTTGAAATCACACAAACACCCACACATAAGCAATCATTGTATCATCGATCAATCCAGTTATTAAGTTGTACCTTGTTTTTATTTTCAATAATATTGATTGTGGAAGACGACTTTTATAGTTGTCTCCCAAGATTTTGGGTAGGCGATCCACATAGATCAAGGGCTTTACTCACTAAAATCGCTTGTTTTCTTTTGTTTATTTGTTGTTTCAATATCAATATCTTGAGCCATATTCTAATATCTTGAGTAGTATTTTTAGCAATACAAACTATATTTGGTCTCAAACAATTAGCAATTTCATTTATTAAACCTATAACAACATTTTTTTTACAATTAATCACATCAATTATGGATTAGCACACTACCTCACATTACAAATTTGATCACTAAATTGCTTATGTAATTTTTGACCAAAACAAGAACTACCATCAACTTCTTTTTCAGTACCCTCAACTTCTTTATCAATACCCTCAATATTAGCTTGTGTTAAATCACCTAAATTTGTAGCAACAACTTGTTATGTATCACCTACTTGAGTATTACCACTTATATGCTCAATATACACCTCAATCACCTTGTTAGTATAAAATGACAAAGGCATTGTTGAGAAAAAGATGGCTTTTCCCGGATGAAATGCAAATTGGATTCATGGAACAGGAGAAGGATTTCCCATTCCTTAGCCGGAAAGATATGTGGCCATGAAAGGCGAAGGAAGGCTGGAATGCCAACAGGCGTCTATTATTGAATTCACCCGACCCGACAGTACCCGTTTGGGGAACGTCCAGTGCCAAAGTCACTGAATGGGTAAGTCGCCAATCCCTAAAACGGACTATGTAATGCTATGTAATGTACTTTGTTACGGGCGGTCATTTTACTAGAGGTTTATAATCTACCCTTGTGTGATTCCTGTTGAAGCATATACTCGAGGGGTGGGTGCAGGGCGGATGATTTTCAATTTTAAGCACATAACCATCACAATGCAATGGACTTAACCCAAATTCTAAGCATTCTCTTGGTATCCTAAATTGTATCTTTATCCATCTAGGTCATCTTCTGCATAACCAAGCTCATACACCATATCATTAACAATAATCACATAAAATAAGTTAGCGTTATAACCTTGTCAACATATGAGACGTTACCCTTGGTGAATCCTATTTCTGGAGAATCAGTCAGTTCACCTCTTTGATGGAACTCTAATGTGAAAAGGTCTTATTAATTAGCTGAAATCAAAATGAAAATAAAAGACAAACACCATTAGCAAATAATATAACCAAAATAGGGGATCAAGTTCATTTGGGTATAAGAACATACCATACTCGACATCAAGATCAAAAGAGCATCCTGGGTCTTGAACATTCCACATTTCATCACTATTGTTGATTCAAATCAGAACTAGAGCAGATGTTGATCTTGCAAATGTTGATCATGTGATTATATGGTGGATGAGAGTGAAGAAGTTATGAAACGACGAAGGGTGATATGGTGAAAATAGGGTTTGAAAAGTGTTAATTTGTTTATATATAGTGGGATTATTGAGAATTGGATATGAGTGGGGAACTAAGGATGGTGTTTCAATGCCATTAGAATGGTGCATCTAAACTTCTACAGCATGACAAACTATGTAAACATAATGATGTGTCCAAACCATTAGAATAATACATATTAAGCATGATCAAACCAATGAATATAATGGTGTGTCTAATGATCAAATCATTGGAATGATGAATTTAAAACCACATTTTACAGACGCATATATTTCACCGTAAAATACAGTCGTCATATCCTAGATTATTTATGTGTTTTACCCATAAAACCCACTTTATACATGAAAAATCAACCTTTTATAGACATAATATAATAGAGATAATTGAGAATTGGATATGAGTGGGGAATGAAGGAATCAATTACAATCAACTTTACCAATAGCGGACCATACATTTTTGTAGTAGTCAATTCAATTGGGTCCATTTACGTTAAAATCAAAATTGTAGGGTTGAATTGTCAATATCATTGTCGTCTTGGACTTATTATATGCCATATGTTGTAAGAGTGCCTTTCTAAATCTTATGATAATCATGATAGATGATATTTTCTTTTCTACATTGTGCATTGATATTTTGAACATTTTAACCTATGAACTTGTGTGCTATTCGTTTATATATGATTTAGATGTGATAGAATGGATGTGTTACAATATGTAAAAACAAATTTGTTAACATGGGTGACTTGACGCACTAACACATTTTTTGTACATGTTCTTATAATTTTATTGATGAATATAATAGGGTTAATAATTGATATTGTTTAGATTATGCATATTTTATGTGGTGAATTATAAATGTTGAAAAATATGATGCGTTCAACTTTGTGAACATCGCTTTCATCAAAACGTTATTCGGTTTATTTAAGGGACCAACACTCACACTTGCACAAGACTTATTATAGCTTGACACATACAATGGTAAGCATCTAACAACATGTTGAATACCAATTATTGCAAAAGAGAAAAAAAAAAAGCACAACTACAAACTATTATATCAAAGTCATTATCATAGGTATATCATGTTTCCAACTTTCTACCATTGGTTTAAACTGATTAGAACTATAATTGGCCAAAGTGGCCGCAAATATCGTGTGTTGTGTCTAAGATAAAATTTGTCAAAATTGACAATTTTCACAAATACTCTTATATTTCAATTTTCCTTCTAACCACTTACAATAGTGTTACTGAACATGTTTAAATAATAATTCTACGAGTGGTGGTGCATATAAATATTACAAGAAGTTTTAAAGGCGGTCTCTATTTCAGTTAGAGAAAAGTATTGGCCGTTACTATTATAGTCTAATGACATTTTCGGGGTGAGATAATGTTTAGGGACTATTAGGTTCTGTGTTCGATTTCCACAAAGAGGTTTTTCCTAGATTTACTTGATTCCTCCTGAACTGGTGTATAGACTTTATTGCCTAGTGGAGATGGATATGATCGGATGGTTTCGCTTGTGACACAATGATACTCAAGTAGTCCGTCAGTGATCCAAATTTATCGTTTAAAAAAATTTGACAATTTTCACCAATTTTCTCATATTTCACAATTTTCCTTCCAAGTAACCACTTACATTATTGAACATGCTAATAGTTTTATGAGTGGTGGTTTCGGTATATATATTTTTAGTGCCAAATTTCTTTTAATCTCTATCGTTTGCGAGATTTGCATCTAAAACTTGCTTTTTCAAACCCATGTGTTAAGAGAAGTTTTAAAGGTGGTCTCCATTTTGATTAGAGAAAAGCTTTGGGGAAGAAGTTGTAAAGTTGGTATCTATTTTGATTAGATAGAAGCTAATTAAGAGAGAAGTTGCAATTTGTAAGGTTATCCTACCTTGATAAGAGAGAAGAGTGATGATCCTTATAAAGATCAAAAAGTAGTTGGTCGATACACACCATTTTATACAAAAGTTTAGATGGTGATCTCTACTAATTTATAAAGAAGATAGTCAAGAAAATGTAACGTGAATTGGTTTTCAAATTTTCATGTGCCCATACTGATATATATTATTGTTTTAAGTATAATAATATCTCGAGTAAACTGCCATTTTGGTCCCCGAGGTTTGGCCAGTTTTGCCAATTTAGTTCAAATCTCAAACCTTTTGCATCTGGGTCCTTGTGGTTTCAATTTTGTTGCCATTTTGGTCCAAAAATGAAATCAGATCAGATTTCTAAAAAAAACTGGTTTTTGTCCTTTTCATCAAGGGCAAAATGGTCATTTTAAAAACCCCTTTGTCTCTCTCTATAAATACCCCTCTGCCTATATCTCTTTCATCTCTCTCTCTAGAGCAGCAGCAGCAACACCGCCACCATGAACTTCTCTCTCTCCCTCTCTCTCTCTCGACCCACCATCTTCTCCGGCGACCTCCTCCGTTTGATCTCCGCCGCCTGTCCTCAGCAGCAGTACCGCCACCATAAACCCTAACCCTAATTCTCGTCGGTAACGCCTAGCCGAACTCTGTTTCTGATCAATTCATGCGGCAGCGGTTTTAAGAAGGGGCGACAGGTGGTGGTTGCAGGTTGGTTCTAATGGTGGTAGGTGGTGGTTGCAGGTTTGAAGAAGGGGCGGCGGGTGGTGGTTGCATGTTGGTTCTAATGGTGGTAGATGGTGGTTGCAGGTGTGAAGAAGGGGCGGCAGGTGGTGGTCTCTGTTCTTGACGGCAGAGATTGGTCTCTGTTCTGGGTGATTCGAGGGCTGGTGGTGGTTCAGCCGTGGGGATGGTACAACGGTGGTGGTGGTTCAGCAGAGGCAGAGGTGGTGGTGGGGTGGAGATGGTTGCAGGTTGTGAAGATGGAGGAGGTGGTGGTAGAGTTTAATTTTGTAATTTTAATTAATAAATTGTTATAATAAAAGTTGGAATTGACCATTTTGCCCCTGATAAGGACAAAAAAGCATGATTTAATTTGAAAAATATGACCTGATTTATTTTTGGACTAAAATGGCACAAAACTGAAACCACAGGAACCAAAATGAAAGTTTTAGACTAAAGTGACAAAATTGCCCAAACCACATGGACTAAAATACAGTTTACTCTAATATCTCTTTTACTTTGATACAACCTACAAATTTTATTAATGTAAAGTGAGATTTTTAAAATGATCTTCAAGTATTTTATCTCTAGGTTGTTCATTTTCATTTTTCTTGTTTGGGATATTATTTTGATGCTTAATTTCTTAACTTTTATGTTCGTGGTTACATGAATTATTTTTTGGAGTACGAACGATGGGTTCAACCAAACTCTAAAGGGATGCGATTAGGCTTTTTGCTTATAATATACACCAACATTTTTAAGGGGAGCACCCGCCCACCCAACCTTGTACTTGGGTCCACCCCTGGTTGCGCTAGCTTATATATTAATATCCTAAAAGTGTTTAAAACTTTAAGTTATGCATTTGCAGTGATGACAATTCTTTTATATATGGAATGGTGACATTGCTTTTTTATATTATGCATATCGAACTTTTTCCATCTTTAATGATTTCACGTTTATTGTTCTCTTGAGTTAGATTTTTTACACATAAATTATTTAAAAGTGACTTCATATTATATATGCATAAATTATGATTATGAAGTATATACATTTTTCATTTTCTTTTTCTTTTTCTTAATCTGTCCATAATATATGCATAACTTTTTCATTTTCTTTTCTTAATTTGTCAATTAGTTAAATAGTTAAATTGTTAAAATTGACTTTATATGTTGATACAATAAGAGTACAATTGTACAAATAATGTACAATAATCACCATGCAAAGCCATAACGTGTGTCCTTTTGTCCACTGGATTTGAGAAATCATAGATACTTTCTTAACAAATATCTTATGTAATTATTTTAAAAAGATTATCGTCGTTTCCTTTCTTAGAATTTATCATATATGATCAATTTAAATATATGATCTAAAAACAGTATTTATTTTTTGTGTACAACACATGAGACTTTATGTATTTATAAAAGAATTGGCTTACTATTGACTAGTGTTATAAAGATATTTGTGTGATGTATACTATCATTGAATTTTAACAATAAATTTTATTTTGTACTCTTAAGATATATTTTTCATGATGGATTAAACACAAACTTAATTTGTAAGGAAGCTCTATGCAATACAACTTGTTTCCCACATACCCAACTTTCTAATTCTAAAATATTGAATATAAGATTCTTATGAAAATACAAAATTATTGCAATGAGATAATGTATTAGATCTATTTATTTGAACTTAGATTAATTTACTAGTTTTAATTTTTTAGATTACCTTTATTTGAACTTAGATTAATTTACTAGTTTTAATTTTTAGATTACCTTCTGAAAATTTTATTTGTTTATATCTAATCTCACTATTAACATTGTATAGTTCGAGTCAAGTAAGTTTTTCAATAATAGGTTCTCAAAGTAACGATAAAAGCTCTATTTTCCTGATAGATTTTTAGCAATATTCCATCATCTTTAGACAACCCTTAATCATTTTCACTAAAAGGATTGACGATCAATACTATAAATTAGCTCGGTACTACTAAGCAAATACATGATTAACCAAGTGAGGCACATTAGCGAACTCCATATTAACAATGATAACAAAAATGACTATACTACTACTATAGAGGGGTGTTCTTCTCAAAAGTGCATAATTCATTTGTACTTACTGTCTTAGTGCTTTAAATGACGGTAATGTATATTATCGCCTTTGTTTCTCCATGTTACTAGTGTTGACTATCTTTTGTGCACTATTAACATGCGAATTATATTGTTCCCATGGTTTTCAACATATTATTGATTGTGAAACGAACTTACTACCATAAACGTATATAGATACAAGGGGATATTCAATATAAAACCAACTTTGAAAACTATGAGAACCGCATAAATACTTATATCTGTTGTTTTAAATTTGATATATAAGACACTTTATATTCTCCCTCTTTTTAACTCTTTTAGTCTCTTACTACATGTTATTATCTCTCTTAGGTGTTGTCTGTTTTATAAGAGATGATATGTCTGCAGTCTGCGGACCACATCTGAAGACATTTGCAGAAGAGGAGGTGGAACAAACCTTTGCAGTCTACAAGAAGAAGATTGTTTGTTTTTTTAACGTATGTAGACTTCTAAAATAACTGGTAGTGGTGTACGGACGGTGGTGGTGGACGTAGACGGTGAGTGGTGGTGGTGGACGATGGTGGTGGTAGACGGTGGTGGTGGGTGGTGGTGTTTAACCTTTGCAGACCTTAGAAGTAGTTGGGCAAAGTCTATACCAAGAAGAGCTCGTGCAGGCGTTTTTTAATGAAACGTCTTCGGAAAAACAAACAATTTGTAGATGAACCAATGTCTGCGCAGCGCAGACAGAAAAGGCTTCGTAGATTTTTTATAAAAATACCAACACCACCTTAGTCTCTTATAATTATCTGTGATTATGTGATTATCTCTCTTAGTCTCTTACTACATATTATTTTCAATGATTAACTAGACTATTCTTTATTGATTTTAAGTTGAGTATTTATGGAACATATCCTGACAGACATAAGAAGTAAAATAAGTTGTTTAAATTCATAACTTTTATATGGAAAAAAGTAGGTTATTCTATTCACTGATCATGTAATAATTTGCACACGATCTATTTTATGAAAAAGGGATTTGAATGGCATCAAAGTAAATGTGGGCAGTGGATATAATATTATATGAACATTATGGCTACCGGATACTCTGCATGTGCCCTAGCCCGGGAGGTTCAACTTCCCCAACTTATCTCCCACAACCCCACCAACAAATATATTAGTGTCAGAAATTTAGGTCATGAACATTCTTATTTTTTTAAGATCCATGTTGTACTTGTATTTCTATTTTATGGATCTTGTATTCAAAAAACAAAACAAGATCAGGCCGTATTTTATTGGAATAATGGATTTTAATAATTTTAATTATTAGCCATTGGTTCAAAACAGTCTCAACTTCAAAAATAATCAATGGTGGTCTCACATTTTCACATATTGTAAACCAACGAACCTTTACTATCAGAAAAGAAAAATGGGAGAAAAAGAAATTAAGGCTTTGTTAGTAAATGTCCATTGGTTTACAATATGTGAAATGGTAGGACCACCACTGGTTATTTTTTTAAGTTGTGATCATTGCTGGCCAACGGCTAAAAGTTGAGATTATTAAAATCCATTATTCCTACTTTATTTTGGCAAAGTACGGATTTTGTAAATTCAGTTGCCCGCAAACTCTTCTTGGTGTGGGATCGGGTTTATCACAAGGAAGATTCGGGTTTCGATTTGAATTCAGTCAGAGTAAGATTCATGTTCGCACACGTCGGATCAGTTAAGGTAAAAAGGTAAAGAAAAATAAGACCAAAGAGTTAAAGTAGGTCGTAACCCATCCAAACATGTACTCAAATCCAAGGTGTTAACGGTCTAGTTGAATCGATTTTGACAAAATTATAGGAGAAATCATTAGCTACGGTTTTAAGAAAGAAAACCAAGCATGTTGAATTGGTTGATTGGCCATTTGGCTTGACCGGCCAAACAATTCAGCTTAACGCAGTTTTGTCTTTATTAGTGTTTTAGAATTGATGAGAATAATTGTTATTGATTATTACACATATATGTTGGGGAATTTTGTAAGCACGGATAATCAGAGAGGCGTCACTCTCAGATCAGATTATTTTGGTGGTTCTCTCAAATAATTCAATCGGATACAACTCTGATTAAGAATCGAACAACAATATGTGTGTATGTGAAATTCGTGAAAAACTAGAAGAATGACCAAAAAATCCCTAATTTCAAATTTGGGGATGATCACTGGTAACTGCCTCAAGGCAGTTATTTTATTTTTAAATTAAACTTCCTCCTAAAATACCTTGAATTTTTATCTAAAAAATTATGATGATTTTCAGAAAAAATAATTTTTCTAAGGCATTTCCAAAATTATGACAACTTTTATCGACCCTAGTCAAGGGCTGCCACCCCTTTAACCCTGCTCCCAGGGGCACTATCCCCGGACCCCCACCAAGGGGGCAACGCCCCCTTGAACCCCCATTCGGGGCTTCGTCCGTACATTTGGAATTATAATAACTCGAACAAACGTGCACTCCCACACCTTCTAACTTGTTCCATATATACTATAGTTCCCTTTGATCACCAAGTGAATCCCGATTGCACTAAAATATCTAACACTATAATAAGTTATGTTACACGTATACATACCAAAATATCTAACAATATACATACGTTTGTTACACGTATACATAAGTACATAACTGTATATAAAAGGACAAATTTTGTTTGCTAAACACAACAGATCCCAAGTTTCAAGATATATTCCACATACCGTTAAAACTGGTTTTCAAACTGTAAATTAAATAAATCTCGAATCGTTTACACTCACCTATACAGATTGACGGTTTCTTACAAACAGCCTAGCTCAAATCCACAGGAACTCACTGATCAAATATTTTTGTAGTAATTTAAATTTGTTTATCAAATCACATCACTTATTTACAGTAGCGATTTTTGATATTTCCGACCGGGGGTTCGAAAACGTATATACCTAAAAAAATTATAAAACCGGAGGGTCGAAAACGTATACCTAAAAGAAATTATACGAAAATTACATACATAACACTACTAAGCGAAAAGTTCAAGCTGCGCCAACGTTTATTTATAAAATTATTTAAAAAAATAATCAAGTATTAATGGATCAGACAACCCTTTTTAAGCTGCTTAAAAATCCATCACAACCCAAACTAGAATGGCAGAATCCACCTGACCAGCCGACCGGTTCATTTGTCATAGCCCAAAGCTTTAAACAATCATTTAAGGCCCCCAATTACTGGTTAAGAAAACCATCATAAATGACAATTTTAGACACGGACATGATTACACGATGCAAACCTATACGACCTTAACATATTTCGTGTACTAAACAGGTAGACACGATAGAACCTGATAATTTTCATGTCTACACAAGTGAATTGTTTACATGTTAAGATTTTTTTATAACTAAAAAGTAGGATATGAGAGTGTGGGATAGTGTGTTAAGTACCCGTATATGTAATATGCTTGTAACGACATTTTAATTGCTTTTATAAAAATATTGTTGAACAGGCCTAAACAAATATTTTTGTGTATACCAGGTTTCTAAGCATGTGATTATTATAGCGTTCCTATAAAGAGGTCTTAACATGATTTTTTCGTGTATACCTATTAAAAAAAATCGTGTTCGTGTTTGGAAAAAGAGTTAATTACTGTTTTCGTCCCTGTGGTTTGTCAAAAATCACTATTTCAGTCCATTATTTTAAAAATTACGATTTCAATCCCTGTGGCTTCACTTTCGTAACCATTTCAGTCCATGTGGTTTCACTTTCATAACCGCTTCAATCCATTTATTGTACTTATTCTGTAAGTACAGGGACTGAAATGATTGCGAGGTTGACTGAAATGGTTACGAAAGTGAAACCACAGGGACTGAAATCGCAATTTTTAAACTAATGGACTGAAATAGTGATTTTTGACAAACCACAGGGACGAAAACAGTAATTAACTCTTGAAAAAAAGAACACGATAAGTTATCAGCCTGTGTTCGTGTATACGTTTCGTGTCTTATCGTGTGTATCATATAAACCTGTTGATCTAGCAAAACAAGATTATCATTAACCCATATATATTTGGTTAATTAATTTATTACCAAAAAAATGTACTTGGCTATCATTAATTTCCAGTCAAACACAACCCCTCCAAACGATTACATGATGTTTTGCATCCCTAAAAAGCATAAATCGAAAAAGAAAACCTTAAAAATTTGGATCGGTTGAGAATTGGATCTAAATGCCTACCAAAATCGGCACTAATTTGAATTATTGTACAGTTTGAAAATAATCATTGATTACAGGCGACATTAATAGTCACCCATGCCTGGACTCATTGCTGGTGATTCCTTCTCATCTTTTGGAAGCTCAACAATTACAGCTTCGGTTGTGGTCAATAAAGATGACACGCTGAAAACAACAATCAAAGAAACTAGGTTTTTGCATATAAACAAATCAAGTTGGTTTATAGAAAGGGGTGTAAAGGTAAATTTACCTTGCGGCGTCAACTAATGCTGTCCTGATGACTTTCAGTGGGTCAATGATTCCTTCCTTGACCATGTCTACATATTGACCTATTTTAAAGATGATAAAAGAATATCATCATGATCATGTTGAGTAGAAGGGTCGGTTATTTGATCATAAATTCATACGCGTTTGTATATACATACATATATATATATAGATTAGGTTCAAGAATGAACACTAGTGTATTTTGCGAACTGAGTGAACTAATCAACGGCCAATATTTAATGATGAAATACACTTGTGTATTTTACAATTTAATGATGAAATCCTAGCCATACATGAGTGTAAATCAATGGCCTGGATTTGTTCACTCAGTTCACAAATACACTAGTGTTCACTCTAGAACCCCACCCTATATATATATATATATATATACACATATATATATATATATGTAGGCTTAGGATCATGTGAGAAACATTAGGCTAATTGAGAAACTTGAGAAGCATTCTGGACCACACATTTTCCTTGAGTTTTTCGTAATATACACATATGTATAGTTTTAAATTGCCTATATACATATGTGTATAATTCAATATACATATATGTATATAGCCAATTTTGAACTATACATATGTGTATATTAGAAAAGCTTAGGTAAAATGTGTGGCCCAGAATGCTTCTCAAGTTTCTCAAATAAGGTGGACTTCTCTTAGGATCCCTACCCTATATGTATATATATACACATACATATATAGGGAAAGGATCATGAGAAAACTAGAAAACTAACTAAAAAAGCCAAAAAAAACATAAAAAACATACAATTTTTTTTACAATTTTTTTATAAAAAATCGCTGCATTTTATGTATTAAAAAAAACTGAAAAAAAAAAAAAAAACTTGTACTGCACATGTGCACTATATGTGTACTACACATGTGCATTATATGTTTATGTTGCACATGTGCATTATATGCTTTTTTATTTTTAAAAAAAAAAAGTTTTTTTATATAATATATATAGCGAATTTTAATTAAAAAAAAAAAACATTTGATATGTTTTTTTTTTGGCTTTTTAAGTTAGTTTTTTGGTTTTCTCATTTAAACTAGTTTTCTCATGATCCATCCCCTACATATATATATATATATATAGGGTTAGGATCGTGTGAGAAGCTAAAGGTTATTTTAAAGAAACTTGAGAAGCATTTTGGACGACACATGAATTATACACATATGTAATAGTCAATTTTAAACCATACATATTTGTATACTACGAAAAGCTTAGGGAAAATGTGTGGTCCAGAATACTTCTCAAGTTTCTCAAATAGGGTGCTCTTCTCTTAGGATCCCTACCCTCTATATATATATAAGAAAGAGAGAGAGAGAGATACCTTTAGCAGCATCATATCCAAGATCAGGGTTATCCTGCTCCAATAGTTTTCCAACAACAACAGCACCTTCGACTCCAGCATTGGAAGCAATCGTGTGCACCGGTGCCTTCAGATAAGAAAGCAATATAAAACAAAAGGTCAGCAAACAATGTTTGGTTATCTGATGTACACTATTAGCATGTGATAAGTACATGGCTTTCAAGTGAGTTACAAAGGCACATCACAAAAAAAGAATATAAACAGATAAACTACCGTAAAGTTGTGATTCTTAACAAAGCACAGGAATTTACGTACCTTGAGAGCATTTTGGATTATTTGAACACCGATCTTCTGGTCAAAATTGGCAGTTTGAAGCTTTTCGAGCTCCTTGGAAGCATATAGAAGAGCCGCACCACCACCTGGACCATGGATGTGTTACAAACAAGCCTATAACGGAACGAACACGAACAGAGGCATGTTCGTGTTTGTTCATTAACTTAAACCGAACACCAAACACGAACATATAATCGAACAAATTTTGTTGTTCATGTGCGTTCAATAAGAAGATGGGCATGTTCGTGTTTGTTCGTTAAAACCTAAATGGACAGTTCACGAACGTAAATGAACACAAACAAACATAAACAAACTTAAATTGAACATAATTGAACAAGCATAAATGAAAATGACCACAACAAACATAATTTAACATTAATGAACACAAACGAACAAGTCTAATACATTACAATTCATCCGTAAACACATCTAAATTAGGGTTCATACATACTAAAAATAAATAGTTTTTTATATAGTTAACAAACAAGTGATCAATTACAATAAGTTCAATTGCGGGCCCTTTTTTCTGTTACTAGAAAACTCAGTTACTAATAAGATATGTTTAATTAGTGGTTAGGAAGCCTCTTTATGTTTATATTTATATGAAAATAACTTATATAATTGCTAAATTTAAACAAACGTAATTAAACAAACGTTCACGAACAAAAATGAACGAACACATTCGTTCATTTAACTAAACGAACAAGACTTTTTGTTCAAAATAAATGAACATAAATGAACTTCCAGCCGAACAAGTTCACGAATAGTTCATGAACGTTCGGTTCGTTTACAGTTCGTTTACAGGCCTAGTTACAAAACTAGAAAAAAAGGATACTAAAACTCATTTTGATTTAAGCTAAATATGTTAAGTTTACCTGGTACGATTCCTTCCTCAACGGCAGCTTTTGTAGCATTTAAAGCATCCGTAACCCTATCCTTCTTCTCACCAACCTCAGCTTCACTAGCTCCTCCAATCTGTTCAATTTATAATTTACTTTTAATTAATTTTATAATGAAATAAGGTTTGCTTACATCATGATGAAAAATGAACATTTAAACAAAAGGCAAACCTTCAAAACCGCAACACCACCAGAGAGCTTTGCTAGTCTCTCCTGCAGCTTCTCTGTGTCATAATCAGAAGCGCTTAATTCGATTGACGATCTCAACTGTAATAAACGTAAACAATACACGTAAGTCGTATGTTTATTCATTTATAAATAACTATGGGATGGAGTACAATTGTACAAACCTGTTCACATCTTTCTTCTATGGCTTTCTTATCACCAGCCCCATCAAGAATAACCGTATCATCCTTTGATATTGTAACCTAAACTTATATATATTTTCCAATAATTAGCATAGGTTCATATATACATATACATATACACACACACATATATATAGCAAGCAACAGGTTACCCTTTTGCAAGTCCCTAGCATGTCTGAGTGACATTTTTTCGAGGTTCATGCCAAGTTCATCGGTTATGACCTAGAAAAAATTTGTGAGTGGAATTACTATTTGAGTTAAAGTAAACGTTACAGGCAGTAGAAACTATGTGATACATGAGAGTCATGGTTAACTACAAAAAACATACTTCTCCTCCAGTAAGAATTGCGAGGTCTTGCAAATTTGACTTTCGGCTTTCTCCAAATCCAGGGCTTTGATGGCACAAACCTACAAAAAAATTCAAAGGTTGAGAATAATAAAAAGCAAAAAAAAAAGTAATTTGATATTTATAAATGGACCGATCAGAGCGTATTTTGTATGACTTGACAGTCAGGTACAAAAAAGTCGATAACTAGTTTTGATTAATTCAGGTTTTGGTTAATCAGTTTTTGGTTGATTCAATTTTTGGTTGACTTTTCGGTTTCGGTTAACGATTCAGTTATTGCATACCCCTAGACACTGTTAATCACGTAACATATCATTTTTTTACTTAAAAAGACTAAAGCAATACTATACTCAGATTAAACGTAATACCTTAATACCAGCACGGAGCTTGTTAAGAATGAGTGTAGCTAATGCCTCACTTTCAATATCTTCAGCAACAATCAGCAGTGATCTTTGATTCTGAAATTCATAAAAAATTAGTAAATGAGTCGTCCGAAAATAACAAATAAAGCTTTAAATATGAGGTACCACAGATATTCAATCATTCATTACCTTCAAAGCCAATTCTAGAACTTTAACAATAGAATTTAAGCTAGAGATTTTTTTCTCGTGTATTAGAATCAAAGGGTCATCTAATTCCTGTAGAAATAAAGAAATCAACAAAAATGTAAAAAATATAATTTAATAACAGCAGAATACAGAGAAAGAATTTTCAAATATTTTTTTACTAATGATTTCGATGAGTTTTAACGCATACACATTTTTGGTTCTTTGTATTGGTGATGAAGTAAGGTGATATATAGCCTCGGTCCAACTTCATTCCCTCAACCACTTCCAATTCATTGTTAAGCGTTTTCCCATCCTACAACAAAACAACATTACATTTGAAACCACAAATATAAAGCATTATATGGTTAAAGTAAACGAATGTAAGAACTTTACGCATAACTTACTGATATGGTAATAACACCCTCTTTGCCAACTTTTTCCATAGCTTTGGCAATAAGCTCCCCAATCTCTCGTTCTCCGTTTGCTGATATTGTCCCGACCTTTCAATTCCAAAGAGACAAATGGCATAGTAATTATTCTAGAAGAGTAAATTACTATTTTGGCCCCTGAGCTTTAGTTAGTTTAACCCTTTCGGCCGAAAAAAGGAATCTTTTGACATATTAGACCTTCAGGTTGAATTTTGTAACAATTTTGGTCCCTAACACTGACTATGTTACTTTTCTCTGTTAAGTGTAAGGGTATTTTGGTACTTTTACACCTCAACGGTTGATTATGTAAATTATAAAGTTCTTTTTTTAATATTTAAGGGTCATCTACGTAATTACTCAAGTTAACAGAAACCAAACCATAATCTGAATCTTCTTTCTCTGTAAAATTACTTTTTTATTTGTATATATTAAAAAAATATTTTTGTTCTTATTTTTAATTTTTAAACCTTTTATTGTCATTTTGTTATTTTTACGATTATAATTTCATAAAATTTCGTTTTAAATATACAAATACTATTACACTTAATAGAAAAAAAGTAAGTTAGTGTTAGCAGCTAAACCGTTACAAAATGCAACCTCAGGGTCTGATTTGTCAAATGATTCTTTTTTGGGCCAATAGAGTTAAACTGACTACACCTCAGTGACCAAATGGGTAATTTTCTCTTAAATTGTAATAAAACTCTTATTCGGTGCAATAAACCAAAAAAACCTGCGCTATCTCTTCGGATGTACTGATCATTCTAGCTCGACTCTTCAAGTTTGTGATAACTGAATCAACGGCCATGGTGATACCGCGTCGGAGATCCATGGAGTTCATTCCAGCTGCAACTGATTTGCAGCCTTCGGAATAAATTGCCTTTGTGAGAACCGTTGCACAAGTGGTACCTGAAATATAAGAATCGTGTCGGCTTTGAGAAAATGATTTAGCTTTTTTTTTAAAAAGAAAGGAAAAAAGAAAACTCACCATCACCCGCAACTTCATTGGTGGCATTAGCAACCTGCCTGACAAGACTAGCACCAACGTTCTTAACCCGGTCTTTGAACTCGATACTTTTTGCCACAGTGACACCATCCTTCGTCACCTTGGGAGCTCCATAACTTTGTTCAATGACCACATTACGCCCCTTTAAAATATCCACATTTAAAATTAGCAATAGTGTCAAAAACAGCATTAAACCAAACAAGAATTTGAAGCATTTATCACATATAACTCCTATTCATAAAGACAATAACTAATAAGTAGTAGAGTACAATATAACATCAATCTTCCTACAAAGTTTGTAACAGGACTAGTTTAGAGTAAGCATATGACATGATATGAGGATGTGTTTTTTTTGAATGGTGACTTTCTTTTCGAGTGACCCCAATGTCACACCGCCTAAACGGCGGCCCTAGCCAAGATCTACCCAGACTACGTCGTCTTAACCGGGCCCGCATTGGGTTGGTCAGACTTGGTTACGGCATTCCCCCGAAAACCGTACTACCTCCACACGAGTTGCCTCGCCGAAGATGTGATTTATAGTGACCTCACAAACAAGAAAACATAATCATATGAATTATAGAAAGGACATTATTGTAAAAAAGAGACTTTTATTTTTATTTTAAGAATGTAAAGGTCACTTTAATGAGAAGAAAACATGTCAATGTGTAATGTTATTGAACCCTTAGAATATGCAATTCCAGTTAATGATCATCCATCATGACACTATTAAGTAACTAATGTGTTGTCATTTAAGCAACAAATCCAAATAACATAAGTCAATTATGCACACAAAACAGCAATAACTATACATTCTACACTTAACCAACAACTAAATTATAGAATACACTAATCACAAACAAAAAACAACAATTCAAAAAAAAAAAAAAAAACCTTGGGGCCCATTGTAACTTTAACAGCATCAGCAAGCTCTTCAACACCTCTAAGCATCAAAGCTCTAGCATCCACTCCAAATCTAATATCTTTTGCAGCATAGTTTCGTATCTGAATCATACAACATAATAACCTCACAAACATCAACTTATCTTACACAATATCACATTAATTAATTACACATTTACACATACAATAATAACACACTGTTACCTGCTGAGCATTGTTTCTTGCAATCCTGCATATCAATTCAAACAATAATAATAATGTTAATCCAATTGATAAGGTTCTAGCAGTTGAAAAACATTTGTTAGGATAAAATGTTGAAGGAAAGTAACCTTGATTTGGACGCGAGGTTGACGGCGAGGCGGTACATGACGGCAGCGGTGGTGGATGGTGGTGCTGCGGCGGAGTTGGTGCGGAGGATCGGGAAGTGAAAAGATAAGAGTGAAAGAGAAGGTTCCAGAAGATATTCTGATTCGCTTTGAGGGTTTAGGGTTTTTGGATAACCCGGAGACTGGAATTCTCGGGTTGGTTTTGTGATCCGGCCGGTTAAAACTATTGGGCTGCTCTTTAACACGTGTTTGAATTCGGGTAGGAATCGGGTAAGGTTCAATCGGGTACAAACAGATTTAGGTAGGAATCGGACCTCTGTTCTAGATGTATAGATAGGGACCCGATATAACCGGGGTTAGGGTCGGGTACGGCACCTATCCAAAAACCGGGTATGACTGGGCATTTTTTTATATTTGTTTTTTTACTGTTGGAACCGGTTTCTAACAATAATGTAGTTGTTTTTTACCGTTGGAACCGGGTTTTAAACATTTTACCCTTCTAATCGGGTATAAATAGGTATTGAGGGTTTAGGTTTGATTACGCCATTTCGGCTCTCAAACGCTCTCTAAAACGCAAAATGCTCAAACCTATCAACTTTTAAGTATCACGATGATGACAAACAATGAAGTTGTTCTAGTACTCGAAAGCTTTGGAAACCCTGAGATTTGGTGTTAGTATGACTTATGTCTTATGTCGAAGAATAACACTGAGATGGGCTCATTGCAAGTATTGTGAGAAGTTCCTCAAAGTCGTGGTGAACTCAACTCACAAAAAAACATACGTTTAAACATTGTATGACCATAAAAGCTAAAACAAAAGGAGATTTGTCCGGGTCCGCAAACCCCATAACCAAAACTATTGTTGAATCATTTAAGTTTAATTTTAGGGTTATAGATGTTTAAGGTTAATTTTATGTGTTGAATTAATTTTCTTTAAGTTATAATTTTTTTAAGGTTAATTTTAATTAATAAATTCTTTAAATTTAATTTTAAATTTTAAAATGTTTAAGGATAATTTTAAGTGTCGAATTGTTTAAGTTTCACTTTTTCGAAAATTCAATAAAATAACATTTATATTAAACATATTTAACATTACAATCTAAATAAATATTGCAATACTGATACAAATTAGAAAGTGACGTTCATTATAAACTTTCCAATTTCTAACTTGGTAAACATGCTTCCAATTTATCATTCATTCATTGGCCACAAAATTCTTCAACAACATGCTCATCATTATTTGGGTCTTTCTACACGGCCATCCATATACGGTAAATATCGTGCAATCTTCCAATCAGTTAGGATATACTTATGATATTTACTTTGAGATCATCACTTGTACTATAAGCTTCAAAACTCAATTCCTCATCAAAATTCTCCTTAAGACGATTCCAAAAACAAGGATCCAAAAACTAGAACCACATGATACTTTTTACCCACCTCTTGTAAATTTCAAAAAACAAGGATCCAAAAACGAGGACCACAATGATACTTTTTACCCTCTTCTTGTAAATTCTAGTACCTAACGTGTACAAAAGTTAGGCCCAAACTGTATTTCTCGTCCTCAATCCAAGTTGAAGACATTTTCATAAGATATTGGTTTTAGGTATTTTTGGGTTTGTTTATGCGTTTTCGAGTTGGATAATCAGCCAATACATCCTACAAACTATTTATACTCATTTTTTGGGAGGGGGTGTCTAATAGGTTCTAGTTATAAAAAAATTGTAAAATCGGCTATATAGCCATTACCAACGACTCAACGATTTTTACCGTAATAACTAGTTCCTTGGGTCTGGAGCCAATTTGGGTAGGAACTATCGGTCTTAATGCCATACGAAATTGTTTTTTGGTGCACCTTTACTTTGAGCAAAGTAACACCCATTATTCAAATCAAAATATGTTTATAGCCCTCTAGCTTATAAACCCGTAGTATAAAACAAATGCAAATCATAAATTTATATATAATACTTGTCAATGAAATGACTTGTTGTATATGGCTGTAAAACTATAACTCTATAAAAAATAAAAAAAATATGATAAGACTATAATTGTTTTTAATAATAAATTCTAAGTTATAAGGTTGTGGCACACGAATTGTCATTAAGTTAAGAAGAGGCTTGCGATTTGGAAGGCTTCTGCTCTATCTTTCAGGGGCCGTTGACTCTCGTGAAATCCGTTTTAAACTCTCTACAAACATACTATTTCTCTCTTTATAAAGCACCGGTCCAAGGCATAAAAAATTGGGAAAGATTGCGTAGAGAATTTTTGTGGGGTTCTACGTCGGAGCAAGTGAAGATGAATTAGGTGGCGTGGAAACAAATTGCCAATATTTCTAACGATTTTGCAGGTCTGGGGGTGGATCTAATGTTGTTGTTTAAGGTGGTTCCGGGTTCAGAAAGTTAAGTAGCATTCTGGAAGGAAGTATGGTTGGGTGACCAGCCGTTGTGCAACAGGTACCCGCTTTTATACGCACTCGAACGCCATAAATCAGCGGCTCTCATGAACGGATGAAGGTTCAAAACGGCCAACTAACGCTGCATTGTCAATGGTCTAGGCGGCAGCTTAACCCGTTCGAACCGGCTGAGTTGTCAGACTTGACCAATGCAGCGAACGCAGTATCTTTTGAGGTGGGTCCAGACAGATGGATGTGGTCACCGGAATCCTCATGGTTATTTACAGTTCGGAACATCAGGAAGTTAATCGAAGAAAAGTCGTTTCCAAATGATGGTTTCGGTTTCTTTTGGAACGGTTGGGTGCCGCTAAAAATAAATTTAATGGTTTGGAGGCTTGTTTTGGATAGACTACCAACAACAGTGAACCTTAGTAGAAGAAATGTACAAATTCCAACCCTTGATTGCAAGATTTTCCACGACTGGGACGAAACAGCGAGTCATCTTTTCGTTTCATGCAGATTGGCTCAAAGTCTATGGGATTTTGTCGCTGAATGGTGCAAGTTGGGATCAATATTCCTGCTAGATCTGAAGGATTTTGTGTCTATACATCAGCGTTACCGCGACTCTAAAAAATGGAAACGGGTTGTGTTATCAATCATTCAGATCATGCTATGGGTTATATGGAGAAACAGGAATGATGTTGTTTTTAATAGGAAGCAAAATAATCTGTCACGTCTGAAGGAGGAAGTAAAAACGCTCGGGTTTCTTTGGATAAAAAATAGGGCAAAATACAACGTTTTAATGTGGACGATTAGAGTGAATTCAATTTATCATGTATCGCAGTGTGATGTAATCGTGGTTGAATTCTGGTGAACTCTGTACTAATTTCGAGTTAACATCTGTTAACTGTATTTTAATAAATGATTTTGCTTTACCTTTCAAAAAAACTGTTATAACAAATAATATTTTAGGACATAAGGATAAGTGGAGGGTTCAAATGAGAAGAATTTTTTTGTAAGAATTAAAAAAAAAGAAATTTCAACCAATAAGAATGCTTTTTACTTCATTTAATTTTTGTATTTATTATTAGTGTAAGAGTATATTGCTAAACTTAGATAGATCATTAATTGTAGTATTAGCTAGGGGGTGTTTGGCTTAGCCTTTCAAACTCCTTATTGAATTTTTGAAAAAGTTAGTATGAAGTACTTTTTGGAGCTTATGACTTTTCTCCTCACATACACCTCAATCCCAAACATCTTTTTTGGAGCTTATGACTTTTTAAAAAGTCAATAAGTCAAGAAGTTGTTTCAAAAAGCTTAGCCAAACATGCCCTAACTACATTAAATTTGTTTCAAAGAAGAAAAAAATATATTTTAAAGTGTAGGATAAATTACGAGGTATGTATGATGAATTACGAGTTATGAAGATAAATTTGAATATGTGTAGAATACATTTCAAAACGTATAACATAAATTTTGATGTGTGTAGGCAAACATTTTAGTGTGGAGGATGATAGTCTTATGACTAATTAAATAGTAAAAGATAATAATAATGACATGAGAGAAAAAAATATTTAATGTTTTACAATTGTACTTTTTTTTCTTTTTCTTCTCAGTTTTATTTTCTTCTTAAATAAACCTCCCCATAAGGATAATGAGAATAGATACGAATATCATTCCAAATAGAAAAAATTACATATTTAAAAAATCATACTTAAAATAAAACATATTTAAAAAATAGGACTAAAGTTTTTAAAACTTTAACCTTGAATGTCAAGAATACATCTTTAATTAGTAGTCGAAATTAAAATTTTATAATATTATATAATGTATTTGTTTAGTAGGTTAGGATCAAATAAAAAGTCTACTAAAAATAAGAAGTTGTACAAAGGGTATCAAACGCACTCTACGCACTCTGATTGATCTCATTCAAGCGGCATTGGAAGCGTCACATCGAACTCTAGGATGTGATATTTTAGGTTTTTGTTTTAAGATATTTAGCTTGTAGATTTTACTTTTTATTTACATCATTGTGTTTTTTTATTTAACATTGTGTCTTTTCTATATTTGTGTCATTGTGTATTTTCTGTGAATCATTGTGTCTTTTTTCTTCGACATTGTGTTATATTTTTTGGCATTGTGTTCTATTTTACTCGATATTGTGTTATATTTTGCGATCCATTGTGTCTTTGTATGCTTCTTATTTTTAAGAGCCTTTGTAGCATAACTTTACTCTTTGTTTAGTATAATGATAAGTTACTTAAAATGATAATAATAGTTAATAATATTATGAAGTTTGACATTTTTAGGGTGAAAATTTATTGATATATATATATATATATATATATATATATATATATATATATATATATATATATATAGGTGATATAATAAAATAATTAAACGATTTGTTTTTTAGAAGAAAATTAATATATTTCATTAAAAAACTTGCCAAGTTACATCAAAACATAAGGTAACAAGCAGCGCCGCCACCCCGTTCTGAATTGCAAACCCTAACCTTCCGACAACAAACCCCCGCCCCATGGGGTTGAATAATTGTTGTGGATGATTCGTTGGACCCTGGTCAAGAAATGGATAGCTTCTAGCGCTAGAGAGCCAAATGTATCTAAGGCAAAAGGGACAAAGACATGTTGGTTCTCTGCGCAAGCTTTAGCGTGCTTATCCACTTTCTTTGATTTTGCCTTTCTTGCTGCTTGTCTAGCTACAAACTCGTTTTCCCTTAAATCAACCAAAGGGGAAACCCCCGTGAGGTCCAACAAGCTTGTTTCCCCAGCCCTACCACAGACGAGTAGATCCGTTGGTCGCAGAGTAGATCTACCTTCCCTAGGATCCGTGAGGAAATTCAGAGGGCCTCTTTCTTAGCAGAGATCCCAGCTCTTCTCAGGATGTCCAATAAAACATCCTGCACCCAGTCATGCTGATATTTGAACCCAGGAAGCTCTTTACAATGAATTGCGTGTTCTCCGTATTTATCCATATAAGCTTCACGGCATATTGGGCAGGTTTCATCTTCCGGGTACACAAGGATCATCAACCAGTCTTTGAGAATGGCTTTGTATTCTACTACATACTTGCATTGTCCCAACCCCTTAATCGGGATAACAGTAAAAAAATCCTGAGCATGGGGACCCTTCAGGCATTCAAACAACGCCTTCTAGTGGGATGACAAATCAAAAACTTCTCCTAGGTTTGTGCATGAAGCATTATCAAACGAGAATGTTCAAGGTTAACTTTGAACCTTGCGCGAGCCCGCACAAGGTAGTTAAATGAAGCATTTATCCAAAGAGAATGTTCACGGTTAACTTTGAACCTTGCGCGAGCCCGCGCAAGGTAGTTAAATGAATCATTTATCCAAAGAGAATGTTCAGGCTTTTAACTTTGAACCTTGCGCGAGCCTGCACAAGGTAGTTATATGATCCTTTCCTCTCTTGGATATTTGACGCAGAGTTCTAGTAAATCTTATTTTGGCACACGAGTTTGCGCGCAGTTTTTTTAGAAGTTATTAATGGGTATGGTTTCCTTGATTGGCGCAAGGTTTTTGGGACCATACCCCTTCAAGTCCCCCAGTCCAATGTTGCTCCTATGTAAGAATAAAAAGTAGGTGGAGCACTGGACTTAAGATAAATGTGCTGCGCTAGGTAAGGACTAGCTTTTTGTTGCTTTATGCATCTTGGTGACGTGTCGTAAGTGAATTTTAAAAAAATATTTGAATTTCAAATATACCAAGACACGTGTCACTTATCCGGATGGTGTAGTTGGTGACGACGCACGTTCTTGAGACGTGGTGGTACTCTTGACAGGCTGTCAACAGTACATGTCTTACGGTATTTAATGCTATTTTGGCGACACTCGTGCGCGTGGGGCGGTTACTGTTCCCCACTCGCCCCTGCGGTTACTTGGGGGATACATGACTGTCGCAAAAGTCGCTGCAGTCAAATCGTGCATTAATTGCGATTAGTATATAAAGGGATCAACGATCCATTTGCTTCCTCACCAAATTAAATCTTGAGAGAAACTTGTGTTCATATATTCCGGCGATCTTCAAAGTTTGCTAAGTATTCTTCAAAGTTTGAGTTATGGCCACCGGTGCAAGTTCTGTTGAGATACCGCCGTCGTCAAGTTTGCCACCGTTAAAGTGGTCGAAGAAAGATTTCGATAATCTTGCTAACAACTTTCTTTTTGCTCCGTCTTGGAAAGCGTTTTTTCCGGTGGCGAATGCCACGGCGGTTGATGCGCCGGCCGGCTACATCACGTTATTTTATGATTATTTTGCCGAAGGGAACTTCAGGCTTCCGGTGACCCATTTCTTGCTGGAAATTCTTGGTTTTTACAAGCTTCATATTTCTCAGTTGAGCCCGATGGGAAGGGGTATGGTCCCAAAAACCTTGTGCCAATCAAGGAAACCATACCCATTAATAACTTCTAAGAAAACTGCGCGCAGACTTCTGTGCCAAAATAAGATTTATTAGAACTCTGCGCCAAATATCCAAGAGAGGAAAGGATCATATAACTACCGTGCGCGCTCGTGCAAGGTTCAAAGTTAAAAGCCTGAACATTCTCTTTGGATAAATGCTTCATTTAATTACCTTGCGCGAGCTCGCGCAAGGTTCAAAGTTAACCGTGAACACTCTCTTTGGATAAATGCTTCATTTAACTACCTTGCATGAGCTCGTGCAAGATTCAAAGTTAACCTTGAACATTCTCGTTTTATAATGCTTCATTTAACTACCTTGCGCGGGCTCCGCAAGGTTCAAAGTTAACCTTGAACATTCTCGTTTGATAATGCTTCATGCACAAACCTTGCGAAGTTATTTATATCAAAGCAAGTATCCACCAAACGTTGCGCTAAGCAGCAAGGAGAAGAAGGAAGATCAGTTAACTAACTTGCGCTTCTCGCGCAAGGAAACAGTAAATCCTGAGAAACTTTCCCTCAGCAAAATCCTTGACTTGGTGCAAAAGCAAAGGTAATCTTTTCTGTTGTAATAGAATGTACACGTGGCGAATAATAGATGGGTAACGGCTGCGAAACCTTCTAGAAGCCATTAACACCCAATCGTGCAAGCATCTTTTCGGTTATAACCAATTGCCACATGGAAGCATCTGGACGGCTGAGGAAGATCACGGTGATGGCATGCTCACCTTTATAAGATGTAGTGATCTCATGTTGACACGTGGCACCTCCCTAACTGCTGATGAGCTCAAGATCCGTGTGCACTAACGGATTGCTAACAAACATTAATGGAATAGCAGAAGATTCCGTTAAAGTTAACAATCTCTCCTTTTGGCGCCAAACACCGGCTATAAATAAGTAACTTGGAGTTCAAGGAAAGGTATTCACTCTCAACTACTATCTCCCTTACAATACTTACTGACAACCTGTACTTATTCTCACGCCGGAGGGTGGTCACGGAAAGAACCCCCTTCTCCCCGTGGCGAGCTAACGTGTTCTGTTTTGCAGGTTCCGCCGGATCACCGTTTCATTCATCATCCATCGTGAAACCAAACGAATGGTTAACCCTTTTATGCAGAGCCCATTCCATAGATATACTTAGATTCCGGTCTAGTTGATCTAGGGTTTCTTCATTGGCACCCACCGATTTCAATTCTTTCTCATCTTTCGTTTCGTTTCACTTTGATCTGCAGCATCATGGCTGACAGATCATCTTTACAAGGTCCTCGATCAGGGATTCTACGCGTTGTTGTCCGACCTTAGGTCGACGGACAAATAGTTGAGGATTCTTCCGGCGAAGCTAATGCTCAGTGTGATCCTAATCATGCGAGTATTCCTGTAACGCCGGCGGCTCCTCAGGTTGATGTTACGTCGATTTTACCACCTGGAGAGACTCCATTATCGTGGTTAATCAAATCTCAAGCGACTCTAAACGCTATGTATGCTCAGTTATGTGCCCAAACCGGAACTCCAGCTTGTCAAGCTCCGGTTAGTGCTCCTCAGGTTCGTGCTTCGCCGGCACCTCGAGTTTTGAGTTATAATACTCAAAGTCATGCTCGTTCCCCTTCGCACATGCCTGAAGATGGAACAGAAATGTATTCTAAAACCAGGAATGATCCTGTTCATTATGGTAATAGAAGGCAAGAAGACAACGTTCAGCGTCGCGCATCTGTCCACTCTCGTTTGGGCCCGCGGTCTTCGCAGAAACGGGACACCCAACACGATGAGCTCGATAGAACATATGAGGAAGGGGATAGTGCAAGTATTTTCAATCGAATATCTGCAGATCATGCTAGTTACAGGCCAAAAGTACGTGCAATATACAATCCAGAAGCTGAGCATGATTACAATTTGGTGTATCGCCCAACCGAAGCAGCTGAACAATCAAAGTTTACCAAAGAGATAGCACTGGCTTCGTTGGAGCGAGCGAAATTACCATCCAACTTTGGAAAGTTTAATGGTTTGACCGATCATGATGATCACATGCGCCTCTTTACCGGTGCAGGGTTACTTGGATGCTAGACATTGCCAATGTGGTGTCACCTATTTGTACAGACCCTTATCGGCGCTGCGCGCCTTTGGTTTGATAATTTACCAGCAGGTAAACTTTCCTCTTGGAATGACTTAAAAGAAAATTTTCTTACACACTTTAGTCAGCAACGGCGATACGTGTGTGATTCCTCAGATGTAATGAACATCTGGCGGAGGGACGATGAAAGCCTCGAAGATTTTATAACGCGTTACAATAAAGAGGTGTTGGAGATTAGAGATGTCCATGAAGACCTTATACGCGCACAATTCAAGTATGCGGTAAGGTGTGACGAAATGATTAAAGTGTTGTCCGGTACAACTGGCCTTCCAAAAAACTGGGATAAACTCATGGCGGCATCCAAAGTCTACGCCCACGCTGAGCGCAACTTAAGTTCTAACAGGCCACCTCTACCTCAGAATCGTCCGCAAGACCTGAGTAGAGGTAGTCGCAAGTATAAGAGAAATTGGAAAGAGTCAAGTCAGAATTCGTACTCTCCTTATTCACCAATTGATGCGTGAGCAACAATCAACAAGATAATAACTCAAAAAGCGATTAAGCAAGAGAATAGGGAACGTCAGTGGACTCCCTTAACGAAATCTCCGGCGGAGGTTCTCAGCACTGAGAATTATCAGTTCAAACAGCCGTAACCAATGAAAAACAAAAAAGGGCAAGACCCAAATTTGTTCTGTGACTATCATAAAGACACAGGCCACACAACAGATAACTGCATCAGTCTGCGCACGGAGATTGAAAAAGCATTAAAGAGTGGGAAGCTTACACATCTACTCCAGAATGTGCGTAAAGAGATTAAACAGATTACGCGCGAGAACGAAGTGCCTAGCAACAAGAAAATGAAACAACACGTTTCCATGATTCAAGGTGGATCATCGCGCAAGCGTAGCCTTCAACATTTTCAAAACAAAACTTGGCGTGAACAGCAAGTCGTTTTTCCTATCGTTCCAGGAGGTCCTCAAGAAGACCGGCCAGTAGTTATCACCGGTATCTTTGGGCACTACCAAACAGACTATATGTTTATAGATCCGGGTAGTTCCATGGATATTATATATGAGCAGTGCCTCAAGCAGCTAGATCCTGAGGATAAGGCACGCTTGGAACCAGTTGATTTCCCATTAACTGGGTTCTGCAATGAGGCTGTCTTTCCTCTAGGACAAATCCTTTTTCCTGTTACTTTATCTGATGGGAGGTGTTCTCGAACGAGTAACGTCAACTTCATGGTGATGCCGGCAAATTCCCGTCACGATGTCCTATTGGGACGCAGCGCGCAACGTGATTTTAGTATGATTACTTCCGCTCCGCATGCTGCTTGTGGTTTTCCGACACCAAATGGTATAGCTATACTTTACGCGCGGAAAGAAATCATGTCAATTGAAGAACCAGTTATGAAAGCTGTTAAGACATTGCCAAGTAACAAACCAGAAAAGTGGGTACTCAACAATAAGTATCCTGAGCAAACAATCTTATTAGGGCCTGCAGTCAGTATTGAAATTCGCGCAAAGCTTAAAATACTGTTGTTTCGCAACAAAGACATTTTCGCCTGGACACCTGCCGACATGGTCGGTGTCCCGCGCAACGTTGCGGAACATTGTCTGAATGTATTTCCGTCAGCAGAACCAGTTGTGCAGAAAAAGCGCAACCTCGGGTCAGAAAAGACAGAAGCGATGAACGAACAAGTCACCGAGTTATAAAATGCTGGTATTCTGCGCGAAGTCAAATACCAGACCTGGGTGGCAAACCCAGTCATGGTAAAGAAACATAATGGCGGATGGCAGATGTGCGTAGATTTTAAAGATCTAAACAAGGCATGTCCAAAAGATTGTTATTCTCTTCCTGAGATTGACAAAAAGGTTAACTCATTAGCTTCCTTTCGCTGGAAATGTTTTCTATATTGTTATAAAGGTTATCACCAAGTCTTGATGAAAAAAGAGGACGAAGATAAAACCGCTTTTCGCACGGAGATGGGCATTTTTTGTTATACCAAAATGCCTTTTGGTCTCCACAATGCGGGAGCTACTTATCAAAGATTGATGGATACAGTGTTTGGAGATGATATCGGGAAAACTGTGGAAGTCTACATTGATGATTTGGTCATTATGAGTAATTCAGAAGACTATGTTAGACAACATGCAACGAACTTTTGATTCTCTTCGAGAGGTAAATCTAAAGTTAAATCCCAGCAAATGCTCTTTCGGCATGGAGGAGGGCAAAATTTTGGGTTTCATCGTCACCAAAGACGGTTTCAAAGTTAATCCTGAGAAGGTCGAGGCAATACAAAAAATGTCTTCTCCTACTACCATCAAAGAGATGCAACGTTTGGCTGGAAGGTTAGCTGCGCTAAACCGTTCCCTCGCCAATCATGCTGCAAAGTCTTATCCATTTATTCGAACCTTGCACAATTGTACAAAGAGCAAAGAGTTCGCATGGACTCCTGAAGCTGATCAAACTTTCCAGCAGATGAAGGATTGTTTAGTTTAACTTCCCACACTTACTGCTCCTCATGAAAAAGAACCCATGGTCTTATATCTTGCTGCATCTGAGGTAGCAGTAGGTGCTGTCTTGTTGGTAGAACGTGAAGGGGTCTAGTCTCCAATTTATTATATCAACAAGATGTTGAACGATCCAGAGACAAGGTATTCAATTATGGAGAAATTAGTTTTAGCATTGGTCCACGCTTCTTGCAGGCTGCGAAGATACTTTTCAGGACATGCTATTACAATTTTAACAAATTTTTACATTGGCCAAGTCCTGACCAAACCAGATGTTTCTGGACGACTTGCGAAGTGGGCAATAGAATTGGGAGGTTATAACATCTGTTATAAACCTAGACCAGCTATCAAAGGCCAAGTTTTGGCAGATTTCATCGCTTAAATTCCTGCTGATAAGCTTGAAGAATGCCAAGCAATTCAAAACCCAGTCCCAGTCATAGACAATAGAGCATGTACACTGTTTACAGATGGCGCATAAAGAGTGATGGGGTTGGAGCAGGTCTTCGATTAATGAGTCCAGAGGGAGCAGAATTCACATATGCAATTCGGTTGGATTTTAAAAGCACCAACAACGAGGCCGAATAGGAAGCTTTCCTAGCAGGCTTATGCCTCGCTATCAAAATGGGTGCAACAAATTTGGAAGCCCATGTTGATTCATTACTAGTTGCTGAGCAAGTAATTGGAACGTACGATGCAAAGGGAGATATCATGGCTTTGTACTGGCGCAAGCCAAGGCTCTTATAGCACATTTCAATAATTTAAAGTCACACACGTCAAGCGAAGCGAAAACAAACATGCTGACGCTTTAAGTAAACTCGCAGCAACTAGTTTCAAACATTGGCAAAGGAAGTTCGCATCGAGGTTTTAAGTAATCCATCAGTCCCCCTCAGACAAGTAACAATGGTTGAAGTAGGAGATCCATCATGGATGTCTCCGATAATAATGTATTTGTTACATGGTTCTTTACCAGAAATAAAGCGCAAGCACGTAAGTTACGATGCAAAGCCCTCAATTAGAAATGATTGACGGTATTCTGTACTGACGCTCTTACATGGGTCCTTCGCTCCGCTGCGTTAACAAACATGATGCGCAATACCTGATCAGGGAGGTTCATGAGGGGCTATGTGGTATACATTCTAGGCCGCGCATGGTAGTAGCCAAAGTGAAAAGCGCAGGGTATTATTGGCCTGAAATGTACGTTGACGCTGTAGAGATCTTGCGCAAGTGCATGTCCTGCCAAAGGCATGCCCCTAAAACGTTATGCCCAAAGAATCCTTTGGTACCCGTCACAACAGCTTGGCCATTTCAACAGTGGGCCATTGATTTAGTGGGACCATTTCCGGATGCGCCCGTCGCAGTAAAGTTTATTATTGTTGCGGTCGATTACTTCACCAAATGGGTTGAAGCCAAATCTTTAGCTTCTACAACAGCGATGGTAATTCGCAAATTCATCTGGGAATACCTTATTTGCCGTTTTGGTCTGCCCATGCGCATTATTACAGACAATGGTCCAAATTTAATGGCTGGAGAGTTGCAAACATGGATGACCGAAATGGGAATCCAAACATGTTTTCGCTTCTGTTGCGCACCCACAAGAAAATGGTCAAGTTGAAAGCATAAACAAACAGTTGGTCGACGGTATCAAGGCCTTCCTTGGCACGACACGGCGGGGGTGGGTTGACGAATTGCCTAGCATCTTGTGGGCACACCGAACTATGCCCAAGACTAGTACTGGAGAAACTCCTTTTAGCTTTGTGTACGGCACGGAGGCTGTGATTCCTGCCGAAATTGGGTTACCATCTCCAAGAATGCTAGTTTTGGAAAAACAAGATAACGAAGAACAAAGGCGCATCGACCTAGACTTATTGGAAGAACGACGAGAAAATGCAGCGATTCGCGAAGCTAAGTACAAGCCTCAGCTTGAAAGGTATTACAATAAAAGGGTGCGCATCTGTTCCTTTTTGCCTGGTGACTTTGTTCTTCACGATAATGAAGCGTCGAATGCCGAAAAACGGGGAAGTTAGCCCCGCGATGGGAAGGTCCGTACGTGATAAATGAAGTATTGGGAAAAGGCGCGTACATCTGAAGCGTATGGACGGATCCAGCTTCCTCGAACCTGGAATGCCCAACAACTACGCCGATGTTATATGTAATCTCAGTCCTCTAAGCAACTTCTGAGTGTTGCATAACGAGACTGCTTACTTTATTTTGTTATGTAATCTTAGTGGCAGCCATAACTTTGCGCTTTATCAGTATGAATAAAAACTCTGCCACTACTTACAGTCTTGTATATGTTCATTTACAAATGCATGCAATTCCTTTGGATAAACAAAAACACAAACTCATGAGCCACAAGCTAACTTAATACTTACGCTCACACATGATAAAAGAAATTGTTCATTTGTCTATCCGACACAAGTAATTGGTCCCATGCAAACATTGTAAAGCTGAAATATATTATATTCACATCAACAGTACTTGCGCAGCAACGCAACGTTACAAATAATTACAAAATAAAAAATAAAAAATTTTACAAATTTCCTATTCTATGGATTTCGCTCCCGCCTGCTTCTCTGATGTAGCGAAGATCTCTTTTAGTTTATCAACAAAGTCATCTTGCTGCAGCGCGGCATCCACAAGGTCCATAACAGGAATTTGCAACTGATCATATTTTTCTTTAGCAGCAGAATAAATGGCAGCAGTATTTAGCCCATGCGTGGCAGCCCGGCTTGTATCCCATTCAGTCTTCAGCGCATGTGCCACGTGCAAAGTGCACTCTTTATAGCCCTCGGCATGCCCGTCATTGCGCGCCGCCATCATCAATTCTCACTTCTCTCATCCAATTCCGCGGAATTAAGGATGGCATTTGCGATCTGTATACAAATACAATCAGTATATGTTATGATAATCAAATCAGGCATGTATAAAGAAAAGGAATATTACCTCCACAATCCCGTACTCCCACAACCAGGTAAGCTAGGTTCATGAGAGATTCGGTCAGGCTTTCTGCTGTTAGCGGAGCGACCTCCATGTCGTTAAGTTTTTGTTCACCTTCAGTTAAACGGTGGATCGACTCGGCTTTCTCTGTTCGTTGAAGGTTGATATCTTTTTTCAAACTATCAACCTCATCTTGCAGCCGCGCCTGTCAAATAGCATAGAAGTTAGATCATAATTTCTTTATTTTTAAGAAGGAGAGTCATTTTGGTCGATAGCCTCATTCTGCTCGCTCCTTCCTCTGTGTGAGCGCGCCTCTTCTGCTGCCGCAACACATCAGCTTTCTCTTTCTTGAGTTTCTCAATTTCGTTGCGCAGAGATATCTTTTCTTTGTTATCACGATCACAAGCCTCCATCAAAGCGCTTGCGCTCGTCCGCATATTGCGCAGCAGAGGCCTCACCTTGCGCTTCCACGACAGCGCAGCCCACTCTTCGGTTTTCTTCTCCTCCTCAAACTGGGCCTTTTCCGCCTCAAAATCGAGCATCTTTAACGTCTTCTCTTTCTCGAGTTTGGCCTTCGCTTATCAAGCTCAACCTCATCCCAGTCCTTGTTCATGCTGCGCCATTCGCGCACAATCCTGTTTATTGTGGAAGAGGCAAGGGCAAACTCTTGCAAATATGACTCGTAAGTAGCCTCGTGGTCTTTTTCTTCCTGGCGCTTCACCTCCGCCGGCGGGAAGATGCCCTTATACCACTCCTGCAGGAGTGCCAATCCGTAAAAACATCACCATGTTTAACTTTCCACACGGGCTGATGAATCGCAGAGGCCCGCCTCTCAGAATAAGAACGATAATAATAGTCCCGAGGCGTCTCCTCTGGGCGAATGGGCGACTCCTCCTCCGAATCCTCAACAAACACAAAGCATTCGCTTTGTGTTGAAGGGCCAACTCCCTTGGATATCAACTTTGACAGTTCTGGCACAGGGGAAGATATTTTTTGGTTCTGCGGAAGCAGTATCTCTTACCCCAACATATGTAGCTGTATCTTTAACCTGCTCGCCAGCAGGATTCTCAGCATCAAAATTTTTGGGCTCTTCTTCCGGAGCCACCTTCTCAATATTTTCCGGGACGATGGGGTCGGCATAAAAAAGGAGTTTCTTGCCCCGCATCTCCCTCCTCAACGTTCTCGGGCCTGCGCGGTGATGGTATAGCAGATGAGGTGGCTGGCGCAGCCTTCACCATTTTCTCGCAAAGCATATTAACAAATACCAAGTATAAGATTCTGCGCAACTTTTTTGACAGAAATGCGTAACAAACTAAACGTACCAGGTGAGAACTTCTTTGCAAAGGCATCCAGGTTGCCCTTCTTGCCAATGTGCGGGCACGCAACTTTTGTTGGCGCAGGAGTTTTAGTTTCCGCCTCCTTCCTCTTCTTAGAAGTACGCTTCAACGCCTCTTCCGGGCTAGAGGGTACTTCCAAGGGATCATCTGGGTTCGCAGCTGGAAGAGAGGAGGTGTCAATGGGTTCTAGCTTCGGTTTCTTCAAACCTACAGGCGCAAGACCCCCCAGTGAGTCCGACACTACCACATAATTACACCAAGAGTCAGATACGAGACGCGTACCTTTCTTACCCTCAGCTTTTGCAGTAGCTGATGGCTTGGTTTTTTTATCTGGGTTGGAAGGGGGAGGCGCAGCAGCTGCAGCAGCAGTTGGTTTTCTTCTTCTTCTTCTTCTTCTTCGAGTCAGGGCCTACGCCCAAGTTTATCAAATCACCTACATAATCAATCATATTGAGCAAGGGTTGCGCCATTAGTTATATTGCAATATTACTTAGAAAATATGTTCAAGAGTAACATTGTAATATCAACTTAGGCTTTGTAAGAATTTAATTACCGTCTTCGAAGATGGTTGCGCCTCCAGATCCTCCTTCTTGGGCAGCTCAAAGTTCCCCAAGATTTGTGAGAACCAAGTTTCCTCACCCTCAGCAATAGGCACGACGGCCATTTTCCCTTTCTCTCTCTTGAAAGAGACCAAGTAGAGCGGCGCAGCTACATAACAAACATTTTTGCATCAGTACATATCTATTAAAAGATATTACTAGGAAGTTAAAGGGTTACGTACCAGTTCCTTCTTCAGTATACACCGGTTTTTCCCAGCATTCTTTCTTCCAAAAATACTCATTCCGGCAGCGTTGAGGGCCCTCTCCGGCAAAACAATGTTGGGCACATCTTTAATATCTTGATACCACACCTCGTCGGCAGGTATGGGAAGGGTCTCCAGCTTGATCTCATCACCGGTCGAATGTCATCTTCATCGGATCACCGCCGCCTTTATGAAGAAGAACTTCTGCTTCCAGTCATGGTAGGATTTGGGTGGCACTAACAGCAATCATTTGGCTTGCACACGTTGTTGGAACGAATAAAAATCCAAAGAGCAGTGCAACTGATAGAAGACTCTAAATTTCTCAACAGTCGGTACGATCTGCATCGACCGGCAAACAAACTCGAAATGCCGGATCCTAACCATTCCCATCGGGCTCAACTGAGAAATATGAAGCTTGTAAAAACCAAGAATTTCCAGCAAGAAATGGGTCATCGGAAGCCTGAAGTTCCCTTCGGCAAAATAATCATAAAATAACGTGATGTAGCCGGCCGGCGCATCAGCCGCCGTGGCATTCGCCACCTGAAAAAACGCTTTCCAGGACGGAGCAAAAAGAAAGTTGGTAGCAAGATTATCAAAATCTTTCTTCGACCACTTTAACGGTGGCAAACTTGACGACGACGGTATCTCAACAGAACTTGCACCGGTGGCCATAACTCAAACTTTGAAGAATACTTAGAAAACTTTGAAGGTCGCCGGAATATATGAACACAAGTTTCTCTCAAGATTTAATTTGGTGAGGAAGCAAATGGATCGTTGATCCCTTTATATACTAATCGCAATTAATGCACGATTTGAGTGCAGCGACTTTTGCGACAGTCACGCATCCCCAAGTAACCGCAGGGGCGAGTGGGGAACAGTAACCGCCCCACGTGCGAGTGTGGCGAAATAACATTAAATCCGTAAGACATGTACTGTTGACAGCCTGTCAATAGTACCACCACGTCTCAAGAACATGCGTCGTCACCAACTACACCATCCGGATAAGTGACACGTGTCTAAGTATATTTGAAAATCAAATATTTTTTCAAAATTCACTTACGACACGTCACCAAGATGCATAAAGCAACAATAAGCTAGTCCTTACCTAGCGCAACACATTTATCTTAAGTCCAGTGCTTCACCTACTTTTTATTCTTACATAGGAGCAACACTGGACTAGGGGGACTTGAAGGGGTATGGTCCCAAAAACCTTGCGCCAATCAAGGAAACCATACCCATTAGTAACTTCTAAGAAAACTGCGCGCAGACTTCTGTGCCAAAATAAGATTTACTAGAACTCTGCGCCAAATATCCAAGAGAGGAAAGGATCATATAACTACCTTGCGTGGGCTCGCGCAAGGTTCAAAGTTAAAAGCCTGAACATTCTCTTTGGATAAATGCTTCATTTAACTAGCTTGCGCGGGCTCGCGCTAGGTTCAAAGTTAACCGTGAACATTCTCTTTGGATAAATGCTTCATTTAACTACCTTGCGCGGGCTCGCGCAAGGTTCAAAGTTAACCTTGAACATTCTCGTTTTATAATGCTTCATTTAACTACCTTGCGCGGGCTCGTGCAAGGTTCAAATTTTAACCTTGAACATTCTCGTTTGATAATGCTTCATTTAACTACCTTGCGCGGGCTCGGCAAGGTTAAAGTTAACTTTGAACATTCTCGTTTGATAATGCTTCATGCACAAACCTTGCACAGATATTTATATCAAAGCAAGTATCCACCAAACGTTGCGCTAAGCAGCAAGGAGAAGAAGGAAGATCAGTTAACTAACTTGCGCTTCTCGCGCAAGGAAACAGTAAATCCTGAGAAACTTTCCCTTAGCAAAATCCTTGACTTGGTGTAGAAGCAAAGGGAATCTTTTCTGTTGTACCAGAATGTACACGTGGCGAATAATAGATGGGTAACAGCTGTGAAACCTTCTAGAAGCCATTAACACCCAAGCGTGCAAGCATATTTTCGGTTATAACCAATTGCCACATGGCAGCATTTGGACGGCTGAGGAAGATCACAATGATGCATGCTCACATTTATAAGATGTAGGATCTCATGTTGACACGTGGCACCTCCCTAACCGCTGATGAGCTCACGATCCGTGTGCACTAACGGATTGCTAACAAACATTAACGGAATAGCAGAAGATTCTGTTAAAGTTAACAATCTCTCCTTTTGGCGCCAAACACCGGCTATAAATAAGTAACTTGGAGTTCAAGGAAAGGTATTCACTCTCAACTACTCTCTCCCTTACAATACTTACTTCCGACGACCTGTACTTATTCTCACGCCGGAGGGTGGTCACGGAGAGAACCCCCTTCTCCCCGTGGCGAGCTAACGGTGTTCATTTTTGCAGGTTCCGCCGATCACCGTTTCATTCATCATCCATCGTGAAACTAAATGAAGGGGTTAACCCTTTTATGAGAGTCCATTCCATAGATCTACTTAGATTCCGGTCTAGTTGATCTAGGTTTCTTCAAGAGCATTCGCCAAAGTTTTTTGGCTTCGAGGGGACGGTGTCCTTATTAGAGAAACCGTTAATTTCCAAGTCTAGGAGAGAGACATTTAAGCATTCGAGCACCTGATGATAGTCCGGGTCAAGCCCGACGAGCCCACTGTTTTGAAGGATATGAACATGTAGTTCCCAAGACTGAGCTCTATACGTCACAAAAGGCATAAGCCCCAATATCTCGAGCTGAGAGAAGGCCCAAACCACCTAGACGCATTGGCAGAGATACCAGACGCCACTTGGAGGTGACCAAAGAAGGGGCCGCTACCCATGACTATGACTTCTATAGCCTCCCTGAGGCCATCATCGAACCGAGATAACGCATCTCCATCAAATGGGGTTGACAAGTCCGCAGCTCAAAAAGTAACTTAGCAACCCCCATGCACGACCTTAGTAGAAGGAGTTCACATTGGGGATCCCTAAGGCAAGGAAAGAGTTTCATGAGGTCAATGGCCCCCGAGGCCCGCCGCCCTGCCAACTCCCCAATAAAGATAGGATCACGGCTAACGGTTCCAATAAGGAGCTTAACCCACTCTTTGGTCTACCAATCCCTCTCGGGAAAAGCCGTCATGAACTTTCCGCCTGTCGCATGTCGGCAAAAAACCCTCTGTTTTTTTATGTTGAGATAAAGCCCCAGAGATGGCCCTTCCTATTGATGATCTCTAAGGCCTTAGTAACCTTAGATGTCACACTCCTACGATGGCGGAAACATCAAAGTGAGACGAAAACGAGATTGCAAGAGACTTCATAATGACTAAATATGACAAGTATTTAAAAAGTTCATTTTCATTTTATTTCTAACGGGTTAAGTACATGAATTGGAAACAAAATACAACAAGTAATGTATGACTAATCTATAAACATGAATTAAAGTTTGGTGTGTTTCTAGTCCTTCCTAGTAGATTCTTTTTGCTTCAGATCACAATCCTTCAATATACATTAAAGTAACATGTCAACACATAAAGTATTGACGAGGATATAAGCTAAAGTGTACTAGCAGAAGTATAAAAGAGTTTAACGAAATCCACATGGCAATAACGTATACTAAGGCATAACATACATAATCTAGCATGCAACACATACTTGTCAACCCAAAGATTCCCACTAGTATAATCTTGTCGTAGTAACGGCAAGACCGTTATGTTAACTTAACATGAACCTCAAGAATACGGGTGGTGGTTACTCATATAGCGCTATACATGTTAAGGGATGGTTCTACGAAGTTAATGGCAAAGCACTATGCACGTAAAGTTTCTAGCATGCATGTATTCCTAAGTATAAATGTTTAAGCATGTATATTGGATTCGATTGTATAATAAAGTATTTGCGTATAAGTATTTGTGTGAGTTTTTGTGTAAATATACATATATATATATATATATAATATATATATATATTGCACCCAAAAGTGATAAGTCGAAAAAAGGAGTCATATACTCACGTATACAAGTTCGATTAA
The DNA here is from genome assembly GCA_947069175.1 of Scalesia atractyloides. Classification (NCBI taxonomy): domain Eukaryota; kingdom Viridiplantae; phylum Streptophyta; class Magnoliopsida; order Asterales; family Asteraceae; genus Scalesia; species Scalesia atractyloides. The sequence continues at coordinate 94,633,963 of CAMTDV010000017.1, read as the reverse complement.
CCGCCACGAGTTGATGAGAATGGAGAAACGAAGGTGTATGAGTATTTGGAGTTTGTGGAGAGTTCGGATTCGAGATCAAGCATAAAAGATATGTATACCAAAAATATATCTTTGTCTAAATACTTCTTTGGACACTAAGTTTTCATGTGTTTTCATGGGTCCTAACATGCCCATTAGAATGGCAAACGAGAAATAAAGAACCAAGATGATAAAGCCTATGTTCATGTCATTAAATCGTAATTAGGTTAGCATCATGATTTAAGCTAAATATATATATATATTTTATATTATATAGTATAGTCCATCATGTATTATCATATAAGTTAATCATGGAGGTAGGACGATTAACATCCATTAAACCTCATTGTATGATTCACCAAAGCACAAACTTATCAACTTAGTTGATGAGTTTGGTTGGTCATGAATATAAGATTAAATTAAACTAGCTAACTAAAACAACCAAGTGAGCAAACTAGATGCGTACTTCTCGAGCATGGAAAGTGTTCGAGGACGTGATGTAGCCTTGTCACTTTATGGAAGTTGTTTTATACCAAAATATACAAGTGAGGTAGTGGAACATGTTTGGAGAGCCAAGGCTTCCATGGTTCACAAATTACTCATACACAAATCTTCCAACATTGAAGGTTGGAAGCTTGGATGGTTTCAACACTTAGAACAATTGGGGCAGAATTTTAAAGAGGTTTTGAACCGTATTTCTTGGTGAAAATCAACCACAACACAAATCGACAACTATGAGCCTAGTTGGGAGCAATGTGGGTACAAGATTCCACTAAGTTTTAAGCATTATATATATGAAACAAAAAGATAAATTAGAACAGAATTTTATGCTACTTTGGACTTCAAATATGGTGAGGTTCCACCTTAGTTTGCCATGAAAAACTTGTGAAAACCTTCCTAGAGGTTGTCCAAGTAGTTTGAAAGAAGATTAGAAGAAGAAAGGTGAAGAAAAGTGAGTAATACTCACTTAGAATACTTGAAAGTATTTTTCCTTGCTTCGAATTCTTGAGATGATTAGAGAGTTTGGGAGTATATTAGTGTGTGGAAAGTGTTTAGGAGGTGGTGGAGGCTTGTATTTATAAGTGGGGAGTAGAGTTTGGGAGTTAATGAAGGTGGATGGTGATTGGAGGAGAAAGGATGTGGAAAAAAGTGAAATATGATTGGCTAAAGAATGGTGGAAGGTGATTGGAGGAGAAAGGATGTGAAAAAGATTTTGGTTTTGCTCACTTTTAGTCCCTGCACTTTGCAACTACGTTGTTTTTTTGTATTTTAACTTGTTAGATATCGAAGGTGTATTTTAAGTCTCAGTTTTGCGTATAAACACATATTTATAGATTGATTGCGTATAAAACACAAATATGAAAGGTAACACGCATATGAATAAAATGAATTTTCATTATGATCAAAGCCTCGTATTACAAGATTAGGATTTAACCACGAATACGACACTATTACAAGTTTCTAAAAACAGAAATGCGAATAAAATTTCTAAATATGAAAAGTACAGAAATGCGGAGCGTTACATTAGACGCGTTGCCAATAATCGTTCCATCATCCAAGTACCAAGCATGAAACGGGAGGTTACAGTGGTCCTGGATCTGGAGAATGAGGGGGTGTAAGGCAAGGGCAGAGAGAAGGGCCCCAAGGGATCTTCTTGTTGCACTCCGTTAGGAGCCCCTATACACTCGTTACCAACATACTGTAACATTTGTCAAAAACGCGTTTCCAAAACCCGCTCCGTTTTGTAATCAAATATCAAGTTATAAATGTCACGTTGTGTATTTATGGTTATTTTGATTTTTTAATGATACATAATTAATAAACAAACTAAACTATAAAAATTATTTTTGATAAAAAGTGAAAACAAAATAAATAAAAATAACATGATGCTGCCGGGACTCGAACCCGGGTCAGCCGGCATTGAAATCCAACGACTTAACACACACACGCATAACCACTCCGCCACTTGTTTGTTTTCTGTCAACATTAAGAAACAAATAAGTCTTATACACAAATATAGTTAAACCGGTTGCGCCAACTGAGAAACCGAAATCGGCAATTCAACCGTCTAATCGTTTGATTAATCGCACAATCAGGTTTATAACCGATGCACCGACGATTTTAATCAATTCGGATTTGAATGAACTTCAATTTTTATCATCATCGGTTTTTATAACCGAAAATAATCAAAGTCCAAATTACTACAATCAAGACCCCTCTCGCGACTCAGAAACATCATACCAAACATTCCATTTCACTTTCGTCACACATTCGGTCCGTCAGAAAGCTTAAATCAACTCGCCGGAAAATTCTGCAAGTTCGCCGGAAAACCGTATTTGTCCTCAAATCGGTAAGTTCTTCAATACCATCGTAGTCTAACAGTTGTTAAGCTGTTTCTAACTCAAACCTTCCACTTGAGATCGAATTCAGGCACCGTTATCAGATAATTCCAGTTCGCCGGAAAAATTCTGAAAATCGTTATCTTCGTCTGTGAAACGGTAAGGACCTTCAAACACACTTTTAACGTTTGTTTATCACTTCAATTCCACGATTGGCTAATCAAAACGGTGAATTGTTTTGTTTAGTTGAGGTGCACAAAAACAGAGCCGACGCATTGCCGGAAATTCTGTGATAAATCATTCCTACGGTATGTTACTTCCAACACCGTCTCTGCCATTTCATTTTAGCCTTAAGAATGATTGTTAATCGTAAAAACAAGAAAACGGATTAGTAACACCGTCGACTGTAATTTGAGTGAAGAAGACGAAGATAGTTAAGTTATAAGTATAATTAAAATTGGTATTTTAAACGGGTTAGACACACAGTCCAGCGGTGGACTGTGTGCAAAATACACGCGCATGTCACGAGTTCGATCCCTGATACACGCACTCCCTATGTAATAAAATGCCTTTTTGTTTAAAACTGAACCGGGTTAACTCCGTTAGTTGTTAAGTATAATAAAAACCGAGATATTAACCAGGTTAGACACACAGTCTAGCGGTGGATGTGTGCAACACTAAGTCGCACGTCACGCGTTCGAAACCTGTTACTGGCACCGGTTGAACGAATTAAAATGTTTTTGAAATTAAAAGAATTTTGGTTAAATCGAATTAGTATATAAATATAATTAAAAACAAGATTATTTCGGGTTAGACACGTAGCTCAGTTGGTAGAGCTGCGTGCACGCGTATGGGAGGTCTCGGGTTCGAGTCTCACCCAGCGCATACATGTACACTGACCGAACCGGTCAACAGGTCAACGAGTCAGCGGTCAACGGTCAACGCAAAAATAAACAATTTTTTTATATTTTTTTTATTTAATTTAATTTAAAAATCAATTAAAAATACTTAAAAATAATATTTTTAAAGATAGAAAATAGCCTTAAACTCACAAAAATATATCTAAAAATTCCATTAAAATCCTTAATAAAATCCACTCATTTTCTATATTTTCCGTTATTATTTAGGTTAATTATTTCTCGTTGTTCCGCTCTTCCAATTCGTGCGCATCTCATCATCTCCAATCAAACGCACCCAATGTGAGTGAATCTTTACAAATTCCCCGTTTTAATCACGTTTTGGGGTGTATCATGTGTCTTGCTATATATTATATTTAAATCATTGTGCATACATCATATCATGAACATGTGTATTCAGTTTGTTTCAACTGTTGTGTGGTTATTGTTAGATGCAATTTATCATTTTCAGTACATGCAATTTCATAGGCCGCCGCTCCCCATTACATTATGAGCGTTGAGCATGTTCCCCATTACATTATGAGCGTGAACCTGGCGTGCCCACATACGATCGGCTCCGTTTGATTGAGCCTTGATTGCACAGACATTTTTCATTTTCAGTACATGCAATACGATCGGCTCCGTTTGATTGAGCCTTGATCGCACATACATTTTTCATTTTCAGTACATGCAATACGATCGGCTCCGTTTGATTGAGCCTTGATCGCACAGTTTCATTTATGTTATTTATTGTATGATGTTGGTATGTTAATATATGCTATCATATGTTATTGTATGTTATAGCTGTGATTGCAAATTGCTACTGCCTGATTATGTGAGTTTTTGTGAGTTTTTGTGTAATATATATATATATATATATATATATATATATATTGCACCCAAAAGTGATAAGTCGAAAAAGGAGTTATACTCACGGTGATTAACCGCCACGAGTTGATGAGAATGGAGAAACGAAGGTGTATGAGTATTTGGAGTTTGTGGAGAGTTCGGATTCGAGATCAAGCATAAAAGATATGTATACCAAAAATATATCTTTGTCTAAATACTTCTTTGGACACTAAGTTTTCATGTGTTTTCATGGGTCCTAACATGCCCATTAGAATGGCAAACGAGAAATAAAGAACCAAGATGATAAAGCCTATGTTCATGTCATTAAATTGTAATTTGGTTAGCATCATGATTTAAGCTAAATATATATATATATTTTATATTATATAGTATAGTCCATCATGTATTATCATATAAGTTAATCATGGAGGTAGGACGATTAACATCCATTAAACCTCATTGTATGATTCACCAAAGCACAAACTTATCAACTTAGTTGATGAGTTTGGTTGGTCATGAATATAAGATTAAATTAAACTAGCTAACTAAAACAACCAAGTGAGCAAACTAGATGCGTACTTCTCGAGCATGGAAAGTGTTCGAGGACGTGATGTAGCCTTGTCACTTTATGGAAGTTGTTTTATACCAAAATATACAAGTGAGGTAGTGGAACATGTTTGGAGAGCCAAGGCTTCCATGGTTCACAAATTACTCATACACAAATCTTCCAACATTGAAGGTTGGAAGCTTGGATGGTTTCAACACTTAGAACAATTGGGGCAGAATTTTAAAGAGGTTTTGAACCGTATTTCTTGGTGAAAATCAACCACAACACAAATCGACAACTATGAGCCTAGTTGGGAGCAATGTGGGTACAAGATTCCACTAAGTTTTAAGCATTATATATATGAAACAAAAAGATAAATTAGAACAGAATTTTATGCTACTTTGGACTTCAAATATGGTGAGGTTCCACCTTAGTTTGCCATGAAAAACTTGTGAAAACCTTCCTAGAGGTTGTCCAAGTAGTTTGAAAGAAGATTAGAAGAAGAAAGGTGAAGAAAAGTGAGTAATACTCACTTAGAATACTTGAAAGTATTTTTCCTTGCTTCGAATTCTTGAGATGATTAGAGAGTTTGGGAGTATATTAGTGTGTGGAAAGTGTTTAGGAGGTGGTGGAGGCTTGTATTTATAAGTGGGGAGTAGAGTTTGGGAGTTAATGAAGGTGGATGGTGATTGGAGGAGAAAGGATGTGGAAAAAAGTGAAATATGATTGGCTAAAGAATGGTGGAAGGTGATTGGAGGAGAAAGGATGTGAAAAAGATTTTGGTTTTGCTCACTTTTAGTCCCTGCACTTTGCAACTACGTTGTTTTTTTTGTATTTTAACTTGTTAGATATCGAAGGTGTATTTTAAGTCTCAGTTTTGCGTATAAACACATATTTATAGATTGATTGCGTATAAAACACAAATATGAAAGGTAACACGCATATGAATAAAATGAATTTTCATTATGATCAAAGCCTCGTATTACAAGATTAGGATTTAACCACGAATACGACACTATTACAAGTTTCTAAAAACAGAAATGCGAATAAAATTTCTAAATATGAAAAGTACAGAAATGCGGAGCGTTACATTAGACGCGTTGCCAATAATCGTTCCATCATCCAAGTACCAAGCATGAAACGGGAGGTTACAGTGGTCCTGGATCTGGAGAATGAGGGGGTGTAAGGCAAGGGCAGAGAGAAGGGCCCCAAGGGATCTTCTTGTTGCACTCCGTTAGGAGCCCCTATACACTCGTTACCAACATACTGTAACATTTGTCAAAAACGCGTTTCCAAAACCCGCTCCGTTTTGTAATCAAATATCAAGTTATAAATGTCACGTTGTGTATTTATGGTTATTTTGATTTTTTAATGATACATAATTAATAAACAAACTAAACTATAAAAATTTTTTGATAAAAAGTGAAAACAAAATAAATAAAAATAACATGATGCTGCCGGGACTCGAACCCGGGTCAGCCGGCATTGAAATCCAACGACTTAACACACACACGCATAACCACTCCGCCACTTGTTTGTTTTCTGTCAACATTAAGAAACAAATAAGTCTTATACACAAATATAGTTAAACCGGTTGCGCCAACTGAGAAACCGAAATCGGCAATTCAACCGTCTAATCGTTTGATTAATCGCACAATCAGGTTTATAACCGATGCACCGACGATTTTAATCAATTCGGATTTGAATGAACTTCAATTTTTATCATCATCGGTTTTTATAACCGAAAATAATCAAAGTCTAAATTACTACAATCAAGACCCCTCTCGCGACTCAGAAACATCATACCAAACATTCCATTTCACTTTCGTCACACATTCGGTCCGTCAGAAAGCTTAAATCAACTCGCCGGAAAATTCTGCAAGTTCGCCGGAAAACCGTATTTGTCCTCAAATCGGTAAGTTCTTCAATACCATCGTAGTCTAACAGTTGTTAAGCTGTTTCTAACTCAAACCTTCCACTTGAGATCGAATTCAGGCACCGTTATCAGATAATTCCAGTTCGCCGGAAAAATTCTGAAAATCGTTATCTTCGTCTGTGAAACGGTAAGGACCTTCAAACACACTTTTAACGTTTGTTTATCACTTCAATTCCACGATTGGCTAATCAAAACGGTGAATTGTTTTGTTTAGTTGAGGTGCACAAAAACAGAGCCGACGCATTGCCGGAAATTCTGTGATAAATCATTCCTACGGTATGTTACTTCCAACACCGTCTCTGCCATTTCATTTTAGCCTTAAGAATGATTGTTAATCGTAAAAACAAGAAAACGGATTAGTAACACCGTCGACTGTAATTTGAGTGAAGAAGACGAAGATAGTTAAGTTATAAGTATAATTAAAATTGGTATTTTAAACGGGTTAGACACACAGTCCAGCGGTGGACTGTGTGCAAAATACACGCGCATGTCACGAGTTCGATCCCTGATACACGCACTCCCTATGTAATAAAATGCCTTTTTGTTTAAAACTGAACCGGGTTAACTCCGTTAGTTGTTAAGTATAATAAAAACCGAGATATTAACCAGGTTAGACACACAGTCTAGCGGTGGATGTGTGCAACACTAAGTCGCACGTCACGCGTTCGAAACCTGTTACTGGCACCGGTTGAACGAATTAAAATGTTTTTGAAATTAAAAGAATTTTGGTTAAATCGAATTAGTATATAAATATAATTAAAAACAAGATTATTTCGGGTTAGACACGTAGCTCAGTTGGTAGAGCTGCGTGCACGCGTACGGGAGGTCTCGGGTTCGAGTCTCACCCAGCGCATACATGTACACTGACCGAACCGGTCAACAGGTCAACGAGTCAGCGGTCAACGGTCAACGCAAAAATAAACAATTTTTTTATATTTTTTTTTATTTAATTTAATTTAAAAATCAATTAAAAATACTTAAAAATAATATTTTTAAAGATAGAAAATAGCCTTAAACTCACAAAAATATATCTAAAAATTCCATTAAAATCCTTAATAAAATCCACTCATTTTCTATATTTTCCGTTATTATTTAGGTTAATTATTTCTCGTTGTTCCGCTCTTCCAATTCGTGCGCATCTCATCATCTCCAATCAAACGCACCCAATGTGAGTGAATCTTTACAAATTCCCCGTTTTAATCACGTTTTGGGGTGTATCATGTGTCTTGCTATATATTATATTTAAATCATTGTGCATACATCATATCATGAACATGTGTATTCAGTTTGTTTCAACTGTTGTGTGGTTATTGTTAGATGCAATTTATCATTTTCAGTACATGCAATTTCATAGGCCGCCGCTCCCCATTACATTATGAGCGTTGAGCATGTTCCCCATTACATTATGAGCGTGAACCTGGCGTGCCCACATACGATCGGCTCCGTTTGATTGAGCCTTGATTGCACAGACATTTTTCATTTTCAGTACATGCAATACGATCGGCTCCGTTTGATTGAGCCTTGATCGCACATACATTTTTCATTTTCAGTACATGCAATACGATCGGCTCCGTTTGATTGAGCCTTGATCGCACAGTTTCATTTATGTTATTTATTGTATGATGTTGGTATGTTAATATATGCTATCATATGTTATTGTATGTTATAGCTGTGATTGCAAATTGCTACTGCCTGATTATTTACATTTGCTCATTTATGATTATGCACAATTTTTCATTGATAAACTTACAAGTAAATCAATAATAAATGTTTATCTAACAAGGTTCACTCGCCAACTTATGTTGACCCAAAAACCCCCATTTTTACACATGATACAGGTGAACCAGCTGCAGTCAGAAACACATAGGATTGGACTAGAGGAATAAAATGATTTAGAGCTTGGAACTATTTTGTTTGGTTATTTCTTTGTATTGTATGGACATGTTTGGATTATTTGGAATGTAACTTTGACTTTAATAAATATGAAACATATTAGTAAATGTCATGAGCTTTGGTGATAACCCAAATATGCCCCGACTCTTATTCCGCTGCGGGTCGGGGTGTGACACATACAACCTAGCAGGCTGGGCGTAAAGAAATTGGACCCACCGATAGATTGACGGGAAACGCTGATGAACCTCTTGGAGGAAGGCTGTGCGGTCGATCGTGTTGAAAGCATTAGAGAAGTCCACAGTAAGCAAGGCCAAGGAACCATATGTATGAAAGGAGTTGAGAAACGTGTTCGCACCTGAAGCATAGTCTCTTCCCCATTTGGCGTCCCCACCCCAAACTGAAAGTCCCCCAAGTACTGGGCCATATCTTTCATGACCTTCTTCATCACCACCTTGGAAACCAACCTTCGCCAAATACCCCCCCACAACAATAGGCCGAATTCCTTTGTCAGGCTTCAATAAGGGGGTAAAGGGGGCCGATGCAACAAAGTCAACAAGCACCTTTGGGCAGGATCCCCTAAGCCATAACTTGACAACTTCAGTAATGCTCGTAAGCAAACATGAGGAAGTTGCCGAGCCCTCACCACCAATAGCATCTAACAGGTGTTGGGCCCGCATCCTGTCCCTACCACAAGATGGTCCCTTTAGGAAAGGATCAGATACATTTGAGCACACATTCCCTATCAACAACAAGAGTGGGTGGGCCAAAGCGTTGGGAGGTAAGGACGGGGGCGGCGCCATTGCGTGTTCATTAATAAGAGCTTTCAAGGTCAAATCACCTGGAGGGGCAACTCCACTAGAGCATAGGACCTTAACCGCAGCTGTGAAATGTCCATCCCTGACTTTCCGAAGACATTGCTTAATATTAGGGTCCATTTCTTTGCCTTCCTCTTTCCTGCATTCTCCCATAGGAGCCCCCACCTCCACACGCTATCTAATAGGGAAGAGACCAAATCATCGAACCCAGACCCATCTTTCCAAACTGCAAGCGCATGCAAGATGTTACTACACTGCAAAGATTTCCTGTTCCCTGATCTCCGCTCTTGCCTGGAGGATGGTCTGACCACCCGTAAGGTGCAATGTAGTAGCAACAACAATTGGACCTAATTGTCGACCGATCCTGGCGACGCCACCACTTTGCGCAAAGCACCTGTTAAAACTGACCACCCGCAAGGTGCAACGTGGTAGCAACAATAATTGGACCTAATTGTCGATCGATCCTTGCGACACCACCACTTTGCGCAAAGCACCTGTTATAACCTGAGCGAACACCAGCCGACAACTGGGGGGATGCTTTTAACAGTCTGAATAAGGAAGGAAAAACATGCTTGAGGAGGCTAACATCCCGAGCCCTGCTGGGTGACGTGGGTTTATGCCAACCACCACTTGACATGGTTTTCGGATCCCAACAATGAAATCTTCAACATCTCCCGAGACCATGGCAAACCACACGACCTCATCATCATCGGGTTTGCACCCCCTACTGAGTGCATGCATCACCATGCACCTTCCACATAACTATTTATCCCCTGCCCTAAGTACTTCCCCAACATCCAAAAAAAAGGCCCAAGTCCTTGAAGATAGCCTCCTTCAATGATAGCCTTCTATTTTCTGTCTTGAGGTGAGTGCTTTGCATATGTTCAAGTAGGTGGAGAAAACACCAGACCCGGTTTGACATTTTACATTCGTGGAAATTTTTGAAAGGGCAGATCCTTAAACCACTAGTAGAGCCCTGCACGGGGCCCCCTGACTTAACGTTCCGACCCCTCCTGGTAGAAGCCATGCGCGTATGTTAACTGCCAATGAAGAAAAAAACACACAAACAATGCACCGAACTTGAGATGAATTGTAGGGGGTAGAAAACCGAAAAAACCCTATACAAGACGAAAGAGGGCAGCAACCACGAGTTGCCACTCTCTAAATGGTACCCCACATAACCCCTTACCCCATGGTTGGTAGTTAAAGATTAGCAACCCAACATAATAGTTAAAGCTTAGCACAATCGAATCTGAATTACAAGATCAAATCGCCTTATGAATCAACCAGTAAGCGATTGGGTTTGAGTCCTAATCAATCGGTGATGACTAATGACTCAATAGTTGCGTATTGATAAATATTATTATTATTATTATTATTATTATTATTATTATTATTATTATTATATTCTAGGCAATGATTCATTCTCAAGTATGCTATTCGGAGCTTAAAAATAATTTTAAACTCCTTTTTTTTCACAGCTGACTTTGTGAAGGAACATGGATCTCGAAGTCTCATATCCAAAAAAGGAAGCTTGTATCAAAAAGTTTTCAATCCAAAAGAACCAAAAACTGAGAAGAGTAGGTGCGACGGTTGTTGTTGTGGTGTGGTTCGCAGGGTTCAAATCAGAGGCGGAGAGTGGTGGTGGGAGGCGGAGAGTGGTGGTGAGAGGGATGAGGGTTTCGCGGTTTAGATTTGTGGTCGTGGGAGGCGTAGGGTGGTAGTGGGAGGCGGAAAGTGGTGGTGGTTCATAATGGTGGGGGCAGAGAGTATTGGTGAGAGGGAGGAGTGTTCAGATCTGTGGTGGTGAGAGGGAGGTGGAGAGTGATAGTGAGAGGAAGGAGGGTTTCGCGGTTCAGATCTGTGGTGATGGAGGCGTAGGGTGACGGTGGGAGGCGGAGAGTGGTGACTTAAATTAAACTGAGAAATATATTTATGTATAATATTAAATTGGGAGAAAAGATTTGATATTGACACGTGATATTTTTTAGAATCATTTATTATAATACGAATTTATGCATGTTGATGACATATATAGTAAGTCCTGTTTTGTGTGCAAGGAAAGAGTAAAAGATTTTCTGAGTTAAAGTTTAGAGTAAATCATGGTTTTGGTCCTTGTGCCATTGCATATTTTACAATTTTGAATCTTCTTGCAATTTTAGTATCAATGTTTCCATTTGATTGCAATTTTAATCCACCTTCCTAACTCCATCCATATCCTTGTTAAAACCAAGTCATATGTTAGTCATGTGCAAGGGTAAAATTGTAAATAGCCATAAACTGAAAGAAACAAAAATCAACTTCTACCAATTACGTCGTTGTTCTAAGTGATCATAAGATCATAAAATTAAGCAATCTTTGTTCGACCCTGACGTTCAAGCTTGAATCAATATTTATATTAGGCAGTTTTCAAAGGCTTGGAAAGATTGAATCTTGATTAGTGTAGAATTGGTATTGTGTTATATGGATGCACTATCCAATATAGAATGGTGAATTTGTAGTTGTTTTCCGATAATGAATTGTTGAAAAAAAAATTCAAAGAACACTTTAATGGAAAATTTTGAATGTTGATTTTGTGAGTTCATTAACTCATACCATATTAAGCATGTGTATTACCACAATAGTGTACCAATTTCTCATTTTTCTATTATGAATCTTTTAAAAATATGGAAAGTTTTAATCTTGAATTCTTGATTCTTGCTTGTGTATGAGATTCTGATTCTATAGTGTGAAAACAAGATCTTCAACAATCGTAAGCGTTTGTTCATCTCTTTATAGAATCAGGTGTGTTTAATAGTTGAAATTGGGTTTATTTCCTTGCATTTAAGAATAGTGTTGTTTTCCATTTGTAGGTGCATTTGTTTTGTTTTGTTTTTTTTTGCCTCCGGTAGTTTCTATCCTTTTGTTTTGTGTTTGGAGCTTCCTGTGTTCTCTAATCTTCAATGACTTTGTTTGAAGCATGTACCGTTTCATATTTTTTTGCGTTGTAGGGAAAGCTAATCAAAACAATCAATCATGGATGGTTTGTTCATTTACCGTCCTTTATTGCAATTTTAATACCTATATTTTACAGTGTTTCCCAGTAAGATGGATTAAAACTGCAATCAACTGGAAATATTAGTATTAAAATTGCAAGAATTTTCAAAATTGTAAAATATTGCAATGGCTTATATTCTACAGGGACCAAAACCGCAATTTACTCTAAAGTTTATGATAAAAACTTGGATAAATTATATATTAAACATTTATTAAAAGTCAACTTACTCATATAGCTTAGTATTCTTGGTATTTGGGTAATACTTTTTATTTTTCTAAGTTTCAATTTCACATCTTATACTATAGATAATAAACGTTTTCAACCAGTTAACTTTTTTATTTGATACTATTGCTATGACTAATAAACGCTTTTAACCCATATATTTTTATTTAATTTGTTTTTCTCTAATAAATTGTGTTTGTTAGCTTTTATACGCAAATGCGCCTAATAAACGCTTTTAACCCATATATTTTTATTTAATCTGTTTTCTCTAATAGAAAAACTGTGTTCGTTATCTTTTATACGCAAATGCGTTTAATTTTTTTACTCGACATTCCGTTATAAATTTGTTGAATACAAAGGCGTATTCAAAGTAGAGTAATTTTTTGGTATTGCAAGTTATAACGAGTGTTGGTATCGGTCAAACCAATCACTACCAAACATTCAAATAACATTAGTGTTGGTATCATTATCACCGAAAGCAATAACAGTATTCGTTTTTATGGTGGTTTTTTTTTGGGCATATCCCCTGTAACACATAGTTAAATTCTGCTAGTTGAATTATATTCAATGATACATGTTTTAGACAATATAAATGGTGTGTTTTAATAATAGAGTATTGTGCAGGAGTTTGATAATTTGTATGAATTTTAAATAAAGGTACGTCTAAACAAATTATTAAATATTCAAAAAATATTGGAAAGTTGACTTATGTGACATTAACAAAACGTCATATCAAGTGGATTAACGCATTTGATAGAGATACTTGTATCTCAAAGGGGAGGAGAGATCTTAGGTTCAAACCTTGACAGAGGAGTAATTTATAGTTATTGGTGTAAGGTATAGTAGGATAAACATTTGTTGTTAAAAAAAGAAAAAATGAAAAAGTGAAACTAGACGTGATATTTAGTATCATAGTTCGTTGTGCAAGTTGCTTATGCCTCAGATATCTTAAAAGGTCTTGTTTATTCTCGATAAACCTTTCTATATTTATCCAAATTATTACTATACAAAACATACCAGAAGGACTGAGATGATAATTTTACCACGATTTTAAAACACTTAACGTCTTAAAACCAGGTTAAAGTTACCCTTCCATCCTTATTATATATATTAAGCAAATGTGGAATGATGAATTTCCTATAAAAGGACTTTACATTGTTACAAGCATTTTTTTCCTTGTGTGTTGAGTATAAAACCATGTGATTAGATACTGTTTGAAGTTGTTGTTTGACTGGTTTATATTGAGTTCTTGAGTCACCAGATACAATTTGCTACAAAATTAGGTGAAACAAGTATATGTTTTGAAATGGCAACAAAATTCAAATTGAGTTTTAAATTTAAAGCTACACTAAAGAGTAACGTAAGAAGTTTACATTATTAGTCATAAGACCCTAAACAAGCTTAATTATCTATTGAATTTGAATAATTCCAAGTAAAATTGTGCCTCAGTAGGTTGTAATTTCAGCACATCCTTTATATGGTATTGTACACTTACACGATACAATCCTATACTTATCTATCTATTATACTAAAACAATTCACTTTGGTCACATTCTTAGCCAAGCAATTAGGTGACGTTTACCTTTTACTTATGTTATATATTCTTTTCGGATGATAAAAATTTTTAAAACTTAGAAAATATATGACATTATGATTAATTCTGTAACATTTGTCAAAAACGGGTTTTCAAAACCCGCTTCCGTTTTGTAATCGAATATCAAGTTATAAAAGTCACGTTGAATATTTATGATTATTTTGATTTAAATGATACATAATTAATAATAAACTAAACTATAAAAATTATATTTGATAAAAAGTTAAAACAAAATAAATAAAAAGGATATGTTGCTGCCGGGACTCGAACCCGGGTCAGCCAGAACAACTCCAACGACTTAACACACACTCACATCACCACTCCGCCACTTGTTGTTTTCTGTTATCTCTAGGAAACAAATAACATTTATACACAAACTCGGTTAAACCGGTTGCGCCAACTGAGAAACTGAAATCGGCAATTCAATCGTCTAATCGTTTGATTAATCGCTCATTCACGTTTTATAACCGATGAACCGATGATTTTAATCAATTCAGAAGTGATTGAACATCAATTTTCTTTATTATCGGTTTTTATAACCGAAATTAATCAAGTCCCAATTACTTCAACTCAAGACCACTCTCGCGACTCAGAAACATCATACCAACATTTCATTTCACTTTCGTCACACTTTCAGTTCGTCAGAACGCTTAAATCAACTTGTCGGAAATTTTCTGCAAAATTCGCCGGAAAACCGTATTCATCCTCAAACGGTAAATCTTTCAATATCATTGTAGTTCAACAATTGTTAGGCTATTTCTAACTTAAACCTCTCAATTGAAATCGAATTCAGGCACTGTATTCAGCTAATTTCAGTTCGCCGGAAAGATTCTGAAAGTCTCTATATTCATCTGAGAACCGGTAAGGGCATTCAAACCCTCTGTTAACATTTGCTGATCACTTCAATTTCACGATTAGCTAATAAAAACGGTTAATTGTCTTGTTCAGTTGAAGAGCATAAAAACAGGGACCGACACATTGCCGGAGTTCTGAAATAAACCGTTCATCGGTATGTTCACCCCTAATTACCGTCTCTGCCATTTCATTTTAGCATTAAGAATGTTTTTAATCATAAGAACAAGAAACGGATTAGTGAATCAGTTGACTGTAATCTGAATGTAGAAGACGAAGTTAGTTAAGTTATAAGTTTATTTAAAATCAGTAATATGAACGGGTTATAGTCGCATGTCACAAGTTCGATTCCTGATACACGCACTCCTTATGTCATAAAATGCCTTTTTGTCTAAAACTGAACCGGGTTAACCCCGTTAGTTGTTAAGTATAATAAAAACCGAGATAATAACCAGGTTAGACACACAGTCCAGCGGTGGACTGTGTGCAACACTAGGTCACACGTCGCGAGTTCGAAACCTGATACTGGCATCGGTTCGTTGAATTAAAATGTTTTTGAAATTAAAAGAATTTTGGTTAAACCGAATTAGTATATAAATATAATTAAAAACAAGATTATTTCGGGTTAGACACGTAGCTCAGTTGGTAGAGCTGCGTGCACGCGTACGGAAGGTCTCGGGTTCGAGCCTCACCCGGCGCAAACTATTTCGCTGACCGAACCGGTCAACAAGTCAACAGGTCAACGGTCAACGGTCAACGGTCAACGCAAAATAAACAATTTTTTTTATATTTTTATTTATTTAATTTAATTTAAAAATCAATTAAAAATACTTAAAAATAACATTTTTAAAGATAGAAAATAGCCTTAAACTCACAAAAATATATCTAAAAATTCCATTAAAATCCTTAATAAAATCCACTCAATTACTATATTTTTCCGTTATTATTTAGGTTAGGGATTCTCGTTGTTCAATTCTTCTGATTCGTGCGCATCTCATCATCTCCATTCAAACGCACCCAATGTGAGTGAATCTTACAAATTCCCCGTTTTAATCATGTTTTGGGGTGTATCATGTGTCTTGTTATATATATTATAATTAAACCATTGTGCATACATCATATCGTGAACATGTGTATTCAGTTTGGTTCTGTTGTGTAGTTATTATTTGGATGCAATTTATTATTTTCAGTACATGCAATTTCATAGGCCGCCGCTCCCCATTACATTATGAGCGTTGAGCATGTTCCCTATTTCATTATGAGGTTGAACTTGGCGTGCCCACATACGATCGGCTCCGTTTGATTGAGCCTTGATCGCACAGACATTTTACATTTTCAGTACATGCAATACGATCGGCTCCGTTTGATTGAGCCTTGATCGCACAGTTTCAATTATGTTATTTATTGTATGATGTTGGTATGTTAATGTATGCTATCATATGTTATTGTATGTTAAAGTTGTGATTGCTATTTGCCACTGCTTGATTATTTACATTTGCTCATTTATGATTATGCACAATTTTTCATTGATAAACTAACAAGTAAATCATTAATTAATGTTTATCTAATAAGGTTCACTCGCCAACTTATGTTGACCCCAAAACCCCCATTTTTACACATGATACAGGTGACTCAGCTGCAGCAAGAAACACATAGGATGGGACTAGAAGAATAAAATGATTTAGAGTTGGGATTGTTTTGTTTGGTTTATTTTCTTGGATTGTATGAACATGTTTGGATATTTGGGAATGTAACTTTGACTTAAATAAATATGAAACATATTAGTAAATGTCATGAGCTTTGGTGATAACCCAATTATGCCCCGATTCTTATTCCGCTGTGGGTCGGGGTGTTACAAATTCTATGTATTTCCTATTTGGTTAACCTCTTTGTTCCAATTTCCTCAAATATCTTAAGTTAGGAATCAGTGAGAAAAGCATCTTCCATGAATTGTTTTTGGTATTAACCTCTCTATTTGAGGACAACATGGTTACATCATCATTCATATTATTTCATACGTATTATCAATCATAAGAAGTGAATATGACCAAGTGACTAGACTCTTGTGTATTTCGGGTAAAATCACTTAAGGAGAATGGCGAAGTCTTTTAACACAAGCCGCTCGCCATCATGCTGCACAGGTTCTATCTTTTCTCCTATTCACAAGTTTATATGTCAATAATTTATCTGACCCCATGCCCAAATGGGCTTAGGCCTTTGATTAGTCCGAGAACTGGCCCTACACTAGGGTGAAAAATTCCGGATTGATAGGACTGGTTCCAAGCCTGATGGTCTTGAAATTCTTTTCAGTGCCCCCTTAGGACCAGGACTGGTTAGGCGTAAAGCTTGGTTTAGGTCCAAGCCCAACCACGCATATTTGGGCCGGTCTTTAAGCTAACTTAAGACAACTTTGTTTTTTTAATTCATTTTGTAAATAAAATTGTCAGAGCTTCTACTAAAAAGATTAATCAACATGTCTCAACTTTTATAACGAAATGGACATCAAAATATGGACTATAAAACCTTACCCCCTGCATGAATTGTTTTTGGTATTAACCTCTCTGGTTGAGGAATGAGGACAACATGGTTACATCATCATTCATATTATTTCAAAATATGGACTGGTTCCTCGGGTATGAGTGGCTTCCTCAGGTATGTGTTTCTTTTTTTTATTTCTATTTAATTCATGGCTTCTTGAATTTATTCACATGCTTTCTTGATGTAGTGCACACATATATTCCCAATTGAACCACATGTTTTTCTAGAAACAAAATATGGACTATAAAACCTTACCCCCTGCATTTCCACCTAATGTCAATGCGACCAACAAAGTTTTTGTTTATTTGTTACTTAAGCCCACTGCTAAGGATTTGAAGATTTGGCACTACATGTATATATTAAAATGGCACCACCCAATGAAATGCCACCACAGGAGCTATCAAACTCTTTAGTTCCATTGTTGCCCTTTGTCAAGAACTCATTTTTGTGTGCTTGTGTGTATAATTGTATATATGAGTTGCTTGAAATGAGTGTCTGTGTTTTTTTCTTCCTTATAATATATTAACAAACATTGATGGACAAGTTCAGATAACAAATTAGTCGGCTTCAAATTCCAGGATAGGTCAACCCTATCCGTTGTGTGTGTGTGTGTATCTATGTCTGGTCCGGTGGTATGTACATGAGCACGAGCCTTTCTTTTTGCCTTAATGAGAAAAGAACTTGTTAACTGGATAATTTTCACCCTCATTATTTGGGTTTTTATTCTAATATTTAATTTTATTAGTGTTATATTAATAGAGTAGTGTTAAATTAGTGTTATCCTCTTGAATATTTATTGACAAGTGAAAAGTTCAAGAGCAAAGATAAGCGAGGGAGAAATTAGCTATGTCGAATGTCAATATGTCATCATTTTATGGTTATGAAATTATGTCATCATTTTATGTATTCTATCAAATTTTGATTTTCCTATCATTAGTTAGTTTGAATATATTTTCAGCTTTGTTCAATAGTGAGGGGTATGAGTATGAATGTCAGAATAGAAGCTTTTAATGGCCTTGGTAAAGAAGAAATGGTGTTCCAGTATCTTCGTCGTCTTCTTCTTCTTCAGATGCAAACCCTCTAAGAAAGTCTTGGAAGGAATTAAATTTCTTGGTCAACTCTTAAGAAAACCTTTCCGATTACAGGTAGTAAGTATTGCTGGAGCTTTTTTACATAGGTTGGAGGATGAATATTATGAGGTAATAGCATTGCGTCGAATTTACTATAGTCGTTCTTATCCATATACTTAGTAACACGTGCAACCCGGATATGAAACATGTAAAATGTAACCCTTTTAGATATAGGGTCAATAGGTTGGCCGGTTAAGTGGGTCTCTTAGATATCTATATATGTAATCATATGACAACTTCCGATTAGGCTACATCTTAAATATATTTGCTTTTCGTGCTCAGTTGTGTTTTATTGTATAAGGATTGCGAAACTCACATTCTGAATCCCAAACTAAAATGTAGATATGGTATCGTGCCTATAAGAATGCGCACATACACACACATATATATGATTTCATCATAATATATAAACTTTAAATTCTATCTTATAATAGGGGCATTTCCGAATGGTCATTGTAGATTGGACAATTCTTGGTGAATCATGAGTGATGATGATTTAATACCTGGTAAGAACTTTTCGGCTAATGTTACATTTCAACTATTTGTATATGTCCATTTCTTGATTTTTTTTAAAGTTGGTTGTAACGTAATTAACTACTTTTAAAGTTGTACAATAAGTAAAGATTTGGC
Source organism: Scalesia atractyloides (assembly GCA_947069175.1). Taxonomy (NCBI): domain Eukaryota; kingdom Viridiplantae; phylum Streptophyta; class Magnoliopsida; order Asterales; family Asteraceae; genus Scalesia; species Scalesia atractyloides. The sequence continues at coordinate 94,614,667 of CAMTDV010000017.1, read as the reverse complement.
TATTAAAGTTGTCCAAAGTCTTACAAGGAATGACTTGAATTCAATTCATCTAGAAATCTAGTTGTTCAATGGGTAAGTTTTGATTCAATATGACTAAAATCTTCATTATGATGCTAATAATTTGTTGTGTGGTTACAGTTTAGTTCTGGAAACCTCTATACGGGCCTATTAGGTATAAGCTCAAGAACAAATATAGTGTATGGGTATTTGTGTTTGGTAGTCACTAGATGTGACCTTGTGTTTGGCTCTTAAATGACTTTTTGTAGTATTTAGATATTTATCAATTATATTGTTTTTTCAGCCCGTGTATTTAAATTGTTATTTATAGAGTTAGCTTTATAAAATTCTCAATTGTTCAATTTGTGTAATACATGGGTGTACTTAGGCTATGGTCCAAAAGACAACAATTATAGTGGTCGATGCATTGTTACTAGAAATAGTCAAAGAAAGCAAAACTAAGTCTTTTTGCTGGTAGGTCTATGAGATATCAACTAAATCATGGTAGATGTTAACAATGGATATCCAAAAGTCAAATAAAGTCAACGCTTTAAAGTATGGAATGAATATAAAAAGTAACTACAATTGCGTCCTCGTTGTTTGGTTGAAAAATCAACATGGATCAGTCTACAAGTTGAGACCGAGGAGGACATGTCTACAAATCAACTATAAAAGATGGTTCTTATTCATGTATCATTTACAAGATGTTCCTTTGCTAAACACGTGTATCACACGTGTACTTAACCTATTCTATATAGTTATTAATTTCTAATGGCTGACGAGTCGATATTTTGTTTACTAGAATGGGTTAAATGAAGTCAACTCGAACATGAGCCACTTAATTACACATGTCAACCCAAACCCAAGCTCTTAATCTCGAAATGACATGAAACCTTATCAATTTTTCTATTGTGTTAGGAATCACTATATGCTATTATATTTATGCATATTCAAATCGTATTGGTAATCTGTTGGTGCCTAATGATAACTACTGTAAGTTTGAAGATTGGGTCAACCTGGTATTTGACCAAATGTATGAAGAGCAAAACGAAAGAGGCATTATAGTGGTCCGGAAATTTCAAAGCCATAAAATGGTATTACTGAGACTACTGTTCTACTGCTCTTCAAAGCCATAAAATGGTACAATTGAGACTCCTGCTGATGCAGTAGCATCATCTTTTATTCATTTAAATTTTGAATTCATTTATCTTATTTAGTTTCCTAATAATGTTAAATTAGGGTCTAGGTTTATTATCTATGGAGTTTTTCTTATTGAATTTAATAAAAAAGAACTGTGTTCTTGGAACCTTTGGTTCTAAATATCGTCTTGATTAACTATCCTTTTTAATCATTTCATGCTTCCGAAACTGCATCACCTGCAAGTAAGCTTCTTTTTCTCTAGATTTGTGTTATTATATCCATTGTTATGGAGTTTTGATCACTGTGTTATTCATGGTATGTTTTTTTAAAGCTACAAATACATGGCTAAATGGGTCGGATGTAGTTGGGTAGCAGGCTAATACGATTATTTGAACATGTGAAGTAATATATTTTATAGATTTTCACCCGTGTAACACACGGGTTCTTAAACTAGTACCCTAATTAATTTGGTAACAATAATTAGAACCAAAATCTCTACCTTAATACATCAGTCAGCTTTTTAAACCAATTTATGGGCCTCCATATCATATTACTAAGTCCTCCCTCTTTTCTTCATCAACCACTTCTTCGATGACCCATCTTTTCATTTCTTCTTCGTTTGTTCATCTCAACTCCCAACCACATAACCAACCGATTTCATCTCAACCCTTCTCTATCTACACCCATCTCTAATTTTGTGTACTTAACCATGAATCATTGTGAGTTCTATTGTCACACCCCCACATCCACGTGTCTACCGGTGGGCCCGGTGGGGAGTATCGTGACGTAAAGTTGATATCATCATGACCAATAATAAAATAACACAGCGGAAGGCATTGGATAGATAAACTATTACAAACCGATAAGTGTCCAAGCTTCAAAATACAATATACAAACAAGACTTGTAATAGGATCCACGGGCGGATCGCAAAACATACAAATGATATTAGACTATAAACAGGCAAGTCCTAAGGACGCAACTCCTCGATATTCGCCCCGCAGCTCCCGGCCTATTACGTACTTGCACCTGTAACTTAAACTTTTGAAAAATACGTCAGTTTACACCGGTAAATACGCTCAACCGACTCCTTTTGAAAATCTTTTCGAAAATGGTTTAAGCGCATCTGACACATTTTCTTAAATAACTTGGGATAGTACAAATGACCTTGTAACAGATTTACATGCTGGCTTTTACATATGCGGCCCAGTACAGAAACCGAGACATAATCGACTGACACACCACTCTGAACTTTCACACAGAAAGCAGATACAATTTCCCAATGTATGCCTACACGCCGTGCTATATTGTCGTGGCCACTACCAATTTAGTGAGCCAAGGATATCCCAGACACGGTCAAGCCCACCCCAATGTTTTAGTTTCAAACAAGACATATCAAAACGGGTTATGTAAGAATCTAGTTAACTACCACAATTGGATAAAACCTGTTCCCATGCCCGACCAAGCGGTAGTATTCTACCGTATCCCAAGCCCGTATAGGGAAAATAAGTTAAGAGTATTTACCTGAGTTGTTTGTATGTAAAGTTCCAAGCTCAGCCGTAGTTCCAAAAGCAAGTACAAGGCAATTTACCGGGAGGCTTCAGTCTGGAGTGATGATAATTATTAACCAATATTAGAATGCTAACGGGTCCTTAATTAAGTCTTGGACTTGAACCGGTTAGTCTTATGCTAAAAAAATGATACGGTATGCTACGCTAGATTAAGCGGTTACTGGAATAGAATGTTAGTTGGGCCTGACAAGTATGCAAACTTGTATGATATGGGTAAACCATTAACATTCTGGATTTTGATAAAGAATGGACAAAGTTAAACCCGTTTCGGTTAAAATACGTAAACTAGTTACGTAGGCTTTAGCCGAATGCGTATAAGCGAAACCGGGTAACCGTACGAGTTATATATATGTTCCATAAGAAAAATATGTTTAATATATTTTAGGAAATCAGTAGCATTTGCAAAGATAGGCCCGAGATATATTTAAAACCGATTTGTGCTTAAAAAGGGTATTTTGGTTATTTTATTATTTATAAAAGATGTAAATTAGGAATCTGATGTCAAGACCTTTAATATTCAGTAAAAATATGTATTTTATAATGTTATAACAGTAGGATATCAAATATATGTGTGTTTGACGGTTTCGACACAAACTATGTCCCGTAGGGGCATTTTAGTCATTTCACACATAGCTTTGAGGCCAAATTTGGGATTCTAAATTTAGGACTTGTACTTACTGTTATTATGGTGAAAGTAAGTTTATAAATTAGTAGGTAACAAGTCTCGGCTCACGGATATGGCTTTTAACCACACTATGGGCAAAAAAGGCGTAAAAGTTGCTAAAATGCCGTTTAATCGATGTTCATGATAAACTGAGGTCAGAACCTGCTTTATATAATCAAAATAAGTTATTTATCACGTTTAATCAGTAAGTAAAAATATTTGGCTATAAGAAGTTTGGTTAAAGTCATATTTATGAGAAAAAGGGTAATTTAGTCATTTATCGGCATTTAACGAATCTTAAGCCCTCATTCAAGTTATAATCTGAATGAACATCCCAAAAGGTCCTACTTATCATATTACATAAGTGAATATATCATATTGATGATTAAACCATGTTTATTCTTTCTAAAATGCCGAAAAGGGCATTTTAATCATTTTAGTGCCATAAATGCGTTTCTTGCGAAAACTTATATTATATTCAGATTCTTGACACCAACATAATTAAATAATATTTATAGATTAGTTTATGGCTTATTCTTACATGCATGTGTGTTTAAAACCAAGATTTGTACAAAAAGGATCTTTTTGCAAAGTTTTAGTAAAAATTATGGAACTTATACAAAAACTCAGATTTCTTAGGAATCGAGTGACGAAACTTTAGATCGTCATTCTTAATATAATCATGGTCTCAAAATGGTCAGAATTCAGTAGCAAAAGTGGCTGGGAACGGGTCAGAATCAAAAGTCAACAAAAGTCAACTGTTGCGACTTTTGGTTACAAACCGAGCCTAGACCAAAACTTGACGAGCCGAATCCGTAGACATATGTTCTAATACTTATTTTTAGTTTGTTATTGCATCAAAACATATTTTATAACATCTAAATCATTAGTTATGATTTTATAAAAACTGGACAGTTTGACTTTATTTGACTTTTCGGTTGACTCATCAATTGGCCATGAAACCGTGAAAATCTGGAGATGCCCTCTTGAGGGATTATCACCTCCATCATTATGAACACGTAGGAACTTTCGTTACTCACAATGACGGAGTATACATGGATTTAGAACAAAGTCAAGGCATAATTACGACGAGACTTTGTTTAAGATAAAAACTATAAAGGAATCATTAGATACGAATTTGAACACTTACATTATGTCCAAATGAGTGGTAGGAACGAAATGGAACACTTGGAATAGATCAGAGCCTCCTTGAACAAGAACTAGATGCACCAAGGTTGAAGAGCTTGGTTGCAACTTCAAAAATCTAACACATAAGTAGCCAAGGAGTGTCCAGGAGCTTGCCAAGTGTTTGAGGATGTTAACAAGTGTCTTTAGACGTGTAAGACATGCAAGAATCGTGACAAAAACGTCCAGAGTTGGTAGAACTGGGTTCTGCCATGATTCTGTTTGCTGGCAGGTCCTTACGGACCGTATGGGCTTTGCCTTGCGGTCCGTAAGGATCTCAGGCGCCCATTGTTTCAGATTGCCTTGCGGACCGTATGGCTTGAGCCTTGCGGTCCGCAAGGGGTTCCCAGATCTAGAAAATCTTTAAAATTTATACATAAGTCCTCCAACTTGTTTTCAAAATAACATACGAATATTATTATCGTTTCAACGACTTCGGTCCCTCCCTATTCACCATACGGTTCACGAGGATTACCAGGACACGTGTCGGAAAAATATTGGATATGAAAACACGAGGTGTTACGTCCTCACCCCCTTAAAATAAATCTCGACCCGAGATTTCAATCGAACAAGTATGGGTACTTTTTCCGCATAACGGACTCAACTTCCCACGTATATTCAGGACCTCGACGAGCGTCCCACTTGACCTTCACGATCGGCACACGCTTTCTATGAAGCTTCTTAACCTTCTTCAATCGCTATAGGTTTCTCAATGAAACGCAAGTTATTATCGATCTGCACATCATCGTGTGGCATAACCAATGACTCGTCTGCCAAGCATTTCTTCAAATTGGAAATGTGGAACACATCATGTATTCCACTGAATTTTTCTGGCAATTTAAGCTTGTACGCAACAGCTCCCACTCGTTCGACAATCTCGAATGGTCCAACATACCTTGGACTTAGCTTGCCTTTCTTTCCGAAGCGCATAACGCCTTTCCAAGGCGACACTTTTAGCAAGACTTTGTCCCCTATCTGGAACTCGAGAGGTTTACGCCTTCTATCTGCGTAACTTTTCTGCCTATCTCTAGCAGCCTTGAGACGTCTCGAATTTGCAAGATCTTATCTGTCGTCTCCAGGACTATCTCTGGTCCTGTCAGTTGAGCTTTCCCAACTTCTGCCCAACAAACGGGCGTCCTACACTTTTTCTCATATAAAGCTTCAAACGGAGCGGCTTGAATGCTTGCATGGTAGCTGTTGTTGTAGGAGAACTCAACAAGTGGCAAGTGGCTATCCTAACTTCCACCTAGATCGATCACACAAGCACGGAGCATATCTTCCAATGTCTGTATAGTGCGCTCACTTTGTCCATCCGTTTGGGGATAATAAGCTGTGCTAAAATTTAATCGAGTGCCTAAAGCCTATTGAAAACTCTTCCAAAAGTGCGAAGTATATCTTGTGTCTCTATCCGACACAATGGACACTGGCACGCCGTGCAAAGAAACAATCTCGTCTACATATAATTTTGCTAGCTTATCTGATCTATAAGTCTCATTAATGGGTAAGAAGTGCGCCGACTTAGTCAGCCTGTCTACAATCACCCATATCGCATCATTCCCTCGCTTTGTCTTCGGTAACTTGGTAATAAAATCCATGGTTACACATTCCCACTTCCACATGGGAATTTCTAAGGACTGCAGTAATCCTGATGGCTTCTGATGCTCTGCTTTCACTTGCGAACATGTCAGGCACTTAGCTACAAAAGCAGCTATAGACTTCTTCAATTCGACCACCAATAGTCGGGTCTCAAATCCTAATACATCTTATCACTACCCGGGTGAACTGAGTATTTTGAACTATGCGCTTCTTGGAGGATCAAGTCCCTAAGTCCTCCAAAGACTGGGATCCAAATTCGTCCGCGAACCTAAGGATTCCGTCGCTTCCTGGTGTTAGCTGCTCTGCCATTTTTCCCAATTCTTCACTAGGAAGGTTTGCTTCTAATAGCGCTTGCTTTTGGGCTTCCAAGATTCTATCTATCAAATTATTTCTTACTTTAATGCTTTTGGCATTAACCCGAATAGGCTTAATTCTTTCTTTATGGCTCAAGGCATCGGCAACTACATTTGCGTTGCCTGGGTGATAACGAATTTCACAATCATAGTCGTTCAACGTCTCCATCCACCGATGCTGTCGCATATTCAAATCTTTTTGATTAAACAAATGTTGGAGACTCATGTGGTCGGTGTATATAATACACTTTGTTCTGTATAAATAATGTCTCCATAGCTTAATTGCAAACACCACAGCACCTAGCTCCAGGTCATGTGTGGTATAATTTCTTTCGTGTATCTTCAATTGCCTTGAAGCGTAAGCAATCACTTTTCCACGTTGCATAAGTACACACCCCATGCCGGTGTGTGAAGCATAACCACAAAATCTTCAATTCCTTCTGGTAAAGTTAACACAGGAGCATTACTTAGCTTTTGCTTTAATACTTCAAAAGCTTCCTGCTATTTCGGACCCCAACTGAACTTAACATCCTTGCGAGTTAGGGTCGTCAATGGAGTAGCTATTCTCGAGAAGTTTTCAATAAACCTTCTGTAATAACCAGCGAATCCTAGAAAGCTTCGAATTTCTGACAGTGTCTTGGGGGCTTGCCAGTTCATTACTGCCTCGACTTTGGCAGGGTCCCCTTGAATTCCACGTTCACTGACAACGTGCCCTAAGAACTGAACTTCACGCAACCAAAACTCACACTTTGAAAACTTTTCGTAGAGTTTCTCTTGTCTTAATAATTCTAGGATACACCTTAAATGTTCTCGTGGTCGGCCTGACTGCGAGAATAGATAAGTATGTCGTCTATAAAGACAATGACAAACTTATCTAGATAAGGTTTGCAAACTCTATTCATCAAGTCCATAAAAGCTGCAGGTGCATTAGTGAGCCCAAAAGGCATCACTAAAAATTCATAATGACCATATCTTGTTCTAAACGCCGTCTTTGGAACATCTTCGGTTTTAACCTTGAGTTGATGGTATCCAGATCTTAAATCAATTTTTGAAAAGTAGCTCGCTCCCTGAAGTTGATCAAAATTATTCGTCGATCCTGGGTAATGGGTAGCGGTTCTTGATAGTTAACTTATTTAGCTCACGGTAGTCAATACACATCCGCATCGATCCATCCTTCTTCTTCACAAATAAGATTGGAGTTCCCCAAGGCGAAGAACTTCATTGACTAAAACCTTTCTCTAACAGTTCTTCGAGTTGCGTCTTCAATTCTTTCATCTCTGTAGGAGCAAGTCTATATGGTGCTCTAGCAACTGGAGCTGCGCCAGGTATGATATCAATTCTAAACTCTACTTGCGTATCTGGGGTAGACCAGGCAAGTCTTCAGGAAATACATCGACAAATTCTGAGATAACGGGTAGATCTTCAATCTTTGGCTTAGTTTTATCAATGGTCACTTGTGCCATATAAATAACACAACTTCTCCTTAAACACCTCGATGCTTTGAGCAACGATACTTTTTCTGGCAATCCATAATACCGATCTCCTTGTATGACGAGGGTATCCCCCTTTGGGGTTTTGATTTCGATGAGTTTCTTGTTACAGGCTATATGGGCTTGGTTACTAGACAACCAATCCATACCAAGAACTACATCAAAACCGGCCAATTTCATTGGCAGGAGTGAAACAGGAATGAAGTGATTCTTAATGGATATGGAGCATCCATCGAGGATCGTAGAAGCGATTTCGATTGATCCGTCGGCGAGTTCTACATCATATGTTATGTCTAGAGTTCTTACAGGCAAGTTTAATAAGGCAATAAACTTATGATCTACAAATGATCTATCAGCCCCTGAATCGAAAAGAACTCTAGCATAGACATCATTAATAAGGAATGTACCTGTTATCACATTGTCATCATTCACAGCCTCCTTGGCCTTCATCTGGAAAGCACGAGCTTTCCCTTTTTCGCCCCATCGTCCTTAGCAGCGTCATCCTTCTTATATTTGGGCAGTTAGGTTTGATGTGCCCCTTTTCACCATAATTGTGACAAGTGGCTTCCTTCAAATCCTTGCATTCAAGGGTCTTGTGTCCATGCCTCTTGCAATCCCACAAACCTTGGATTGGGATTCATCCCGACATGACCCAAAGTGTCGTCGGTTGCACTTTCTACATTTCGGCCTATCATTTTACCTTTGATGATTTCTATTGAATCCAAACCTCCAATTCTTGTTTGACTGGTGACTTCGATCATTTTCTCTCTTCCTCTTCCCATCATTCTCTGATTTTCCTGATATTCGCCTTATATAATCCTGGGTGGGGGAAAGAGATAACTCGACAGCAGATTTGTAGGCGTTAGGCTGAACAACCTTAACCAAACTCCTTATCTCCGGAGCCAACCCGTTGATGAAACGCGCAATGCGTTTAGGCTCGGGAGTGACCAAATAAGATACTAATTGAGAATAAGAATCAAATTCAGTGATATACTTTCGACAGTCAAGATTTCTCATGGTGAGAGCTAAGAATCCATTTCTATTTTCTCCACCTCATGAGGTGGGCAGTAGGTGTCCTTAACCAGATCCACGAATTTGGACCATCCCAAATTATACAGATGTACCTTCCCAATCGATTGCATCAAAGCTTTCCACCAGATTAGGGCATTGCCCTTGAAGGAATGAGAAGCGAATTTAACAATATCTCTTTCCGCGCATCCACTGATGTCCACTACCGTTTCCATCTCATCTAACCATTTCAAGGTTTCGACGGCTCCCTTTTCACCATTAAAATCTAGCGGTTTACACGAGGTGAAATACTTGTCTGTGCATCTATCCCTGGGAGCATTATCTCTATCACGAATTTCTTTATTCTTTGCTTCGCTCCTCACATTTGAGGAATGCACAGAACTTTCTTCCTTGTTCGAGGGAAGAGGTTTCGAATTGGTCTTGGTTAAGGTTCTAGAGTGCGTAGAGCTCGATACTTCGAATTTATCAAATGTTGTTTCCATTGCTTTTCCTACAGCTGCGTCTATGCGAGCCTAGAAGTCATCTTCATTCATGACTATATTCGCGCTGTCGTTCTTCCTTTGACTGTTCGCTTCATTAGAGTCTGCCATCTTGTCCGGTGGAACTATAATATCAATAATAATTTAAATTAATTATACTTGCCTGATGACTTGCGATGCGGGGTATGGCAAAATAAAGCTATATAAACTTGCCGATTTTTGTAGGGGTGTTTAAGCATGGCACGAAGGCCTGTCACTAAGGACGTAGAGAATAACACCAAGGGCTTGTCGAAAAGACTTAAGTTATAAAACGCCAAGAGCACAAGAGATCGTAAGGCTTCGAGGTTCGAACGTAGTTTTGCTACCTCGAGACAGGGAGTCGTAGACTACAACTGTCGTCTGTCACTTAATGGACATGAATATAGCTCGTAAGCATTACACCACTAATGGGTGTAAAAAAATAATAATCATCGCACTGATGATTTATCATGATCAAAATAGATCATGTAGTTTTGGACGTAGTCCTTTATTTAGACGGTTCGTGTGGTTCCTCAAGTCACACTTACTAGGAGGTTAATATTTTAGATATATTAACGTTTTAGAATAAAACTCTTAAGATGATTTAAATAACTAGTCCAGATCAGGCAGACTAGGGGTTTAGAACGTAGTTCACCACCCTGGATAGAAGGAAATTCTCAACCTTAACTATCATGGTAGTAAGCCATATAACTACCAATTTGCCAATTCATGTGACCTAATCACTCGGCGGGCGTAAATCATCAAGAGGATCTTATGGAAGTATTTCGCAGATCATAAATTTCAAAACAAAATCGAGACGATCGCTTGAATAACTTGATGGAAGACATATATAACTTAAAATTTCCAAAATTCCGTTAATAATAATAATAATAATAATAATAATAATAATAATAATAATAATAATAATAATAATAATAATATAATAATAATAATAATAATAATAATGCAATACAATAGTGCCCAAAATAGGACTTTAAATAAGAAGAGGTTGTCCTCGCAGGGACTAAATAAGACTTGTCCGCGCAGGGACTTAATTTTAAATAACAACATACAAAGATAATAGAAATTTCAATCCTTCTTCCCTCTTAGCTTCTTTACCAGCCTTTTCAACAGTTTATTATTCTTTTTATTAGCCTTGGCCGTTTGTTCCTGAAGCTCCTTGACTCTTTCTATTGCTTCAGTGAGTACCTCCATTGTTGGCGGTGGCTGCTGTGGTTGCGGTTGAGGTTGAGACGGTGCAACCGGATGTTGATACTCATAGTAAGGGCATTCGCCTGGTTGGTAAGGATAGGGTAGTGTGCATTCATAGCCATTTCTAGGTAAGGGTCTTGAAGAGGTACATTATGACTATGGCTATGCTCCGGCCATGTAGAGGGTTCAAATGGATTATACGCAGGTAAGTTTGAATAAGAAGGAATAGGGTTATCAAAACCTGATGGTGGTAATGATGATGGCTCACCTGCAGTAAATGGTGGTTGAGGCTCAGGCTCAATAGTTGGTTGTGGTTGGTGCTCCACAAAAGGCGAAGTGTGCGAGGGTCCACCCATTTGTGGCTCCTCAGTAATAGTGGGGTAGGGGTTAGGTGAGAGTGGCCCTACTCTCGGTCCTAAGCGCACCGACATACGCGCTCCACGTCTTTTTGGAGGTGGAGGTGGTAGTGGCTGCTCCACAGGTGGTTCTTGCGGTGGAGTATGGTATGAAGGTGTGTCATGATGGGATGGGGTATTATGGACAGAAGGGGTATTATAAAATACATATTGCCCCCATCTCTCCTCGTAGCTGTCAGTGTAGTGGTGAGGGGTTCCATTGTATGAGTTTGAACCGCTTGATATATTAACAGTGTGACCCATTGTTGCTGGCAATTCTGGTTCTGAGTCTTCCTCCATAGGTTCAGGAGAATCCTCGGGCGGTGTTGCCGACTGTGAACATAGTTGGATATCAACGTTGTAGTTTTCGTGAGAAGAATGGGAATGGGAGTGATAGGAGTGGTAGCTATGGTGCGAATCCGAAGGTTGTTGAACAAAACGCGGCTCAGATGGTGGTGAATACTCATGGGGCAGGTTTGGGTATGGCTCCCATGGTGATGATGAGTCGTCTGACCCTTCATATGAGTTATAAACAGGTACTTTTGAAGGTCCTTGTTTTGAGGATCCCCCTCATCAGTCCTTTTCCTTTTGCCTCTCGTGTGAATTTTGGCGGCATAATTCCTGCTTCAAAAATAATTCAAAATACAAAACAAGCAGAATAATAATAATAAACAGAAAAATAATAATCCTAGGTCAAAGCCTAGACTTGAGAGTCTAAGGAATGTGTTACTTATGTCGTTTGAGATCAAACTCTAATGACAAGTGCTGAATTCCCTTAAACCTTGGCTCTGATACCAACCTGTCACACCCCCACATCCACGTGTCTACCGGTGGGCCCGGTGGGGAGTATCGTGACGTAAAGTTGATATCATCATGACCAATTATAAAATAACACAGCGGAAGGCATTGGATAGATAAACTATTACAAACCGATAAGTGTCCAAGCTTCAAAATACAATATACAAACATGACTTGTAATAGGATCCACAGGAGGATCGCAAAGACATACAAATGATATAAGACTATAAACAGGCAAGTCCTAAGGACGCAACTCCTCGATATTCGCCCCGCAGCTCCCGGCCTATTACGTACTTGCACCTGTAACTTAAACTTTTGAAAAATACGTCAGTTTACTCTGGTAAATACGCTCAACCGACTCCTTTTGAAAATCTTTTCGAAAATGGTTTAAGCGCGTATGGAACATTTTCTTAAATAACTTGGGATAGTACAAATGACCTTGTATACAGATTACATGCTGGCTTTTACATATGGGGCCCAGTACAGAAACCGAGACATGATCGACTGACACACCACTCTGAACTTTCACACAGAAAACAGATAGCAATTTCCCAGTGTATGCCTACACGCCATGCTATATTGTCGTGGCCACTACCAATTTAGTGAGCCAAGGATATCCCAGACACGGTCAAGCCCACCCCCAATGTTTTAGTTTCAAACAAGACAGATCAAAACGGGTTATGTAAGAATCTAGTTAATTACCACAATTGGATAAAACCTGTTCCCATGCCCGACCAAGCGGTATACAGTCTCCCAAGCCCGTATAGGGAAAATAAGTTGAGAGTATTTACCTGAGTTGTTTGTATGTAAAGTTCCAAGCTCAGCCGTAGTTCCAAAAGCAAGTACAAGGCAATTTACCGGGAGGCGTTCAGTCTGGAGTGATGGTAATTATTAACCAATATTAGAATGCTAACGGGTCCTTAATTAAGTCTTAGACTTGAACCGGTTAGTCTTATGCTAAAAATATGATACGGTACGCTACGCTAGATTAAGCGGTGACCAGAATAGAATGTTAGTTGGGCCCGACAAGTATGCAAACTTGTATGATATGGGTAAACCATTAACATTCTGGATTTTGATAAAGAATGGACAAAGTTAAACCCGTTTCGTAGCATTTGCAAAGATAGGCCCGAGATATATTTAAAACCGATTTGTGCTTTAAAAAGGGTATTTTGGTTATTTTATTATTTATAAAAAGTAAATTAGGAATCTGATGTCAAGACCTTTAATATTCAGTAAAAATATATATTTATAATGTTATAACAGTAGGATATCAATTATATGTGTGTTTGACGGTTTCGACACAAACTATGTCCCGTAGGAGCATTTTAGTCATTTCACACATAGCTTTGAGGCCAAATTTGGGATTCTAAGTTTGGGACCTGTACTTACTGTTATTATGGTGAAAGGAAGTTTATAAATTAGTAGGTAACAAGTCTCGGCTCACGGATATGGCTTCTAACCACACTATGGGCCAAAAAGGCGTAAAAGTTGCTAAAATGCCGTTTAATCGATGTTCATGATAAACCGAGGTTAGAACCTGCTTTATATAACCAAAATAAGTTATTTATCACGTTTAATCAGTAAGTAAAAAGATTTGGCTATAAGAAGTTTGGTTAAAGTCATATTTATGCAAAAAGGGTAATTTAGTCATTTATCGACATTTAACGAATCTTAAGCCCTCATTCAAGTTATAATCTGAATGAACATCCCAAAAGGTCCTACTTATCATATTACATCAGTGAATATATTATATTTATGATTAAACCATGTTTATTCTTTCTAAAATGCCGAAAGAGCATTTTAATCATTTTAGTGCCATAAATGCGTTTCTTGCGAAAACTTATATTATATTCAGATTCTTGACACCAACATAATAAAATAATGTTTATAGATCAGTTTATGGCTTATTCTTACATGCATGTGTGTTTAAAACTAAGATTTGTACTAAAAGGACCTTTTTGCAAAGTTTTAGTAAAAATTATGGAACTTATACAAAAACTCAGATTTCTTAGGAATCGAGTGACGAAACTTTAGATCGTCATTCTTAATATAATCATGGTCTCAAAATGGTCAGAATTCAGTAGCAAAAGTGGCTGGAACGGGTCAGAATCAAAAGTCAAAAAAGTCAACTGTTGCGACTTTTGGTTACAAACCGAGCCTAGACCAAAACTTGACGAGCCGAATCCGTAGACATATGTTCTAATACTTATTTTTAGGTTGTTATTGCATCAAAACATATTTTATAACATCTAAATCATTAGTTATGATTTTTATAAAAACTGGACAGTTTGACTTTATTTGACTTTTCGGTTGACTCGTCAATTGGCCATGAAACCGTGAAAATTAGAGATGCCCTCTTGAGGGATTACCACCTCCATCATTATGAACACATAGGAACTTTCGTTACTCACAATGACGGAGTATACACGGATTTAGAACAAATTCAAGACGTAATACGACGAGACTTTGTTTAAGATAAACACTATAAGAAATCATTAGATAAGAATTTGAACACTTACATTATGTCCAAATGAGTGGTAGGAACGAAATGGAACACTTGGAATTGATCAAAGCCTCCTTGAACAAGAACTAGATGCACCAAGGTTGAAGAGCTTGGTTGCAACTTCAAAAATCTAACACATAAGTAGCCAAGGAGTGTCCAGGAACTTGCCAAGTGTTTGAGGATGTTAACAAGTGTCTTTAGACGTGTAAGACATGCAAGAATCGTGACAAAAATGTCCAGAGGTGGCAGAACTGGGTTCTGCCACGATTCTGTTCGCTTGCAGGTCCTTACGAACCGTATGGGCTTTGCCTTGCGGTCCGTAAGGACCTCAGGCGCCTATTGTTTCAGATTGCCTTGCGGACCGTATGGCTTGAGCCTTGCGGTCCGCAAGGGGTTCCCAGATCAAGAAAATCTTTGAATTTATACATAAGTCCTCCAACTTATTTTCAAAATAACATACGGATATTATTATCGTTTCAACGACTTCGGTCCCTCCCTATTCACCATACGGTTCACGAGGATTACCGGGACACGTGTCGAAAAAAGATTGGATGTGAAAACGCGAGGTGTTACATCTACATTCTTTTAGTTGTTGATTTTTTTATAATAGAAGGCAAAGGACTTTGTTAGTACAGTTTTGTGTCTGTAGCTTGTTCTTAGCTAACGGTAGTCTGTACGGTCTTTGTTTAGTGTTTGTATAGTTTTGGTCGAGTCGGCCAAGTCAAGATATCCTCATATCTTGACTTAGCACGACGTTTGGTTTACTGGTGTTGTAAAACAGCTGCATGTTGCAGTCTGTTAGTTGTTTGTGTTTGTCCTCTTAGTAAACTGTTGTTTCTGTTGTACAAAGGGCGTCCTACGAAGAATCCACATTCTTTGTAGGACAACATGCTAACGAACAATGGATTGTTCGTTGATTGTTCGTTGATCAGGAAGGCTACAAAGAGTCAATCTTTGTAGCATCAATGGTTCGTGGTGAAGACCCATGAAGAATCATTCTTCGTGGGATATTCTATTGTTCGTTGGCCAGCAGCCTTCTTCGTAGGGCTGCTGGTTTTCCTTTGCCTATATAAACAGAACCTTATCTTATAGTTTCACTTAGAGAGTCCTTAGAGAGTTTTCACTGTGTGTATGTGTATGTACTAATTCTCTTCATGTTAATCAAAGATAGTGAATCTTTTGGTTACCTTGTGTTTGCTTATACATTGTTTTGCTATACACACTTGGATTCAGCACTCGTGTGTGTGTTAGACAACAAGGAAGTAGGTAAATCTTGATCCTCCAGGTGGACCTACAAGTGGTATCAGAGCTGTGGCTCTCTTCCTTTTTCAAAACCGAGAAAAAACTTGTATGTGAGCTTGTTTGTGAAGTGTTCTTGCAAGATTTTTGAACTTGAAGGCTAGAAAACTTACTTTTTCCAGAAATATTGCTCAAAAGTCTGTGTTAAACTTGATACTTGAAGATAATCTTTCTTAAAACTTGACTAAAACAAGTGTAGACATGTTTAGGTTTAGTTTTTCTTAAGAATTTCGTTCAAAGTTTGTGCTCGGCAAGTTTTCCGGCAAAGGTTCACCGGAAAAACTCACTGGAAAAGTTGGTAGAAAGACAAACCTCTGGACAATAGCTTGTTTGAAATCTTTTCTTTTTTTACTAAAACCGGAAACAAAATCTTTGCTTTATTCCTTGTCAGAAAAAGGTGTTTCTATTTTAAGAAAAAGTTCACCAACCAAATCCCTGCGAAGATTCAGTATCTATGAACAATTCCGTATCTACGAACTTTCTTTCTGCGAACAATAACTCAACGAAGAATAATCCTTCATTGATTTCTTTCTGACGAAGAATCTTCATTCTTCGTTGATCTAGTCTCCAACGAAGAATCAGTTCTTCGTTGGACACTCATTGTTCGTAGACCACATTGTTCGTCGATCTGATCCTTCGTTGAAAGAGTGTCAAATTTTTCACAGAGAGTGTATAACTTGCTCAAATTTAACAACTTTAAATTTTCAAGTTAATAGTTTGTTTTAACTATTCAAAATGAGCTCTAATCCTTGGGATTAGGGCAGTACGAGCAGTACAAGTCAAGGTACTTCACAATCAAGCCCCGACATGTCATGGGTCAAGGGACTTATTCCTCAACAAGCCTCCGTGATTACCTCTAGTCAGTGGGCTTGTGTCGCAAACCAAAACCAAAGCGTTCAAACTTTACTGATAAGCGAGAGTGAAGCGGGTAGTAACAATCGTCCACCCAAACTGAATCATATGAATGATTATCCCGCATGGAAGGGTCATTTTCATACATATGTCCTTGGTCAAAACACTAAATTATGGACATGCTTTACCACGCCTTACAATGTCATACTTGAAGAAGCTGGTTCCAACCCAACTACTTTAGCAAGCATGACCGAACTGGACAAGAAGGCTTATGATCTCGAGAAGAAGACCTTTGGAATTCTCATACAAGCTCTTCACAAAGACATCTATCATCAGTTCATCTATTGTACTTCACCAAGAATCTGTGGGATACATTAGAAGCAAGAGTGAGGAAAATGCAGCTACATGAAAAGTTCGACACGACCTGCTGAAGAAGGAGTTTGAAGGTTTCTTGGTTATGGAAAATGAGAATTAAATGATATGACAACTCGATTCTATCACTTGTAAGTGAAATGTATTCATATCATATGAATGCATCTCAACAAGAAATAGTGTCAAGGTTTGCTGATGCGTTGCCACCAAAATGGGTCAATTCATAGATTTGCTCAAATACACTGGAGTGTTAGATACAATTACAATCTATGAATTCATTCAAAAGTTGGAAAAAAGGATGAAGAGGAAATTCGAAAAGCAAAAAGGGTTCCGGTTCCTCAGAATCCTGAAATGTATTTTGGAGGCATTAACGCAGGTGTTGGTACTTCTTCGCAACCGAAATTACAAACGACATTTGTATCAAATGCAAATCCGTTCATGCCACCACCACCAAAACCAGATCAATCAACCCAATCATATAGTCAAGGATTTGATCCTAGTGCCTTCTTACCAAAACCTCAAGATTTTGGTGCTCAAAAACAACACAACAAGCTGTTATGGAAACAATTTCCAATCGCAAAGTCCCAACACTGTTAGATTTGATACCTCACATCTCTCCAAAGTGAGTGTAGAAGTTGCTAAGGAACACATGGAACTTCTAAACACCATGGTTAGTGCTTATTGTGGCTGGTCAAATTGGAAACATTAATTTAACAAATGAGGATTACCAACAAATCGACAAAGATGAGATGGATCTTATGGATATCAAATGGGCTTTTGCAAGTGCAGTTCGAAGCGCAAAGGATTATATGGCTAGAACGGGGAGAACAAGTCTGGAGAGCAAAAGGGATACTAAGTACGATTTTGATAAGGATGCCGTTACTTTTTCAATTGTGGTGAGAAAGGGCATTTCAAACGAGAATGCACAAGACCTGCGAAGCAAGGAAATCAAAACCCTTTCAGAAATCAAACTACATCCAACACCACCCAAGTCAATAATGAAAGAGGAATAATGGCGGTTAACAACCCAAATCAAACAGGATCTTCCAATACAAACCGAGCATTGGTGGTACAAGCTGATGAAGGATGTGACTGGTCTGTTCAACTGGGTGATGGTAATCAAGGGGGTACTGCCTGCTATGCCAAAGTCATTAATCATGTGCAATCGGTCCAAATGGATGAAGCTTCCGAAGATGATGACAGTTCAGGTTACAGAGGTACTTCAAATGAAGAAAGTTCAAGTGTTGGAGGGTATAGTTCGGATCTTGAAGTAAAATTAGATATTGATGCTGAGGTTGAGGGTCTGTTGAAAGAAGCTGAGAAGCTGAACAACCAGAAATCATTGCTAGTCAAGAAGGCTGAAGTTGCAGCGAGGGAAGTTGAAAAACTGTTCAACAATGATGGATCATTCTCTTGCAACACCACATTTATGGCAAATGTGTCAGTCTCCACCAGTCAGGTACAAATCTGATACTACGCAAGTATGAAATGATTGCTCTGTTCTAAAACAGAAGTTTGAAATAACAAATCTTCATAATCACAATTTAGTAATTGAACTATCGAAATGCAAAGAACCTAACTTGGCCTTAACAAGAAACGAAAAGGATTTCAAAGATGTAATTGACAATTTAAAAAGAAGTGTTTACGAGTTAACCAAAACGGTTTTAAACAAATAAAAGGGTATTAATAACTATATTAATATCACTGAAGAAACCAAAAAGGAGTTAGCAATTTCAAAATATGAATATGATGCGATCAAGCTCAAACTGGAAAGTTATTCAAACTCTCAATATGTGCTTGATCACATCATCGATGTTCAAAAGCTAAAAGGGAATGTGACATGCATCGGGTATCAGTCGTGTCCACCCCCTTTAAAACACAACTATTCCAAGATGCCCGATGAAGAGGAAATGCCTCGATTTGAACCTTCTGTACCACTCAATCCTGATGAGTTTGCAGCAGGATTATGGTTCAAATTAATGAGGTTTCTAATGAAATCAAACAATCTGATAAGTCATCATCTGAACAAAGTCCTCCTGTAGTTGAGGATGCCGAAACATCAGAAGATGAATCAGACATGATCAAGCAAGGACCAATATCTTGACAATAAGAAGGGAGTGGAAATTCCAGTTGAGAATCACATCTTAGTGATCCTCCCACTCCAGTTGTTAACCTGTTGTTAAACAAGAGATTGATCCTGCTAAGTCAGTTGAAGCACTCATTGCTACCTTTGAAAGTAACAATCTGCTCTATACGTTGGTCGATGATGAGAGAGTTTACTCAAACAAGGATTTCCCTATCAGAAATGTCAATCCAACCTTGATTGATCAAGTTTTTGAAAACTCAACAAATAAGTTTTTGGGAAAGAAAAGTTCGAGTGTTATCGTAACTCAATGCGAAAAATTACCTCTCAAACCTCAACAACCAACGACTTCCAAAGGAAAGCAACAAGAAAATGGAGATGATAACTCTAAGGTCTCAAAACCTAAGGGGAATCGAAATCGACTCGAAACAAGAAGAAGCAAAAGGATGTAAAATTTGTGGGTTTAACGGGTACTGATAAAATCGAGACTTTTGAAAACTTATCTAACACGGATTTTGTTAACAAAGTCAAGATTTTGAAAGAAATGCACAAAACAATTACACTAACATACCAACGGGTGTGATAGTGAACCAAGTACCTCACGTCCAACAAGTTCTAATCCAGTTAGAAAAATTCATCTCCTAAGTTTGTTGAGAGGGGATTGTGTTTTAGATGTGGTGAGTTTGGTCACATCATCAAAAATTGTACCAACTCACCCAAACCAAAGTTTGTGGATCATGCTCCACCTGAGAAAGTAGAACAGCGACGATCGGTATCCCCTAAACAAGACAAAAGGGTCGTTAAAGAACAAGAAGCTAAACAAAAACGGAAAAATGTTAAAGCTCTTGAGAAGGCATTAAAACCGGAAGTTGTTAAAAGGGAACCAAGTTCATCATATGTGTAAAAACCAGAATCCTCAAAATCAGTAAATAATACAATTACAAATAAACCTGGTAAGCCACAAAAGTCAACTTGGAAACCTAAGTCGGATGCAATTTCAGGGGGAGGTATTTCATTTCCGAATCATCAAGAAATTGAAATTTCATTTCTTGATGTTAAGGGGCGACCCAAGACCACTAAGGCTTGGGTCCCCATCGTGTAACCTCATGTGCAGGGTGCTTCAGGAGGAACTATTAACAGTCTATTGGATCGTTGATAGTGGGGCATCTAGGCACATGACAGGCGATCTTAGACTTCTGTATGATGTGAAAAACATTAGAGGAGGCTATGTCGCTTTTGCTGGAGACAAAGGTGGATACATCACTAGAGAGGGTATGATCTCTAATGGTGTGGTAGTTTCGACAAGATCAATTTTGTGCAAAAAATTGATCACAATCTTCTTAGTGTGTCTCAAATTTGCGACAAGAAGTTTATCTGCATTTTGATGATACTGGCTGCTATGTTTTGAAACAGGTTTTAAAATCCCAAGGGAATGAATTCTTCTTTGGCTCCAAGGATTAATGACTTGTACATCCTTGATATGAGCCAAGTGATTATGTCAACTTGCACAAGTTACCTATTTCGTTTCTAAAGCTACCGAGAAAGAGTCTATCTCATGGCACAGACGAATGGGACATATTCACTTGGGAAGATGAACCATTTGGTGAAAAACAATCTTGTGAATGGTGTGCCAGTTAAAAACTTCATCTTCAAGACATCTACGTATCATGCCAGAAAGGAAAGCAAGTGAAGAAATCACACCCTGTCAAGAAAGTCAACACTGTTAACATGCCTTTGGAACATCTTCATATGGACCTTTTCGGACCTATGAAACACAAGACAACCTTTGGTGATGCTTACTGCTGGTAGTTACGGATGACTACTCAAGATTTTCATGGATAGCGGTGATGGCTCACAAAAGAGAGACTTCAGATATTCTCAAGAATCTCTTTACCCTCATTGAAAATTTGTACAACTTGAAGATAAGGAGAATTCGAAGAGACAACGACACTGAGTTTAAAAATAGGGTTATGGTTGAGTATTGTGTTTCCAAAGGTATTTTGCATGAATACAGTTCTCGCTATACTCCTCAACAGAATGGTGTTGCTGAAAGGAAGAATCGGATGCTTATAGAAACTGCTAGAACTATGTTAGTGGAATCACAACTTCTAGTTCAATTTTGGGGGAGGATGTGGCAACTGCGTGTTATACACTAAACAGGGTTCTTACAGTGAAGAGACATTTGGGAAAACTTGCTTTGAACTGTTGAATCGACGAAAACCTAATGTGTCGTATTTGGAACCTTTTGGAGCACCATGCACTATGATTGATCCGGATGGTAAGTTTGGGGCAAAGGCGATCGAAGGTTTCTTTCTCGGGTATGCTACTCCAAATTTTAGGGTCTGGAACTTATCTACTCGGAAGATAGAGGATGGGGTGAAGTTAAGGTTCAACGATACACTGAGTCTGTTAGGGCTCCGGGAGATCCGTGGATGTTTGACTATGATGGTCTTTTTGGTTCCTTTAATATCCAACCTTTGATGAAGCTTCTGCAGCAGCACAGATGTTATTAGAAAGTGATATGCGATTGATTCGTCATTGGTGAGACCTATTATTGTTACTCCTCAAGCTTCGGAATCGGTTAACAATATTGGTCAAAATGAGGTGTTTGAAGATGCAGCTGATTACAACGTTTCGTCTGAAGATGAAGAATTTCACGATGCAAATGAAACTACATCATTCCTGTCCAAGTGTCTCGGAAGGTGCGTCTGTATAACAATGTGGGTTCTGGTGAAGGTGATGCTTCAACTCTTCGTCATCCCAGATATTGATCTGGTAGTTGATTTGAACTTCAACAATTTGGGTATAAATGCTCGTGTTCCTGATGTGCCAGAAACTCGAATTCGTAATACTCATCCTCAGCAGAATATTATAGGAAATGTTCAAAGCGGTGTGCAGACACGTAATCAGCTGAGAAACAATCAGAATGTTGGATTGTATGCAGCTATTAGAGAATCCGGGGAGCAAAACGATTGGTCTTTCGCATGCTATGTTTGCCAAGTAGAACCAAAGTCTTGGAAAGAGGCATTGAAGGAAGATTCATGGGTGGAAGCCATGCAGGAAGAACTTCAACAGTTCCAGAAATTGGGAGTATGGAAACTGGTTGACAGACCTGAAAACTACAAGAAGATTGGTACAAGATGGGTGTTCAAGTGAAAACGGGATGACCGTGGTATTGTTGTGCATAACAAAGCAAGATTGGTTGTTCAGGGCTTTGCACAGGTAGAAGGCATTGATTATAATGAAGTTTATGCACCAGTGGCATGTCTTGAGGCAATAAGGATTTTCTTAGCTTATGCGTCATACAAGAAGTTTACTGTGTATCAAATGGATGTGAAAAGTGCATTTCTTCATGGTGTAGGTTGAAGAAGAGGTATATGTTGAGCAACCGCCTGGTTTTGAATATCCAATGCATCCTGATAAGGTTTGGCTTCTAAACAAGGCGATGTATGGTCTTCATCAAGCTCCGAGGGCTTGGTATGAGACTTTGTCTTCATATCTTCTCAAGAATGGTTTTCGAACAGGTTTGATCGACTGCACTCTTTTCATCAAGGAAAGGGGTGAGGATTTGTTGCTGGTTCAAGTGTATGTGGATGATATTATCTTCGGGTCTACAAATGATGATATGTGCAAAGAGTTCAACGTGTGATGCAAGAGAAATTCGAAATGAGCGCAATGGGAGAAATGAACTTTTTCTTAGGTTTGCAGGTACATCAATCTAAGGAAGGGATCTTCATTCATCAGACAAAGTACGTCGGGGATATTCTCAAGCGATTCCAGATGGAAGATTCTAAGCTCGCTGGAACTCCATTAGCTCAGAATCATGGGATTACTCCTGAGGGGTCGGGTGATAGTATGGATCCATCTCTCTATCGTGCAATGATTGGATCTCTCATGTATCTCACAGCTTCAAGACCTGATATTATGTATCCGACATGCTACTTGCTCGTTATCAATCAAATCCAAAGTCTTCTCACTTCATCGCTGTCAAGAGGATTTTTCGTTATCTGAAGGGATGTCCAGACACTGGTCTTTGGTACCCTAAGGATGATAACTTCGGGTTGATCGCTTTCAGTGATTCTGATCACGGTGGCTGCAAAATTGAAATCAAATCTGCAGGATGTCAGTTTCTTGGAAATCGCTTAGTCACGTGGCAATGCAAAAAAAAAACCTGTGTGGCTACTTCAACTTGTGAAGCCGAGTATATTGCAGCTTCTAGTTGCTGTTCCCAGGTTTTATGGATTCAACAGCAGATGCCGACTACGGTTTTGAATTTCTAACTACTCCTATTCATGTTGATAATGAAGCTGCTTTACAGATTACCCGTAATCCTGTACAGCACTCGAAAACAAAACACATCAAAATTAAGTATCATTTCATACGAGATTGTTATGAAAAGAGACTTATCGATGTTGTTAAAATCCAGACCGATCACCAACGTGCCGACTTATTTACAAAAGCTTTTGATAAATCTCGATTTGATTATTTGCTTTTGATAAATGGCATTAAGGTGAAACCCGAGTAAATCATCATCCACTAATCGTGTTTGTAAATTTTTCTTAAAAACATCAAAAAGACAAAATGATTTTCATTTTATTTATCTTTCTGCTTTTTAGGGGGGAGAAAATTTCAAGAAAATACAAAAACATGAGAAAATCTCAAAAATACAAAAATATGTATTTCTTTTATTTACTTTCTACATTTAAGGGGGAAAAAATTTCAGAAAAACACAAAAACAATAGAAAATTGAAAATCCAAATTGAGTTTCTTGGAAAGATAAGAAAAGATGATGATACACCGGTGGTTAGTCAAGTGCGGTCAAAAATGTAAAATGAAATGATAAGTAGCTTTACTAAAGATGTACCGGTAGACTCACAATCAGACTAAAACGTGCAGGTTGATATAAACTTAACAAACTGAAAGTCAGGTGGGAACCATTCATTGGCATATGGTCTTGGTACCGAAATCTCGTTTGATAGTATGCCAAGGCTCTGAAATGCGTGGTGCTTATGCTGTTTATCATCTGGTATCATGGTTGTATCTTTTATCGAAAAATAACGGGGACGCAAGTCAAGAACTTCCATGATACCATACATACGTGTAAATATTGCATACGACCATCAATAAGTGATAATCATATCACATCCACCAAATCGAATAAGTGATAAAATATCACAGTTTATTGCGGGTGTCAAGTTCGTCTCTTTGTCGGTACGATGTACTAACATGTTCATGGACTTGCACTTGTGCCCTGCATGCATTTGAAAATCAAGTTCCTCATCAATAAGTGATTTTATCACATAGGGCTTGTTTTCATCCAAAAAATAAAAAATAAAATAAAAAAAGTGAATCTAACATCATATACGTTAAAAAGATGTAAAGTATCTCGAAGACGATCTTGTCATGTTTGATACGGATGTGTTGAATGAAACACGTATAGGTATAATCACATTAAATAATCTTCAACGTGATTAATTGTAAATTGAGTTTACGTGAAATATCGACGTAAAACAGATGATAAGCGATATCGCGTAGCGAATTCTTGTGCATGTCTTGATACGGGAATGTGTCGTGAAGTGGATGAACACCGGCTAGTAGGTATAAATCATACATTAAATCATATCTCTCAAACGTGATTACATCTGATAAATTGAGTTTACGTGGACAACAATATCGGTGATCGAGGTAAAATGCTTATCGAAAGTAAAAATGAATTTAGAAAATCGTGCTTGACTAAACGTAAGCTGGTATGATTCTCTTACCTTGAAACTCGCAAAAGATGTTTAAGTAGTGTACAGTGTAGTTCGTAGTTATTTAACAAAGGTTTTTAGTTTAGATATTTTAGTCTTTTCGTTAATTCTCGTTTAGTCGATCTTGAAACTCGAATGGTTTCTACCGTTGAAGTGCTAAAATCAATCTTGCTTAAACAACACAACTTCATAAAGGTCACAATGCATTTTGATAAATCCAAAATGTTCAAAATCTGTTCTGTTGAAAATAACTTCATAAGTTGGTACTGGTGGTCGACGAAGAATTCAGCTCTACGAAGAATGGGATCAACAAAGATTCAGATCGACGAAGAATGGGATTCTTCGTTGAAATAAGTTGGGCCCAGGTGTTGAGTCCAAAATCTGATTGTTCGTTGGCCCGAATGGGATTCTTCATAGAAACTCTCGACGAAGAATGATTCTTCGTCGAGCAAATCAATTGTTCATCGAACAATGGATTGTTCGTTGAAAGGCGGTGGGATAGGGACAGTTAAAAGGCATGGTCCCTCACCAAACCTCATCCCCTTTCAACTTTTCACCATACCCTTTCTCTCTCATAGATACTGTTCATCATCATCTTCATTGTTAAGAAACACAATCAAAACCTTGGATTCTTCTTGTTAAACACTTGTAGTGATTTTGTTTTTTGGTAAAATCAATGTTACATTGTTGGTTAACCCATGGAACTTTAACTAACAAGGTGTTTTGGATCTGAGAAGGATCAAAGTTCATACCAAAAGAATACCACTGTTCATGAGAAATCTTCAAAACCATAAGTCTTTAATGAGTCATGTTTGTGTTTGAGTGAAATATTTAATCGTAAACACTATTTTGATGATTGTTCTAACAGTCTAGGTTAAATGAGTAACTAAATGTATTAAAAATTTTTGTGAATATCAGTGTTTTTGGGTTTTTACATGAATGTGGGAATGTTGATTAATGAACTTGGGTTTTGATCTTCTTTGTCAGATATTTCTTAACACCTGTCTGTTTGCCTCTGACATGAAAGTAACTGTGACGAAGAATCCCCTCGGCGAAGAATCACAGTCAACGAAGAATGGATTCTTCGTTGACCATGATTGTTCGCTGGTATGTTGTCGTCGAAGAATCACAGTCAACGAAGAATGGATTCTTCGTTGACCAGGATTGTTCGTTGGTAATATGTGGACGAAGAATCATAGTCAATGAAGAATGGATTCTTCGTTGAACGTGATTGTTCGTTGGTTATGTTTTATTGTTCGTCCAAACTCTTTGTTCGTAGGTGATTCTTCGTGGAAAGGAAAATATTCATAGTGAACAAAGAATTGTTCGTTGGAACACTTGAGTTTACAGTGAATTCATATCTTCACAGTTAACATGTTATGAGTCTACTTTCATCATTTTATGTTTCTTTCTTCACATTGTGGGTATGTTTTTGTATAGAATGGCTCCTAAAGGTCAAAAGCGAAAGCCCGCAACAAAGAAGGAGGATAAAAGTGAGGTTCAAATTATGTCGGAATCTCGACATAATATGGTCGCATAATTGGATCCGGAAAACAAGCTCACTGTTATGCTGGAATCATGAAGTGGCTAAGGGAATCAAGGATCAATCACGCCATTACTCATCAAACTGTGATATACAAGTCCCTGATCAAAGCGTTTTGGGATTCAGCGAAAGTTGAAGAGATAGATGGAAAGGAAGTTATAAGAGGAAGTGTGAGCAATCAAGATGTTATTGTTTCACCTGAGATTCTCAACTCTGTATTACAACTTCGTGATGACCCTGATGCGCCACATTTAGTTCCAATAATGTGTCAAAGAGGTTGTTTGCTGCGTATGAGGTGTAATGGAGATATTTTTGGCAATCAGTTTAACAAGTTGGGCTTACCTCTTCGTTACAAGTTTCTGTTGCATGTGCTGATACAATGTTTGAGCAATTTGACGAAGCGGTTATGATATGCGAATCCATACTTAGTTGGGTTGATGGTGGCTTTGGTGCTGAACAAACTATTTAGCATATCTAAGTATATTTTCTCTAACATGAAAGAAAACTTATCCAGAACAGGAGCAGTTACAACGGGTAGCAAATTCTGGATGTATCCCAGATTTCTGCAGATGGTGTTTAATGCTCAACATCCCGATATACTAGAGAGGACGATGAAGTTTTGAAAATGGAACCAATGACAGAACATTCATTGAAAGTGTTTAAAGGATACACTGCGAAGAGGTTACAAGGAAAGCGATCCTCCTCGAAGGCTATTTGGATTTCTGGAAAAAATTCATATATGGCACCAAAAATGACAAGTGGCGACATGATGATAGTGACTCCGACAACGAAGAGCCTACTTTAAGAAAGATGCTTGAAGATAGGTTTGGGAGAAAGGATGATGATGAAGATAGCGAGGTGATGGAATGATGGTGATGGTGAGAGGTGGAATGTGTGTAGTGTGCTGCATCAACCGGAGGCAACTTAGAAAAGCAACCGGAAAGTGCCACAGATGTGGAAGAAGAGGATAATCCTCGGAACCTGGTTATGAGTATTATCTTGATGATCTGGTGTTCGAAGGGTTAGAAGGATTAGCACTGAAAGAGCTGAAACTGATCTAGATTATGTGCCTTCTGATACTGAGTTTGAGAAGGCTCGAAAGAAACAAGCTGCTATCCGACGGAAGAAAAAGAGTCGGAAAACAATTCGTTCTTCATCAGTTCAATCAGAATCTGTTCCATAACCTGATACCTCCACAGGGCCAATACCAGAAGAAGTTTTCACTGCCGAGGAGACTGAAGCCTTGGTAGCTTCTCCTGGTAGGTCATCGGGAACTGCAACTGCTACAGTTAGTCCACAGCAACCTCCTCCCCAGTTTACAGCCCCTGCTGCTACTCAAGCTGCTCATGAAAGAACTTGCAAGCAAAGTTCAGAATCTCTTGATGAAAGGTTTACAAGAATGTCTGAAAGCGAGCGATCTAGATTTCTATTCTTACAACTTCAAGCATCACAGACTCAGATAGACAGACACATGGACTTTATGTCTGCTACAAGGAATGACTCCATTAAGCAACGATTGGAGATCAACACCCTGACTGAGACTGTTAAGAAGCAACAAGTAGAGATCAATCAGTTGAGAGCTGAAAATGCTCAATTGCGAGCTGCTAATGCAGAAAGGTCTACTCAGTTACAGCAAATGCACGCAGCTGACAACACTCGGGGTATAGAGATGAACAGGATGAAAGAACGGAGCACTGAGTTACTACGTTCTAGCGAGAGGCTCTCTGGGAAGTACACAGAGATAACCAACTAGTATGACACGAGAAACAAGACCATAGCTGAGCATGTAAGACAAATGACTGCTAGCTATGAAATGACAAGAAAACGGGTCAACACATTGTGGGCTGATAGATGTAAGACACAGGAGGTTCTACAAAAGCAGGATCATGATAGTGAAGATCTAGGAAATCCTGATGTGTCTGCTTCGTCTGCCTAACCAGAAGGTTCTGTGTCTACCCCAGCTGGTGCTTCAAGTTCTGTTCAAGTTGTTGCCGACTCTGGAAGTGTTCAAGAAGCCTTGGACAACATAGATTTGCAGATGGTTCTGGTGGAAGATCAAGATGATGTGGTTGTTGCTGAAGTTTCAAAGTCTGATCAAGTTATTTCTGCTTCTGTTGGTTTTGATGTGCCACTGCTATAGTCTTTACATCCTGTTACCGGTGAGGAGTTAGAGGAAGGGGAGTTTGTTTCTGAACTCTCGCATGAACAGATTTTGAAACTCAAAGAATTGAAAGAGGTAGATGAAGCTACCATTGACGAGATTCCAAGTGAACCCGAGGTTTAAAACGTCGAAGGACTGGAAGAAATTGTGTTTGATGGAGACGTGGGAAAGTCAAAGTATGTTCGTGATGATGGGTCTGTGTTTGAGCCTTTTGATGGCGACTGGCTTCATGAGAATGTGGATGATATTGATGAAAAGTTGAAAAGTAGAGATACATCCGACATTCCAGCTGATTCCTTTGAAGAATGGCGGAAGCAGTTTCTTGCAAAGGCGAAAAGGCCATCACCTCCTCCTGCTCAAGTTGATTATTTTACGTACCATAAGGATCATCCACATGGAAGGATCCTGAGTTGGATGTTTGTGAAAGACATTCACTGCATGGCGGTGAAAAGAGAACACAGAATCCAGTACTTTAATTCTTTGCTGAGCATTTTAACGTTGCCCTTTTATGAAGTTGCAGCGTTATCCAGGTTAAATCTGATCAACAGATCCAACTACGAAGGAGCATCGTTGTTTGCAAAGAAGATCAGAATTGAGCAAATATGAGGATGGAAGGATGAAATGTACAAGCCTCAGTTTCCGATGCATGAGCAGATAAAGTACACATTGGATCCGGATACTAACAAAGCTCGTTACAAGCTTGTATACCAGCCGATGAAAGCTTTGGAGAAGATTCCTCTCATGCCCATGCCTCAAGATTTTCTTGGAAACATGAAGATGTGGTGTTACGACTCCGACACTCAAGAAGCGGTTATTGTATTCAAGAACAATGAAGACAACTTCCGTATGCTTGATCCGATGTGGATCGTGAACATGTCATCCCGCGACATCAAGACCCTCCTTCAACATGATATCTTCTATGAAGACAAGGACGCGTACCAAGCGTTGCTATTTCAACCTGTCGCTTGTTTCTGTTTCTACCGAGGCATTCATGCCGGAAGCTCATGGACCGAGGCGCACAAAGAATAAACACCGAAGACCAAGCTATAGACAAGGGGGAGTTTGTTAGTACAATTTTGTGTCTGTAGCTTGTTCTTAGCTAACAGTAGTCTGTACGGTCTTTGTTTAGTGTTTGTATAGTTTTGGTCGAGTCGGCCAAGTCAAGATATCCTCCTATCTTGACTTAGCATGACGTTTGGTTTACTGGTGTTGTAAAACAGCTGCATGTTGCAGTCTGTTAGTTGTTTGTATTTGTCCTCTTAGTAAACTGTTGTTTCTGTTGTACAAAGGGCGTCCTACGAAGAATCCACATTCTTTGTAGGACAACATGCTAACAAACAATGAATTGTTCGTTGATTGTTCGTTGATCATGAAGGCTACAAAGAGTCATTCTTCGTAGCATCGATGGTTCGTGGTGAAGACCCACGAAGAATCATTCTTCGTGGGATATTCTATTGTTCGTTGGCCAGCAGCCTTCTTCGTAGGGCTGCTGGTTTTCCTTTGCCTATATAAACAGAACCTTATCTTACAGTTTCACTAAGAGAGTCCTTAGAGAGTTTACACTGTGTGTATGTGTATGTATTGATTCTCTTCCTGTTAATCAAAGATAGTGAATTTTTTGGTTACCTTGTGTTTGCTTATACATTGTTTTGCTACGGTTTGCATACACACTTGGATTCCGCACTCGTGTGTAAGACAAAAAAGAAGTAGGTAAATCTTGATCCTCCAAGTGGACCTACAGACTTACATCAAGAAGCTGTGAGCCTAGCAGACAAAATTACACAGAAAAATTAATAAATTTAAAGGAACCCAATTTAACCATTATAATGCGACTTCTTTATTTATTGGTGGTCTCTGTTCAATAAAATTGTGATATTGGTAAGTCTTCAAGACCAACATGTTATACTTTTCAGTTTTGATTTTAAGGTATGAAAGAAATTGATAGCATTCTTATTACTTACATGGTTTCCACTTTCCATTAAACAAAACTATACTTGATTCAAATTTATTTGTCACTTTTCCTTCAAGATACAACCTTTTCTGTTTGTGTCGGTGAGATAATAAATATGACGAATGGTTCACCCCAATGGACTTCACTTTTAATTTCATCATCAACTTCATTCACAAATTCAATCAATCCTCCTCATCATCAACATCAGAAGACACAAAGTTGAAAATCGTTTATTGTTTGTTTAGAAGTTTTGTGAGCGTCTTGATCAGAAAATCACACAAAGGAATGAAAACCAAAACAGAAAAATTAGGCTTAGAGTTGGTGAAAGAAGTGGTTGCAAGGGGGTTGCAGGTTCAAAACCTACCATCCACCATCCATGTCGTGCCACTTTCATGAATTTTCAAGTAGATAGTGCAACTCATCATAGCCAGGGTCACCGGCATCTCAAAACCATCAAACACCAAAACGACACCGACTACGAACAATGAAGATGGCGACGATCTGTAAAGACCGATAATGTCACCAGAGGTGTGGGGTTTATAAATCATAACCAAAAGCAGGTACAACCCCAAAGCCAAGAGTACAAACCCTCTCATGCATAAAACACCTGCCAAACATCATGTACAACACCAAGAAGCGTAACAACCAAAACACCAAGGTGACGCCGACGTTGTCATCGGAGGCTAAACAATTTTCTAGAAAGAAAAAGATAATAGAAGAAAGAATCTGGATGAGAGAGTGTGTCTGAATTAGGGAGAAAGAGGTGTGGTGTTTTATACCCAAAAGTGAGTACCATCTCAAAGCCAAAAGTACAAACCAAAAGATAAAGATCGATAATGTCACCGGAGGTGTGGGGTTTATAAATCATAACCAAAAGCAGGTACAACCCCAAAGCCAAGAGTACAAACACTCTCATGCATGAAACACCTGCCAAACATCATGTACAACACCAAGAAGCGTAACAACCAAAACACCAAACCGACACCGGCGTTGTCATCGGAGGCTAAACAATTTTCTAGAGAGAAAAAGATAATAGAAGAGAGAATCTGGATGAGAGAGTGTGTCTGAATTCAAGAGAAAGAGGTGTGGTGTTTTATACCCAAAAGTGAGTACCGTCTCAAAGCGAAAAGTACAAACCAAAAGATAAAGATCGATAATGTCACCAGAGGTGTGGGGTTTATAAATCATAACCAAAAGCAGGTACAACCCCAAAGCCAAGAGTACAAACCCTATCATGCATAAAACACCTGCCAAACATCATGTACAACACCAAGAAGCGTACAACCAAAACACCAAACCAACACCGGCGTTGTCATCGGAGGCAAAACAATTTTCTAGAGAGAAAAAGATACTAGAAGAGAGAATCTGGATGAGAGAGTGTGTCTGAATTCAAGAGAAAGAGGTGTGGTGTTTTATACCCAAAAGTGAGTACCATTTCAAAGCCAAAAGTACAAACCCTCCATGCATAAAACATGTCTCAAGCATCATGTACAACACCAAATAGCCAAACTATGTTACTAACTGATAGTTATATAATATGTTTATAAAACTCACATAACAAATTCTTTAGATATATAAATTCAAAAAGCATTACTAAAAGAAAAGCAAGCAAATGTAAATATATATGAGTTACTGGCATTCTAGTTGTTATATATGGCTTCTCTTCCTCTCTTCATCTTGTTAACTCTTAACATGATTGAGGCGTGCATCATGCCGCTCATGCCCTCAACACATGTGAAAAGCTTATGTGGCTTCTTCAAAACCAAAATCATAACAACACCCCAAAACCCTACTGCAAAACCACACATTATGTCCAAGTTAAACCATACCTTGTTGAGATCATAAGCCTCATATTTGTTGTTGGGTGTTGCGATTGGGTATTCATGATTGGAGCAACTCTTTGGCAATGGAGCCCCAATAGACCTTTGTTCCCAGCATACATTGACGGATCGATTAGAGTCTGCAATTGATTTCCTGTTGGAATTGGTCCTGATAAGTTGTTGTTTGACAAATTCAAATGGCTCAAAAAATTCAAAGCTGCAATACTTGGAGGGATCAACCCTCTCAACTCATTACCTGAAAAATCAAGAGAATTTATTGCTTTCATGTTTCCAATGTTGTGTGGAATGTGTCCACTAAGATGATTATTGGACAAATTGAGGCCCACCAATGCATAAAGTGTTGTTAACCCAAGGGGTATTCTTCCAATAAGTTTATTACTTGAAAGATCCATGTTAATGACAAATTTCAATGTTTTCGTATATTCCAGAGCAACACCTTTCAATACCTGAACCACTACCTCCCCAAATGATGCACCGATATGACCATTGGAGTTATTAGCCATGCCATATAATTCTCCCACACAGTGAGGGATGGTCCCCATTAGGTTGTTGTGTGCAACATCTAAAATTCGAAGATTTACATTTGTGCACAGAGATGGAGAAATTCCTCCCGTGAAGTTATTTTTGTGTAACCTGAAAACCGACAATAGTTTAACCTTTTCTCCGATCCATTCTGGTATTTTCCCGCAGAGTGCATTCTCACCCAAATCTAAGACTACTAAATTACTTAAATTACCAGATTCTTGAGGAAGCTTACCACTAAAGTTATTGTCATTCAAGCTTAACAACTCCAAAGATGAAATATGCCGTATAAAATTTGGAAGGATGCCACTCAACCCATTTGAGCTTAAGATCATTATCCTCAATTTTTGCAGATCCTTAAGACAATTGGGTATTGTCCCAGTTAACCTATTTCTAGAAAGATCAAGATATTTCAAATCTGTCCTCTTGCATAGTGACCTTGGAATTGACTCATTGAAAAGGTTATTTTGCATAAATAGTGTCTGGAAATTCATTACCATGATAAGTTCCCCTGCTAGGAAGGTTGGTTGGAGGTCCGCTAAGGTTGTTATAAGAGAGATTTATGAAACGAATGATGGGCATCCTTCTCAACCATGTGGGCAAAGGTCCGGTAATAGTAGAAGCCACTGTGGAAATCCATTCGCAATCTTACAAGAACTGAGATCAATGACTATCAATTGGAATGGAGGCAGCCACTCTTTTGAAAAATTGAGTGTCAACTTACTATTAGAAGCGGCATTCAAGTACTTCAACTTCGAAAGATTAGCAAAATGGGCTTCAAAAACTACTCCTTCCAAAGAATTGTTAGAGACATCAAGATAACAAAGTTTAGTGAGTTTCCCAAGTGAAACCGAAATAGTTTGAAGACACTAATAATGAATGTAATGAATCAAGTCTCCCCAGAGATTCAGGAATCAAACCGTTCACTTGATTATAAGAGATGTCAAGTTCAGTAATTTTCCCAAAAAATGTCGGAATAGGGCCCACTAACTTGTTACAAGATAGATCTAATACTTGTAATGATCTTAGTCTTCCAAGAGATTTTGGAATTGAACCATTTAAGTGATTATTAGAAAGGTCGAGTTTGGTAAGTTTCCCGAGGAATGTCAAAATGGGACCCGTTAATTCGTTATTAGATAAATCTAATACTTGTAACAATCTTAACCTTCCCAAAGATTCCGGTAGTGAACCGCTAACTCACTAAAAGATAGATCTAAGCCTTTTAAACATGTCATTCTTTCGAGGGAATTTGGAATTGTACCATTTAAGCTAGAACTCAAATCTAACCTTTCAAAAGCATATCGGGAGCATTCAGATATGTTTGTTTGGGAGTGACTCAGTTTCATAAAGAACTCATTGTGCGCCACACTCAGTTGTTTCAAGTGACATTGTCTCCATTCCCAAATCCTCCATCTGCTCAAAGTAATTAGCAGAAATGTCAAGCTCTAAAAGGTTAGGCATAATAGGATTGGTGAATTTAAAAAGCTATCAGAAAGGTCAAGGGCCCTCAAGGAAGTCATGTTTGCTAAAACGGATGGAAATCTCCCTGGTAAGAAATTGCGACTAAGATCCAAGCGTCGGATGTTAGAAAGGCCAGTGAAATTAAATTATGTATATGACATATGTGCCTTTTTGAGGTTACACATTGACAAATGAAGCTCTAATAAAGAAGGGATCATTGCTTGAACTAAGATCAAAGAATGAAAGATCTAGGAATTGAAGTGAGGTCATGTTTCGAAGAAAGTGAGGGAGTTGACCTTCAAAAGAATTGCGGCTAAGATCTAGGTGTCTAATGTTGGAAAGCGTAGCGCTCGAGTTATAAAGTGGACCAAGATCAGCATTGGTAAGACCACAAACTGACAAACGTAACTCCTTTAACGAATGAATAATGTAAAAAACCATGTCAAAGTTTTTTGCTCCACCAAGATGCACACAACTCAAGTCAAGATGCTCAAGTGACGAAAGGCCAGAAATCCATGCCATATCATGTGTCATGAGCTCATGGTATGGGTTTGAACTGTGATGATCTACTATCATCTCCATATTTGGAAAATCTACCATCTCCATATTTGAATTGAGATCAAGACTCCTTAAATTAGAGAGATTTCCAATGTTATGAGGAATAATACCTGATAAAGACGCACAAGAGAGATTGAGGTAAGTCAGTGTTTCAAGGATCCAATAAACTCGGGGATCTGGCTTCCTTGAAAATCATTTCCACTCAAATCTAAGTATTTTAAATGGCTCAAGTCTCCTAAAGAAGTGCTCACCTCATTACTAACTAAGTAGTTTCATCACAGAAACGCACTACCTTTGAGTCGAAGACTTTCAACATTTCCAGTGACACCATCACACCCGACTCTTTCCCAACTGCAACAATCATTGCCAACCCATGATGACAACATATCATAGTCATCTCTAACACTGTGTTTGAACTTGAGAAGAGCTAGTCGCTCATTCTCAAAGCATGCCGCCGTTGTATTTTTGAGCACCAAAACGAATACTTATGGTTTCAACCAGAATTATAGTTACAGAAATGAAATGGAGCCCCAAACCCCAATGATTCACCATTTTTCAACCCTACAACTCAATTTGAGTAAAAAAAAGGGAAATGT
Organism: Scalesia atractyloides; assembly: GCA_947069175.1. Lineage (NCBI taxonomy): Eukaryota > Viridiplantae > Streptophyta > Magnoliopsida > Asterales > Asteraceae > Scalesia > Scalesia atractyloides. Next base: position 94,579,247 of record CAMTDV010000017.1, on the reverse strand, counting down.
AAAGAAGGATTCTTATGATGAACTGATCATGGGTTCTTGGGATTAACAAAACTAGTTTATTTATAGATCGATCTGTATATCAATACAAGCTTATTGTCATGGAAGACTTGGAAATTTTTTTCTATAAACACGTATTCTTTGGGTCTCTATATTTCCTTTTCATCACACAAAGACTTAGTTTGTAGTCAACAAAGGAAAGTCTTCTCCCACACCAACGCACAAAAGTATTGACATGATGCCACCGACTATTTTCATTGATAATAAAATATGAATTGACATTCTTTTTACACATGTCCAAAACGTATCTATAAGTTAAAAGTTTTCTTTAATACATATAAATTAAGTCTATTTTATATATTTATATTTATTAAAAGCGTTTTGTAAAGAGCTTACATTTTCCCTAAGATGTATGAAAATAAAGTTTGATATTATTTACAAATCTGATTTAGATCTTTACATGTTTTTAAATTGTTTTTAAAGCTAAATTTTAAGAGATATATTGTATTGTAATAATGTGAAATTTCTAAAAGTAACTTAAAATATCAAAAGTTATAATATAACTACTGGGTTACACCCGCGCTTCACGGTGGGTCGTGCTGATTTAAAAAATATATATATATGAAAACCTAGACGCAATGGTAAAATAACGTTAATGATGGGAATTCAGGCGGTATCAATTTGGCATTACGGACCATACTCCATATAGGAACCGGAAAGGAAAACTCAAAATATAAAGTCGCCAAAGGATCTGGACACATGTTTTAAGTGGACTAGTGATGCGGGCCCAAGTGTGGATGAGCGGGTCATCTTATATTTGGAGGCTCAAGATCGCGTGACAAATGGGGCTTCACTAAAATGGCTTAACTTGTGCTATGGGGGTCCGTTTTGGGCGTGCGACCAGGCGAAACGATTGCGAGGAAAAAAACCCATCTTGTTGCAAATGGCCTTTGACGGTTTGGGTCAAGTCGGGCCCCAAAAATGCTTATTTCTATGAGTTTTTATCATTTTATGTTTTTTTGGCTTTTTGCCAACTTTTGTTTTGTTCTAGTTTTTGGCCCAAATGTATTTTGAGGCCTGTTTCGAATTTATGTCTTTATTTATATGTTGCTAATGATTCAGTAATGATCAGATTTCAGTTTTGAAATATTAGACTTTTCACTTCAAATTCTGTGCCCGTTGGGTTGAATTTTGGGGTTGGAACAAGTTCATCACAGGTATTTGCAGAATGAACGTGATCGTTCTTACTTATCTGTTACTACTCTACATCAACTAGAAACCTCAGGGTTGTAGATTTAGCGGAAAGTACGTAAGGGTCGGTTCTAACAAGCTTCATGGTAAGGTCGTTCTAACAACTTCATGTAAGCAACAGCATAGAGTCAAATGTAGCTTCATTTTAGGTTAAAGAAAACATGAATTCAAGCATAAAAAAAGATAAAAGAAAGAATAGTAGTTGAAAAGAGAAGAAAATAACGTCACTAAACTTCAAGTGTCGTTTATAAAAATTCAGGTTATAAACACAAAGTGTTTTAAGAAAAAAAAATATTAAAGTTTAGAGCATCCATGATAACTTTATTAAAGTTAAATAGTAGAATCATAAATTGATTAAAATTAAAAAAGCTTGATTAAAGTGTAGGGGGTGCAAGTGTAAATAACTAAAGTACAAGGGGAAGCAAGCGCATATGTTACATTGAAAGAAAAAAAACCAAATAAATAAATAAATTAAATATCTATAGTAGCTAAGCCACAGAATTATTATATACTAGTGGTTAACCACCCGCGTTTAGTGGCAGATTCGAAATGTAGATAAAAATAAGCTAATCGCACACTTAACCATAAAAAACAACGGCACGAATGCATATTTGAAAGTTATGGAAAAGTTACGTCGTATACGAAAGCCAAATTATTGGAACAAAGTTTACACAAAAACGTATATAAAGATAACCACGACGACCACACACTAGTACATTACAATGGGTTGGCTTAAACGTAGATAAAAAAACATATCACAATAGTGTATTTAGAAATGAGCTCCAGACGGTCGTTAAATTTTTTTTTTTTAACCAAGGGATCAGAAAAAAAAAACATCAAGAGGTAATATTAAAGTTACATTGTTTTATACAAAAGCCAAGTTATTTGAACAAAAGTTATACCAATCGGCTTAAAAAGGTCAACACGACGATCCTGCATTACATCGGGTCGGTTTAAACGTAGATTAAAAACATGCCATCATGGCGCATTTAGGATATAAGGGTTTGGAGTGTTAAAAAACCTAGCGACTTCAAAAAGAAGTTTAAAACATCCGTTCGGTTTAAAACAACTTTACGAAAATTCACGTCGCAAAGTAGAAAAAAATAAATTGCGTGGAGCGTTGATATAAAAAACAAAACCTAAATTTACACCAAAGTGTATACAAAGATAAACACGAAGACCACACACATTATAGCAGGTTGATAAAAAACACCTCACGATTGTGTATTTAAAGAGAGTAAGCTGTTTTAGAAAAATCCGAACGCTTTAAGAAAAACGTTTAAAACAACCGGTAAGTAGATAAAATAAGGTTAAGAAAATTCACATCAAAACGTAAAAAATGTAAATCGCGTAGAGCGTTAATATAAAACTGAAAGCCATAAAAATCACTAACAAAAAATTGTTAAGACCTCAAAATGATAAATTTAGGGTTCAAGTGTAAATCGGTTATATAAATAGAAAAAAGAATAAAAATATATAATATTATTAAAGTTGAAGGGCAAATGTTAAAATCATTAAGTTAAGGGGGTGTAAATGAAAATTAGGAACTCAAAGATAAAACTCTACTATTGCTAAGCACCTAAAATTTAAACGTTGATAAAAAAATTACATCGAAATGGTGTTTTTAGAGATCAGCTCTGATTGACTTAAAAAACAAATAATAAAAGATGTTTAAACCAATCGATGGACAAAACCATGTCGCGACGATATATTTGATAGTCTCGTTGTATAACGAAAGTTAAGTTATTCCAAAAAATTTAAAACAAAACGTATATAAAGTTTAACACAACGACCACACATTATAGTGGGTTAGTCTAAACAATATATAAAAAACACGCCGTAATGGTGCATTTAGAGATAGGGGTCGAGAGTTTTAAAAAACCTCAAGGTTAAAAAAAGTTTAGACAACCAGTCAGTTTAAAAACAACGTTAGGAAAATTCACGTCGAAAAGTAAATAAAAATAAATTGCGTGGAGTGGTGATATAAAAAACCGAAAATTAAATTTACATCAAAACGTATATAAATATAAACATGACGACCACACATTATAGCGGGCCAGTTTAACATAGATAAAACAACACATCACAATGGTGTATATAAAGAGTGTCAACCGTTGTAGAAAAACCAAACAGTTTAAAAGAACTGGTCGGTTTTGTGAAATAACGTTATGTAAATTCACGACAATACGTAAAAGAAAATAGCTTGCGTAGAGCGTTGATATAAAAACCAATCCCATAATCAACCGCGTAACAAAATAATCATTAAGGACTTAAATGATAACTTTATTAAAGTTTAAGGTTCTAGTGTAAATCGGTTAAAGAAAAAGCAAAAGAAAAAACATAGAATTTTATTTAAGTTGAGAGGACAAATGTTAAAATTATTAAGATTGGGGTGTAATAAAAAGTAGACTCTAAAAAACACAAAGTTTACTATTACTAATCACCCAAAATTATTATTATTATATTACACTTATTATATATAATAATTATAATATCACATGATGATACATCTTAGAGCATTCACAATGGATTTCTTAAATTTATGTGAGTGATTAGTTATATTATAAGAAATGGTTGTGAGTGAAAACGAGAGAATGTTATTATATTCATCTGTAAATATCGGGCACACTATCACTTCTTACAATTTTTTTAATATTTTTTAAAAGTGGTTATAAGTGAAGAGAGAGAAAATGTAATGATGAAATATAAATAGTATTATTTAATTGAAAACCAGAGAAAAAATAATAGATTTTTAATGTAATTATATTGATAGGGGATAAAGAATTTATTTCAATCCTATTATCATTTTGTATAAGTGACTTAGACAACATTCTATTCTACATGACACCACTTGTAAGTCAACTCCCGAAAAACAACAAACAAATTAGTGCCATGACTTATGATTACTGATCATGTCATCATATGCTCCGGAAAGAGTCCAACCAAGAAACACATACAACTTGTTTGCTACGAAACCATTATTGTAAAAAAAATTTATACTATCAACACGAAAGGTTAATTGGTATTGGTGTTAAATACAATTTCAAACCTATATACACTTTCACTCAACCAATCAAACGAGGAAAAAAAAATTAAAATGATACTTTAAACACTACTACAAAATCAACCATTAGACGGTGTTTAAATTTGTTTTAGACGGGGTTCAAGCAATAACACGTCTTAATATCAATAATTATAACATATTTGATTAAAATATTCAACAAAATTCAGAACAACCCCGTCTTATAATCAAACCGCGTCTTATATGAATATAAGAACCTTTTAGACGGTGTTATCATTAAACACCATCTTATACAACAATCAAAAAAAGTTAATAATAACCCATTTCTAACCCTAATTTACTTACTGATGAGTTAGGCTACAACAATTCAAACCCTCCCCTTCCTTTTCAACGTGCGACGACCAAACCCTACAGCCGCACCACCACGCGCAGCCCCCTTCCGTTCGATTTGCTCGACGACGACGGTAGCATTCCCCTTCGATTCCACCTTCGAGACTGGTTAGTTTTTTCGATTCCCCTTCGACGCGGTTTGTATGTATATGTATTGTTGTTTGTAAGTGATTTGAACAGAACAATGTTTAGATGTTGTTTGTTTAGAAGTGGGTTTTGTTATTGCAGAGAAGAATATTTGAAACTAAGACGTTGATTTGTAGGTAACTTCATGAATTAGAGCTATGAGTGAATGATCAATTAATTTTATGTTTAATACTTCTAGGGTTCTTGAGCTTGAATTGGGGGTTTTGGTTGGGATAAATTATGATATGTAGCTTCTAATTCATCTACCTATATTAATGTTATACCGGAACTCTAGAAGCATAATAAAGCTAGTTCATATGAGGAATATTTGAAGAACTTGTCAATTCTATTTGTTTTCTGAATCATACTACCAGTTGTTAGCAGTAGTGGTACTTGAACAAAAGCAAAAAAAAAATCCTACTTGGGGTGTTCACGGTCCGGTTTTCATAGTTTTTAAGTCAAACCGTTAGTGGCGAAGCTTGAGATTTCCGTCGGGGGGTCGAAAACGTATATACCCAAAAATTTCTATACGGGAACTACATATTTAACACTACTGAGCGAAAAGTTCGGTGGTCGGGCGCCCCCTCCGCCCCTTTCTAATCTACGCCATTGTTGTTAGTAACGGTTTTTTATCTTTGAAAACCAAACCAAACCGTTGGTAATGGTTTGATTTCACGGTCTGGTCTCCTTAGGCGTTTATGCAAGTTGTCCCAAACTTACAGAAAAAAACAGCCTGTTCAAACCTATGATGCACTGGGACGGGTACGGGAACGGGGTACGGGTACGGGGACGGGTACGGGAAACGGCAAAACCAAAAAATTCAAGAAGCGGGGACGGGACGGGTACGGGAATAAAAACATGTAAAAAATAAATATATATCAAAGATAATGTAACACAAAACCCCAAAATAGTTATATATTGATGTAAAGCTCAAAAATCCCATTTCTTCCTAATCTAATGTAAGGTAGTGAAAATAGGGGGGGTTAAATGTTAAAATACAAAAACTAATTTTACACTTTTTATTTAAGTTTTACAAGTTTTAATGACTAAAAGTAACCTAATGAAAGATAGAGGGGTTAAATGTTAAAACCCATAAACTTATTTAACCCTAGAAAGGCTCAAACGCAACAAAAAAACAGCCGCTCTTCTTCTTCACAGTTTTTCCCGCAAGTCTCCAGCAAGTTTCCGGCAGAAATTGCAGGTTTCCGGCCAGAAGTCGTCGTCGGAATCCGCTATTTTCACGCTATTCAGTCGATAACTATGACCGGAAACTTGCAGGAAACGTTTCCTGCGCGTCCCCATACACCGTCCCCTTCTCCTGCACGCTTCTTGGCCATTTCCTACCTGTCGGGGACGTTTCCCGGCCGTCCCCGTGCCGTTTCCGTCCCCTGGCAGTCCCCGGGACGGGAGACGGCACCTCCCAGGCGTTTCCGTGCTTCCGAGGTTCAAACTTCAAGTTCCATCTAAACTTATAGCAAGCTCTTTATAATATCTATCCACATAGCTAAAAAAGGAGTCCAAATAAGAAAATATATTTTAAAAACATGTCCAAATATAATAAAGGTAATCCCTGTTGTTGATTTATAAATGTATGCTTTTGGAATTTAGAACACTTACATTACATATAACATATATCGAGCAACTTACTTCAGTGATATATAAAATGTGCAGTGATATATGAAATGTCAAAATGGGCTCTAGCCCACTTGTGTTTCACATTATGTTAGTTATAGGTTTATACAGGTTTAATTTACAAAACAAATTCTTACGGTTTGGTTCGCATTGGTTTTATATGGTTGGTTTTTGGTGTAAACCGTAAACCAAACCGTTCATTACGGTTTGAAAATATTGAAACCGACCGACCGAAAATTAAGTAAAAAACCATTCGTGAAACCAAATTGATGAACGGTTTGGTCGGTTTCACGGTTTGAAACACCCCTGCCCATTACCCATTAAAAGAATCTGATATGCTAATAGTTTGTACATTTGCTTACTTTTAGCTCACAATTAAGTAATCTGATATGCTGATAATTAGTTTTGTATTATATTGCTTACTTTTACTTCGCATCCGTCGCTTATTTTTCTAGCATCTTATTATAAAGCTCTATTTCAACTACCATCTATTTGTGTGACCGTATTTTTGTATGATCACTGCAAATTAATGGCTTACTTCTTACTTCAACATGTAAGGTTGTGTACAAGACGGTGGTGTTTCGCTTCCACATGAATACTAGAAGGTAACTTATTTCTTAAGTCATTGGCTTTCTGAAATCTTATCTTTGACTGTTATCTCTTTGTATCTTTCTAGAGGTCGTTGCTGATTCAGATTTGGTCGACAAGGTACAAGACCACCACTCGCATTACCCTCGCATGGGCCGTAGTATGTGAACACGATCAATGAGGCCTCACAATTGCTGGTAACCATTCTCATGTCACTAGTGTTCAAATGTGCAAATTCATATCGTAGGGTGCAAACGGCGGAAGCTCGGCTCGAAAAAAAGCTTGAACGAGCTCGAGCCTGAGCCTAAATAACAAGCTCGTTTAGTAAATGAGCTCGAGCTTCGCTTATCGAGCTCGAGCCAGCTCACGAGCCAAACGAGCCTATTGTGTATATAATTTTTGTTAATATATTAAATTTATTTAAATAATAATGCAGGAATGTTGGTCTTAATTAATCATTAACTAGAGAGGTGAAATGTTAATATTGTGAATCACAGCTAATATTAGCGTCTTTTCTTGGTTAGTTGTAATAAATTAGCTCTGATATTATAGTTGAATAGGTTGAAGCAGGATTAGCGGCTATCGAGTGTTAGCTAGTTAACTAATTTCATGTATTTTGATTTGTAGGTTGGAGACTTGAGTATTTGGGATACAGCCAACTTTATTAAGGTTATTACTTAACTTCTCATACAACCTTTGTTTTAAAAAGCACGCCAGAGGTGCGCTTAAGCGCAAGGCGCAACAAGGCACACACCCTAGGGCCTTTTCGCTTTGTGCGTAGAGTAATTACAAGAAGTGCCAAAAAGGCACACATCAAGGTTTAGTTTATACTTGATTTTAGATGTATATAACATGTAAATATATACATAACTTTTATTGACGATGTTGTTACCGTTTTTTTCTCTTTGCCTTTAGTTTTAGCCTATAATATTTGTAATAACTCTTTCTGTCTACTTTTATTTTAGATGTGGCACGACACTAGAGATGCTACGGATAATGAAATAGATGTTTTTTTTGATGACGTTGATGCCGAAGTTTTTTAGCGAGTTAGGTAATTCGTTAGATTAGCTTATGTAGTTTATTTATACAATTTAACGTAGTTTGTTATGCATTCAACAAATGATTGTCATTTGACAGGTTTATTTCTGAATTGGATGCCTACGGGTTTGTTTCCGAATTGAATGTGTATTGTTTTGGTTTGAGTTGAAAATGTTCCATTGGTGTATATAAGCTTGATGTATTTCTAGTAAACCTTTTTTATTGTAAATGTTTTTTTTTCCAGCAAATGTTTATAAGACGGTGTTAAAAAATATTTGTTTTAATAAATATTTTGAAATGTTTTGATATTAAAAGACGGTGTTCATCAAGTTTAAGCGGTGTTTCAAATTGAACACCTCTAATAAGACCTGATTTTAAACCACGGTACTTTAAGACGGTGTTGAAAACACCGTCTTAAAATCCATATCACCCCGTCTAAAGCTCTGTTTTGTAGTAGTGAAAGTTACATGAGGGGCAAAAACTACATAAATATACAAAAAGATTACAATAAAATGAATGAACACACGATGCAATATGCACACTCTCCACCACGAGTTCTGAAAAACAAAACTATATATATTCGAGTTGATCGATTGTGTCTGTGGCTCTGGCCCTCGATTGGAGTACCCGTTCTTGCTTGTGATATATTGTTAGCGTGTATGGATACAAATCGCAATCGTCTACTGTTCATGCCTTGTATATATGTCAAAAGGCTTTTCCAACCATTATGTAGATGTCAACCAAGAAAAACACAACAGTCTCCCATTAACAAATTTATAGATGCATCATTAACATAAGTACGGTACCAAGTTTAAAACTAGGTTTCGAATTCATGTATAATATATCGGGTATTCTGCCGTAAATAACTTTCATTCTTGGGTTACATGAATATAAAGGAAAAAAGGTGGTCACAAGCTACCATAAGTACAGTGAGCAAATTAAGGAATTAAGGAAAAAACAAAAATGTAATATACTCAACACTCTCCCTCACATGAAGGTCGAGTGCCCAGCTTGTCAGGAAGCATGCGGAGTTGTAATGTACCAAGAATACTTCTTTTGACTCCACTCTTTCCCTAACAAAATAAAATTTCATCTCCAAATGTTTAGCCTGCTCCTGGAAACTGGGTTATTGGCAATATGATGAGCTACAAGGTTATCACAAAAAGAGTGTCGCACCATCAAGAGGGAACTTAAGTTCCATCATGGGCTATCTCATCCATAAAACTTCACTGACAGTAATAATGACATTGGCACCATATTTATCTTCTTTCGATGAGTGAGAAAAGATTGCTTGTTTCTTTGATTGCCAAGAAACCAGGGCACCCACCCAACAAGAGTAAGTAACAAGTTCTAGAGAGTCTAGTGAAGGGAGACCAAGTCAGTCTGGGTCACAATAAGCAGTGTGGTTCATTCCTCCTCCTTTAGGAATAAGGATTCCTTGCCCAGGGGTAGTTTTAAGGTATCTCAATGCACGAGTGGCAACATTCTTATGTGTCTGCCTCGGGTCACCAACGGATTGGCTTAAGTTATTTAATAAATAGGTGATATTAGGTCTTGATCGGCTTGAAGGTAGAGAAGTCTTCCTACCGACCTTCGATACTCATGAGCATCAACATGAGGTTCTTCATCATCCTTGCAACTTTACGTTTTGTTCCATTGGGAAGAACGTGGTCAACAACCACGCATACAACAATCTTCTAGTATGTCAAGTGTATGTTTTCTTTGGCTTAGAACTAGTCTATCATTTGTTCGAGAAACTTCAACTCCAAAAAAAAGAAAAAAAAAAAACTAGAGGGATTCAAGTATCCGCATACCTGCAGGGCGTACCCATTAGTTTGTCAAAAAATACCCGTAAGGATTTTCAAGTAATTTTTTTTCCTTTGTTTATAACTTTTATAAAATTTTATGCTTTCAACAAATACAATAAACTAAAGATGATGAAGTACATACCTATCATCGTCACCATAAGAATGTTTAAAATATCTAAAATATGTAAATTTAATGATGATATAAACTCAAAATATAATTCTTACTTTGTACCATACATATGTAAAAAATCATAAAGATACGTATACCAAAAGAAAAGTTCATTTTTCACGTAACATAGCTACTAGAATAAAACATTATCGGACAAAAAAACCATAAAAATAAATCTAACAAAAGGAAAGTTCATTTTGCACATAACATAGCTACTAGAATAAAACATTACTAGACTAAGGTTGAGAATAAAATAAAACTATAAATTAAAAAAAATTATGGTACATTATTAGGGAAAACGGTTATATGTTTTTAGGTAATTGGTAAACGAATAAACAAGGTATTGGCATGTCACTTTGAAGTTCTGAACAACCCAACCCGTTTCGGCTCGAAATTGAAGATGACCCATTTGGCCCATATCCAACATGGCCTTCCTTTTTTGCTAGCTCTAGTTCTGAGCTAAGACTAAAATGCCGGATGTGCTTTTTTGAAAAAGGCTCTATAACATTTTATAGGATCTCGATCGGGACACGTTGATTCTGCGAATTCCGGTGATAATCTTCCCCAAACCCTCAAATTCAACCCAAAAGGTAGAGAATTTGAACTGAAAATGTTATTGCTAAATGTTATGAATGACCATCCAAATTACATCTCAAGAACATAAATAAGAACTGAAATTCGAAACGGCCCATAAAAAGGCCATGGGCCAAACACAAGCCCCAAAAAAAAGCATAAAACATGGAAAAAAAACTTAAAAACGCCCGAAACTCCCACTAGAATGCATTTTTTGGACCGAAACTTGGATAAGGACCTTCCGAGTCCTTTCCATGACGTGCTCCTCGATTCAAGCTTCGATTTGACTCGTCGAACGCCTAATAGGAGACCCATAGCCAAAGTTATGCTTGTTTTCGTAAATCACCTTTTGTAGCTCGATCATGGGCCTCTAGAAATGTCATCACTTGATTTTTTACACTTGGGCTTGCATCATTGTGAGAGGGGGAATTATAACGTACTTGAGAAAAAAAGGATATACTCCTGGGTCTGTAAACTTAATAATGTTCAACGGTTTTTCAACTACAATTTCAGCATTTCAATTACAATGAAAGCGCACGTTCCTGACTTGAGATATCAGTCATTATAAAAACAAGTACAACAGTCACAATTTGATTAAATACTACAATTAAACCACAAAGAATGTAAACTAAGATCAATTTCTTCAAATAAATGATTCTTTTCTACTTGATTTCATGCATTCATGGTACCTCGTAATAAGCAAATTCAACAATTTCATGGAAAATACAGAAAGAAAACACACAAAAACTATCTGCAACATATAAATGACTAGACACATCATCTCTATATGGCTTCTCTTCTTCTCTTCATCTTGTTAACTCTTACCATGATTGCAACGTGTATCTTGTCCACAGTTTCCTCAGCAAACATGAAAAGCTTATGTCTCCATTGCTTCTTTAACACCAAAACTACAACAACTCCCCAAAACCCTGTTGTGAAACCACAAGTTATGCTCAAATAAAACCATACCTTGTTGGGCTCATCAGCTGCTTCATGTGTTTTATTGGGCTCAGCGGTTGGGTCTTCAAGACTGGAGCAATTCTTTGGCAACGGAGCTCCACACAGATGTTTGTTCCCGTCATATATTGATGGATCAATGAGGGTCTGCAATTGATTTCCTGTTGGAATTCGTCCTGACAAGTTGTTGTTCGACAAATTTAAATGGCTCAAAAAAGTTAAAGCTGCAATGCTTGGAGGGATCGGCCCACCCAACTCGTTTCCTGATAAATCGAGAGAGAATAATGCTGTCATGTTTCCAATGTGGTCTGGAATGCCTCCGCTAAGATGATTATTGGACAAATTGAGACCCACCAATCCATGAAGTGCAGTTAACTCTACAGGTATGTCTCCAACAAGTTTATTGCTTGAAAGGTCCATGTTAGTGACAAAAGACCATGTATTCGTATATTCAAGAGAAACACCTTTTAATACCTGAATCAACCTCTCCTCAGTACCCTCACCAAAGGTAACAAGGGTATGATTGATAACCATGCCTTGCAATTTTCCTAGACAATGAGGGATTGTTCCTGTTAAGTTGTTGCGTGCAACATCCAGAATTTGAAGCTCTACATTTGTGCACAACGATTGAGGAATTCCTCATGTGAAGTTATTGTTTTGTAACCTAAAAACCAACAATGATGTCATTTTTTCTCAAATCCACTCTGGTATTTTTCCAGAGAATGTATTATCACCTAAATCTAAGACTCGTAAACTTAAATTCCAAAATACAGCTGGAAGCTCACCACTAAAGTTATTATCATTCAAGCTTAACGACCCCAGTGATGAAATGTGCCCTATAGAACTGGGAATGACGCCTCGTAGCACATTTGAGCTTAATTTCAAAACAAATAATTTTTGTAGGTTCTTAAAACATTTGGGAATTTTCCCGGTTAGCCTATTTCTGGAAAGATCAATATAAACCAAATCTGTCCTCTTGCATAAGGACCTTGGAAAAGACTCATTGAAATTGTTATTTTGAAGAAATAAACTTGGTGAATGTAAGTCCACTTGGAGGATCAAGTATAACCTACTTCTTTGTTTGTTAACACACACACGAGTGCGGAATCCAAGTGTGAATGCAAACCGAAGCAAAACAACGTATGTAATGCAAACACAAGTAACCAAAAGATTCACTATCTTTAGATTAATGGAAGAGAACAAGTTTACACATACACACAGTGAACAAACTCTCTAAGTGCTCTCTTAGTTGAAACTGTTAAGTGTGTTGCATATATATAGACCCAGACACCCTGCACACTACAAAGAATGTGCAGAGCCACGAACCATCAACAATCCTACGAAGAATGACTCTTCGTAGGTCTTCTCAACGAACAACATATACCACGGAGATTGAATCTGCGTGGCCTTCCAGAACAGTGAACAATAGAAGGTTCGCCGATGATCAATCCTACGAAGAACATGGGTTCTTCGTAGGGAGCCAATACACAGACAATCACATAGACAACAGTACAACAACTAACACAATAACAGTAGCACACTTGCTAACTGTTTTACATCATAAACAACATAAACATCATGCTAAGTCGAGATAGGAGGATATCTCGACTTGGCCGACTCGACCTAAATACGTACACGTAAAATAAAGACCGTACAAACTACTAAAAGCTAAGAACAAGCTACAGACACAAAATTGTACCAACAAACTCCCCCTTGTCTATAGCTTGGTCTTTGGTTTTCACTCCTTGTGTGCTTCGGTCCATGAACTTCCAGCAAGAATACCTCGGTAGAAACAGAAACAAACGACCCGTTGAAATAACAACGCTTGGTACGCGTCCTTGTCTTCATAGAAGATATCATGTTGAAGGAGGGTCTTGATGTCGGGGGATGACATGTTCACAATCCACATCGGATCGAGCATACGGAAGTTGTCTTCATTATTCTTGAACACGATAACCGCTTCTTGAGTGTCTGAGTCGTAACACCAAAGCTTCATATTCCCTAGAAAATCTTGAGGCATGGGCATGAGAGGAATCTTCGCCAAAGCTTTCACCGGCTGGTACACAAGCTTGTAACGAGCTGTGTTGGTATCCGGATCCAATATATATTTTATTTGCTCATGCATTGGGAACTGAGGCTTGTACATCTCATCCTTCCACCCTCGTCTTCGCTCAATTCTTATCTTCTTTGCAAACATCGATGCTCCTTCGTAGTTGGATCTGTTGATCAGATTTAACTTGGATAGCGCTGCAACATCATAAAAGGGCAAAGTTAAAATGCTCCGTAAAGAATTAAAGTACTGGATTCTGTGTTCTCTTTTGACCGCCATGCAGTGAATGTCTTTCACAAACATCCAACTAAGGATCCTTTCCTGTGGTCGATCCTTCTGGTACTTAAAGTAATCAACTTGAGCGGGTGGAGGGGATGGCTTTTTCGCCTTTGCGAGAAACTGCTTCCGCCATTCTTCAAAAGAATCAGCTGGAATGTCAGATGTATCTCTACCTTTCAACTTTTCATCGATATCATCTACATTCTCACGAAGCCAGTCACGTACATACTTTGACTTTCCAACGTCTCCATCAAACACAATTTCTTCCAACCCTTCAATGTTTTTTACCTCGGGTTCACTAGGAATTTCGTCAATGGTAGCTTCGTCTACCTCTTTCAATTCTTTGAGTTTCAAGATCTGTTCTTGAGAGAGTTCAGAAACAAACTCCCCTTCCTCTAACTCCTCACTGGTAACAGGATGTAGAGACTGTAGCGGTGGCACATCAAAACCAACAAAAGTAGAAATAACCTGACCAGACTTTGAACCTTCAGCAACAACCACATCGTCGTGATCTTCCACGAGAACCATCTGCAAATCTGTGTTGTCCAAAGCTTCTTGAACACTCCCAGAGCCGGCAACAACTTGAACAGAACTTGAAGCACCAGCTGGGGTAGATGTAGAACCTTCTGGTTGAGCAGAGGAAGCAGACACATCAGGATTTCCTGGATCTTCACTACCATGATCCCGCTTTTGTAGAACCTCCTGTGTCTTACATCTGTCCGCCCACAATACATTGACCCGTTTTCTTGTCATTTCATAGCTACCAGCCATTTGTTTTACATTCTCAGCTATGGTCTTGTTTCTCAAGTCATACCAGTTGGTTATCTCTATGTACTTCCCAGAGAGCTTCTCACTATAGCGTAGTAACTCAGTGCTACTTTCTTTCATTCTGCTCATCTCTATACCCCGAGTATTGTCAGTTGCACGCATTTGCTGTAACTGGTTAGCCCTTTCGGCATTAGCAGCTCGTAGTTGAGCATTTTAAGCTCTCAACTGGTTGATCTCTGCTTGTTGCTTCTTAACAGTCTCAGTCAGGGTGTTGATCTCTAATCATTGCTTAATGGAGTCGTTCCTTGTAGCAGACATAAAATCCATGTGTCTGTCTATCTGAGTTTGTGCTGCTTGAAGCTGTAGGAAAAGAAAGTTAGATCTCTCGCTCTCAGACATTCTTGCAAACCTTGCATCAAGAGATTCTGAACTTTGTTTGCGAGTTCTCACACGAGCAGCTTGAGTAGCAGCAGGGGCTGTAAACTAAGGAAGAGGTTGTTGTGGACTAACAGTAGCAGTTGCAGTTGCAGTTCCCGATGACCTACCAGGAGAAGCTACCAAGGCTTCAGTCTCCTCGGCAGTGAAGACTTCTTCTGGTATTGGCCCTGCGGAGGGATCAGGTTGTGGAACAGATTCTGATTGAGCTGATGAGGAACCAACTGTTTTCCGACTCTTTTTCTTCTGACGGATAACAGCTTGTTTCTTTCGAGCCTTCTCAGACTCAGTATCAGAAGGCACATAATCCGGGTCAGTTTTAGATCTTTAGTACTAATTCTTCTGACCTGTCGAACACCACGATTGTCAAAATAGTATTCATAACCAGGTTCAGGAGGAAAATCTTCCTCTTCAACATCTGTGGCACCTTCCGTTTGCTTTCCAAAGTCACCTCCAGTTGGTGCAGCACCACTTTCACCGCCATCACCACCATATCCACCATCACCACCGTCATCACCATCATCATCATCACTCTTTTTCCCAAACCTATCTTCAAGCATTTTTCTTAAAGTAGGCTCTTCATTGTCGGAGTCGCTGTCATCGTGTCGCCACTTGTCATTTTCCGGTGCTACGTATGAATCTTTTTCCAGAAATCCACATAACCTTCAAGGAGGATCGCTTTCCTTGTAACTTTTTGCAGCGTATCCTTTAAAAACCTTCAATGAATGTTCTGTCATTGGCTCCATTTTCAAAACTTCATTATCCTCTCTAGGAAGATCAGGATGTTGAGCATTCAAAACCATCTGCAGAAATCTAGGATACATCCAGAATTTGCTTCCTGTTGTGACGGCTCCTGTTCTGGATAGATTTTCTTTCATGTTGGAGAATATATACTTAGATACGCTAAACGGCTTGTTCAGCACCAAAGCCACCATCAACCCAACTAAGTCCGGATTTTCCATATCATAACCGCTTCGTCGATTGCTCAAACATTGTATCAACACATGTAACAGAAACTTGTAACGAGAGGTAAACCCGACTTGTTAAACTGATTTCCAAATATATCTCCAGTACACTTCATACGCAGCAAACATCCTCTTTGACACATTATCGGAACTGAGTATGGCGCATCAGGGTCATCACGAAGCTGTAACCGTGTTGAGAATCTCAGCTGAAACAATAACATCTTGATTGCTCACACGTCCTCTTATAACTACCTTTCCATCAATCTCTTCAACTTTCGCTGAATCCCAAAACGCTTTGATCAGGGACTTGTATATGACAGTTTGATGAGTGATGGCGTGATTGATCCTTGATTCCCTTAGCCATTTCATGATTCCGGCATAATCAGCAAGTTTGTTATCTAGATCCAAGTATGCGATCATGTGATGTCGAGATTCCGACATAATTTCAACCTCACTTTTATCCCCCCTCTTTGTAGCGGGCTTTCGCTTTTGACCTTTAAGGAGCCATTCTATACAAAACATACCCACAATGTGAAGAAAGATAAATTGAATGTTGAAAGCAGACTCATAACATGTTAACTGTGTGAAGGTATGAATTCACTGTGAACTTAAAGTGTTCCTACGAACCATTCTGTGAATTCATTCTTTCCACGAAGAATCTCCTACAAACATTAAGTTTGGACGAAGAATCATATACATCTAACAAACAATCAAGGTCAACGAAGAATCCATTCTTCGTTGACTATGATTCTTCGTCTACATCTTACCAGCGAACATCCCTGGTCAACGAAGAACCCATTCTTCGTTGACTATGATTCTTCGTCTACAACTTACCAGCGAACAACCCTGGTCAATGAAGAACCCATTCTTCGTTGACTATGATTCTTCGCCGAGAGGATTCTTCGTCACAGTTAATTTCATGTTAGAAACAAACATCCAAAAGGTTAAAACTCCCTGACAAACAAGATCAAAACACTCAGTTCATTTACTTTTACCAACATTCTTGGTACAAACCCAAAAATTTCACAGTCCATGTAAAACCCATTCATGTCTTTCATAAACCGAATGAATCTATTGTTGATACACCAAATCAAAAATATTTATAGACCAACCGATTACAAGTTTATATTCTTTACAAACAATGAGGGTTACACATGCCTCTTAATGGATTCAAGTGAATGATCTTGTTTGTGATCCTAACACCGAAACATTATGATACACTTGTTAATAAACGCGAGTTCTACCTTAGATTTGTATCTAAACAAGAACAAATAACAAGAGTTTCAAGGTTGGTTAGGATTTCTTCACAATGATGTAGAAGAACAGTGTTTTTATTTAGAGAGAAAGAGGATGAGTGTAAAAAGGTGATTTTGAAAAAGTGATGGGGTTTGGTGAGAGGCCATTCCTTTTAAACCACCCCTGTTTCACCGCCTTTCGACGAACCTTCAGCTCGTCGAAGAACCATTCTTCGTTGAGGGTTTCTACGAAGGATCCTAAGTGGGCCAATGAACAATCAGTTACTAGACTCAACACCTTGGCCCAACTCATTTCAACGAAGAATCCCATTCTTCGTCGATTCGATTCTTCATCAACTAGTTCTTCGTACAACCAAATTCTTCGCAGAGCACCAGTACCAACTTATGAAGTTATTTTAACAAAACATATTTTGAACATCTTTGGATTTAACAAAATGCATTGTGACCTTTATGAAGTTGTGTTAATTAAGCAAGGTTGATTTTAGGACTTCACCGGTAGAAACCATTCGAGCTTCAATATCGACGAAACGAAAATTAACGGTAAGACTAAAATATCTAAAATAAAACAACCTATGTTAAATAACTACTAACTACATTATACACTACTTAAACATCTTTTGCGAGTTTCAAGGTAAGAGAATCGTACCAGCTTACGATTTGGTCAAGCACGATTTTCTAAATTCATTTTACTTTCGATAAGCATTTTACCTCGATTACCGATATTGTTGTCCACATAAACTCAACTTATCAGATGTAATCACGTTTGAGAGATATGATTTAATGTATGATTTATACTTACTAGCCGATGTTCATCCACTTCATGACACATTCCCGTATCAAGACATGCACAAGAATTCGTCTTACCGGCGAGTATACCGCTTATCATCTGTTTAACGTATATGATGTGAGATACTCACTTATTTTTGGATGAAAACAAGCCCTATGTGATAGAATCACTTATTGATGAGGAACTTGATTTTCGGATGCATGCAGGGCACAGGTGCGAGTCCATGAACAGGTTAGTACCATCGTACCGACAAAGAGATGAACTTGACACCCGCAACAAACTGTGATATTTTACCACTTATTCGATTTGGTGGAAGTGATATGATTATCACTTATTGATGGTCGTATGCAATATTTACTCGTATGTATGGTATCATGGAAGTTCTTGACTTGCGTCCCCGTTGTTTTCGGTAAAAGATTCAACCATGATACCCAGATGATAAACAGCATAAGCACCAAGCATTTTAGAACCTTGGCATACTATCAAACAAAATTTCGGTACCAAGACCATATGCCAATGAACGGTTCCCACCTGACTTTCAGTTTGTTAAGTTTATATCAACCTGCATGTAACATCCGTCAAAAACCGGAATTACCAAACCCGCTCCGTTTAATAACCGAACAATCAGTTTAAAATTTCGTGGCGTATTTAATGCCCAAAATAATTTTAAACAATACATAATTAATAAGTATATTGGAATATATAATTTATTTTTGAAAAAGTATTAAAATTTGTGGTTTGAAAATAAAAGAAGGCTGCCGGGTTTCGAACCCGGGTCAGCCGAGTCAATCTGGTCAACAAAGCATTAACACACACGCGCTCAACCACTGCGCCACTTATGATTCTTGTTCAATATTGAAGACAATTAATTCATTACATGAATATCGAATTCAAAACCGACGCGCCTATTTGCAGTCGTCGTAAATCCCGACTATCTCGCCAAGATTGGACGGTTTCTTCAGTTTTAACGTAAACTTTAACTATGCCATCGGTTATAACCGACGTCTGAACCCGCGACGCAAGTCATAACTGCCGGAAAACGTAATGACTTTGAATCAAGCCTGAAATCCGACTCCATACATCTCGATTCCTCCCTATAAATTCACCCACAATCCACTGGTAGCCTTTTCGCTCAAAACCGCACCCTTTCTCGACGAAAATTCACTCGCCGGAAAATGCCTGCAAATCGCCGGAAAACCAAGCTTTTCACCTTTGAGCCTTAATGAACCCCCAGAGCTCATACCGAAACCACCCACACTCATCTCAAACTCCATAAAGACTCTCTGCCGCAGGACACACGTCGCCGGAATAATCTGCCGTCACCGGAGTTTCGCCGGAGAAACAGAGGAGTCCAGTTCGGTATAATTTACGCTTAATCTTTCATTCTTTTTATTTACCTCACCTGTAATTAACCGCAACACACTAAAAGAACATGATTTAATCGACGAATCAGTCGGACGTTAGTTCTGGTTAAATTCAACGAAGAAGACGAAGTTTCAGTAGTATATAAGTTTAATTTAAATCAAGATATAACTCGGTTAGACACACAGTCCAGCGGTGGACTGTGTGCACATTAAACACGCTTACGTCTCGAGTTCGATACATGTCCCACGCATACTCGCCTTAATAAAAATGTTCCTTTTTATTACTGAACCGGATTCATTTCGCATAGATGTTAAATTTAATAAAAACCGGAATAATAACCAAGATAGACACACAGTCCAGTGGTGGACTGTGTGAATGTTTAATCACAGGTCACGAGTTCGAGTCCGGACTACCGCACCGGTCCGGACAATTATCCAACTTTTTATATAAGGCAGAAATGAAACTATTTAGTTTGTATATAAGTATAATAAAAATCTGATTATTTAACAAGTTAGACACACAGTCCAGCGGTGGACTGTGTGTTAACTCAACCCACAGGTCCCGGGTTCGAGACCTGTGGAGAGCAACGGTTCGACGCATTAAATCGTTTTTAAAAATAAATGATTTTCAGTTTAATTCAATTAGTATATAAATATAATTAAAAACAAAAATATATCGGGTTAGACACGTAGCTCAGTTGGTAGAGCTGCGTGCACGCGAACGGGAGGTCTCGGGTTCGAGCCTCACCTGGCGCAAACAATTTCTCAGCCTGACCGGTCAACAGGTCAACAAGTCAACGGTCACAAAAAAAGTCAACTTTTTTTATTATTTTTATTTATTTATTTTATTTAAAAATCAATTAAAAATACTTAAAATAACATTTTTAAGGTTTGAAAATAGCCTTAAACTCACAAAAATATATCCAATCATCCTACAAAAATTGATTAATAAAATCCCATTATTTACCAAACCATTATGCTATTATCTAGGTTAGTTTCACTCGTGGTTAAATTCAACTTCGTGCGTATTCAACATCATCAACCGAACGCACCCAATGTGAGTGAATCTTACAACTCCCCTTTTTAATTACACGTTTTGGGGTGTGTCATGTGTCACCAAAATTAACTCGTTTATTTAAACTGGTGCCATACCATATTGTGATCTAAACTTAGATTGTATATATTGTTTGTAGTTGTGTATTTCATATTGTCAAGTTATATGCAATTCATTCATTAGGTCCATCAGTTTCCTCGTGGGAGACGAGTTGAGCAACGCGTGCCTCAAAACAAACCCATTACTGTTCGTGTGTGTATTATTTAGTTTATATTGTTTGTAGTTATGTATTTCATATTGTCAAGTTATATGCAATTCATTCATTAGGCCCATCAGTTCCTCGTGGGAGACGAGTTGAGCAACGCGTGCCTCAAAACAAATCCATTATTGTTTCATGTGTGCATTATTTAATATTAAATGATTGGTGAGTAAGTTTACATCTATTTTTACTCATGTGTGGTTGTGCACTTTATTTTATAATCAATTAAATAAACTTGTTCAAATGTTTTTCATAGGATTCACTCGCCAACTTTTTGTTGATCCAAAAACCATTTTTACACATGATACAGGTGAACAGGAGAAGCAAGGAAAACATAGGAAATGCCTTAGAAGAAAACAATGAAGCCTAGATTGATGTTTAGGACATGATGTAATTAAGATTGTATATTTCCCATTAAAATGTATTAATGAATATGAAACGTTATAATAAATGTCATGAGCTTTGATGATAACCCAATCATGCCTTGATGACCTTTTCCGCTGCGGGTCGGGGTGTGACAGATTGGTATCAGAGCCATGACTATAGGGATATAGGATAGGTTATTAGACCCTTAGAGCCTATACTATAGTTGCCTAAATTTTAATTGTTTAGGTGGTTACATACAAACTTATGATGTTTATTTGTTTCATATTTGTTTATACTTACAGTCAAACATACATACTTACATACATATTCATCATACATATTTCAATGTTCATATATTTAAATCATCCTCATACTTTCATTATTCAAAGATTTTTGTCGCAAATTTCAAATCTCATCAAAGTAAGTTCTGCGACGGGCATGTAGTAACTGGAAGGGTACAAGTACCGGTAGTCGGAACGTACTGTCTAGGTTGGCATTCGTATAAATCCAATATAACGGACCAGTTTGCCTACCTGGGGACTAACGATGAGCGTACGAAGGACCTATTAGGCCAAAGCATGCCACACCAAACGTCGTTCGAACTAACCCCACTTTGAGGTGTCACCGTGTCTACACCTGGACACATTCCGAATCTCATACGTTATATACATATTTCTCGATTTTCTCCGGGTTTTAGTGTACGTAACCAGGCTAACACATGCGAACCATATGAAAAACCCGGTATTCATGGGGCCCACATGATTACGAAGGTGAAGTATGGCGGCATGCAAGGCCTAATGACGAGCAAAGCCCAAGATATCCTATGGATGTAGTAGATTTATTTTTCTATATTTATTTTATGAATGTTCATTCCTAGTGCGACCCATGAACCCAAAAACATCCAACTCATACTCTTGATATGTATTCCTTGTAGATGTCTTCTAGCCTCGCCCTAGAAATGAAGCCGTAAAAGCCCGCGAGCGCATGGCTGCCCTAATCGCTCAACAAATGGCTGCCGTAATACCCAACATTGTAATCCAAGTCCAACAAGCACTTACCGCGAATCCTGTCAACCGAGAAGATCAACACGTTATCAACCCTCCCCCAAATACCACTAAATGCACCTACAAGCATTTCAAATCATGCGACCCTCCAAAATACAAAGGGACTGAAGGTGTCACTGCTCTCCTTCATTGGTTTGAAGAAATGGAGAACACTTTTCTAAATTGCGATTGCCCCGATGATCGCAAAGTGCGATATGCTACCGGTTGTTTATATGGAATAGCACTTACTTGGTGGAATACAGAGAAGGCCAAACGAGGTGTTGAAGATGCTATGACTTTAACTTGGAATGAATTGAAGGAAATCATGACCAGACGATTTTGCCCAAGGAGCGAAATCAAGAAATTAGAAGATGAGTTCTATTCGTTGAAGCAAAAAGAAGGCGACCACACCACGTACAACAAAAGATTCCTCGAGTTAAATCAAATGGTTCCCAACTTGTTCACTCCCCTCTACCGTTTGATCGAGCACTACATTCGAGGTCTTCCGTCAAAGATTCAGGACTCTGTAATAAGTACCACGCCTGCAAACTTGGAAGCAGCAATGGAGTTAGCTACAGAGCTCACGGAGAACCGAATCCGGAACAAAGACTTCAAGGAGGAGAAGAAGAAGGATAAAGCATCGACTGAAACTTCAAACTCCACCCAAACCGAATCCCCTCCTCAACCCACTTTTAAGAGAAAACGAGATGGGCAACTTTTCGCTACTATCCAACATAATCAACCAATTTCACACGCCATACCCCATCCAAGCTATCCCAATCACTCAAGTAGCACCCAACTCAACTTACCCAAATAAGAAACCATACCTTGGACCTCACCCTCGATGCAACACCTGTTTTTATCACCATCCCCCTACCTTACCTTGTCGACTATGTGCGAATTGTGGACGCTACGGTCATTTGAGCAAGGTTTGCCGCACCCCTCAAAACCAAATCTCACCCCCTACTCAAAACATGATCCAAACCTATCAGCAACCCCAATACCCCATGTTCCCATACGTTCGAGCTTGTTTCAATTGTGGCGACCCTACCCACTTTAGAAACACGTGCCCTCGATTGGTTAACATCATAAACGCTCAAGCTCAATCAAACCCAATTAACTAAGTAAATCAAGAAAACCCAATCACTAGGCCAGCAGCAAGAGGAAGAGTGTTCAACATCAACGCCAATCCTGTTGAAGATAATGACGGCCCAAACGAGAACACCCAACTAGTCCCCTTCACCGAAAATCAAGATTCAACTCCAATCGTTTAGTTTTATGTTTTTCCTTATGTTTTAGAATCACATAGAACCAATCATAACTTAAGGATAAAGCCAAGGAGAATTTGACAAGAATATGGTGGATACGCCGCTGGTACTTCCTATATATAAGTATTCTTGTCAAAGGATCAGAGGCATTATCAGGCGGTTATGAGAGGTTCCATGTATAAACTGTTTGAGTGATTATTGTTTATTATTTTCAGTACATGCAATACGATCGGCTCCGTTTGATTGAGCCTTGATCGCACAGACATTTTTCATTTTCAGTACATGCAATATGATCGGCTCCGTTTGATTGAGCCTTGATCGCACAGACATTTTTCATTATCAGTATCTTGTGGTTGTTGTGTTTGTTGTAGAGTCACATAGAACTAATCATAACTTGTGGATAAAGTCTATGAAAATTTGACAAGAATATGGTGGATACGCCGCTGGTACTTCCTATATATAAGTATTCTTGTCAAAGGATCGGAGGCATTATCAGGCGGTTATGGGAGGTTCCATGTAGGATTTAGTATGTTTTTGTTGAAGTTTGTTCATCATACATTTCAGTGTATTCAATTTCATCATTTATAGAAGTTGAGCTATGTCTCACTTCCACAATGACTAACCTCTCCATCATAACAAACGAGAGAGATACTGTCATCATTCAAACATGTATACTTTCAGAATTTAGACTCAAGCTGTGGTTGTTGTGTTGTTTATGGTTTATAGTCACATAGGACTAATCATAATTCACTGATAAAACCAATGAAAATTTGACGATAATATGGTGGATACGCCGCTGGTACTTCCTATATATAAGTATTCTTGTCAAAGGATCAGAGGCATTGTCAGGCGGTTATGAGAAGTTCTATGTAGGATTTAGTAGTTTCTTGGTAACTAATCATAACTTACGGATAAAACCAACGAAAATTTGACAAGAATATGGTGGATACGCCGCTGGTACTTCCTATATATAAGTATTCTTGCCAAAGGATCAGAGGCATTATCAGGCGGTTATGAGAAGTTCCATGTAGGATTTAGTAATGTCTTGGTTGAAATTTGTGTTACATTCATATCATCTCGCCATTTAAAGAAATTGGATTATGTTCTATTTCTACATAAAATAACCTCTCCATCATAACAAACGAGAGAGGAACTGTCACAAATCAAACATGTATGCTATCAGAATTGAGACTCAAGTATTAGTTGTTGTGTTTATTTATGTTCTAGAGTCATATCATAGAACCAATCATAACTTACTGATAAAACCAATGAAAATTTGACAAGAATATGGTGGATACGCCGCTGGTACTTCCTATATATAAGTATTCTTGTCAAAGGATCAGAGGTATTGTTAGACGGTTATGAGAAGTTCCATGTAGGTTGTAGTATTAGAAGTTTTGCTTTAGGATATAACAATATCCTTCCAAACATATCAAAACTCTTACGCATGATATCATATTTAGCGAATCAACTCTGCTTATCAATATTTTCACCGAAGGCAACAAAAAGCGACTCCTGTAACAGAGTACTTAACCCTTACAAGGGACGTTACCCGCCTCAAACAAAAAACGTAAACTCTTACTCTTTTTCTAAGCATGTAACTGTCAAACTAAACACCATCATTTTTAGTCAAATATATCACCACTTAAATTTCGGGACGAAATTTCTAAAAAGCAGGGGATACTGTAACATCCGTCAAAAACCGGATTTACCAAACCCGCTCCGTTAATAACCGAACAATCAGTTTAAAATTTCGTGGCGTATTTAATGCCCAAAATAATTTTAAACAATACATAATTAATAAGTATATTGGAATATATAATTATTTTTGAAAAAGTATTAAAATTTGTGGTTTAAAAATAAAAGAAGGCTGCCGGGTTTCGAACCCGGGTCAGCCGAGTCAATCTGGTCAACAAAGCATTAACACACACGCGCTCAACCACTGCGCCACTTATGATTCTTGTTCAATATTGAAGACAATTAATTCATAACATGAATATCGAATTCAAAACCGACGCGCCTATTTGCAGTCGTCGGAAATCCCGACTATCTCGCCAAGATTGGACGGTTTCTTCAGTTTTAACATAAACTTTAACTATGCCATCGGTTATAACCGACGTCTGAACCCGCGACGCAAGTCATAACCGCCGGAAAACGTAATGACTTTGAATCAAGCCTGAAATCCGACTCTATACATCTCGATTCCTCCCTATAAATTCACCCACAATCCACTGGTAGCCTTTTCGCTCAAAACCGCACCCTTTCTCTACGAAAATTCACTCGCCGGAAAATACCTGCAAATCGCCGGAAAACCGAGCTTTTCACCTTTGAGCCTTACTGAACCCCCAGAGCTCATACCGAAGCCACCCACACTCATCTCAAACTCCCTGAAGACTCTCTGCCGCAGGACACACGTCGCCGGAATAATCTGCCGTCACCGGAGTTTCGCCGGAGAAACAGAGGAGTCCAGTTCGGTATAATTTACGCTTAATCTTTCATTCTTTTTATTTACCTCACCTGTAATTAACCGCAACACACTAAAAGAACATGATTTAATCTTGAGTTTGTATATAAGTATAATAAAAATCTGATTATTTAACAAGTTAGACACACAGTCCAGCGGTGGACTGTGTGTTAACTCAACCCACAGGTCCCGGGTTCGAGACCTGTGGAGAGCAACGGTTCGACGCATTAAATCGTTTTTAAAAATAAATGATTTTCAGTTTAATTCAATTAGTATATAAATATAATTAAAAACAGAAATATATCGGGTTAGACACGTAGCTCAGTTGGTAGAGCTGCGTGCACGCGAACGGGAGGTCTCGGGTTCGAGCCTCACCCGGCGCAAACAATTTCTCAGCCTGACCGGTCAACAAGTCAACAAGTCAACGGTCACAAAAAAAGTCAACTTTTTTTTATTATTTTTATTTATTTATTTTATTTAAAAATCAATTAAAAATACTTAAAAATAACATTTTTAAGGTTAGAAAATAGCCTTAAACTCACAAAAATATATCCAATCATCCTACAAAAATTGATTAATAAAATCCCATTATTTACCAAACCATTATGTTATTATCTAGGTTAGTTTCACTCGTGGTTAAATCCAACTTCGTGCGTATTCAACATCATCAACAGAACGCACCCAATGTGAGTGAATCTTACAACTCCCCTTTTTAATTACACGTTTTGGGGTGTGTCATGTGTCACCAAAATTAACTCGTTTATTTAAACTGGTGCCATACCATATTGTGATCTAAACTTAGATTGTATATATTGTTTGTAGTTGTGTATTTCATATTGTCAAGTTATATGCAATTCATTCATTAGGTCCATCAGTTTCCTCGTGGGAGATGAGTTGAGCAACGCGTGCCTCAAAACAAACCCATTAGTGTTCGTGTGTGTATTATTTAGTTTATATTGTTTGTAGTTATGTATTTCATATTGTCAAGTTATATGCAATTCATTCATTAGGCCCATCAGTTCCTCGTGGGAGACGAGTTGAGCAACGCGTGCCTCAAAACAAATCCATTATTGTTTCATGTGTGCATTATTTAATATTAAATGATTGGTGAGTAAGTTTACATCTATTTTTACTCATGTGTGGTTGTGCACTTTATTTTATAATCAATTAAATAAACTTGTTCAAATGTTTTTCATAGGATTCACTCGCCAACTTTTTGTTGATCCAAAAACCATTTTTACACATGATACAGGTGAACAGGATGAAGCAAGGAAAACATAGGAAATGCCTTAGAAGAAAACAATGAAGCCTAGATTGATGTTTAGGACATGATGTAATTAAGATTGTATATTTCCTATTAAAATGTATTAATGAATATGAGACGTTATAAGAAATGTCATGAGCTTTGATGATAACCCAATCATGCCTCGATCACCTTTTTCGCTGTGGGTCGGGGTGTGACACTGCATGTTTTAGTCTGATTGTGAGTCTACCGGTACATTGTTAGTAAAGCTACTTATCATTTCATTTTCCAATTTTTGACCGCACTTGACTAACCACCGGTGTATCATCATCTTCTCTTATCTTTCCAAGAAACTCATTTTGGTTTTTCAATTTTCGCTTGTTTTTGTATTTTTCTGAAATTTTCTCCCCCTTAAATGCAGAAAGTAAATAAAAGAAAGACATATTTTTGAATTTTTGAGATTTTCTCATGTTTTTGTATTTTCTTAAAATTTTCTCCCCCTAAAAAGCAAAAAGTAAATAAACAAAGAAATCTTTTTGAATTTTTGACGTTTTTTAAGAAAATATTTACAAAAACGATTAGTCGATGATGATTTACTCGGGTTTCACCTTAATGCCATTTATCAAAAGCAAATAATCAAATCGAGATTTATCAAAAGCTTTTGTAAATAAGTCAGCACTTTGGTGATCAGTGTGAATTTTAACAACATTGATAAGTTTCTTTTCATAACAATCTTGTATGAAATGATACTTAATTTCGATGTGTTTTGTTTTCGAGTGCTGTACAGGATTACGGGTAATTTGTAAAGCAGCTTCATTATCAACATGAATACGAATAGTTAGAAATTCAAAACTGTAGTCGCGCATCTGCTGTTGGATCCATAAAACCTGGGAACAACAACTAGAAGCTGCAATATACTCAGCTTCACTAGTTGAAGTAGCCACACAGGTT
This sequence comes from Scalesia atractyloides, assembly GCA_947069175.1. Classification (NCBI taxonomy): domain Eukaryota; kingdom Viridiplantae; phylum Streptophyta; class Magnoliopsida; order Asterales; family Asteraceae; genus Scalesia; species Scalesia atractyloides. The sequence goes on along the minus strand of CAMTDV010000017.1, from coordinate 94,551,144 downwards.
TGCTTTTTGCTTTGCCACGTGACTAAACGATTTCCAAGAAACTGACATCCTGCCGATGTTGATTTTGCATCAATTTTGCAGCCACCATGATCAGAATCACTGAAAGCGATCAACCCAAAGTTATCATCCTTAGGGTACCAAAGACCGGTGTCTGGACATCCCTTCAGATAACGAAAAATCCTCTTGACAACAATGAAGTGAGAAGACTTTGGATTTGATTGATAACGAGCAAGTAGGCATGTCGGATACATAATATCAGGTCTTGAAGCTGTGAGATACATGAGAGATCCAATCATTGCACGATAGAGAGATGGATCCATACTATCACCCGACCCCTCAGGAGTAATCCCATGATTCTGAGCTAATGGAGTTCCAGCGAGCTTTGAATCTTCCATCTGGAACCGCTTGAGAATATCCCCAACGTACTTGGTCTGATGAATGAAGATTCCTTCCTTAGATTGATGTACCTGCAAACCTAAGAAAAAGTTCATTTCTCCCATTACGCTCATCTCGAATTTCTCTTGCATCACCCGTTCGAATTCTTTGCACATTTCATCATTTGTAGACCCGAAGATGATATCATCCACATATACTTGAACCAGCAACAAATCCTCACCCCTTTCCTTGATGAAAAGAGTGCAGTCGATCAAACCTCTTCGAAAACCATTCTTGAGAAGATACGAAGACAAAGTCTCATACCAAGCCCTCGGAGCTTGATGAAGACCATACAACGCCTTGTTTAGAAGCCAAACCTTATCAGGATGCATTGGATCTTAAAAACCAGACGGTTGCTCAACATATGCCTCTTCTTCAACCACACCATGAAGAAATGCACTTTTCACATTCATTTGATACACAGTGAACTTCTTGTTGGACGCATAAGCCAAGAAAATCCTTATTGCCTCAAGACGTGCCACTGGAGCATAAACTTCATTATAATCAATGCCTTCTACCCATGCAAAACCCTGAATAAACAATCTTGCCTTGTTATGCACAACAACACCTCAGTCATCCCGTTTGTATTTGAACACCCATCTTGTGCCAATCTTCTTATAGTTCTCAGGTCTGTCAACCAGTTTCCATACTCCCAACTTCTGGAACTGTTGAAGTTCTTCCTGCATGGCTTCCACCCATGAATCTTCCTTCAATGCTTCTTTCCAAGACTTTGGTTCTACTTGGCAAACATATCATGCGAAAGACCAATAGTTTTGCTCCCCGGATTCTCTAATAGCTGCATACAATCCAACATTCTGATTGTTTCTCAGCTGGTGACGTGTCTGCACACCGCTTTGAACATTTCCTATAATATACTGCTGAGGATGAGTATTATGAATTCGAGTTTCTAGCACATTAGGAACACGAGCATTGATACCCAAATTGTTGAAGTTCAAATCAACTACCAGATCAATATCTGGCATCGCCAAAGACGTTGAAGCATTACCTTCACGAGTACCTACATTGTTATCCACAGAAGCACCTTCAGAGACACCTTGAACAGGAACTGATGTAGCTTCATTTGCATCGTGATATTCTTCATCTTCAGACGAAACATTGTAATCAGCTGCATCTTTAAACACCTCATTTTGACCAATATTGTTAACCGATGCCGAAGCTTGAGGATTAACAATAATCGGTCTCACCAATGATGAATCAATCGCAGTATCACTTTCCAATAACATCTGTGCTACTGCAGAAGCTTCATCAAAGGTTGGCAGATTAAAGGAACCAAAAAGACCAGCATAGTCAAACATCCACGGATCTCCCGGAGCCCTAACAGACTCAGTGTATCGTTGAACCTTCACTTCACCCCATTCCTCTATCTTTCGAGTAGATAAATTCCAGACTCTAAAATTTGGAGTAGCATACCCAAGAAAGAAATCTTCGATCGACTTTGCCCCAAACTTACCATCCGGCTGAATCATAGTGCATGGAGCTCTAAAAGGTTCCAAATACGACACATCAGGTTTCCGTCGATGCAACAATTCAAAGCAAGTTTTACCATGTCTCTTCACTGTAAGAACCCTGTTTAGTGTATAACACGCAGTTGCCACAGCCTCCCCCCAAAATTGAACCGGAAGTTGTGATTCCACTAACATAGTTCTAGCAGTTTCTATAAGCGTCCGATTCTTCCTTTCAGTAACACCGTTCTGTTGAGGAGTATAGCGAGAACTGTATTCGTGCAAAATACCTTTGGAAACACAATACTCATCCATAACCCTATTCTTAAACTCAGTGCCGTTGTCGCTTCGAATCCTCCTTATCTAGTTGTACAAGTTTTCAATGAGGGTAAAGAGATTCTTGAGAATATCTGGAGTCTCGCTTTTGTGTGCCATCACCGCTATCCATGAAAATCTTGAGTAATCATCCGTAACTACCAAGCAGTAAGCATCACCAAAGGTGTCTTGCGTTTCATAGGTCCGAAAAGGTCCATATGAAGACGTTCCAATGGCATGTTAACGGTATTGACTTTCTTTATAGGGTGTGATTTCTTTGCTTGCTTTCCTTTCTGGCATGATACACAAACGTCTTGAAGATGAAAGTTTTTGACAGGCACACCATTCACAAGATTGTTTTTCACCAGATGGTTCATCTTCCTCAAGTGAATATGTCCCATCCGTCTGTGCCATGAGATAGACTCCTTCTCGGTAGCTTTAGAAACGAAACAAGTAACTTGAGCAGTCGTCGTAATCGCTTGGCTCATATCAAGGATATACAAGTCATTTATCCTTGGAGCCGAAAGAAGAATCCATTCCTTTGGGATTTTAAAACCGGGTTTCAACACATAGCAGCCAGCATCATCAAAATGCACGGTAAACTTCTTGTCACAAATTTGAGACACACTAAGAAAATTGTGATCAATTTGTTGCACATAATTGATCTTGTCGAAACTCACCACACCATTAGAGATCATACCCTCTCCAGTGTTGTATCCACCTTTGTCTCCAGCAAAAGCGATATAGCCTCCTCTAATGTTTTTCACATCGTACAGAAGTCTAAGATCGCCTGTCATGTGCCTAGATGCCCCACTATCAACGATCCAATGACTGTTAATAGTTCCTCCTGAAGCACCCTGCACATGTGGTTACACAATTAGTTGGAGATGGGGACCCAAGCCTTAGTGGTCTTGGGTCGCCCCTTATCATCAAGAAATGTAATTTCAATTTCTTGATGATTCGGAAATGAAATACCTCCCCCTGAGATTGTATCCGACTTAGGTTTCCAAGATGACTTTTGTGACTTACCAGATTTATTTGTATTATTTAAGGATTTTGAAGATTCTGGTTTTGACACATTTGACGAACTTGGTTCCCTTTTAACAATTTCCGGTTTTAATGCCTTTTCAAGAGCTTTAACACTTTTCCGTTTTTGTTTAGCTTCTTGTTCTTTAACGACTCGTTTCTCTTGTTTAGGGGATACCGATCGTCGCTGTTCTACTTTCTCAGGTGGAGCATTATCCACAAACTTTGGTTTGGGTGAGTTTGTACAATTTTTGATGATGTGTCCAAACTCACCACATCTAAAACACGATCTCCTCTCAACAAATTTAGGAGATGAATTTTTCTGACTGGATGTAGAACTTGTTGGCCGTGAGATACTTGGTTCACTATCACACCCATTGGTATGTTGGGTGTAATTGTTTTATGCATTTCGTTTAAAATCTTGACTTTGTTAACAAAATCTATGTTAGATAGGTTTTCAAAAGTCTCGATTTTATCAATACCAAACTCACAAATTTTACATCCTTTTGCTTCTTCTTGTTTCGAGTCGATTTCCGATTATTCTTAGGTTTTGAGACCTTAGAGTTATCGACTCCATTTTCTTGTTGCTTTCTTTTGAAGCCGTTGGTTGTTGAGGTTTGAGAGGTAATTTTTCGCATTGAGTTACGATAACATTTGAACTTTTCTTTCCCAAAAACTTATTTGTTGAGTTTTCAAAAACTTGATCAATCAAGGCTGGATTGACATTTCTGATATGGAAGTCCTTGTTTGAGTAAACTCTCTCATCATCAATCAACGTATAGAGCAAATTGTTACTTTCAAAGGTATCAATGAGCGCTTCAACTAACTTAGCAGGATAAATCTCTTGTTTAACAACAGGCTTAACAACTGGAGTGGGAGGATCACATAAAATGTGATTCTCAACTGGAATTTCCACTCCCTTCTTATTGTCAAGATATTGGTCTTTCTCGATCATGTCTGATTCATCGTCTGATGTTTCGGCATCCTCAACTACTGGAGGACTTTGTTCAGAGGATGAATTATCAGACTGCTTAATTTCATTAGAAACCTCATCTAATTTGAACCTTAATCCTGCTGCAAACTCATCAGGATTGAGTGGTACAGAAGGTTCAAATCGAGGCATTTCCTCTTCATCGGGCATCTTGGAATAGTTGTGTCTTAAAGGGTGTCACACCCCGACCCGCAGCGGAAATGGTGATCGGGGCATGATTGGGTTTTCATCAAAGCTCATGACATTTACTATAAAGTTTCATATTTATTATTTCTCTTTAAAGAAGAAGTTACAATAAACATACAAATACCTCATGCTCAAATACATTTTTATTCAAATTACAAACTAGAGTACAATTACAAAGGAAAACAAAACTAAACATTTATTCCGAGGCAATTAACTTGTTTATTCTTCTAGGCCATCCTATGTGTTTCTTTTCTCAACTGGATCACCTGTATCATGTGTTAAATAGGGTTTTGGGTCAACAAAAGTTGGCGAGTGAATCTTATTTAAATATTTGAAAGGATTAGTTATATTGGTTATTTGAATAAAATTGTGCATAACCAAATATGAATAAACGTAAATGTAAACTTAATCACAAAACACATAATATCAATAAATGCACAAGCACACACACCAAATGAATGAACAATGAGATCAAGGCTCAATCAAACGGAGCCGATCGAATGAGGCACGCGTTGTTCAACTCGTCTCCCACGAGGAACTGATGGGCCTAATGAATGTTTTGCACGCAACTTGACAAAATGTAAACACGTATCACAACAAACAATATTTACATCATAAGTTTAAGTCATATAATGGTAATGGCACAAGTTTGAATAGACGAAATATTTAGAGCGACACATGATACACCCCAAAACATGAATAAAAAGGGGGATTTGTAAGAATTCACTCACCGTGGTTGCGTTTCTTGGATTGACGATGAATGCGCACGAATTTGGATTTAACCACGAGAGAAACTAACCTAAAAAAATAACATGATAATTCGATAAATAAATAAACTTTTATTTGAGATTAATATTTTTAATTAGTGTTCTTAATGGGATTGTTAGATTTATTTTTGTGAGTTTAAGGAAATTTTCTAACTTCAAAAATATTATTTTTAAGTGTTTTTAATTGATTTTTGAATAAAATAAATAAATAAAAAGAAAATAAAAATTTTGACTTTTTGACCGTTTGACCGTTGACCGGTTGGACTGTGTTTAATTATGCGCTGAGTGAGGTTCGAACTCGTGACCTCCCGTACGCGTGCACGCAGCTCTACCAACTGAGCTACGTGTCTAACCCGAAATATTTCTGATTTTAATTATATATATATATACTATTTGGATTATTCAGAATTTTATTTAATTAAAAAGGTTTTTAAACTAATCGAACCGGTGTGAGAGTCTGGACTCGAACCCGCGACGTGCTTTATGTTTTTGCACACAGTCCACCACTGGACTGTGTGTCTAACCCGGTTATTATTCCGGTTTTTATTATATTTATACACTTATCACATGCTTCAGGATTTGGTTTTTATAAAAAGAGTATGATATTTCAGTGGATCGGAGCACCAGCAGACTCGAACCGGACTCATCCTGCGACTATATCCTTGTGTTGCACACAGCCCGACCAACTGGGCTGTGTGGCTAACCCGAACGATAAGTGATTTTTATTTCTCTTATATACTTACTGTCAAGTTTCATATTTGGGTTTTATAAAAAGGTTTGAATATTGTGACGAATCGAAACAAGAACAGAGTCGAACCCGAGACCTTGATTTAAATTTGCACACAGTCATCCCGTTTGTATTTGAACACCCATCTTGTGCCAATCTTCTTATAGTTCTCAGGTCTGTCAACCAGTTTCCATACTCCCAACTTCTGGAACTGTTGAAGTTCTTCCTGCATGGCTTCCACCCATGAATCTTCCTTCAATGCTTCTTTCCAAGACTTTGGTTCTACTTGGCAAACATATCATGCGAAAGACCAATAGTTTTGCTCCCCGGATTCTCTAATAGCTGCATACAATCCAACATTCTGATTGTTTCTCAGCTGGTGACGTGTCTGCACACCGCTTTGAACATTTCCTATAATATACTGCTGAGGATGAGTATTATGAATTCGAGTTTCTAGCACATTAGGAACACGAGCATTGATACCCAAATTGTTGAAGTTCAAATCAACTACCAGATCAATATCTGGCATCGCCAAAGACGTTGAAGCATTACCTTCACGAGTACCTACATTGTTATCCACAGAAGCACCTTCAGAGACACCTTGAACAGGAACTGATGTAGCTTCATTTGCATCGTGATATTCTTCATCTTCAGACGAAACATTGTAATCAGCTGCATCTTTAAACACCTCATTTTGACCAATATTGTTAACCGATGCCGAAGCTTGAGGATTAACAATAATCGGTCTCACCAATGATGAATCAATCGCAGTATCACTTTCCAATAACATCTGTGCTACTGCAGAAGCTTCATCAAAGGTTGGCAGATTAAAGGAACCAAAAAGACCAGCATAGTCAAACATCCACGGATCTCCCGGAGCCCTAACAGACTCAGTGTATCGTTGAACCTTCACTTCACCCCATTCCTCTATCTTTCGAGTAGATAAATTCCAGACTCTAAAATTTGGAGTAGCATACCCAAGAAAGAAATCTTCGATCGACTTTGCCCCAAACTTACCATCCGGCTGAATCATAGTGCATGGAGCTCTAAAAGGTTCCAAATACGACACATCAGGTTTCCGTCGATGCAACAATTCAAAGCAAGTTTTACCATGTCTCTTCACTGTAAGAACCCTGTTTAGTGTATAACACGCAGTTGCCACAGCCTCCCCCCAAAATTGAACCGGAAGTTGTGATTCCACTAACATAGTTCTAGCAGTTTCTATAAGCGTCCGATTCTTCCTTTCAGTAACACCGTTCTGTTGAGGAGTATAGCGAGAACTGTATTCGTGCAAAATACCTTTGGAAACACAATACTCATCCATAACCCTATTCTTAAACTCAGTGCCGTTGTCGCTTCGAATCCTCCTTATCTAGTTGTACAAGTTTTCAATGAGGGTAAAGAGATTCTTGAGAATATCTGGAGTCTCGCTTTTGTGTGCCATCACCGCTATCCATGAAAATCTTGAGTAATCATCCGTAACTACCAAGCAGTAAGCATCACCAAAGGTGTCTTGCGTTTCATAGGTCCGAAAAGGTCCATATGAAGACGTTCCAATGGCATGTTAACGGTATTGACTTTCTTTATAGGGTGTGATTTCTTTGCTTGCTTTCCTTTCTGGCATGATACACAAACGTCTTGAAGATGAAAGTTTTTGACAGGCACACCATTCACAAGATTGTTTTTCACCAGATGGTTCATCTTCCTCAAGTGAATATGTCCCATCCGTCTGTGCCATGAGATAGACTCCTTCTCGGTAGCTTTAGAAACGAAACAAGTAACTTGAGCAGTCGTCGTAATCGCTTGGCTCATATCAAGGATATACAAGTCATTTATCCTTGGAGCCGAAAGAAGAATCCATTCCTTTGGGATTTTAAAACCGGGTTTCAACACATAGCAGCCAGCATCATCAAAATGCACGGTAAACTTCTTGTCACAAATTTGAGACACACTAAGAAAATTGTGATCAATTTGTTGCACATAATTGATCTTGTCGAAACTCACCACACCATTAGAGATCATACCCTCTCCAGTGTTGTATCCACCTTTGTCTCCAGCAAAAGCGATATAGCCTCCTCTAATGTTTTTCACATCGTACAGAAGTCTAAGATCGCCTGTCATGTGCCTAGATGCCCCACTATCAACGATCCAATGACTGTTAATAGTTCCTCCTGAAGCACCCTGCACATGTGGTTACACAATTAGTTGGAGATGGGGACCCAAGCCTTAGTGGTCTTGGGTCGCCCCTTATCATCAAGAAATGTAATTTCAATTTCTTGATGATTCGGAAATGAAATACCTCCCCCTGAGATTGTATCCGACTTAGGTTTCCAAGATGACTTTTGTGACTTACCAGATTTATTTGTATTATTTAAGGATTTTGAAGATTCTGGTTTTGACACATTTGACGAACTTGGTTCCCTTTTAACAATTTCCGGTTTTAATGCCTTTTCAAGAGCTTTAACACTTTTCCGTTTTTGTTTAGCTTCTTGTTCTTTAACGACTCGTTTCTCTTGTTTAGGGGATACCGATCGTCGCTGTTCTACTTTCTCAGGTGGAGCATTATCCACAAACTTTGGTTTGGGTGAGTTTGTACAATTTTTGATGATGTGTCCAAACTCACCACATCTAAAACACGATCTCCTCTCAACAAATTTAGGAGATGAATTTTTCTGACTGGATGTAGAACTTGTTGGCCGTGAGATACTTGGTTCACTATCACACCCATTGGTATGTTGGGTGTAATTGTTTTATGCATTTCGTTTAAAATCTTGACTTTGTTAACAAAATCTATGTTAGATAGGTTTTCAAAAGTCTCGATTTTATCAATACCAAACTCACAAATTTTACATCCTTTTGCTTCTTCTTGTTTCGAGTCGATTTCCGATTATTCTTAGGTTTTGAGACCTTAGAGTTATCGACTCCATTTTCTTGTTGCTTTCTTTTGAAGCCGTTGGTTGTTGAGGTTTGAGAGGTAATTTTTCGCATTGAGTTACGATAACATTTGAACTTTTCTTTCCCAAAAACTTATTTGTTGAGTTTTCAAAAACTTGATCAATCAAGGCTGGATTGACATTTCTGATATGGAAGTCCTTGTTTGAGTAAACTCTCTCATCATCAATCAACGTATAGAGCAAATTGTTACTTTCAAAGGTATCAATGAGCGCTTCAACTGACTTAGCAGGATAAATCTCTTGTTTAACAACAGGCTTAACAACTGGAGTGGGAGGATCACATAAAATGTGATTCTCAACTGGTATTTCCACTCCCTTCTTATTGTCAAGATATTGGTCTTTCTCGATCATGTCTGATTCATCGTCTGATGTTTCGGCATCCTCAACTACTGGAGGACTTTGTTCAGAGGATGAATTATCAGACTGCTTAATTTCATTAGAAACCTCATCTAATTTGAACCTTAATCCTGCTGCAAACTCATCAGGATTGAGTGGTACAGAAGGTTCAAATCGAGGCATTTCCTCTTCATCGGGCATCTTGGAATAGTTGTGTCTTAAAGGGTGTCACACCCCGACCCGCAGCGGAAATGGTGATCGGGGCATGATTGGGTTTTCATCAAAGCTCATGACATTTACTATAAAGTTTCATATTTATTATTTCTCTTTAAAGAAGAAGTTACAATAAACATACAAATACCTCATGCTCAAATACATTTTTATTCAAATTACAAACTAGAGTACAATTACAAAGGAAAACAAAACTAAACATTTATTCCGAGGCAATTAACTTGTTTATTCTTCTAGGCCATCCTATGTGTTTCTTTTCTCAACTGGATCACCTGTATCATGTGTTAAATAGGGTTTTGGGTCAACAAAAGTTGGCGAGTGAATCTTATTTAAATATTTGAAAGGATTAGTTATATTGGTTATTTGAATAAAATTGTGCATAACCAAATATGAATAAACGTAAATGTAAACTTAATCACAAAACACATAATATCAATAAATGCACAAGCACACACACCAAATGAATGAACAATGAGATCAAGGCTCAATCAAACGGAGCCGATCGAATGAGGCACGCGTTGTTCAACTCGTCTCCCACGAGGAACTGATGGGCCTAATGAATGTTTTGCACGCAACTTGACAAAATGTAAACACGTATCACAACAAACAATATTTACATCATAAGTTTAAGTCATATAATGGTAATGGCACAAGTTTGAATAGACGAAATATTTAGAGCGACACATGATACACCCCAAAACATGAATAAAAAGGGGGATTTGTAAGAATTCACTCACCGTGGTTGCGTTTCTTGGATTGACGATGAATGCGCACGAATTTGGATTTAACCACGAGAGAAACTAACCTAAAAAAATAACATGATAATTCGATAAATAAATAAACTTTTATTTGAGATTAATATTTTTAATTAGTGTTCTTAATGGGATTGTTAGATTTATTTTTGTGAGTTTAAGGAAATTTTCTAACTTCAAAAAATTATTTTTAAGTGTTTTTAATTGATTTTTGAATAAAATAAATAAATAAAAAGAAAATAAAAATTTTTGACTTTTTGACCGTTTGACCGTTGACCGGTTGGACTGTGTTTAATTATGCGCTGAGTGAGGTTCGAACTCGTGACCTCCCGTACGCGTGCACGCAGCTCTACCAACTGAGCTACGTGTCTAACCCGAAATATTTCTGATTTTAATTATATATATATACTATTTGGATTATTCAGAATTTTATTTAATTAAAAAGGTTTTTAAACTAATCGAACCGGTGTGAGAGTCTGGACTCGAACCCGCGACGTGCTTTATGTTTTTGCACACAGTCCACCACTGGACTGTGTGTCTAACCCGGTTATTATTCCGGTTTTTATTATATTTATACACTTATCACATGCTTCAGGATTTGGTTTTTATAAAAAGAGTATGATATTTCAGTGGATCGGAGCACCAGCAGACTCGAACCGGACTCATCCTGCGACTATATCCTTGTGTTGCACACAGCCCGACCAACTGGGCTGTGTGGCTAACCCGAACGATAAGTGATTTTTATTTCTCTTATATACTTACTGTCAAGTTTCATATTTGGGTTTTATAAAAAGGTTTGAATATTGTGACGAATCGAAACAAGAACAGAGTCGAACCCGAGACCTTGATTTAAATTTGCACACAGTCCACCACTGGACTGTGTGTCGAACCTGGTTTTATAACCGGTTTTATTTATACATATACACTATATAAACTTCATCTTCTTCCTGTTTAATTCTCAGTATTCGAACTCGACTGCTAAATCAGAAATCTAGTATACTTTAGTAAATTAAATGATAAAAGGACATGGATCAAAAGATTATACCGATCAGAGTCGAATTGAAATCCTCCAGTGATGATTCCGGCGAGTAACTGAGGATTCCGGCGAAGTTCAACTTGCAACAGAGGCTCTACCAGAAGTTTGAGGTGAGTGCGGTGTTTTCGGTCTGAGCTCTAGAAGTCTTATTTTAGAGTAAAGCAGAAGAAACGAAATGGGTTCGGTTTTCCGGCAACAAAATGTTTTCCGGTGAGAATTCAGAAACGGTAAAATTGCACAGAGGGTAATGATTGAGAGTTTGAGCGAGTGAAAGTGAGGTGGGGCATCGATATTTATAGGGCAATTCACCGATTTCGGTTATGGTTAAATCGTTCTTCGGTTTTTTTGTAAATCATTGAATTCGATCAGTTTTTGAATGAAATTAAGGTTAGATTTCGGTTATAACGGATGTTTAACATCGGTTACCTTCAGTTACTGGCAAAGAAAAACGTTAGTCGCCGAGATGATTCAGGTTTGGCGGTTACAGATTCGATAGTTTGAATTTCCGACTCGGTGTCCGTTTGTGTATAAAATTTAATTGTTTTAGATTTGAATTAAGTTAGGTGTGTGGTGTAGTGGTGTAGAGTGTGTTTGGTTATCCGGGTGACCCGGGTTCGAAACCCGACATCTCCTTTTATTTTTTTTATTCATTATTTGTTATTAATTTTCATTTATAGATTTTAAATTCTAATATATTTATTAATTATGCATCGTTTAAAATTAATATCGACTATAAATACGCAACGAACTTTATAACTGAATGTTTGACTGATAAACGAAGCGGATTTTGAAAACCCGTTTTTCGGCGGATGTTACAGTATCCCCTACTTTTAGAAATTTCGTCCCGAAATTTAAGTAGTAATGGTATTTTTGACTTGAAGGGAGGATATTTTAATTTTGACGATTACATAATTAGAAGAGGGTGGGAGTTTAAATCTTATTTGAGGCGGTAACGTTCCTAGTAAGGGTTGAATACCCTGCTACAGGAATCGCTTTTTGATGCCTAAAGTATAAGAATGCGGAACATGGGTAAACAGAGTTGATTGACTAAGCATGATTTTATGCAGAAGAGTCTTGAGAGAATTGATACGTTTGGAAAGATAAGGTTATATCATAAAATAAAACTTCAACCATGACGATACTAAAACCTACATGGAACCTCTCATAACCGCCTGACAATGCTGTTGGTCCTTTGACAAGAATACTTATATATAGGAAGTACCAGCGGCGTATCCACCATATTCTTGTCAAATTCTCATTGGCTTTGTCAGTAAGTTATGATTAGTTCTATGTGACTCTAAAATCTACAAAACAAACACAACAGCCAAAGCTTGAGTCTCAAATCCGAAAGGATACATGACTGAATGATGACAGTACCTCTCTCGTTTGTTATGATGAAGGAGTTAGTCTATGTAAAAGTGAGACACAACCCAACTTCTTTAAATGATGTGATCGAGGTACGTCGAGATGTTTGATGATATGAATGTTAAATCAACGGGTATAAAAAAAACTGTAATATCAATTCGCATTAAAATTCTTGGATACATAAATTCCCAATTTATAACTGGGAGACGTAAAGATTGAGATAACATAAAGAAAACATTAAAACTAAACGGTTGGAGTTGAGTCTTGATTCTTGGTGAGGGGAAGCTAGTTGGGTGATTTGTTTGGGCCGTTATTATCTTCAACAGGATTGGTGTTGATGTTGTAAGCTCTTCCTCTTGCTGGTGGTGGAGCTGGGTTTGCTTGTTTTGCTTGGTTAACTGGGTTTGCTTGAGCTTGGGCGTTTATGATGTTAACCAATCGAGGGCATGTGTTTCTAAAGTGGGTAGGATCGCCACAATTAAAAGAAGCTCGAACATATGGGATTGGGGTGGTTGATATGTTTGGATCATGTTTTGAGTAGGGGGTGAAGCTTGGTTTTGAGAGGCGCGACAAGTCTTGCTCAAATGACCATAACGCCCACAATTTGCACATAGTCGACAAGGTAAGGTAGATGGATGGTGTGCTGCATTGAGGGTGAGGTCCAAGGTAAGGTTTCTTATTTGGGTAAGTAGGGTTAGGTGCTACTTGAGTGATTGGGATAGCTTGGAGAGGTACGGCTTGTGAAGTTGGTTGATTGCCTTGGGTGATAGCAAAATTTTGCCCATCTCGTTTTCTCTTAGGAGTGGTTTGAGAAGGGGATTCGGTTTGGGTGGAGTTTGAGGTTTTGGTTGATGCTTTATCCTTCTTCTTCTCCTCCGTGAAGTCTTTATTCCGTATGCGGTTTTCGGTGAGCTCTGTAGCTAACTCCATTGCTGCTTCCAAAGTTGCAGGTGTGGTACTTATTACAGGGTCTTGAATTTTTGAAGGAAGACCTCGAATGTAGTGCTCGATCAAACGGTAGAGGGGAGTGAACAAGTTGGGGACCATCTGATTTAACTCAAGGAACCTCTTGTTGTATATGGTGTGGTCGCCCTCTTTCTGTTTCAAAGAATAGAACTCATCTTCCAATTTCTTGATTTTGCTTCTTGGACAAAACCGTCTTGTCATGATTTCCTTCAACTCTTCCCAAGTCAAAGTCATAGCATCTTCAACACCTCGCTTGGCCTCTCTGTATTCCACCATGTAAGTGCTACTCCAAACAAACGACCGGTAGCATATTGCACCTTGCGATCATCGGGGCAGTCGCAATTGAGAAAAGTGTTTTCCATTTCCTCAAACCAATGGAGGAGAGCGGTGACACCTTCAGTCCCTTCGTACTTTGGAGGATCGCAGGATTTGAAATGCTTGAAGGTGCATTTAGTGGATTTGGGGGGAGGATTACAATGTTTTGATCTTCTTGGTGGATTGGGTTGACGGGATTAGTGGTAAGGGCCTGTTGAACTTGAACTACGATGTTGGGTATTACGGCAGCCATTTGTTGAGCGATTTGGGCAGCCATGCGCTCGCAGGATTTAACTGATCTCATTTTTCTACGAGCGAGACTAGAAGACATCTACAAGGAATACGTATCAAGAGTATGAGTTTGACGTTTTAGGGGTCATGTGTCGTATTTAGGAATGAACATTCATAAAATAATTGATGAATAATAAATTTACTACATCCATAGGATGTCTTTGGCTTTGCTCGTAATTGGGCCTTGCATGCCGCCATATTTCACCTTCGTAATCATGTGGGCCCCCATGATTACCAGTCTTTCATATGGTTCGCATGTGTTAGCCTGGTAACGTACACTAAAACCCGGAGAAAATCGAGAAATATGTATGTAACGTATGATATTCGGAGTGCATCCAGGTGTGGACACGGTGACACCTCAAAGTGGGGTTAGTTCGAACGACGTTTGGTGTGGCATGCTTTGGCCTAATAGGTCCTTCGTACTCTCATCGTTTGTCCCCAGGTAGGCAAACTGGTCCGTTATATTGGATTTATACGAATGCCAACCTAGACAGGACGTTCCGACTACCGGTACTTGTACCCTTACAGTACTACATGCCCGTCGTAGAACTCACTTTGATGAGATTGAAAAAACGAAAATGCGATAAAATCTTGAATAAAGGAATATGAGGATGTCTTGAATATGTGAACATTGAAATAGGCGTGATGAATGTATATGTAAGCTTGTTATGTTTGACAATAAGTATAACTCATTAAATATCACACAATATGATAGTGGAAGTGTTTGCATGCATTTGTGTGTGTAATAAATAAGAAACAAATAAACATCATGAGTTTGCATGTAACCACATAAACAATTAAAATCTAATCAACTATAGTATAGGCTCTAAGGGTCTAATAACCTATCCTATATCCCTATAGTCAAAAGCTCTGATACCAATCTGTCACACCCCGACCCGCAGCGGAAATGGTGATCGGGGCATGATTGGGTTTTCATCAAAGCTCATGACATTTACTATAAAGTTTCATATTTATTATTTCTCTTTAAAGAAGAAGTTACAATAAACATACAAATACATCATGCTCAAATACATTTTTATTCAAATTACAAACTAGAGTACAATTACAAAGGAAAACAAAACTAAACATTTATTCCGAGGCAATTAACTTGTTTATTCTTCTAGGCCATCCTATGTGTTTCTTTTCTCAACTGGATCACCTGTATCATGTGTAAAATAGGGTTTTGGGTCAACAAAAGTTGGCGAGTGAATCTTATTTAAATATTTGAAAGGATTAGTTATATTGGTTATTTGAATAAAATTGTGCATAACCAAATATGAATAAACGTAAATGTAAACTTAATCACAAAACACATAATATCAATAAATGCACAAGCACACACACCAAATGAATGAACAATGAGATCAAGGCTCAATCAAACGAAGCCGATCGAATGAGGCACGCGTTGTTCAACTCGTCTCCCACGAGGAACTATGGGCCTAATGAATGTTTTGCACGCAACTTGACAAAATGTAAACACGTATCACAACAAACAATATTTACATCATAAGTTTAAGTCATATAATGGTAATGGCACAAGTTTGAATAGACGAAATATTTAGAGCGACACATGATACACCCCAAAACATGAATAAAAAGGGGGATTTGTAAGAATTCACTCACCGTGGTTGCGTTTCTTGGATTGACGATGAATGCGCACGAATTTGGATTTAACCACGAGAGAAACTAACCTAAAAAATAACATGATAATTCGATAAATAAATAAACTTTTAATTGAGATTAATATTTTTAATTAGTGTTCTTAATGGGATTGTTAGATTTATTTTTGTGAGTTTAAGGAAATTTTCTAACTTCAAAAAATTATTTTTAAGTGTTTTTAATTGATTTTTGAATAAAATAAATAAATAAAAAGAAAATAAAAAGTTTGACTTTTTGACCGTTTGACCGTTGACCGTTGGACTGTGTTTAATTATGCGCTGAGTGAGGTTCGAACTCGTGACCTCCCGTACGCGTGCACGCAGCTCTACCAACTGAGCTACGTGTCTAACCCGAAATATTTCTGATTTTAATTATATTTATATACTATTTGGATTATTCATAATTTTATTTAATTAAAAAGGTTTTTAAACTAATCGAACCGGTGTGAGAGTCTGGACTCGAACCCGCGACGGGCTTTATGTTTTTGCACACAGTCCACCACTGGACTGTGTGTCTAACCCGGTTATTATTCCGGTTTTTTATTATATTTATACACTTATCACATGCTTCAGGATTTGGTTTTTATAAAAAGAGTATGATATTTCAGTGGATCGGAGCACAGCAGACTCGAACCGGACTCATCCTGCGACTATAGCTTGTGTTGCACACAGCCCAACCAACTGGGCTGTGTGACTAACCCGAACGATAAGTGATTTTTATTTCTCTTATATACTTACTGTCAAGTTTCATATTTGGGTTTTATAAAAAGGTTTGAATATTGTGACGAATCGAAACAAGAACAGAGTCGAACCCGAGACCTTGATTTAAATTTGCACACAGTCCACCACTGGACTGTGTGTCGAACCTGGTTTTATAACCGGTTTTATTTATACATATACACTATATAAACTTCATCTTCTTCCTTTTAATTCTCAGTATTCGAACTCGACTGCTAAATCAGAAATCTAGTATACTTTAGTAAATTAAATGATAAAAGGACATGGATCAAAAGATTATACCGATCAGAGTCGAATTGAAATCCTCCAGTGATGATTCCGGCGAGTAACTGAGGATTCCGGCGAAGTTCAACTTGCAACAGAGGCTCTACCAGAAGTTTGAGGTGAGTGCGGTGTTTTCGGTCTGAGCTCTAGAAGTCTTATTTTAGAGTAAAGCAGAAGAAACGAAATGGGTTCGGTTTTCCGGCAACAAAATGTTTTCCGGTGAGAATTCAGAAACGGTAAAATTGCACAGAGGGTAATGATTGAGAGTTTGAGCGAGTGAAAGTGAGGTGGGGCATCGTAACAATTCACCGATTTCGGTTATGGTTAAATCGTTCTTCGGTTTTTTTGTAAATCATTGAATTCGATCAGTTTTTGAATGAAATTAAGGTTAGATTTCGGTTATAACGGATGTTTAACATCGGTTACCTTCAGTTACTGGCAAAGAAAAACGTTAGTCGCCGAGATGATTCAGGTTTGGCGGTTACAGATTCGATAGTTTGAATTTCCGACTCGGTGTCCGTTTGTGTATAAAATTTAATTGTTTTAGATTTGAATTAAGTTAGGTGTGTGGTGTAGTGGTGTAGAGTGTGTTTGGTTATCCGGGTGACCCGGGTTCGAAACCCGACGTCTCCTTTTATTTTTTTTATTCATCATTTGTTATTAATTTTCATTTATAGATTTTAAATTCTAATATATTTATTAATTATGCATCGTTTAAAATTAATATCGACTATAAATACGCAACGAACTTTATAACTGAATGTTTGACTGATAAACGAAGCGGATTTTGAAAACCCGTTTTTCGGCGGATGTTACAGTATCCCCTACTTTTAGAAATTTCGTCCCGAAATTTAAGTAGTAATGGTATTTTTGACTTGAAGGGAGGATATTTTAATTTTGACGATTACATAATTAGAAGAGGGTGGGAGTTTAAATCTTATTTGAGGCGGTAACGTTCCTAGTAAGGGTTGAATACCCTGCTACAGGAATCGCTTTTTGATGCCTAAAGTATAAGAATGCGGAACATGGGTAAACAGAGTTGATTGACTAAGCATGATTTTATGCAGAAGAGTCTTGAGAGAATTGATACGTTTGGAAAGATAAGGTTATATCATAAAATAAAACTTCAACCATGACGATACTAAAACCTACATGGAACCTCTCATAACCGCCTGACAATGCTGTTGGTCCTTTGACAAGAATACTTATATATAGGAAGTACCAGCGGCGTATCCACCATATTCTTGTCAAATTCTCATTGGCTTTGTCAGTAAGTTATGATTAGTTCTATGTGACTCTAAAATCTACAAAACAAACACAACAGCCAAAGCTTGAGTCTCAAATCCGAAAGGATACATGACTGAATGATGACAGTACCTCTCTCGTTTGTTATGATGAAGGAGTTAGTCTATGTAAAAGTGAGACACAACCCAACTTCTTTAAATGATGTGATCGAGGTACGTCGAGATGTTTGATGATATGAATGTTAAATCAACGGGTATAAAACAAAACTGTAATATCAATTCGCATTAAAATTCTTGGATACATAAATTCCCAATTTATAACTGGGAGACGTAAAGATTGAGATAACATAAAGAAAACATTAAAACTAAACGGTTGGAGTTGAGTCTTGATTCTTGGTGAGGGGAAGCTAGTTGGGTGATTTGTTTGGGCCGTTATTATCTTCAACAGGATTGGTGTTGATGTTGTAAGCTCTTCCTCTTGCTGGTGGTGGAGCTGGGTTTGCTTGTTTTGCTTGGTTAACTGGGTTTGCTTGAGCTTGGGCGTTTATGATGTTAACCAATCGAGGGCATGTGTTTCTAAAGTGGGTAGGATCGCCACAATTAAAAGAAGCTCGAACATATGGGATTGGGGTGGTTGATATGTTTGGATCATGTTTTGAGTAGGGGGTGAAGCTTGGTTTTGAGAGGCGCGACAAGTCTTGCTCAAATGACCATAACGCCCACAATTTGCACATAGTCGACAAGGTAAGGTAGATGGATGGTGTGCTGCATTGAGGGTGAGGTCCAAGGTAAGGTTTCTTATTTGGGTAAGTAGGGTTAGGTGCTACTTGAGTGATTGGGATAGCTTGGAGAGGTACGGCTTGTGAAGTTGGTTGATTGCCTTGGGTGATAGCAAAATTTTGCCCATCTCGTTTTCTCTTAGGAGTGGTTTGAGAAGGGGATTCGGTTTGGGTGGAGTTTGAGGTTTTGGTTGATGCTTTATCCTTCTTCTTCTCCTCCGTGAAGTCTTTATTCCGTATGCGGTTTTCGGTGAGCTCTGTAGCTAACTCCATTGCTGCTTCCAAAGTTGCAGGTGTGGTACTTATTACAGGGTCTTGAATTTTTGAAGGAAGACCTCGAATGTAGTGCTCGATCAAACGGTAGAGGGGAGTGAACAAGTTGGGGACCATCTGATTTAACTCAAGGAACCTCTTGTTGTATATGGTGTGGTCGCCCTCTTTCTGTTTCAAAGAATAGAACTCATCTTCCAATTTCTTGATTTTGCTTCTTGGACAAAACCGTCTTGTCATGATTTCCTTCAACTCTTCCCAAGTCAAAGTCATAGCATCTTCAACACCTCGCTTGGCCTCTCTGTATTCCACCATGTAAGTGCTACTCCAAACAAACGACCGGTAGCATATTGCACCTTGCGATCATCGGGGCAGTCGCAATTGAGAAAAGTGTTTTCCATTTCCTCAAACCAATGGAGGAGAGCGGTGACACCTTCAGTCCCTTCGTACTTTGGAGGATCGCAGGATTTGAAATGCTTGAAGGTGCATTTAGTGGATTTGGGGGGAGGATTGACAATGTTTTGATCTTCTTGGTGGATTGGGTTGACGGGATTAGTGGTAAGGGCCTGTTGAACTTGAACTACGATGTTGGGTATTACGGCAGCCATTTGTTGAGCGATTTGGGCAGCCATGCGCTCGCAGGATTTAACTGATCTCATTTTTCTACGAGCGAGACTAGAAGACATCTACAAGGAATACGTATCAAGAGTATGAGTTTGACGTTTTAGGGGTCATGTGTCGTATTTAGGAATGAACATTCATAAAATAATTGATGAATAATAAATTTACTACATCCATAGGATGTCTTTGGCTTTGCTCGTAATTGGGCCTTGCATGCCGCCATATTTCACCTTCGTAATCATGTGGGCCCCCATGATTACCAGTCTTTCATATGGTTCGCATGTGTTAGCCTGGTAACGTACACTAAAACCCGGAGAAAATCGAGAAATATGTATGTAACGTATGATATTCGGAGTGCATCCAGGTGTGGACACGGTGACACCTCAAAGTGGGGTTAGTTCGAACGACGTTTGGTGTGGCATGCTTTGGCCTAATAGGTCCTTCGTACTCTCATCGTTTGTCCCCAGGTAGGCAAACTGGTCCGTTATATTGGATTTATACGAATGCCAACCTAGACAGGACGTTCCGACTACCGGTACTTGTACCCTTACAGTACTACATGCCCGTCGTAGAACTCACTTTGATGAGATTGAAAAAACGAAAATGCGATAAAATCTTGAATAAAGGAATATGAGGATGTCTTGAATATGTGAACATTGAAATAGGCGTGATGAATGTATATGTAAGCTTGTTATGTTTGACAATAAGTATAACTCATTAAATATCACACAATATGATAGTGGAAGTGTTTGCATGCATTTGTGTGTGTAATAAATAAGAAACAAATAAACATCATGAGTTTGCATGTAACCACATAAACAATTAAAATCTAATCAACTATAGTATAGGCTCTAAGGGTCTAATAACCTATCCTATATCCCTATAGTCAAAAGCTCTGATACCAATCTGTCACACCCCGACCCGCAGCGGAAATGGTGATCGGGGCATGATTGGGTTTTCATCAAAGCTCATGACATTTACTATAAAGTTTCATATTTATTATTTCTCTTTAAAGAAGAAGTTACAATAAACATACAAATACATCATGCTCAAATACATTTTTATTCAAATTACAAACTAGAGTACAATTACAAAGGAAAACAAAACTAAACATTTATTCCGAGGCAATTAACTTGTTTATTCTTCTAGGCCATCCTATGTGTTTCTTTTCTCAACTGGATCACCTGTATCATGTGTAAAATAGGGTTTTGGGTCAACAAAAGTTGGCGAGTGAATCTTATTTAAATATTTGAAAGGATTAGTTATATTGGTTATTTGAATAAAATTGTGCATAACCAAATATGAATAAACGTAAATGTAAACTTAATCACAAAACACATAATATCAATAAATGCACAAGCACACACACCAAATGAATGAACAATGAGATCAAGGCTCAATCAAACGGAGCCGATCGAATGAGGCACGCGTTGTTCAACTCGTCTCCCACGAGGAACTGATGGGCCTAATGAATGTTTTGCACGCAACTTGACAAAATGTAAACACGTATCACAACAAACAATATTTACATCATAAGTTTAAGTCATATAATGGTAATGGCACAAGTTTGAATAGACGAAATATTTAGAGCGACACATGATACACCCCAAAACATGAATAAAAAGGGGGATTTGTAAGAATTCACTCACCGTGGTTGCGTTTCTTGGATTGACGATGAATGCGCACGAATTTGGATTTAACCACGAGAGAAACTAACCTAAAAAAATAACATGATAATTCGATAAATAAATAAACTTTTATTTGAGATTAATATTTTTAATTAGTGTTCTTAATGGGATTGTTAGATTTATTTTTGTGAGTTTAAGGAAATTTTCTAACTTCAAAAATATTATTTTTAAGTGTTTTTAATTGATTTTTGAATAAAATAAATAAATAAAAAGAAAATAAAAATTTTGACTTTTTGACCGTTTGACCGTTGACCGGTTGGACTGTGTTTAATTATGCGCTGAGTGAGGTTCGAACTCGTGACCTCCCGTACGCGTGCACGCAGCTCTACCAACTGAGCTACGTGTCTAACCCGAAATATTTCTGATTTTAATTATATATATATACTATTTGGATTATTCAGAATTTTATTTAATTAAAAAGGTTTTTAAACTAATCGAACCGGTGTGAGAGTCTGGACTCGAACCCGCGACGTGCTTTATGTTTTTGCACACAGTCCACCACTGGACTGTGTGTCTAACCCGGTTATTATTCCGGTTTTTATTATATTTATACACTTATCACATGCTTCAGGATTTGGTTTTTATAAAAAGAGTATGATATTTCAGTGGATCGGAGCACCAGCAGACTCGAACCGGACTCATCCTGCGACTATATCCTTGTGTTGCACACAGCCCGACCAACTGGGCTGTGTGGCTAACCCGAATGATAAGTGATTTTTATTTCTCTTATATACTTACTGTCAAGTTTCATATTTGGGTTTTATAAAAAGGTTTGAATATTGTGACGAATCGAAACAAGAACAGAGTCGAACCCGAGACCTTGATTTAAATTTGCACACAGTCCACCACTGGACTGTGTGTCTAACCTGGTTTTATAACCGGTTTTATTTATACATATACACTATATAAACTTCATCTTCTTCCTGTTTAATTCTCAGTATTCGAACTCGACTGCTAAATCAGAAATCTAGTATACCTTAGTAAATTAAATGACAAAAGGACATGGATCAAAAGATTATACCGATCAGAGTCGAATTGAAATCCTCCGGTGATGATTTCGGCGAGTAACTGAGGATTCCGGTGAAGTTCAACTTGCAACAGAGGCTCTACCAGAAGTTTGAGGTGAGTGCGGTGTTTTTGGTCTGAGCTCTAGAAGTCTTATTTTAGAGTAAAGCAGAAGAAATGAAATGGGTTCTGTTTTCCGGCGACAAAATGTTTTCCGGTGAGAATTCAGAAACAGTAAAATTGCACAGAGGGTAATGATTGAGAGTTTGAGCGAGTGAAAGTGAGGTGGGGCATCGATATTTATAGGGCAATTCACCGATTTCGGTTATGGTTAAATCATTCTTCGGTTTTTTTGTAAATCATTGAATTCGATCAGTTTTTGAATGAAATTAAGGTTAGATTTCGGTTATAACGGATGTTTAACATCGGTTACCTTCAGTTACTGGCAAAGAAAAACGTTAGTCGCCGAGATGATTCAGGTTTGGCGGTTACAGATTCGATAGTTTGAATTTCCGACTCGGTGTCCGTTTGTGTATAAAATTTAATTGTTTTAGATTTGAATTAAGTTGGGTGTGTGGTGTAGTGGTGTAAAGTGTGTTTGGTTATCCGGGTGACCCGGGTTCGAAACCCGGCGTCTCCTTTTATTTTTTTTATTCATCATTTGTTATTAATTTTCATTTATAGATTTTAAATTCTAATATATTTATTAATTATGCATCGTTTAAAATTAATATCGACTATAAATACGCAACGAACTTTATAACTGAATGTTTGACTGATAAACGAAGCGGATTTTGAAAACCCGTTTTTCGGCGGATGTTACAAAGGGGGCGGACACGACTGATATCCGATGCATGTCACATTTCCTTTTAGCTTTTGAACATCGATGATGTGATCAAGCACATACTAGGAATTTGAGTAACTTTCCAGTTTGAGCTTGATCGCTTCATATTCACATTTTGCAATTGCTAACTCCTTTTTGGTTTCTTTAATGATATTAATATAGTTATTAATACCTTTTTGCTTGTTTAAAACCGTTTTGGTTAACTCAGAAACGCTTCTTTTTAATGCATCAATTACATCTTTGAAATCTTTGTCGTTTCTTGTTAAGGCCAAGTTAGCTTCTTTGCATTTTGACAGTTCAATTACTAAATTGTGATTATGAAGATTTGTTGTTTCAAACTTCTGTTTTAGAACAGAGCAATCATTGAGACTTGAGTAATATCAGATTGTACCTGACTTGTTGAGACTGATACATTCGCCATAAATGCGGTGTTGCAAGAGAACGATCCATCCTTGTTGAACAGCTTTTCAATTTCCCTTGCTGCAACTTCAGCCTTATTGACTAGCACCGATTTCTGGTTGTTCAGCTTCTCAGCTTCTTTCAGCAGACCCTCAACCTCAGCATTAATATCCAATTTTACTTCAAGATCCGAACCATACCCTCCAACACTTGAACTTTCTTCATCTGAAGTACCGCTGTAACCTGAGCTATTATCATCTTCGGAAGCTTCATCCCTTTGGACCGATTGCACATGATTGATGACTTTGGCATAGCAGGCAGTACCCCCTTGATTACTATCACCCAGTTGAACGGACCAGTCACATCCTTCATCAGCTTGTACCACCAATGTTCAGTTTGTATTGGAAGACCCTGCTTGATTTGGGTTGTTGACAGCCACTATTCCTCTTTCATTATTGACTTGGGTGGTGTTGGATGTAGTTTGGTTTCTGAAAGGGTTTTGGTTTCCTTGCTTCGCAGGTCTTGTGCATTCTCGTTTGAAATGCCCTTTCTCACCACAATTGAAACAAGTAACGAACATCCTTATCAAAGCCGTACTTAGAATCCTTTTTGCTCTCCAGACTTGTTCTCCCCGTTCTAGCCATATAATCCTTTGCTCTTCGAACTGCACTCGCAAAAGCCCATTTGATATCCATAAGATCCATCTCGTCTTTGTCAATTTGTTGGTAGTCTTCATTTGTCAAATTAATGTTTTCAATTTGACCAGCTACCAAATCACAATAAGCACTAACCATGGTGTTTAGAAGTTCCATGTGTTCCTTAGCAACTTCAACACTCACCTTGGAAAGATGTGAGGTATCAAATCTAACAGTGTTGGGACTTTGAGATTGGAAATTGTTCCCATAACAGGCTTGTTGTGTTGCTTGTTGAGCACCAAAATTTTGAGGTTTTGGTAAGAAGGCACTAGGATCAAATCCTTGACTATATGATTGGGTTGATTGATCTGATTTTGGTGGTGGTGGCATGAACGGATTTGCATTTGATACATATGCCGTTTGTAATTTCGGTTGCGAAGAAGTACCAACACCTACGTTGATGCCGCCAAAATACATTTCCGGATTCTGAGGAACTGGAACTTTTTTTGCTTTTCGAATTTCCTCTTCATCCTTGTTTTCCAACTTCTGAATGAATTCATAGATTGTAATTGTATCTAACACTCCAGTGTGTTTAAGCAAATCTATGAATTGACCCCACTTTGGTGGCAACGCATCAGCAAACCTGATACTATTTCCTGTTGAGATGCATTCACATGATATGAGTACATTTCACTTAGCAAGTGATAGAATCGAGTTGTCATATCATTTAGCGTCTCATTTTCCATAAACAGAAAACCTTCAAACTCCTTCTTCAGCAATTCGTGCCGAACTTTTCTTGTAGCTGCATTTCCCTCACCTCTTGCTTCTAATGTATCCCACAAGTTCTTGGTTGAAGTACAATAGATGAACTGATGATAGATATCTTTGTGAAGAGCTTGTGTGAGAATTGCAAAGGCCTTTTTCTCAAGGTCATAAGCCTTCTTGTCCGATTCGGTCATGCTTGCCAAAGTAGTTGGGTTAGAACCAGTTTCTTCAAGTGTGACATTGTAAGGCGTGGTAAAACATGTCCATAACTCAATATTTTGACCAAGGACACATGTATGAAAACGTCCCTTCCATGCGGGATAATCCTTCATATGATTCAGTTTAGGTGGACGATTGTTACTACCCGCTTCACTATCGCTTATCAGTAAAGTTTGAACACCTTGGTTTTGGTTTGCGACACAAGCCCACTGACTAGTGGTAATCACTGAGGCTTGTTGAGGCATAAGTCCTTTGACCCATGACATGTCGGGGCTTGATTGTGAAGTACCTTGACTTGTACTGGTCGTACTGGCCCAATCCAAGGATTAGAGCTCATTTTGATTAGTTAAAACAAAACATTAACTTGAAAATTAAAAGTTTTTAAATTTGAGCAAGTTATGAACTCTCTGTGAAAATATTATAACACACTGATTCTTCGTAGACAACAGTTGTTCGTAGCACTTGTAGGTCCACTTGGAGGATCAAGTATAACCTACTTCCTTGTTTGTTAACACACACACACGAGTGCGGAATCCAAGTGTGAATGCAAACCGAAGTAAAACAACGTATGTAAAGCAAACATAAGTAACCAAAAGATTCACTATCTTTAGATTAATGGAAGACAACAAGTTTACACATACACACAGTGAACAAACTCTCTAAGTGCTCTCTTAGTTGAAACTGTGAAGTGTGTTGCATATGTATAGACCCAGACACCCTGCACACTATGAAGAATGTGCAGGGCCACGAATCATCAACAATCCTACAAAGAATGACTCTTCGTAGGTCTTCTCAATGAACAACATATACCACAAAGATTGAATCTTCGTGGCCTTCCAGAACAGCGAACAATAGAAGGTTCGTCGATGATCAATCCTACGAAGAACATGGGTTCTTCGTAGGGAGCCCATACACAGACAATCACATAAACAACAGTACAACAACTAACACAATAACAGTAGCACACTTGCTAACTGTTTTACATCATAAACAACATAAACATCATGCTAAGTCGAGATAGGAGGATATCTCGACTTGGCCGACTCGACCTAAATACATACACGTAAAATAAAGACCGTACAAACTACCAAAAGCTAAGAACAAGCTACAGACACAAAACTGTACCAACAGTGAAGATACCCCCCGCAACTCATCAATACCTGTACCTCCATTAGGAAGGTTTATCAAAGGACCGTTGAGGTTATTGTGGGAGAGATTAATGAAAGGAATGATGGGAATCTTTCGGAACCATGTGGGTGGAGGTCCTGAGATGGTTGCATTGGACAAGTCTAATCTTTGAAGTTTCCTTTGATTTCGAAGCCACTGTGGAAATCCGTTTTTAATCTTGCAAGAACTGTTATCAATTTGTATTAGCTGGAATAGAGGCAGCCACTCACGTGAAACATTGAATGTCAATTTACTGTTAGAAGCTGCATTCAAGTGCTCCAACACTGAGAGGTTAGCAAAATGGGATTCAGAAACTACTCCCTCCAAAGAATTATAAGAGACATCAAGAGAACGGAGTTCCCCGAGGAATGTCTGGACGGGACCTGTTAACTCGTTACTTGATAGATCTAATACTTGCAGTAATCTTAATTTTCTTAGTGATTCTGGCATTGAACCGTTCAAGTAATTATGGGAAATGCGCAGTTCGGTAAGTTTCATGGGGAGCGTGGGAATGGGACCCGTTAACTTGTTATCAGATAGAGATAGTACCTGCAATAATCTTAAATTACCTAGAGATTCTGGTATTGAGCCGTTCAAGTAATTACCAGACAGGTAAAGTTCAGTAAGTTTCTTAGGGAATGACGGAATGTGACCCGTTAACTTATTACCTGATAGATCTAGTACCTGCAGTAATCTTATTTTTCCTAGAGATTCTGGAATTGAACCGTTCAGAAAATTACCAGAAAGGTAAAGTTTAGTAAGTTTCCCATGGAATGTTGGAATGGGACCCCTTAACTCATTAAAAGATAGATCTAAGTGATGGATATTAGGAAGCGTAGTAAAATTATGAAGAGCATGAGAGAGATATGTCTCTTTGAGGTTGCAATTTTTTAAGTGCAGCTCTAATAAGAAGGGATCATACTTAGAGTGTGTGCAAAATTCCATGTCTGACTAAAATCAAATGTTGATGAAAGATCAAGGAATTGTAAGGATGTCATGTTCTGAAAAAAGTGAGGGAGTTCACCTTTGAAATAATTGTAGCTGAGATCCAGATATTTGATGTTAGAAAGTGAAGTGCTCTAATTATGTAGAGGACCAAGATCATCATTGGAAATACCACATGCTGACAAGCTTACATCTTTTAGCGAAGGAATCATGTAAAGCACAACGTCAAGATTCTTTGCTCCACTAAGATTCACAACATTTAAGTGGAGATGCTCGAGTGACTTAAGGCCGGAAATCCATACCATATCATCTGCCACAAGCTCTTTCTCATTTAATGAACTGAGATCAAGAGTTGTTAAACTGGAAAGATTTCCAATGTGATGTGGAATAATACCAGAAAAATTTGCATTAGAGAGATTGAGGTAAGTCAATTGTTTCAAGGATCCAATAACTTAGGTATCTGGCTTCCTTGAAAATCATTCATACTTAAGTCCAAATATTTTAGATGAATCAAATCTCCTAAAGAAATACTCACCTCTTTACTAACTAAGTATTCATGGAGAGAAACACCAATATTACCTCTGAGATGAAGGCTTTCAACATTTCCAGTGACACCATTACAAATGACTTTTTCCCAACGGCAACAATCATTACCAATCTATGATGACAACATATCGTAGTCATCTTTGACACTGCGTTTGAACTTGAGAAGAGCTAGTCGGTCATGTTCAAAGCAAGCCGCTGTTGTATTTTGAGCACCCAAACATGTATTTGTAGTGGCAGCTAAAAAAGTAGTTACAAAAATCACATGGAGCCCCAACCTCCACAGGTTCTCCATAATTTGATCCCGCTAGCTAGTAAAAGGTGAAATGTAAAGATGGTTATTTATGATGAAGTCATGGGTTTTTGAGATTGACAAAACTAGCTCATAGATAGATCTAGAAATGAATTTAAACTTAGTTATTGCTATGGAAGTCAATACCGCAATTTGTATCGTATTCTTTGATTTTCTTTTTGTCCATACAAAAACTTTGAAGTCAAAATTGTCTCCTGGACCCATTCATAATAAAATATGGATTGATAAGGAACACAATGATTTACAAACAAGCACCAATATGTTTCTTTAATTCATACAAATTATGTAAAAATTCTAGATTTTGTTAAAAGCTTTTTGTAAAGACCTTTGCGTTCGCCCTGAATCCTACGATATATGAAAGTAAAGTCCGATATTGTTTACAAATTGCATTTATGGTGTCTGTATCATATCATTTCTGTTTTCAAAATATGACACTTTTCACAAACAATGTTTACAGGGTTTGAATCCAGGAATAACGAAACCTTAAACCGAATGTAGTCTTAAACTTCCGGGGTGGCAGTATTCTTCTCCTTGTAGTTTCTAACCCTGGTTTGGTAGCTAAATTTGGAATTTGGGATGCACATGATCTACATCATATTGTAGATAGTCTGGTGGATTTGGCAAAGCATGTGTAACATTATCTATGTCAGTGGGGTCCAAACTCAACGAGTGATCTGTTTCAAAGGTGTTTTCTTATTGTTCACACATACAACTAAAGAGGAGGCAGGTTTATTAAATGCGATTTTTACTATTCCTGCAAGGTGGTATCTGCAAACAAGGGTTAGCTATTGTCTACAAACCGATTTTGACTATTCCAGCACATGTGTATTTGGTGTCAAGTCGGGACACCACTTGTAAGTTAACTCCCTAACAACAAGAACGGGGGAGATGGATATGATCGGATGGTTTACTTGGTGACACAATGATGCTCCAGGGGTCGTCAAATTTGCCGTTAAAAAAAAATAAATAAAGAACTCCCTAACAACAAGCACAAACACAATAGTGTCATGACTAGTTCAAACTTCAAAGAGTACAAATTCTCACAAAAGAAATTACCTTTTTGAAATGTTAAACATTGCTTACCATTTCTTTCAAGTAAAAGTTATCTAAAGATACATGATTTTGTAATTTTTTTACTGCACTGTTTAAAAACAAAATTCCCATAATTTTGATCCAAAATTATTATATGTGAATATATATAGCATGTAGATAATAATCTATGGGTTTGTGTTTCTTTATGATTAGAGCTTCACAACGCGCTATACTGTATCCAAAATAGAGAAGAAAATATAATGGAAGTGGAGAAAGTGCATAGTTCTGATTGAGAAAATTATGGTACTGTGTTTGACTTTCACATAACACTAAAACAATCAAGAATAAAACATTTACAAAGATATAAAACTGAATCTGAAAACATTATATGAGTTGAAGCATTTTCAGATTCAAGAGACTGGTATATAAAACATTTACAAAGATATAAAAGTGGAGGTGGCAATAGTAGGTGGCGGAACGGGCAAACTATTAGTATGGGACAAAACACTGTGTCGGGTTGGGTTGGCCGTGTACACTTTTTTTCCATTTTTTATAGATAATTTTGTTGTATATGTGATTACAAAAACAATATAACTGTCGAATCCCAAAAACCAACGATTGACGTAACGGGAAATCGTCGACGTTCACTTTCTCACCAGATTAATCTCTGCAAAATAGAACACCGTTAGTTTCGCCATAGAGGACCCTGGGGGAATCCGTGACGAAGCTCTGGAGTGAGAAAAAGATTCTGGCCATAGTAATATTAGGAATCTGACACAATAAATCGGTCAGTGGATTATGAATCGAATGTTCGAATTCAATGCACTTGGTGATAAGATTTTTTGTATTATATAAAACCAATCAAAGTAGTATTTTTATACTAATATCGATGCGTATAAAATATAATTGATGTTAAATGATGTGTACCTAAAACACACCGATGAGTCACTTTATAGGACCCAACTCAAAAGGTAAATCTAAAATCCGGCATATTTGAGACAAGTATAGGGTGAGATAATCGGGTATGGATTACCTTTTGTTTTATTTTTTGCGGGTTTAAGACCGGTATGAGATTTATATATATATAGAGTGTCTGAGGTATGATGAAGAAAACTAAAAAGTGGAGAATTGGAGAACAATAAACGAACTTTCCGCCGAACGTTTGTTAAACAAACGAACACAAACGAACTACCCACCGAATGGTTCACGAACTGTTCGCTGAACGTTCAGTTTGTTTACAACCCTAGTCACCAACAACAACATCCACTTTATCATCGATAGCATCATTGGTACCATCAAATTTCGTAACTATCAGTTTGCTCGTCCACACACCTAGCATATTCCACTGGAAACTCTAGTTGTTCTCGTCGATTGAAACATTGATAGCAATAATTGACCCACTGAATTCGGTTTTCAAAAAACTGCAAACTGAGCGGTTTTTGGTTAGGTTAATATGTTATATAGGTTCAGCTTCATCGGTTTAATTTGGTTATGGGTTGGCTTAATCGGTTTTGTGCACACCCCTATCTAGGTTTTATGTATACAAAACTTTTTTTTTTTTGTAAAATGAAATAATTTTAGGATTGGCTTCAATGTCCCTAACTTCCGCATATATTATAAAATAAGGATTTTAGAGGGGCAAAATTTGACAACTTAAAAACCGAAGGGTTATGAAAAGTAACAAGAGGGTGCAGTTAGAGGTTTAGATTGTTTATAAACCTAACTCTTAAGAGATGTGATGTATATTAACTCTCATAGATCGAATTCCTTCTGAATAAGTGACTTTTGGTAACATTCTTTTATTCATATGGCTGACACTACTTGTTGATAATAAGAAACCTCTATTTTTTTTCATGAAACTAGCATTTTCAAGAATGTTTGGGACGAAAATGGTAAAAATTTAAAATTTGACCTGAACTGGCATAATTGGGCAAACCACAGGGATGAAAATGACATTTATCTCTTTTCAGTATGATCTAATATGCTTCAAAAGAAAAATTGCAGTTTAACAAAGAAAATCGAACAATATGTTTTGGGAGGGTTTCATAGATTTTAAACATTTTGATAACTTGATGGAACCACACTAAAATTTATTACCCAGTGAAAACTTCTAGTAACAATTTGTTTTTTAAAAGAAATAAAACAACTTAGAAAATGCAAATAAAATTGAACATTTTTTTTAAAGAATAGCATCCCTAGATATTATAAGCAATCACCCACCCAAAACCAAACAATATCCATTTTTTTTGCCAAATTAATGCCATCCTGTATATATCATGTATGCAAATAAATTCAAAACAGATGACAAATAATTTGTAATCAAGATCATGTGTCATCCCAGTATATATGATCTTACAAGCAAGTAAAAACTAGAAACAGTAATTCACTACCACAAACGTAGAAGTTGCCTCGAAACATTTCCTATTCAACAAATTGTTTAAAGAAGAACACTACTAGATATTTGTCCAAACTGCATTTTTTATAAGATAATGGCTGATAGTCTGAAAGTCACGCATGACGTTTGTGATTCATTTGTGTAACTCTTGTACAGGCCATTTGAAGATGATATTGTGAATTACTTGCATTCAGTTGGATCCGTATGACTGTTTATTTCCTCTCATCATCCCGGTAACTCTTACCATGACCGCAACTTGTATCTTGTCCATGGTTTCCTTGGCAAACATGAAAAGCTTATGTCTCCACTGCTTCTTCAACACCAAAACGACAATAAAACCCCAAAACCCTGTTGCGAAACCACATGTTAAGTCCAGACCAAACAATACCTTATTGAGCTTCTTAGCTGCTTTATATTTGTTCTTGGATGTTGCAGTTGGGTCTTCATGATTGGAGCAATTCTCTGGCAATGGAGCTCCACATAGATATTTATTCCCCGCATATATTGATGGATCTATAAGGGTTTGCAATTGATTTCCAATTGGAATTTGTCTTGACAAGTTGTTGTTAGACAAATTCAAATGGCTCAAAAAATGCAAAGCTGCAATGCTTGGCGGGATCAGCCCGCTCAACTTGTTTCCTGATAAATCGAGAGAAATTAATGCTTTCATGTTTCCGATGTTGTTGGAATTCGTCCACTAAGATGATTATTGGACAAATTAAGACCCACCAACGCATAAAATGCAGTTAACTCTACTGGTATGTCTCCCACAAGTTTATTGCTTGAAAGGTCCATATTAAACACAATATCAATTGTTTTAGTATATTCCGTAGCAGTTCCTTTCATTACCTGAAACACCCCCTCGATAACATCACCAAAGAAAATATACGTATGATTGTTAACCATGCCTTGCAATTCTCCTAGACAGTGAGGGATTGTTCCTGTTATTTTGTTGTGTGCAATATCCAAAATTCTAAAATCAGTATTTGAGCACAGAGATCGCGAAATTTCTCCTGTGAAGTTATTTTTGTGTAACCTAAAAATCCACAAATATTTAACTATTTCCCCAATCCATTCAGGTAGTTTTCCGCATATTGCATTATCACCCAAATCTAAGATTATTAAACTACTTAAATTCCAAAATTCTTGAGGGAGCTCACCACTAAAGCTATTGTTATTTAGTTTTAAAAACCCCAACAATGACATGTGCCCTATAAAACTTGGAACGGCACCACTCAGCCCGTTTGAGCTTAAACTCAAGATACACAACTTTTGCAGATTCTTAACACAGTCAGGGCCGACTTAACCGCTTTGGAGGCCCAAAGCAGATGAAAGAATTGAGGCCTTTTTCGAATAAAAATAGTACGTTAACTCTAAAAATCAAAAACCAAGTTGATTTGTCTCTATCTGTAGTTACAATATCTTAAAAAATTTACTTAATAAGGAAAGATTATTTATTAATTATTCTGTAAAATAACTATAAAGTCTTTTTTTACCTCTAATTTTCTATAGACTTCACATACATAATTATTATAGCTAAAGAAAAAAGTCACTAAAAAGAACTAACATATACAAATTGGAGGCCCTCAACCAAGGGAGGCCTAAAGCAAAAGCTTTATTTCACTTACCCAAGAGCCGGCTTTGAAGACAGTTGGGAAGTTTCCCAGTTAACTTATTTCTCGAAAGATAACGGTAATTCAAATCTGTCCTCTTGCACAATGACCTTGGAATTGACTCATTGAAAAGGTTATTTTGTAGAAATAATCCAGGATATACATTACCATGATAAGCTCCCCCATTAGGAAGATTGGTCAAAGGCCCGCTGAGGTTGTTGTGAGACAGATCTATGAAAGGAATGATGGGCATACTTCGCAACCATGTGGGCAGAGGCCCTGAAATGGTAGCATTAGACAACACTAAACTAATAAGTTTCTTTTGATTTCTAAGCCAATTTGGAAATCCATTTGTAAATTTGCAAGATCTGAGATCAATGCTTATTAATTGGAACGGAGGCAGCCATTTACGTGAAACACTGAACATCAACTTACTATTAAAAGCTGTTGTTAGTGCATAATGTCTATGTCTTAGTCTTATATCGAGTCTGTATAGTATAGAGCTGAATAGGCTAGGTATATGAAGTATTTATGTATAGTTTAGCCAAGTTCGCCCATAGTAACTTGAGTCCTCTAGGGCGAACTTGCAATTGTATAAATACCTAGCTAGCCTCATTCATTTGTAACTTTGGCATTTTGGAGGCGAAGCTCTGTCAGTTTGTAATCTCAACGATTAATCAATGAAACTGATGATTAACTGATTAATTCTTGTCTATTGGTAAACACTGTGATATCCCGGGTTTTTCGGATAACTTACACGTGACACTTGTCGAATAAAGTATATGCTATGTGTATGAACGTGTACGAATTAAATGAATACGTGATAAGTGTTTGTGTGATTGTTTAGTTATAAAGTAATTATTGTAGATATGTACACGAACCGAACCGCGACACGAACCAAAGTGATTCATTGTGACTCTAGGAGTTAACAAGTTTTAAACCTTAACTCAAGTATTCGGCCGAGAACGAGAATTAAACACGAACCGAGAACAACCCAAACCGAAACCCATAGCATGCCAAACCTAGAACCATTCGGCCAAAACCCCAAACCAAACCAACCCAAGTCCCTCGGCCACGAATGCTTATCTAAAACCGCAACCCTCATCTCCCTCCTTGCCTATATATATCAACTATGCATGCTCCATTCAGAATTCACAAAACCCTAGACAAAACTGCCGTCGGCAGTCCCCTTTCCTCCTCCTAACCGATCGAGATCAGCTCTTTTGTTCATCTTTTCAGTCGCAAACAAACAGCCCTACACTTCCTCTCGGTCGTAGCAGCAGCAGTCATCGCCATCATCATCATCTCCTGGTGCATGCAGCCGATTGTTCACCTTTAGTCGATCAACAAAACAGCCCACTCTCGGTCGCGACTTTCCTGGAACAGCAGGATACTCTTTGTCCAAACCTCGGCTTGTTTACCTAGTTATCAAAGGTTAGAATCCAACATATGTTACAAGATAGTATTCGGTTATATGTGTGTTGATTTTGTTGTTTGTTTCGGATTGATTTATTGAATGCAACGATTGTGTGTTTTCGGAGTATACATGTGTTAATCGGCTGATGTATCATAGTTACAAGTATGGTTGTTTCCGGAACATATAGATTGCCAAGTATGATTGAACGAGAAGTTAGGCTAGCCGGTTTGTTAATGATGTTTACATTAGATGATTGTATGGTTGCGGATTGTTTAAACTGGATTGAATGTTATTTGAAAGCTGAATGTATAGGCTGTGATTTGTGTATAAAAACTAAAGTTATTGAGAAGGTTTGCATGGATAAGTTGT
This sequence comes from Scalesia atractyloides, assembly GCA_947069175.1. Taxonomy (NCBI): domain Eukaryota; kingdom Viridiplantae; phylum Streptophyta; class Magnoliopsida; order Asterales; family Asteraceae; genus Scalesia; species Scalesia atractyloides. The sequence continues at coordinate 94,516,065 of CAMTDV010000017.1, read as the reverse complement.
TAGTAGTAAACTATGATCAAAAATCGGTTCTTGCTCGCTTAGGTCGATCAATAGGAACGGTGTATGTAAGTTGTAGTAACAATAATGCTGAAACAGGATGCTGAGTCATAGTTACAGCCGACTTCATCTGGCTGTAACTTGGTCGTTAGTTGTCGAAAAACGGATTTTCTGATGTCTAGAACGTAGAGATTTGAATAAGGAATCTAATGGCGCTGGATTCATAATTTTCTGAAGTCGTTTGATATTTTTAAAGGCCCAAACAAGTTCAGTAGCTAAAGCTGTGAAAATCCTGAAATTTTGCTAGTTGTTTGTCAAGCTAGATTTTAAAATCAGTAGAGAGTTGAGTCATGATTTTTGTACAGAAACTAGGTATAGAAATTTCCGGGCAACTCCAACTGGAATTTTGTTAATCGGACGATCAGTGATTTTTAAATAAATTCTTCCGTGGACTGCAGTCAGAAAGCGGTAAATCTGACTGCAGCTTAGTGAATTAATATTTATGGCTAATTGGTAAAGATTTAGGATTTGGAAAAATTATATAAGTTTCTATGGTATAAATGTCACCTACTGTAAAAATATGGGAATTTTTGGTTTGTTAGAACTATTTTATAAAAATCCTAGAAAACAGCTGAATAATTGAGTGTTAAGCAGAAAGTTGATAACTTGTGATTTTATGCATTAAAGTGTTGCATGGATTTGGAATATGTTCATGATAAGTTGTTTGATTACTATGATCACATGAGAATACTTGCATGCATGTTTGAGTGTTAGATATGTTGTTTGTGTGTATCACTTTGTGAGTAAATTGCGTGTGGAATTTGTATTGGTGTGATTACACACTGACGTGGAATTAATTGGTTTGTTAGGACGCAACTAGCGGTCCCATCTCTTATAACATCTTTGCTACACTAACCGAGCAAATAAAGGTGAGTTCACGGCCCCTAACTTTATCCGGTTTTTAAACAACAGGGGGAGAAACATGTATACACTCTCAAACTCAATCTCTTTACGTTATACGAATTTAACGTCACGCAACTATACGGTAACTAAGTTAATGTTAATGTAATGTTATGGGCACTAAGCAGCTTTATCACTTAAGTCCTCGACAATCTCCTCGGATCGTTAGTATTTGGGTTAAATAGCGGGGGAATTATAAGTAGTACTACTGGGTCTGACGAGCCCCATCCGAGCTAGTCGCGCTAGCCGACCGGGTATGGTCAACGGGTGTATGATTGGCCTAACATCGCCATGGTCATGTGATAGGCCTGGCAAAACGGAGGCACAACTGTCAGCTTCGATCGCGAACACTTAGTGACATGACTTTAGGCTAGCTACCTATATATATTAACATTGAACTTAATTACGGAACAACTTAATATTCCTGGTATGGAATATTGGAAACAACAACTTAATATTCCGAGTTTGGAATATTGGAAACATCAACTTATTATCCCGGATTGGGGATAATGGAAACGACAACTTAATATTCCGGGTTTGGAATATTGGAGACAACAACTTAATATTCCGGGTTTGGAATATTGGAAGCAACAACTTATTATTCCGGGTTGGAATAATGGAACTAATGTGTTATCCCGGGTTAGGGATAACGGAGAAAACAAACTATAACCGAACAAACGAATTTATGAAAACCTGTGAACTCACTCATCTTTAATGTTGACACTTGTTTCTTTACATGTTTCTCAGGACGCTAGGAGCTCTAGGTGCACGCACATGCATTGAACAAGACATCTTTTATCGAGTCTTATTTATTAATATTGTTTTGGGGATTTTTCATTTGTTTTGGCGTTTGTGTTGGCGCCGCTTCACCACTTATTTATGCTTCCGCTCAAACTTTAAAAACTGATGCTTCTGCTAAATATTGGTAACATAAAATCTACAACAAGTGATTTTGGAAAACGTATTATCAAATCATTATAGAGTCGTTCGACGTAGTAGTGTTTCAGATTCTGGTTTGTTCACACGCCTCGCGGTAAAACTCCGCAAGTGGAAATTGAGGGTGTGACAGATTGGTATCAGAGCCACTAGCTATAGAGAACCAGGTTTGCATTAGAAGTAGACCCAAACTATAGCTGATATCACGACACTAGACTTAGTTTGGCACTGAATTATTATATCTTGTTATGCGATGTACCACTACTATGCTATGTGAAATATGAATGCATAATTGAAGCGAATGAAACTCGTAACTAACTACACAACCTAAAGGCAATGTCATCATCATCCTCATCATCATCCGACAAACTTACGCAACCAAGGGCGCCAGGAAAGGCACCTATGGTGGAACCCTTACCATCTTATGGCGTGGAAACGCGCTCAGCTGCGAGGAAAAGGCTCGCTCTGGGGGAGGAGTCGTCCTCACGCCCAACCATCGCTGTGACGGTCAAACCGGCTAACTCGCTAGAAGTAGGGAACGACCTACTTAGAGATATGATAAGAACGCAACAAGAACAACTAGAAAGAATGCATGAAACCACCCTAGCACAGGGATGGATGATACGACAACTGACTGGTAAAACCGACTCGCTCAAGGAAGAGCATCATACGAGTAAGATAGCTCGTAACACCATAGACAGAGATCTGCGTGCTGAGCAGATAAGAGCCAACTGGCTTGAGAACAGAGTCCTGGAAAATAGTTGGAACATTCAGGAGCTGCGAAATCAAGCACTTGCACCAGCACCGGCCCCTCCAATGCCGGTAGAGGACCCAGAGGAGGGTCCAGAGGAGGATCCGGAGAAAGACCCGGCTGTAGAAGCTGGAAACGCCGCGGAGGATGACGGCAACGATAGCAACTTGGGAGATGGAGACGTAGAGGACTAACTCGTCTCGCCAATTCCCGCTTTGTTTTCTTTAGTTTATTTGAAATGGCAACTGGACGTCGCGGAAACCTCAACATGTCAACGAAGAATTGGCCGCAACGATCCAAGAACACGTGAACGCTGCTCTGGCAGGTGTTCAAAACCCACCAGCAGCAGGAGGGGGCTTTAACCCCTACAAGATGTTCCTCGACGCGGAACCAAGCAAAATCTCGGGGGCGGAAGGACCCATTGGACTGATCCGCTGGATCGAAAAATCGGAATCTGTTTTTGAAATGTGCAACTGCCTAGAAGCCAACAAGGTCAAATACGCAGCCTCGACACTGGAAGATGGGGCACTGACATGGTGGAATGCCCAAGTCCAAACACGTGGACTTATAGCTGCGAACGCAATGGCATGGACTGAGTTCAAGGCCCTAATTAAAGAGGAGTACTGTCCACGAGACAGAGTGCAACAGTTAGAGCAAGCTTTATGGAACCACAAGATGGTGGGCTCGGAGATTGAAGCTTACACCGCAAAACATCATGACTTGGTATTTCTGTGTCCTGAATTGGCCAACACGGTGGAGAAAAGACTCGAGTTCTATCTCGGGGGTCTGGTTCCGGAAATTCAGGGTATGGTGATGTCTAGTAACCCTGTAACTGAACATCAAGCAATCCGATTGGCTCACAAACTCACCGATAAAGCGGTGGAACAGAAGAAACTGCCAGCACGGGGTACCACTGAAGTCGCCCCAGATAACAAAAGAAAATTTGAAGACTCCACTGTTCGACAGTCTTCGTCATCACATTCGCAGCAAGGGAACCAGAAACGGTTCAATCATTACCACAGCCACCGGGGTCATCAAAATCATTCCGCCAACAACAACAACAACAACTACAACAACAACAACAACAACCAGAATGCAGGCGGCTATGTAGGTCGAAAGCCGCAGTGCAACCGCTGCAATCTTCACCATAACGGCCCTTCTGCCGGAAATCGTTGCCAACGATGTGGCAAGATAGGTCATGCGGCAAAGGATTGTCGTGGGGAAATCATGTCCCGACAAAATCAGAATCAGCCTCAGGGTCAGCAGCAAGGTATAAACCGGGGATGCTATAAATGTGGTAGCATTGCTCATTTCAGAAGAGACTGCCCACTGTTGCGCAACAACAACAACAATGGTGGAAACAACCACAACCACAACAATAATCACAACAACAACAATGGGAACGGTGGCACAGGAGGTGCCAAGGGTCGTGCATTTACATTGGGCCGCGGAGAGGCCAGAAACGACACGAACGTGGTCACCGGTAAGTTTCCCCTTAATGAACATTTTGCTTCTGTGCTTTTTGATACGGGTGCGGATAGGAGTTTTATATCTGAGTCTTTTAGGAAGAACCTAAATCTCACGCTTAAACCATTAGAGACCCTTTATGTGATAGAATTAGTCAATGGTAAATCGGTAGATGTGACCCAAATCGTAACCGGCTGTCATCTCAAACTCGCGGGCCACACTTTTACCATTGATCTGATGACAACTACCCTGGGTAGTTTTGACGTGGTAGTCGGAATGGACTGGCTATCCGACGTCCGGGCTGAAGTTCTCTGCTTCGAAAAAAAAATCTATCCGTATTCCGCTCTCGAACGACGAAATCCTGACAGTACAAGGCGATAAGGCAAGCGCCGTCACCAACATCATCTCATACATGCAAGCGCAGAAGTATCTGCGGAAAAAGAATTCCTTCGCTTTACTCGCACTAATTACCGAACAGCCTAAGGACGAGAAACGTATAGAAGACATCCCTGTCGTCCGTGATTTTTCCGATGTATTCCCAGAAGAACTACCTGGTCTTCCACCACATCGACAATTGGAGTTTGAAATCGAATTGGCAAGCAATGCAACTCCTATCGCCAAGGCTCCATACCGCCTAGCTCCAGCCGAGCTGCAGGAGCTGTCTACCCAACTTCAAGAGCTGCTAGAAAAAGGATTTATCCGACCAAGCGTTTCGCCATGAGAAGCTCCAGTCCTGTTTGTCAAGAAGAAGGACGGGACTTTCCGCATGTGCATTGACTATAGGGAACTCAACAAGGTTACAGTCAAGAACCGATACCCGTTACCTCGCATCGACGATCTATTCGACCAACTGCAAGGGTCAAGTTACTACTCTAAGATTGATTACGGTCCGGTTATCATCAGCTACGCGTCAGGGAGGAGGATATCGCTAAGACAGCATTTCGCACTCGGTATGGCCATTGCGAGTTTTTGGTCATGCCATTCGGTCTCACTAACGCACCTGCAGTGTTCATGGACCTCATGAACCGCGTGTGTAAACCATACCTCGACAAATTTATCATTGTGTTCATCGATGACATACTCATCTACTCCAAAAGTGAAGAAGAGCATGCTGAGCATCTACGATTACTGCTAGGATTACTTCAACAGGAAAAGCTATATGCCAAGCTCTCGAAGTGTGATTTCTGGATCCGGGAAGTTCAGTTTCTCGGGCACGTCGTGAATGAAAAGGGTATCCATGTAGACCCTGCCAAGGTTGAAGCCATTAAAAACTGGGAAGCACCTAAGACACCGACGGAGATCCGCCAATTCTTAGGATTGGCTGGTTACTACAGACGCTTCATCGAGGGGTTTTCAAAGATTGCACAACCGCTCACTACCCTCACCCAGAAAGGCATCAAGTATGCTTGGGGTGAAAAACAAGAAGCAGCATTTCAATTGCTGAAGCAGAAACTTTGCAGTGCACCCATTCTGTCCTTGCCGGAAGGGACAGATGACTTCGTAGTGTATTGTGATGCTTCCATTCAGGGATTGGGATGCGTACTCATGCAACGCGATAAGGTCATCGCGTATGCGTCGCGACAGCTGAAGGTTCACGAGAAAAACTACACGACGCATGACCTGGAATTGGGAGCAGTAGTGTTTGCACTTAAGATTTGGAGACACTACCTCTATGGAACGAAGTGCACAATCTTTACTGACCACAAAAGCCTCCAACACATCTTTGATCAGAAGGAGTTGAACATGCGACAGCGTCGCTGGGTCGAACTCTTGAACGATTATGAGTGTGCCATTCGGTATCCCCGGGTAAAGCTAACGTGGTAGCTGATGCCCTTAGTAGGAAGGAACACTTGAAACCTCATCGCGTACAAGCACTACAACTCACTATTCATTCGGGCTACCCGAACAAATACGCGACGCCCAGTTAGAAGCAGTTAAGGAGGAAAACATCAAAGCCGAATCAGTGGGAAAAATGGAACGTGATTGGGAAGTAAAGCCCAATGGAGCCCGGTATTTCATGAATCGCATATGGGTACCTCTCTACGGAAACCTTAGAGAGCTAGTCATGGACGAAGCTCACAAATCTCGATACTCTGTCCATCCGGGTTCGGATAAGATGTATCAAGACCTTAAAGCTGCGTATTGGTGGCCCAACATGAAAGCCGATATAGCCACCTACGTGAGTAAATGTTTGACTTGTGCAAAAGTCAAGGTGGAGTATCAAAAGCCATCGGGGCTACTCCAACAACCTGAGATCCCAGTGTGGAAATGGGATCAGATCTCAATGGATTTCATCACTAAACTCCCGCGAACTTTGGGTGGTTGTGATACCATCTGGGTGATTGTGGATCGTTTAACGAAGTCCGCACACTTCCTAGCTATTAAAGAAACAGATAAGATGGAGAAGTTGACTCGCGTCTACATTAAGGAAGTAGTTTCTCGCCACGGTGTGCCAACGTCTATCATCTCAGACAGAGATGCTCGCTTCACGTCAAACTTCTGGCGGTTACTCCAGAAAGCGTTGGGAACCCGCCTGGATATGAGCACAGCCTATCACCCTCAGACTGATGGTCAAAGTGAAAGGACCATACAGACCTTGGAAGACATGCTTAGGGCATGCGTGGTGGACTTCGGAAATAATTGGGAAATTCACCTGCCTCTAGTAGAATTCTCATATAACAACAACTATCAAACGAGTATTTCGGCAGCACCGTTTGAGGCATTATACGGTCGTGAATGTAGATCACCGGTCTGCTGGGCAGAAGTCGGTGACAGTCAACTCACAGGCCCTGAGTTAATACTTGAGGCTACTGAAAAGATTGTACAAATCAGAAACCGCATGGCAGCGGCACGAGATCGACAGAAAAGCTACGCTGATCAACGACGCAAACCGCTCGAATTTCAAGTAGGCGACCGCGTCCTACTAAAGGTGTCACCCTGGAAGGGTGTAATCCGCTTTGGAAAACGGGGCAAACTTAACCCACGGTACGTAGGCCGTTTGTAATCTTGAAACGAATCGGACCCGTAGCATACCAATTAGACCTTCCTGCCGAACTCAGTGGAGTTCACAACGTATTTCACGCGTCAAATCTGAAGAAATGTCTATCAGATGAAACTCTAGTTATTCCATTGGATGAGATCCAAGTGGATGAGCAACTGCACTTTGTAGAACAGCCTATCGAGATCATGGATCGTGAGATCAAGACTCGAAGGCACAGCAAGATTCCAATCGTTAAAGTTCGTTGGGATTCTAAGCGTGGACCGGAGTTCACGTGGGAAAGAGAGGACCAAATGAAAAGCAAATACCCACACCTCTTTGCAACTGAGCAGCAAACTAATGATACCAGTAACTAAAATTTCGGGACGAAAATTCTTTCAACAAGGGGATGATGTGACAACCTGGAAATTTCTCATACTTTCGTGTACTAATGTTGACTAAATTCTTGTGCATGGCACTTGGAAATCTTTGTGTATGACACTTGGGAACTTCTTGTAACATTGCGTACCATCATTAACGAACTAACTCTTTGTGCGTGGCACTCTAAACATGTACGTTACATGCTAAACCGCGTTTACTCAATTTTCGGGACGAAAATTCTTTCAACATGGGGATAATGTGATATCCCGGGTTTTTCGGATAACTTACACGTGACACTTGTCGAATAAAGTATATGCTATGTGTATGAACGTGTACGAATTAAATGAATACGTGATAAGTGTTTGTGTGATTGTTTAGTTATAAAGTAATTATTGTAGATATGTACACGAACCGAACCGCGACACGAACCAAAGTGATTCATTGTGACTCTAGGAGTTAACAAGTTTTAAACCTTAACTCAAGTATTCGGCCGAGAACGAGAATTAAACACGAACCGAGAACAACCCAAACCGAAACCCATAGCATGCCAAACCTAGAACCATTCGGCCAAAACCCCAAACCAAACCAACCCAAGTCCCTCGGCCACGAATGCTTATCTAAAACCGCAACCCTCATCTCCCTCCTTGCCTATATATATCAACTATGCATGCTCCATTCAGAATTCACAAAACCCTAGACAAAACTGCCGTCGGCAGTCCCCTTTCCTCCTCCTAACCGATCGAGATCAGCTCTTTTGTTCATCTTTTCAGTCGCAAACAAACAGCCCTACACTTCCTCTCGGTCGTAGCAGCAGCAGTCATCGCCATCATCATCATCTCCTGGTGGCATGCAGCCGATTGTTCACCTTTAGTCGATCAACAAAACAGCCCACTCTCGGTCGCGACTTTCCTGGAACAGCAGGATACTCTTTGTCCAAACCTCGGCTTGTTTACCTAGTTATCAAAGGTTAGAATCCAACATATGTTACAAGATAGTATTCGGTTATATGTGTGTTGATTTTGTTGTTTGTTTCGGATTGATTTATTGAATGCAACGATTGTGTGTTTTCGGAGTATACATGTGTTAATCGGCTGATGTATCATAGTTACAAGTATGGTTGTTTCCGGAACATATGAGATTGCCAAGTATGATTGAACGAGAAGTTAGGCTAGCCGGTTTGTTAATGATGTTTACATTAGATGATTGTATGGTTGCGGATTGTTTAAACTGGATTGAATGTTATTTGAAAGCTGAATGTATAGGCTGTGATTTGTGTATAAAAACTAAAGTTATTGAGAAGGGTTTGCATGGATAAGTTGTTAGTAGTAAACTATGATCAAAAATCGGTTCTTGCTCGCTTAGGTCGATCAATAGGAACGGTGTATGTAAGTTGTAGTAACAATAATGCTGAAACAGGATGCTGAGTCATAGTTACAGCCGACTTCATCTGGCTGTAACTTGGTTGTTAGTTGTCGAAAAACGGATTTTCTGATGTCTAGAACGTAGAGATTTGAATAAGGAATCTAATGGCGCTGGATTCATAATTTTCTGAAGTCGTTTGATATTTTTAAAGGCCCAAACAAGTTCAGTAGCTAAAGCTGTGAAAATCCTGAAATTTTGCTAGTTGTTTGTCAAGCTAGATTTTAAAATCAGTAGAGAGTTGAGTCATGATTTTTGTACAGAAACTAGGTATAGAAATTTCCGGGCAACTCCAACTGGAATTTTGTTAATCGGACGATCAGTGATTTTTAAATAAATTCTTCCGTGGACTGCAGTCAGAAAGCGGTAAATCTGACTGCAGCTTAGTGAATTAATATTTATGGCTAATTGGTAAAGATTTAGGATTTGGAAAAATTATATAAATTTCTATGGTATAAATGTCACCTACTGTAAAAATATGGGAATTTTTGGTTTGTTAGAACTATTTTATAAAAATCCTAGAAAACAGCTGAATAATTGAGTGTTAAGCAGAAAGTTGATAACTTGTGATTTTATGCATTAAAGTGTTGCATGGATTTGGAATATGTTCATGATAAGTTGTTTGATTACTATGATCACATGAGAATACTTGCATGCATGTTTGAGTGTTAGATATGTTGTTTGTGTGTATCACTTTGTGAGTAAATTGCGTGTGGAATTTGTATTGGTGTGATTACACACTGACGTGGAATTAATTGGTTTGTTAGGACGCAACTAGCGGTCCCATCTCTTATAACATCTTTGCTACACTAACCGAGCAAATAAAGGTGAGTTCACGGCCCCTAACTTTATCCGGTTTTTAAACAACAGGGGGAGAAACATGTATACACTCTCAAACTCAATCTCTTTACGTTATACGAATTTAACGTCACGCAACTATACGGTAACTAAGTTAATGTTAATGTAATGTTATGGGCACTAAGCAGCTTTATCACTTAAGTCCTCGACAATCTCCTCGGATCGTTAGTATTTGGGTTAAATAGCGGGGGAATTATAAGTAGTACTACTGGGTCTGACGAGCCCCATCCGAGCTAGTCGCGCTAGCCGACCGGGTATGGTCAACGGGTGTATGATTGGCCTAACATCGCCATGGTCATGTGATAGGCCTGGCAAAACGGAGGCACAACTGTCAGCTTCGATCGCGAACACTTAGTGACATGACTTTAGGCTAGCTACCTATATATATTAACATTGAACTTAATTACGGAACAACTTAATATTCCTGGTATGGAATATTGGAAACAACAACTTAATATTCCGAGTTTGGAATATTGGAAACATCAACTTATTATCCGGATTGGGATAATGGAAACGACAACTTAATATCCGGGTTTGGAATATTGGAGACAACAACTTAATATTCCGGGTTTGGAATATTGGAAGCAACAACTTATTATTCCGGGTTGGAATAATGGAACTAATGTGTTATCCCGGTTAGGGATAACGGAGAAAACAAACTATAACCGAACAAACGAATTTATGAAAACCTGTGAACTCACTCATCTTTAATGTTGACACTTGTTTCTTTACATGTTTCTCAGGACGCTAGGAGCTCTAGGTGCACGCACATGCATTGAACAAGACATCTTTTATCGAGTCTTATTTATTAATATTGTTTTGGGGATTTTTCATTTGTTTTGGCGTTTGTGTTGGCGCCGCTTCACCACTTATTTATGCTTCCGCTCAAACTTTAAAAACTGATGCTTCTGCTAAATATTGGTAACATAAAATCTACAACAAGTGATTTTGGAAAACGTATTATCAAATCATATAGAGTCGTTCGACGTACTAGTGTTTCAGATTCTGGTTTGTTCACACGCCTCGCGGTAAAACTCCGCAAGTGGAAATTGAGGGTGTGACAAACACGACTTAATATTTCCGCTATCATGGACGTTAGATATCAAATTTAGGTTCCTTAGCATCGAGGATCGGTCCTACAAGTGGTATCAGAGCTAGAACAACCTGATTTGATAGTATCAAGACAAGAACACTTCTATTTCATCTCCATTCTTCTATTTTTCTTAACTTTTTTTTTTATCAAAAATGAAGAATTCACGGTCAAAATCTTTTCAAATTTGAATATATGATGTAAAATACAACAAAGATAAACCCTTGAAAGATTGGAGACCAAATTCAACCGAAATCATGTCAAAATTTTGAAAAAACCATGTTTTCCAAAACCCTAATCATCGAACTTGTTAATCAAGTTCGGTCGAACATGATCTAAAAGTCACTTTCAAGTGATTTTTTAGCAAGTTCGCTCGAACTTGAGTAGTTTTTTAAAGAAATCTTGATCAAGTTCGCTCGAAGTTGCTGATTTTTCCCTGATTTTATAGCAAGTTCGACCGAACTTGTGTAATCTCAAGGAAATTTTGAGTAAGTTCGCCTGAACTTGCTAGAGTTTCATCAAATTTCTGATTGCAAGTTCGCTCGACGTTCTGGTTGTTTGTGTCTCAAGTTCGACCGAAGATCAAGTGAAAATTTTCAAATCAAAAGTCACAAGTTCGACCGAACTTGTGACAAAATCAAGATTTCTTCATTCCAAACTACAAGTTCGACCGAACTTGTAGTATTTCTAACATTTTTAAAAGTTTTTGAGAATTTTCAGTATACACGCCTCGTTATTCACGATGGATGATGTTCAAAGAGCTTTCATGTCCGGAGTTAGTTCGTCAAATGCCAACGTGATTCATCAAGTTAATCTTGATAACGAAATGGGAACGACTGTTAAACCGCCCAAGCTAATGAGCATGGACGAGTATGAAGCATGGAGAGAGAAATTTACGTATTGGGTTCAAGCCATGCATTTTGCAGGCTGGGTGTTGATTGAAAGAGGTTATACTGTTCCGGTGGATGAACATCAGCAAGTTCTTGAGAAGTACAATTACTCGACGGTACAGAAAGAGGAATACATTGCTGAGAAAAAGATGATCAGTCTTATCCAACAATCCGTCAAAGAAGATATTCTCGTCTTGCTACCGGAATACACAACAGCAAGAGATCTCTGGCTCTCACTTCAAAAGAAGTATCAAGGAAGCGCGGAGATGATCAAGAGCAAGAAAGCTCTCATTATGAAAAGAGTTCGATATTTTCAACATGCTGAAGGGTGAGACCATGAAGCAGATGATTGAATGCTTCTGTCATCTTATAGTCCAAATGCGAAGACACGGTCTTGAGAAGACGGAAAAAGAGTACATCGACAAGCTTGCAGACGCTCTACCAGATGGAGAGTGGATTAATTATCTAATGGTTCTGAAGGAAAGCGATACATGGGAATTCTTCAAGCTATTAACATTTATCGATAAACTCAAAGGCCATGAAATGGAACTACTGAAGATTGCAAAGTCAAAGAACGACAATGTAGTTCAAGACGTTGGGTTGTACTACAAAAGTGGAATGCAAGACAACATTTCAAGTCCGAAAATTGGAACAACGTTTAGTGCGAACATGAATGCTTCTCCACAAAACCATAGTCAATCACAACCTCATTATGATCAAAGTCCACAGAGTTCATTCTCAAGCACTGGTTCAAATTCATCTTATCAAAGTCAAGCAAATCAGAATCAACAAACAAATTCTGATTCGAATGTATACAAGTGCAACATCGCAGTGAATTTGAACAATGTTGTTTCAGAACAAGTCGCTAAACAAGTTATTTCTCTTCTCGCCACTGTTTTGGAGTCATACGAAAGTCTTGTAGCCGGTAAAATTGGAAATCCCAAATGACGGCAGAAGATTATGACCAAGTGGATGAAGAAGAACTCGAATTGATGGATATCAAGTGGTGTTTAGCATCTATCATTCGAAGAGTCACAAAGTTCGTTGCTCTCACTGGCCGAGATATCTGAAATTCTAGCAACAAGTTGGGCTTCGGCAAGTCAAAGGTTGCATGTTTTCGATGTCGCGAAAAGGGTCACTTCAATAGAGAATGCAAAAATCCTGAAACAACGGGAAATCAGAGTCCGTTCGGAGGAGGCAACGAGTATTACAAGAAGTCACTTCAGTACAAACCTTTCCCGAAGAAGACTCAGGTTGAAATCCAAGAGAAACCAAATAGCAGCAACATTGAGAAAGCTATGGTTGCATCAAACGAAGATGATGGTTTCGACTGGAACTCATACATCGGTAAGAAGACCGGAGTTGCGTTGATGGCTGAGATAGTTGAAGATACATCTGCAGAAGAAGCAACAGCTTTGGAGAATATTCTGCTGGAACAATATTTGCAACAACAACGAGAAGAAGAGGAGTATATCCACATGCAGAAGCAAGGAATTTTATCTCCTAACTCTTGTGAAAATTTTGCAGGTCATTTTGATGGAAGTTCTCAGGAGCAAGTTCCCGAGAAGAAATCAACTGATGAAGTGGTCATTGATGTTACTAAAGAAGTGAATGCCGAAAACCTCAAGGATATTGCCGACAACACATTGATGGCAGATCTAACAAAGGTAGGTCCAGAGGTAAATAAAGTTGTCAAAGTACAAATTGTAGAGGTTGAGAAACCTTGTACAAAATGTACCGAACCATGTTCTGAGTGTGCCGAAAAATAAAAAATCATCGCTGAAAACAATGTGCATAATGAACTTTTGAAATACGATTATCGCACAATGAAGGAAGCATATGATAAAATGAAAAATGATTATGGCAGGCTTGATAGAAATAACATCGAACAACATGATACAATAAGAATGTTAAAAGGAACAATAATGGATAAGCAAAAAGCGATAATATCTATATTAACACACATTGCTGAAACTAAGCAACAACTCCAGGACATGACAATTGAAACAGTGTGTGTTCAACAACTTTTGAGAAGTTACACATGTAATGCATATGTCATTGATCACATCCTTCCGACAATTCCATCGGAAGAGAAACCTAAAAAGAAAATTGGTAAAGAATACAGTAATGTTCCTCCACCCCTTTCCGAGAAGTATTGTCGCAAATCCGCTGATGGGATGGATAAGGCACTCAACATTGAGTTGTTATCTGAAAAGAAAACTGAGTTGCAAGAGAACATTGATGTAATCTATACTAAAACAGATAATGACAATGCTGTGGTTAAAAAGGTTGTTGAAAATGTTTTGAACGATTCTGATGAAGGCAGCTTTAAAAGCGTCGATTCAAGCTCAAAGAATTCAGATTCACAGTCCGAAGATGACGATACATCATCGGAGAATGATCTATGTGATGATGCTAATGTTGTAATGTACAAGATTAAGGAATCTGATAGATTATACTTTGATGATAGTTTTCCGATTCAGAACGTCAAGGAGGAATTGTTAGACAAATTCTTTAAACTCGTGGAAGTCACATCAGATGATCTGGAGATCAATGAAAAGAAATTCTATTCCAAACCTAAAAGAAATAACTACCGAAAGAATGGTGGTGATCATCGGAAAACCGGAGAGCTGGGTTGGGATTAGAAGAATCAGATGAACCTAAAAAGAAAGTGTCACCATTTCATGAATACAAAAATAAGAACATGAATTTTGTATATGGGACGAGCACGGTTCATGAGGAAAGTTTGATCGGGAAACAATCAAACGATGAGTTTAAGAAACAAAAAGAACTTCGAGATAAAGCCAAAATTGCAAGTGGTGCCAAAACAAGTGGTGTAAAACCCACAAAAGGACATCCACATGATTCTCGGACTTGTTTCAAGTGCAACGAAATTGGTCATATTGCACGTTACTGTCCGAAATCAAAGCCGGCTTATCTTCTAGAAAGTTCAAATGTTGTGAAACCGAAGCAACCAGTGTTTGTAAAACCTGTAAAATTTTGAAAAGAAATGAATCAAAAGCTGAAGTCAAACCAAAGTTTGAAAATTCAATTTTTGAAAAAGGTGAAACTTCAAAGGCTATTGAAAACAATTTTTACATCAAGAAGGCTAACATAAAATCTCAAGCCTGGATTGCAAAGAAACGGTCAACAACAACTGAGATCACTAAGTCTGAGCTTGTTAAGACTAGTGATAGAATGAAAGAATCAAAATCTGAAATCATAATTGAAACCACATCTGCAAATGTCAAAATTACAAGTGGTAACAATTCAAAAGATAAAAAGACAGTAAAGTTTTCAAACATAAATATCACAGAAAATCCAGATGATGAGTATGAATTTGATTATGCAGATGAGTGTGGATTCGATTATGCTAATGAGTGTGAGTTTGATTTTGATGATGGTTATCCAATTCAACCCAAGGCCAAAAGGCTTGGGTCTCACTTTTTTAAATAGATTGTAGAAATGTGCAGGGGCTCTAGAGATCCGTACTTTCTAAGTGGATTTTGGATAGTGGAGCTTCCAGGCATATGACGGGAATGAAAGCGTTGTTGTTCGACATTAAAGCTATCAATGGTGGACATGTTGGATTTGCAGGAAACCAGGGTGGAAGGATAGTCGCCGAGGGAAAACTCTCAAACAATGTTGTTTCATTCGATCATGTGAATTATATCGTAGAGTTGGAAAATAATCTTCTGAGAATATCGCAGATTTGTAACAAGAAGTTCATGGTGCATTTCAACGACAAAAAGTGTATTATCTTGAAGCCGGGATTCAAAATACCAGATGAGTGAATTCTGATGCGAGCACCATGTGAGAATGATTTATATGTTCTTGATATGGGTGTCACTACCACTTCATCAAAATCAGCACAATGTTTTGTGACAAAGGCTACTGAAAAGGATTCTACTCTTTGGCAACGTAAAATGGGGCATATTCATTTGCGAAAAATGAATTTCTTGG
This sequence comes from Scalesia atractyloides, assembly GCA_947069175.1. NCBI lineage: Eukaryota > Viridiplantae > Streptophyta > Magnoliopsida > Asterales > Asteraceae > Scalesia > Scalesia atractyloides. Next base: position 94,500,376 of record CAMTDV010000017.1, on the reverse strand, counting down.
TTCATAATGATATTGTAGAAGGCGTAAATCTTCGGAGCTTTAATATGACTGATCAATGCTTAGAGTGTAAAAAGGGAAAGCAGATCAAGAAATCTCATCCGAAGAAAATTCTGAACTCAATCAAGTTGCCATTAGAACGTCTTCACATGGATTTATTTGGTCCTGTAAATGTTCGAAGCATCTCAGGAGACTTATATTGCTTGGTCATGACATATGACTATTCGAGATATTCGTGGGTATTCTTTCAAGAATCAAAAGACGAAACATTCGAGAACTTGGTTATTCTATTCAAGAAACCCGAGAATCTTTATCATCTGCCGGTCAGACAAATTAGAAGTGACAACGGCACAAAGTTTGAATAACAAAATGAAGGAATTCTGCAACGCAAAAGGGATTCTACACGAGTTTAGTGCTCCCTATACTCCACAGCAAAACGGAGTAGCTGAACGGAAAAACAGAACTTTGATTGAAACTGCGAGAACCATGCTTGCAGATTCTAAACTTCCAATCAGCTTCTGGAGTGAAGCAGTTGTTGCAGCTTGCTACATACTAAACAGGGTTCTCACTGTTAAACCAACAAAGAAAACATGTTTCGAGATGATAAACCGACGGAAGCCAAATTTGAAGTTCTAGAACCATTTGGTGCGCCATGCACTGTAATCGATCAAGATGGCAAATTCGGAGCTAAATCTCTTGAAGGTTTTTTTGTCGGATATGCGAGTCCGTTGAGGAGAGTATATGTTCCTTCGTTGAGAAAGGTTATTGAAGCACATCACGTGGATTGTTTTAACTATACGGATCCTATTCAAAGGAGAGGTGACGTGTGGCTGTTTAACTATCAAGACCATTGGAAGTCATTTGACTTGCGCGAAGAACCGTCTGATGAAGAAGTTGCAGTGTTATATTATCTGCACCAGTCAGCGAATCAAGAACAAATTGTTCGACCAGTTGTGGTTAATCAATCCACGTTGGATCCATCTTCTTTTGGCGCAAGTTCAAGTAATTGGTGTTTCGGCTGAAAATGTTTCTGAAACATTAGCAACACCTACTACTCCTCCAACAAATGCCTCTACTGAACCAGTGAATACAACAACGGAGCCTAGTATGCCTCAGAATCAGAATTCTGACTCAGATGAAGCACCAATATTTGATGTTGATGGGGAATCATCTTCTTCAGACGAGGAAGTGGAGTAGATAACGAGTCTTCTTAATCAATCTGCAGGCCCGAGCAACAGAAATGAAGCTTCATTAAGCTCTCCAAACGTTGGATTGGTCGTTGATCTCGACATCACGAATCAGCAAAACTCACTAGACGTTCCAAGTGAAGAATTGCCGCGATCTTATTCCTATCATCCGTCAACAAATATTATCGGAGAACTTCAAACTGGTGTTAGAACTCGAAATCAGATTAACAAAGCACTCAGTTGTTTCTACACTCGCGCTGCTCCAACCCAGAACTTTTGCTTCTATTCATGTTTCATCTCTCAGATAGAGCCAAAGACAGTTAATGAAGCTTTAGCCGATGAAAACTGGGTACAAGCAATGCAAGAAGAACTATTGCAGTTTGAGAAGTTGGGAGTGTGGAAGCTTGAAGACCTACTAGAAAATCAGAAAGCGATTGATACAAAATGGGTCTTTAAGTGTAAACGTGATGATAGATGGGTTATTGTTCGTAACAAAGCTAGGCTTGTTGTCAAGGGATTTCACCAGCAGGAAGGGATAGATTACACGGAAGTCTACGCACCAGTAGCTCGCTTGGAATCTATTCGAATATTTCTAGCATTCGCATCATGGAAAGGATTTAGGTCTATCAATTGGATGTCAAATCGGCTTTTCTGTACGGAAAATTACGTGAGAAGGTGTACGTTGGACAACCACCGGGGTTTGTCGATCCACTCAACAAGAAGAAAGCATACTTACTGGATAAAGCTCTTTATGGTCTACACCAAGCCCCGAGAGCTTGGTACGAGACGTTATTGCAACATCTCATCGGCAATGGCTTTATCAGAGGAACTGTGGATAGTACTCTTTTCACCGAGAGAAGTTGATGGTCATCTGATTATAGTTCAAATCTACGTCGACGACATCATCTTTGGATCTACAAACGATAGTCTCTGCAAGGAGTTTGAGGGAATCATGAAAAAGAAATTCGAAATGTCCTCGATGGGCGAAATGAAGTTTTTTCTTGGTTTGCAAGTAGATCAGCTTCCGGATGGTATTTTCATTCATCAGACTAAGTATGTTCACGACATCTTGAAGAAGTTTGGAATGGAAAGCTTAAAGCCTCTATCTACGCCTCTTGCTCTAAATCATGGGATTTGCGTTGACGAAACTGGAGCCAAAGTTGACGAGACGTTATACAGATCGATGATTGGATCGCTGATGTATCTGACGGCATCGCGCCCAGATATTATGTATCCAACCTGCCTATGCGCCAGATATCAGTCAAGCCCGAGGATCTTACACATGCAGATCGTGAAACGAATCTCAGATACCTGAAAGGATGCCCAAGCACCGGCATGTGGTACCCGAAGAACGACAATTTCGACACAGGCTATGCTGATTCTGATTTTGGTGTAGATAAGTTGAATTCAAAATCAACTACAGCGGGTTGCCAGTTCTTCGGAACAAGAATGGTAACCTGGCAGTGTAAGAAACAGACTACGGTCGCTCTCTCTACCTGTGAAGCTGAGTATATCTCGGTCTCCAGCTGTTGTTCACAGATTCTGTGGATTCAACAGCAGATGAGAGACTATGGTCTGCAATTTCTAGACACTCCGCTGTTTGTTGATAACAAGGCAGGCATAGATATAACTAAAAATCCGGTTCATCACTCATGCACAAAACACATTGAAATTCGTTATTATTTCATTCGTGATTGCTACGAAAAGAAATTGGTGCGAATAGAAAAAATCCACACCGACGAACAAAAGGCTGATTTTTATACCAAACCATTTTCTTTGTCATGGTTTAAATACTTGCTGAGAATAAATGGTATAAAAAATTTGCTGACAGGTGCGGATGCTGAGGTTGAATACGGATCGGACGACGAGTTCGCGTGATCCACATTGGTTTGTAAATATCTTTCTAGTTTAGAATTTTGTTAAAAACTAAAATCCAAAAAGATGTTTTTGATTTTAGGGGTAGAAATGTTAGAGAAAATACAAAAACATTCGAAAAATTTTTAAAATCAAAAAACAGAAAAATTCAAAATGTACAATAACATTTAAAAAGACAAAAAGAATTCAGTGTCATATAAGGAAATGATAGTACATCAGTGGACTATCATAGTATGCTAAAGAAATGCAAAGTTTAAAAGTAATAAACGAGTCTTACTGTGGATGTATCGATAGGCTTAACACGTTCAATAAACTCTCAAGATGTAAACTAAATTTAGCAACTGCTTAATCTTGTGGATTAACACATCTTGGATATATGGACTTAGTACTCTGAAATTCCGTTTGAAAGATTGCCTGATTCTGAGATACGAGGTCTTTATAGATAGTTGATATCTGGGGTATTATACAAGTTCTTCTGATTTTGTGGAAGCAATAGCCTAGAACTTCTATAATACTTTCGCCAAAAATCCCCAAACTGCATGCAAAACTTGAAAAGTATCGAAAGATATAATCATTTGCAGTGCTGAAAAGATTCCTTAAGGGGAACACACCTAAAGACGAGCCTTTGTCTGTACGGTAGTACTAACCTGAGCTCTCAATGTCTCGCATTACCCAGATACAGATATCAATTACGCTATATTCACATGTAAGATGAAATCTAGGGAATCTTTATACGGGAGTATATTCAAGAAGTGGGAACCACAGATAAGTCAAGTTTCATAATTCTTACCTTAACATATCTAGAAACCGTTGAGAAACGTGGTAAAGCTTAAGTGGACAAATATATCGACAACCTAGGTAAACGAGTTTAAAACTTAAAGTCATCTTAAGGTCAACGATACTGGTGATATGTCTCAATTAACTAATATGATCCTTTAGACACGAATTCACAAAAATATGTCTGTAAATATGTTTGTACATAGTTTACATTGTCCTGTACATAGTTTATCAGCTTTACAGATTAAAATCAAAAAGATTTTCAGTGTGTTTTAGCATAAACTTACAAAAATTAAAAAAGATTTTATTTCTACATTGATTTAGCAAACCAATGTTGGAGAACGAGTCTTTGAAGTCTGGTAAGATGCTAGAACTGGTGGGAATCTCTTTGACAACAGGCTTGGAGCTAACCTGTTAAAATCTGAAAAGTAATAATAATAAAAAGTTCATTAATTTGAAACTTTAATTTTGAAAATATCAACAGTTTGTTCGTAACGGGTCAAACTGGGGTCATTAACTTGGACTCGGCAGACAAATCGGTTAACCAAGGTCATTAAGCTTGGACTTGGTCAACTGAGTGGATTTTCATAACTGGTAAAAAGTTGGAAAATTCAGGGGTTAAAATGAAAAATTTGAAAAAGTTTTGTTTCTAGGGTTTGGCAAGTTCGGCCGAACTTGCTAAACAAATCAAGTTTAACAAACAACAAGTTCGAACGAACTTGCAGATGGCTGGTTTTTTGATAAAGAATAAGTCCGCTCGAACTTCTAATGGGCTTTGTTTTTTGCTTGGGCCTTGTAAGTTCGCCCGAACTTGACATGGTATAAATACCATTCAAGTTCGGCCGGACTCATTTAACAGCAAACTTAGTTCTTTGAACTTGAGAGAGATCTGAGCGAAATTGACATTTTAGCGTCGTTATACTGCCCATTTGTTGATTGTTCTGGGTGATTTGCACACCATTAACAATGTCTGAGGTATAAAGTCAAAGTTTGAACCGTGTATTGAACTAGAATTGTTATGACATATCTAAAATCTCAAAATCAGATAGTTCTAGGTGTTGTTGAACAAAATTGAATTTATAATCAGAATCTACGACTAAAATCGACCGTAAAACTGATTTTGATTGGACTGAAATGGATATTGGCATGTTGAACAAGTTTGTGTTTTGGAGAAGAAGACAAGTTCGGCCGAACTTGTTATCAAGTTCGACGAACTTGCATTAAAGTCTTGTTAATAAAATCTGATTTAAATGACATCTTCGACCGAACTTAGTTTGTATAATTCTGAAATTTTGTTTAGGGTATAAGTTCGCCCGAACTTATATAATGAACATGTTGATAAAGCATGTTCGGGGGAACTTGGGTAAACAGATTGATATAACACATATATCAAGTTCGCCCGAACTTGATAAAAGTGTTAGAAAATTTTGTGAAAATTTTCTCAAAAAGCGTGCTAATTGTTTTGTGTCGTTTTTCAGGTTCAAGAACCAGAGCGTATAATTTGTAACATTTGTCAAAAACGGGTTTTCCAAACCCGCTCCGTTTGTAATCGAATATCAAGTTATAAATGTTTCGTTGCGTATTTATGTCAATTTTAATTTTTAATGATGCATAATTAATAAACAAACTAGAATATAAAAGTTATAATTGATAAAAAGTAAAAATAAAATAAATAAAATGAAAAATAGGCTTCCGGGATTCGAACCCGGGTCAGCCGGAAAGACTCAAGGACTTAACACGCGCACTCATAACCACTCCGCAACTTGATGTTTTCTGTTAGTTCTAGGAATCAATTAAATCTTAAATTCAACCATAAATCAACCGGTTTACGCTAACTGAAACCGTTATCGGCTTCCAAACGTCCTGGACGTTTGAGTGATCACGGAATTCTGATTATAATCGATAAACCGACACCTTCAATCAATTTGATCTTGAATGGACTTGAATTCATAAGTTGATCGGTTTTAATAACCGAAAAAATCTGCACTTCCTTATTTACTCCAACCTTAGTCCTCTCTCGCGACTCAAACTCATCTGCAGACCTTCAATTTCATTTTCGCACTACTTTCAGTTCGTCGGAGAAGCTTTTTGAACTCGCCGGACTTTCGCCGGAAAACCGTGTTTCCCATCAAATCAGTAAGTCTCTCAATTCTTTCATCGTCTATCAGTTGTTAAGCTGTTGCTAACTCAAACACTTCAATCGGAATCAGTTTCAGACGTCGATATCGGGTAATTCACTCTCGCCGGAAAACTTCTGAAAATTCCTATCTTCCGCTGTAAAACGGTATAGTCATTCAAACCTTCTGATAACTCTTGTTTAGTACTTCAATTCCAAAATTAGCTAATCAAAATTGATAATTTGTTCGCTCAGTCGAAGTTCATAAAAACAGAGCTGACGACTTCGCAGGAGTTCTGAGAAAGGTCATCATTCCGGTATGTTCATTCCTGAAACTTTTCCTATCCGTTACATATAAATCATTTGTACGTCTGTTAATCGTTTTAAGCAAGAAACAGTGGATTAATCATTGTCCGTGAATTCAGCGAAGAAGATGAAGTTTGTTATTACTATAAGATTAATTAAAATCGGTATTATAAACGGGTTAGACATACGTCCCGAGTTCGATCCTTGACACACACACACACTCTCTGTAATTAAAATGTTCTTTTTTAAACTGAACCGGATCCTTTCGCAATTAGATGTTAAGTATAATAAAAATCAGTATATTAACCAAGTTAGACACACAGTCCAGCGGTGGACTGTGTGCAACATTAAATCACAGGTCTCGAAGTCCCGGGTTCGAGACCTGTTGACGGCACCGGTTTGATAATTAAAATCCTTTTTAAAAATAAATGAATTTTGAATAAATTAAAACAGTATATAAATATAATTAAAAACAGAAATATTTCGGGTTAGACACGTAGCTCAGTTGGTAGAGCTGCGTGCACGCGTACGGGAGGTCTCGGGTTCGAGTCCTGCCCGGCGCATACACGCACACAATAGAACCGGTCAAACAGTCAACAGTCACAGTCAAACAGTCAACGGTCAATGGTCAACGCAAAAGTCAACATTTTTTTATATTTTTATTTATTTAATTTAATTTAAAAATCAATTAAAAATACTTAAAAATAATGTTTTAAAGATAGGAAATAGCCTTAAACTCACAAAAATATATCTAAAAATCCTATTGAAATTATTAATAAAATCCACTCATTTACTATACCTTCCGTTATTATTTAGGTTAGTTAATCCTCGTTGATCAATCCTTCAAACTCGTGCGCATCTCATTATCTCCAACCGAACGCACCCAATGTGAGTGAATCTCTACAAATTCCCCGTTTTAATCATGTTTTTGGGGTGTATCATGTGTCTTACCATTTATTATATTTAAATCATTGTGCATACATCATATCATGAACAAATGTGTATTCAGCTTGATCAACTGTTTGTGTGGTTATTGTTTTGATTTAATTTATTATTTTCAGTACATGCAATATCATAGGTCGCCGCTCCCCATTACATTATGAGCGTTGAGCAGTTCCCCATTACATTATGAGCGTGAACCTGGCGTTGCCAACATACGATCGGCTCCGTTTGATTGAGCCTTGATCGCACAGACATTCATCATAGGCCGTCAGTTCCCCATTACATTATGAGCGTGAACGTGACGTTGCCAACATATACAGTTTCATTCATGTTATATATTCATGCAAGTTCATATGTTATTGTATGTTATTGTTTGTGGTTGTTATTGCTATTGTTGATTATTTACATTTGCTCACATATGACTATTGCACAATTTTTCCTTGATAAAGATAACAAGAAATCAATAATAAATGTTTATCTAACTAGGTTCACTCGCCAACTTATGTTGACCCAAAAACCCCCATTTTTACACATGATACAGGTGAACCAGCTGCAGCAAGAAACACATAGGATTGGCTTAGAAGAATAAACTGGTTTAGAGCTTGGATTGCTTAGTTGATTATTTTTCTTTGTATTTGTATGAACATGCTTGGATTATTGAGAATGTAATTTTGACTTTAATAAATATGAAACATATTACTAAATATAATGAGCTTTGGTGATAACCCAATTATGCCCCGACTCTTATTCCGCTGCGGGTCTGGGTGTGACAGATTGGTATCAGAGCCATGACTATAGGGATATAGGATAGGTTATTAGACCCTTAGAGCCTATACTATAGTTGATTAGAAATTTTTAAGATTTTTGTGTGTTACATGCAAAATTCATGATGTTATATGTTTTATGTTTAATGTTACATTCAATGTTATGCAAGCATGTTCATAAGTACATATTATTATATAATGCCTATCATAAATCATATTCTCATAACATATCATATCCATGAAAGCACACATCACATCATTTTCATGATTATTTTTACAACGATTTTTGTATTTTCAAATCACATCAAAGTGAGTTCTCATGACGGGCATGTAGTAACTGGAAGGGTACAAGTACCGGTAGTCGGAACGTCCTGTCAAGGCTGGCCTTCGTATAAATCCAAAATAAAGGACCAGTTTGCCTACCTGGGGACTAACGACGAGAGTACGAAGTACCTATTAGGCCAAAGCATGCTATACCAAACGTCGTGTGAGCTAACCCCACTTTGAGTTGTCATTGTGTCTACACCTGGACACATTCCGACCATACATCTCGTAAACATATTTCGTGGTTTTCATTCGGGTAATGCGAGTGTTAAACCGCCAATATTAATGTGAATCCTACCAAGCCAATAGTCATGGGGCCCACATGACTATACAGGTGAAGGTATGGGGGACATTTGAGGCCCAACATGAGCAAACCCAAGACATCCTATGGATATAGTTGCATTATTGATATTTATGTTATTTTCATTTTCTTTAAGACACATGACACCTAAAAAGACTCCATAAACTCACAATCTTCTTATGTATGTTCCTGTAGATGTCGGCTAGACAACAACGAGGGGTAGAAGATCAGGAAGGTCTCACGAACGCTTGGCCACTCAAATCGCAAAACAAATGGCCGCGGTGCTTCCTGACATTGTGGTTCAAGTACAACAAGCTCTCGCCACAAATCCCACCAATCCTCCCCAGCAAGAAGACCAGAACATCGGCAACCCTCCTACCAAAAAGTTCTCATATAAACATTTCAAGTCTTGCGATCCTCCTAAATTTGAAGGGACCGAAGGTGTCACTGCTCTCCTCCACTGGTTTGAGGAAATGGAAAACACCTTCCTCAACTGCGATTGTCCCGAAGATCGCAAGGTACGATACGCAACCGGGAGACTATTTGGGGTAGCTCTTACCTGGTGGAATACTGAAAAGGGTAAGAGGGGAATCGAGGATGAAATGGCCTTAACGTGGGAGGAGTTAAGGGAAATCATGACGAGACGATTATGTCCTAGAAGTGAGATTAAAAAGTTAGAAGACAAATTTCATTCATTGAAGCAAAAGGAGGGAGATCATACTTCCTACAACAAGAGGTTCTTAGAGTTGAACCAGATGGTCCCTAACTTGTTCACCCCAGTTTACCGCTTAATCGAGCATTATATTCGAGGTCTTCCCTCGAAAATTCAAGATTCAGTTCTCAGCACTTCGCCAGCAACACTTGAAGCTGCTATGGAACTAACTACTGAACTGACCGAGAATCGAATTCGCAACGGTAAATTTAAAGAGGAGAAAAAGAAAGCCCCCGTTGAGGGCCAAACTTCAAACCATTCCACCTCCTCCTCTAAGTTTGCTAACAAGAGGAAACGTAACACCAGAAACTTCGTTGTCACACAAACCAATTTCCCTATCCCTGCTGCACCCATTACCCAAGTTGCCCCCTCACCTGCACCATACAAAAGGCCATACTCTGGCCCACTACCAAAATGCAACCGTTGCCAATACCATCGCTTTTCTGATCATCCCTGCCAACATTGCACCGGCTGTGGTCGCGCAGGTCATACTGTTCAAACCTGTCGCATACCTCAGCGAACGAACCGCCACCAGCCTTCAACCCAAACCCACCAACAAATAATGGGTCAAGCCCAACAACCCCTACTACTACCACCTACCCAACATTTAGCCCAATCATACTATCAACCCAATTATCCCATGGTGCAACCTATGCGGGCTTGCTACAATTGTGGAGATCCAAGCCACTTTAGAAACACTTGTCCACGTTTGGTGAACATTATACATGCTCAAGCCCAAGCAAATCCGGTGAATCAAGCTAACCAAGCTCCTCCACCTGCAAGAGGAAGAGCTTTCAACATCAACGCTAATCAGGCTAGAGCTGACAGCAATGTGGTTAACGGTACGTTTCTTATCAACGGTAGTTATGCATCCATGTTGTTTGATACTGGCACGGATAAAAGTTTTGTGTCTTTAGAGTTTGAACCCATTCTAAACCAAATTCGTGAGAAACTCATGGAATCCATAACAGTAGAAGTTGCTGACGGAAAACCGGTCTCATTAAACTCTATTATACGCAATTGTACTCTCACCTTAAACGATCACGATTTTCCAGTTGACCTCATTCCTATGAAGTTGGGAAGCTTTGATATTATAATTGGTATGGACTGGCTCAGCCAACATCAGGCTGAAGTTGTATGCCGCGAAAAGTTTATACGCATTCCTCTTTCAAACGGTCAGACTCTACGAATCTTTGGAGAAACCTCATCGAAAGGGCTCAGATTAATGTCCTGTCTTCAGGCTCGAAAATATCTACGCAAGAATTATGTCGCATTTTTAACCCATGTCGTCAAAAAGGGAACCATGGAGAAGAAACTTGAAGACATCCCAGTAGTAAAAGATTTTTCGCAAGTTTTTCCTGACGACATTTTAGGACTTCCTCCCTTGAGAGAAGTCGAATTCCGCATTGATCGTATACCTGGTGCTACACCAGTTGCAAAGTCTCCTTATAGGTTAGCCCCATCCGAAATGCAAGAGCTAGCCAGTCAATTACAAGAGTTGACTGACAAAGGATTCATACGTCCTAGCTCCTCGCCTTGGGGTGCACCTGTCCTTTTTGTGAAGAAGAAAGATGGAACGTTTCGCATGTGCATCGACTACAGAGAACTCAACAAGTTAACGATCAAGAATCGCTATCCATTACCTCGCATTGATGATCTTCTTGACCAACTTCAAGGCGCCAGCTGTTTTTCAAAAATCGACCTTCGTTCTGGTTATCATCAACTCAGAGTACATGAAGAAGACGTCCCAAAGACCGCTTTCCGAACTCGTTATGGTCATTATGAATTCATGGTCATGCCATTTGGTTTAACCAACGCTCCAGCTGTCTTCATGGATCTAATGAACAGAGTCTGCAAACCCTATCTCGATCGTTTTGTTATAGTCTTCATCGACGACATCCTCATTTATTCGAGGTCTAAGTCTGATCATGAACGGCATCTTCGACTCATCCTTACACTCTTAGAGAATGAAAAGCTTTACGCCAAATTCTCCAAATGCGAATTCTGGTTAAAAGAGGTACAATTCCTTGGACATGTAGTCAATGACAAGGGAATACATGTCGACCCCTCAAAAATCAAAGCGGTACAAGAATGGCAAGCGCCACGTACACCAACTGAAGTAAGATCATTCCTTGGTTTAGCTGGTTATTATCGCCGTTTCATTTCAAACTTCTCTCGCGTTGCTGTACCACTCACGGCTTTAACTCATAAGGGAAAACCTTTCATTTGGGGACCCAAACAAGAAGAAGCCTTCCAAACCCTTAAACAAAAAACTTTGTGATGCACCAATCCTCACTCTTCCTGAAGGTTGTGATGACTTCGTGGTTTATTGCGACACGTCAGGGCAAGGACTAGGCTGTGTTCTAATGCAAAGAGGAAAGGTTATAGCTTATGCTTCGAGACAACTCAAGACTCATGAGAAGAACTACACCACCCATGACCTAGAACTTGGAGCCGTTGTGTTCGCTCTTAAGATATGGAGACATTATCTCTACGGTACTAAGTGTGAAATATACACTGACCACAAGAGTCTTCAACATATCTTCAACCAAAAGGAGATAAACATGAGGCTCGAACTTTTAAATGACTACGACTGTGAAATTCGGTACCACCCTGGCAAGGCAAATGTGGTGGCTGATGCACTCAGTCGAAAGGGTTATGCGAACTCCATTCATCTTCTATGTTCGCAAATCATAACTGACATTAAAGATCAAATTCGAGAAGCCCAACATGTTTCAGTAACGGAAGACGACGTACGAAAGGAGCTGTCCTGTGGAGCTGAACTTAAAATTGAAACTAAATCTGACAGTATTCTGTACTATCTAGATCGCATATGGATTCCTGACCACAACAACCTTCGTGAATTCCTTATGAATGAGGCACACAAAACACGATACTCTATACATCCAGGAGCCGACAAGATGTATCAAGACCTTCGATACACCTACTGGTGGCCTGGAATGAAAAAGGATATTGCTGTTTTTGTTTCCAAGTGCCTTACATGTTCCAAGGTAAAAGCTGAACATCAAAGACCCTCAGGACTTCTGGTCCAACCTGAAATACCTGTATGGAAGTGGGAAAACATAACCATGGACTTCATTACCGGGTTACCTCGCACTTCTGGTGGGTATGACACTATATGGGTAATCATTGATCGTTTTACAAAATCAGCTCACTTTATTCCTATCCGCAAAGATTTCAAGAACGAGAAGCTAGCTCGTATTTACATCAGCGAAATCGTAAGCCGACATGGTGTACCGTTAAGCATTATTTCAGATCGTGGTGGTCGTTTCACTTCACGAACATGGCAAGCCGTACAAGCCGCTTTGGGTACACGATTAGATCTCAGTACCGCTTATCATCCTCAAACTGATGGACAATCTGAACGCACCATTCAAACTCTTGAAGATATGCTTCGAGCCTGTGTCATAGACTTCAAGGGTAATTGGGACGCTCATCTACCATTAGTTGAATTTTCGTACAACAACAACTATCATTCGAGTATCGGCATGGCACCTTTTGAAGCCTTATATGGTCGTAAGTGCCGGTCTCCAGTATGTTGGCATGGAATTGGGAAGCTCAAATCACCGGTCCAGAATTGATTCAGGAAACCACAGACAAGATCCATCAAATTCGAAACAATCTTCTATCAGCTCAAAGTCGTCAAAAGAGTTACGCAGATAAACGACGAAAGCCTTTGGAGTTTAACATTGGTGATCATGTACTTTTAAAAGTATCACCGTGGAAGGGAGTAGTTCGTTTTAGTCAAAAAGGCAAGCTGGCACCACGTTACGTAGGACCTTTCAAGATACTCGAAAGAGTAGGACCTGTAGCATACAAGCTTGATCTACCAGAAGAACTCAACAGAATTCATCCCACATTCCACGTATCAAACTTGAAGAAGTGCCTCGCTGATGAGAACCTCCATATTCCTCTGGAAGATATTCAGATTGATGAATCTATGAATTTTATTGAAAGACCGGTAGAGATCATGGACTTCGGAGAAAAACGTCTAAGACGAAGTCGCATTCCAATTGTTAGGGTACGCTAGGAGTCGAAACGGGGACCTGAGTTTACTTGGGAACATGAAGACTCAATGCGCGAAAAATACCCGCATCTTTTTCCTACTACTACTACTACTTAAATTTCGGGAAGAAATTCCTAAAAGTAGGGGATACTGTAACATTTGTCAAAAACGGGTTTTCCAAACCCGCTCCGTTTGTAATCGAATATCAAGTTATAAATGTTTCGTTGCGTATTTATGTCAATTTTAATTTTTAATGATGCATAATTAATAAACAAACTAGAATATAAAAGTTATAATTGATAAAAAGTAAAAATAAAATAAATAAAATGAAAAATAGGCTGCCGGGACTCGAACCCGGGTCAGCCGGAAAGACTCAAGGACTTAACACGCGCACTCATAACCACTCCGCCACTTGATGTTTTCTGTTAGTTCTAGGAATCAATTAAATCTTATATTCAACCATAAATCAACCGGTTTACGCTAACTGAAACCGTTATCGGCTTCCAAACGTCCTGGACGTTTGAGTGATCACGGAATTCTGATTATAATCGATAAACCGACACCTTCAATCAATTTGATCTTGAATGGACTTGAATTCATAAGTTGATCGGTTTTAATAACTGAAAAATCTGCACTTCCTGATTTACTCCAACCTTAGTCCTCTCTCGCGACTCAAACTCATCTGCAGACCTTCAATTTCATTCTCGCACTACTTTCAGTTCGTCGGAGAAGCTTTTTGAACTCGCCGGACTTTCGCCGGAAAACCGTGTTTCCCATCAAATCAGTAAGTCTCTCAATTCTTTCATCGTCTATCAGTTGTTAAGCTGTTGCTAACTCAAACCCTTCAATCGGAATCAGTTTCAGACGTCGATATCGGGTAATTCACTCTCGCCGGAAAACTTCTGAAAATTCCTATCTTCCGCTGTAAAACGGTATAGTCATTCAAACCTTCTGATAACTCTTGTTTAGTACTTCAATTCCAAAATTAGCTAATCAAAATTGATAATTTGTTCGCTCAGTCGAAGTTCATAAAAACAGAGCCGACGACTTCGCAGGAGTTCTGAGAAAGGTCATCATTCCGGTATGTTCATTCCTGAAACTTTTCCTATCCGTTACATATAAATCATTTGTACGTCTGTTAATCGTTTTAAGCAAGAAACAGTGGATTAATCATTGTCCGTGAATTCAGCGAAGAAGATGAAGTTTGTTATTATTATAAGATTAATTAAAATCGGTATTATAAACGGGTTAGACATACGTCCCGAGTTCGATCCTTGACACACACACACACTCTCTGTAATTAAAATGTTCCTTTTTAAACTGAACCGGATCCTTTCGCAATTAGATGTTAAGTATAATAAAAATCAGTATATTAACCAAGTTAGACACACAGTCCAGCGGTGGACTGTGTGCAACATTAAATCACAGGTCTCGAAGTCCCCGGGTTCGAGACCTGTTGACGGCACCGGTTTGATAATTAAAATCCTTTTTAAAAATAAATGAATTTTGAATAAATTAAAACAGTATATAAATATAATTAAAAACAGAAATATTTCGGGTTAGACACGTAGCTCAGTTGGTAGAGCTGCGTGCACGCGTACGGGAGGTCTCGGGTTCGAGTCCTGCCCGGCGCATACACGCACACAATAGAACCGGTCAAACAGTCAACAGTCACAGTCAAACAGTCAACGGTCAATGGTCAACGCAAAAGTCAACATTTTTTTTTATATTTTTATTTATTTAATTTAATTTAAAAATCAATTAAAAATACTTAAAAATAATGTTTTAAAGATAGGAAATAGCCTTAAACTCACAAAAATATATCTAAAAATCCTATTGAAATTATTAATAAAATCCACTCATTTACTATACCTTCCGTTATTATTTAGGTTAGTTAATCCTCGTTGATCAATCCTTCAAACTCGTGCGCATCTCATTATCTCCAACCGAACGCACCCAATGTGAGTGAATCTCTACAAATTCCCCGTTTAAATCATGTTTTTGGGGTGTATCATGTGTCTTACCATTTATTATATTTAAATCATTGTGCATACATCATATCATGAACAAATGTGTATTCAGCTTGATCAACTGTTTGTGTGGTTATTGTTTTGATTTAATTTATTATTTTCAGTACATGCAATATCATAGGCCGCCGCTCCCCATTACATTATGAGCGTTGAGCAGTTCCCCATTACATTATGAGCGTGAACCTGGCGTGCCAACATACGATCGGCTCCGTTTGATTGAGCCTTGATCGCACAGACATTCATCATAGGCCGTCAGTTCCCCATTACATTATGAGCGTGAACGTGACGTTGCCAACATATACAGTTTCATTCATGTTATATATTCATGCAAGTTCATATGTTATTGTATGTTATTGTTTGTGGTTGTTATTGCTATTGTTGATTATTTACATTTGCTCACATATGACTATTGCACAATTTTTCCTTGATAAAGATAACAAGAAATCAATAATAAATGTTTATCTAACTAGGTTCACTCGCCAACTTATGTTGACCCAAAAACCCCCATTTTTACACATGATACAGGTGAACCAGCTGCAGCAAGAAACACATAGGATTGGCTTAGAAGAATAAACTGGTTTAGAGCTTGGATTGCTTAGTTGATTATTTTTCTTTGTATTTGTATGAACATGCTTGGATTATTGAGAATGTAATTGTGACTTTAATAAATATGAAACATATTAGTAAATATCATGAGCTTTGGTGATAACCCAATTATGCCCCGACTCTTATTCCGCTGCGGGTCGGGTGTGACAGATTGGTATCAGAGCCATGACTATAGGGATATAGGATAGGTTATTAGACCCTTAGAGCCTATACTATAGTTGATTAGAAATTTTTAAGATTTTTGTGTGTTACATGCAAAATTCATGATGTTATATGTTTTATGTTTAATGTTACATTCAATGTTATGCAAGCATGTTCATAAGTACATATTATTATATAATGCCTATCATAAATCATATTCTCATAACATATCATATCCATGAAAGCACACATCACATCATTTTCATGATTATTTTTACAACGATTTTTGTATTTTCAAATCACATCAAAGTGAGTTCCCATGACGGGCATGTAGTAACTGGAAGGGTACAAGTACCGGTAGTCGGAACGTCCTGTCTAGGCTGGCCTTCGTATAAATCTAAAATAAAGGACCAGTTTGCCTACCTGGGGACTAACGATGAGAGTACGAAGTACCTATTAGGCCAAAGCATGCTATACCAAACGTCGTGTGAGCTAACCCCACTTTGAGTTGTCATTGTGTCTACACCTGGACACATTCCGACCATACATCTCGTAAACATATTTCGTGGCTTTCATTCGGGTAATGCGAGTGTTAAACCGCCAATAATAATGTGAATCCTACCAAGCCAATAGTTATGGGGGCCCACATGACTATACAGGTGAAGGTATGGGGGACATTTGAGGCCCAACATGAGCAAACCCAAGACATCCTATGGATATAGTTGCATTATTGATATTTATGTTATTTTCATTTTCTTTAAGACACATGACACCTAAAAAGACTCCATAAACTCACAATCTTCTTATGTATGTTCCTGTAGATGTCGGCTAGACAACAACGAGGGGGTAGAAGATCAGGAAGGTCTCACGAACGCTTGGCCACTCAAATCGCAAAACAAATGGCCGCGGTGCTTCCTGACATTGTGGTTCAAGTACAACAAGCTCTCGCCACAAATCCCACCAATCCTCCCCAGCAAGAAGACCAGAACATCGGCAACCCTCCTACCAAAAAGTTCTCATATAAACATTTCAAGTCTTGCGATCCTCCTAAATTTGAAGGGACCGAAGGTGTCACTGCTCTCCTCCACTGGTTTGAGGAAATGGAAAACACCTTCCTCAACTGCGATTGTCCCGAAGATCGCAAGGTACGATACGCAACCGGGAGACTATTTGGGGTAGCTCTTACCTGGTGGAATACTGAAAAGGGTAAGAGGGGAATCGAGGATGAAATGGCCTTAACGTGGGAGGAGTTAAGGGAAATCATGACGAGACGATTATGTCCTAGAAGTGAGATTAAAAAGTTAGAAGACAAATTTCATTCATTGAAGCAAAAGGAGGGAGATCATACTTCCTACAACAAGAGGTTCTTAGAGTTGAACCAGATGGTCCCTAACTTGTTCACCCCAGTTTACCGCTTAATCGAGCATTATATTCGAGGTCTTCCCTCGAAAATTCAAGATTCAGTTCTCAGCACTTCGCCAGCAACACTTGAAGCTGCTATGGAACTAACTACTGAACTGACCGAGAATCGAATTCGCAACGGTAAATTTAAAGAGGAGAAAAAGAAAGCCCCCGTTGAGGGCCAAACTTCAAACCATTCCACCTCCTCCTCTAAGTTTGCTAACAAGAGGAAACGTAACACCAGAAACTTCGCTGTCACACAAACCAATTTCCCTATCCCTGCTGCACCCATTACCCAAGTTGCCCCCTCACCTGCACCATACAAAAGGCCATACTCTGGCCCACTACCAAAATGCAACCGTTGCCAATACCATCGCTTTTCTGATCATCCCTGCCAACATTGCACCGGCTGTGGTCGCGCAGGTCATACTGTTCAAACCTGTCGCATACCTCAGCGAACGAACCGCCACCAGCCTTCAACCCAAACCCACCAACAAATAATGGGTCAAGCCCAACAACCCCTACTACTACCACCTACCCAACATTTAGCCCAATCATACTATCAACCCAATTATCCCATGGTGCAACCTATGCGGGCTTGCTACAATTGTGGAGATCCAAGCCACTTTAGAAACACTTGTCCACGTTTGGTGAACATTATACATGCTCAAGCCCAAGCAAATCCGGTGAATCAAGCTAACCAAGCTCCTCCACCTGCAAGAGGAAGAGCTTTCAACATCAACGCTAATCAGGCTAGAGCTGACAGCAATGTGGTTAACGGTACGTTTCTTATCAACGGTAGTTATGCATCCATGTTGTTTGATACTGGCACGGATAAAAGTTTTGTGTCTTTAGAGTTTGAACCCATTCTAAACCAAATTCGTGAGAAACTCATGGAATCCATAACAGTAGAAGTTGCTGACGGAAAACCGGTCTCATTAAACTCTATTATACGCAATTGTACTCTCACCTTAAACGATCACGATTTTCCAGTTGACCTCATTCCTATGAAGTTGGGAAGCTTTGATATTATAATTGGTATGGACTGGCTCAGCCAACATCAGGCTGAAGTTGTATGCCGCGAAAAGTTTATACGCATTCCTCTTTCAAACGGTCAGACTCTACGAATCTTTGGAGAAACCTCATCGAAAGGGCTCAGATTAATGTCCTGTCTTCAGGCTCGAAAATATCTACGCAAGAATTATGTCGCATTTTTAACCCATGTCGTCAAAAAGGGAACCATGGAGAAGAAACTTGAAGACATCCCAGTAGTAAAAGATTTTTCGCAAGTTTTTCCTGACGACATTTTAGGACTTCCTCCCTTGAGAGAAGTCGAATTCCGCATTGATCGTATACCTGGTGCTACACCAGTTGCAAAGTCTCCTTATAGGTTAGCCCCATCCGAAATGCAAGAGCTAGCCAGTCAATTGCAAGAGTTGACTGACAAAGGATTCATACGTCCTAGCTCCTCGCCTTGGGGTGCACCTGTCCTTTTTGTGAAGAAGAAAGATGGAACGTTTCGCATGTGCATCGACTACAGAGAACTCAACAAGTTAACGATCAAGAATCGCTATCCATTACCTCACATTGATGATCTTCTTGACCAACTTCAAGGCGCCAGCTGTTTTTCAAAAATCGACCTTCGTTCTGGTTATCATCAACTCAGAGTACATGAAGAAGACGTCCCAAAGACCGCTTTCCGAACTCGTTATGGTCATTATGAATTCATGGTCATGCCATTTGGTTTAACCAACGCTCCAGCTGTCTTCATGGATCTAATGAACAGAGTCTGCAAACCCTATCTCGATCGTTTTGTTATAGTCTTCATCGACGACATCCTCATTTATTCGAAGTCTAAGTCTGATCATGAACGGCATCTTCGACTCATCCTTACACTCTTAGAGAATGAAAAGCTTTACGCCAAATTCTCCAAATGCGAATTCTGGTTAAAAGAGGTACAATTCCTTGGACATGTAGTCAATGACAAGGGAATACATGTCGACCCCTCAAAAATCAAAGCGGTACAAGAATGGCAAGCGCCACGTACACCAACTGAAGTAAGATCATTCCTTGGTTTAGCTGGTTATTATCGCCGTTTCATTTCAAACTTCTCTCGCCTTGCTGTACCACTCACGGCTTTAACTCATAAGGGAAAACCTTTCATTTGGGGACCCAAACAAGAAGAAGCCTTCCAAACCCTTAAACAAAAAACTTTGTGATGCACCAATCCTCACTCTTCCTAAAGGTTGTGATGACTTCGTGGTTTATTGCGACGCGTCAGGGCAAGGACTAGGCTGTGTTCTAATGCAAAGAGGAAAGGTTATAGCTTATGCTTCGAGACAACTCAAGACTCATGAGAAGAACTACACCACCCATGACCTAGAACTTGGAGCCGTTGTGTTCGCTCTTAAGATATGGAGACATTATCTCTACGGTACTAAGTGTGAAATATACACTGACCACAAGAGTCTTCAACATATCTTCAACCAAAAGGAGATAAACATGAGGCTCGAACTTTTAAATGACTACGACTGTGAAATTCGGTACCACCCTGGCAAGGCAAATGTGGTGGCTGATGCACTCAGTCGAAAGGGTTATGCGAACTCCATTCATCTTCTATGTTCGCAAATCATAACTGACATTAAAGATCAAATTCGAGAAGCCCAACATGTTTCAGTAACGGAAGACGACGTACGAAAGGAGCTGTCCTGTGGAGCTGAACTTAAAATTGAAACTAAATCTGACGGTATTCTGTACTATCTAGATCGCATATGGATTCCTGACCACAACAACCTTCGTGAATTCCTTATGAATGAGGCACACAAAACACGATACTCTATACATCCAGGAGCCGACAAGATGTATCAAGACCTTCGATACACCTACTGGTGGCCTGGAATGAAAAAGGATATTGCTGTTTTTGTTTCCAAGTGCCTTACATGTTCCAAGGTAAAAGCTGAACATCAAAGACCCTCAGGACTTCTGGTCCAACCTGAAATACCTGTATGGAAGTGGGAAAACATAACCATGGACTTCATTACCGGGTTACCTCGCACTTCTGGTGGGTATGACACTATATGGGTAATCATTGATCGTTTTACAAAATCAGCTCACTTTATTCCTATCCGCAAAGATTTCAAGAACGAGAAGCTAGCTCGTATTTACATCAGCGAAATCGTAAGCCGACATGGTGTACCGTTAAGCATTATTTCAGATCGTGGTGGTCGTTTCACTTCACGAACATGGCAAGCCGTACAAGCCGCTTTGGGTACACGATTAGATCTCAGTACCGCTTATCATCCTCAAACTGATGGACAATCTGAACGCACCATTCAAACTCTTGAAGATATGCTTCGAGCCTGTGTCATAGACTTCAAGGGTAATTGGGACGCTCATCTACCATTAGTTGAATTTTCGTACAACAACAACTATCATTCGAGTATCGGCATGGCACCTTTTGAAGCCTTATATGGTCGTAAGTGCCGGTCTCCAGTATGTTGGCATGGAATTGGGAAGCTCAAATCACCGGTCCAGAATTGATTCAGGAAACCACAGACAAGATCCATCAAATTCGAAACAATCTTCTAGCAGCTCAAAGTCGTCAAAAGAGTTACGCAGATAAACGACGAAAGCCTTTGGAGTTTAACATTGGTGATCATGTACTTTTAAAAGTATCACCGTGGAAGGGAGTAGTTCGTTTTGGTCAAAAAGGCAAGCTGGCACCACGTTACGTAGGACCTTTCAAGATACTCGAAAGAGTAGGACCTGTAGCATACAAGCTTGATCTACCAGAAGAACTCAACAGAATTCATCCCACATTCCACGTATCAAACTTGAAGAAGTGCCTCGCTGATGAGAACCTCCATATTCCTCTGGAAGATATTCAGATTGATGAATCTATGAATTTTATTGAAAGACCGGTAGAGATCATGGACTTCGGAGAAAAACGTCTAAGACGAAGTCGCATTCCAATTGTTAGGGTACGCTAGGAGTCGAAACGGGGACCTGAGTTTACTTGGGAACGTGAAGACTCAATGCGCGAAAAATACCCGCATCTTTTGACTACTACTACTACTACTACTACTTAAATTTCGGGACGAAATTCCTAAAAGTAGGGGATACTGTAACATTTGTCAAAAACGGGTTTTCCAAACCCGCTCCGTTTGTAATCGAATATCAAGTTATAAATGTTTCGTTGCGTATTTATGACAATTTTAATTTTTAATGATGCATAATTAATAAACAAACTAGAATATAAAAGTTATAATTGATAAAAAGTAAAAATAAAATAAATAAAATGAAAAATAGGTTGCCGGGACTCGAACCCGGGTCAGCCGGAAAGACTCAAGGACTTAACACGCGCACTCATAACCACTCCGCCACTTGATGTTTTCTGTTAGTTCTAGGAATCAATTAAATCTTATATTCAACCATAAATCAACCGGTTTACGCTAACTGAAACCGTTATCGGCTTCCAAACGTCCTGGACGTTTGAGTGATCACGGAATTCTGATTATAACCGATAAACCGACACCTTCAATCAATTTGATCTTGAATGGACTTGAATTCATAAGTTGATCGGTTTTAATAACCGAAAAATCTACACTTCCTGATTTACTCCAACCTTAGTCCTCTCTCGCGACTCAAACTCATCTGCAGACCTTCAATTTCATTTTCGCACTACTTTCAGTTCGTCGGAGAAGCTTTTTGAACTCGCTGGACTTTCGTCGGAAAACCGTGTTTCCTATCAAATCAGTAAGTCTCTCAATTCTTTCATCGTCTATCAGTTGTTAAGCTGTTGCTAACTCAAACCCTTCAATCGGAATCAGTTTCAGACGTCGATATCGGGTAATTCACTCTCGCCGGAAAACTTCTGAAAATTCCTATCTTCCGCTGTAAAACGGTATAGTCATTCAAACCTTCTGATAACTCTTGTTTAGTACTTCAATTCCACAATTAGCTAATCAAAATTGATAATTTGTTCGCTCAGTCGAAGTTCATAAAAACAGAGCCGACGACTTCGCCGGAGTTCTGAGAAAGATCATCATTCCGGTATGTTCATTCCTGAAACTTTTCCTATCCGTTACATATAAATCATTTGTACGTCTGTTAATCGTTTTAAGCAAGAAACAGTGGATTAATCATTGTCCGTGAATTTAGCGAAGAAGATGAAGTTTGTTATTATTATAAGATTAATTAAAATCAGTATTATAAATGGGTTAGACACACAGTCCAGCGGTGGACTGTGTGCAAACAATACGCATACGTCCGGAGTTTGATCCTTGACACACACACACACTCTCTGTAATTAAAATGTTCCTTTTTAAACTGAACCGGATCCTTTCGCAATTAGATGTTAAGTATAATAAAAATCAGTATATTAACCAAGTTAGACACACAGTCCAGCGGTGGACTGTGTGCAACATTAAATCACAGGTCCCGGGTTCGAGACCTGTTGACGGCACCGGTTTGATAATTAAAATCCTTTTTAAAAATAAATGAATTTTGAATAAATTAAAACAGTATATAAATATAATTAAAAACAAAAATATTTCGGGTTAGACACGTAGCTCAGTTGGTAGAGCTGCGTGCACGCGTACGGGAGGTCTCGGGTTCGAGTCCTGCCCGGCGCATACACGCACACAATAGAACCGGTCAAACAGTCAACAGTCACAGTCAAACAGTCAATGGTCAATGGTCAACGCAAAAGTCAACATTTTTTTTATATTTTTATTTATTTAATTTAATTTAAAAATCAATTAAAAATACTTAAAAATAATGTTTTAAAGATAGGAAATAGCTTTAAACTCGCAAAAATATATCTAAAAATCCTATTGAAATTATTAATAAAATCCACTCATTTACTATACCTTCCGTTATTATTTAGGTTAGTTAATCCTCGTTGATCAATCCTTCAAACTCGTGCACATCTCATTATCTCCAACCGAACGCACCCAATGTGAGTGAATCTCTACAAATTCCTCGTTTTAATCACGTTTTTTGGGTGTATCATGTGTCTTACTATTTATTATATTTAAATCATTGTGCATACATCATATCATGAACAAATGTGTATTCAGCTTGATCAACTGTTTGTGTGGTTATTGTTTAGATTTAATTTATTATTTTCAGTACATGCAATATCATAGGCCGCCGCTCCCCATTACATTATGAGCGTTGAGCAGTTCCCCATTACATTATGAGCGTGAACCTGGCGTTGCCACCATACGATCGGCTCCGTTTGATTGAGCCTTGATCGCACAGACATTCATCATAGGCCGTCAGTTCCCCATTACATTATGAGCGTGAACGTGACGTTGCCAACATATACAGTTTCATTCATGTTATATATTCATGCAAGTTCATATGTTATTGTATGTTATTGTTTGTGGTTGTTATTGCTATTGTTGATTATTTACATTTGCTCACATATGACTATTGCACAATTTTTCCTTGATAAAGATAACAAGAAATCAATAATAAATGTTTATCTAACAAGGTTCACTCGCCAACTTATGTTGACCCAAAAACCCCCATTTTTACACATGATATAGGTGAACCAGCTGCAGCAAGAAACACATAGGATTGGCTTAGAAGAATAAACTGGTTTAGAGCTTGGATTGCTTAGTTGATTATTTTTCTTTGTATTTGTATGAACATGTTTGGATTATTGAGAATGTAATTTTGACTTTAATAAATATGAAACATATTAGTAAATATCATGAGCTTTGGTGATAACCCAATTATGCCCCGACTCTTATTCCGCTGCGGGTCGGGGTGTGACATAATTTCTGTTGAATTTTCTAAGACGCACAACACATGTATTACGCTCGATAAGTCGATCTGTCCATCGCTAAAGGAATACGAGAGTATTTTGAAGTTTTGAGAAGAAAGCCCTATTCACCGAGCGATCACAGAGCATACAGTTTCATATAGATCACGCACCTTTCACTTCTGGATGAACGCAAGCTTAAGTGATGATCAGAAGACAATTACTTCAACCGTGCAAGTCGGCAATGAAGTCAAACCGATTACTGTAACGGAAGATGATATACGCAGAGTATTACAATTTAACGATAAAGAAGACGATCCAATTTCTCTTGATGAAAGATGGTTCGTGGTTGTTTCTTTCGGATGGGATACAAAGGAAGCGTGAATAAGCCGACATTGAAGAAAGGGGAAGTGCCTAACCCCTACAAGCTTGTGATGCATGCTATAATTCACACATTCAGCCATCGCAAGGCGGGTTTAGATGATGTTCAAGACTATTTAGCTTTTATGGCAACGACACTTATTCGGAAAAAGCCATTCAACTTCTCGAAGTTAGTTTTTACTCACATGTCGAAGAATATGGAGGATTCAAGACTATGTCTCTATCCGAGGTTTGTGCAAATATTGATTGATGAAAAGTACACAAATATAGCACGGGATCTGAATGATGTGCTTTATCTAGTTCATCTTGATGAGACAACAGTGAAGAAGCTCATAAAGTTTCAGAAGCAAGCTTCTGCTCCTGTTGCAAAACCAGTTTTCGGAGCTATTAAAGATGCTAACTACATTGCGCCGCCAGAAAACAAATGGAGAAAAGATGGTAGCGACGATGAGAAAGAGCTTAACGCTGAGAAGGAATGGTTTAAGGAATTTAAACCAAAAGCAAGAAGCGAATGGTTCTTAAAGGCAGAAGCTGATAAGCCTAAGAAGAAACGAGCTACAAGGAAAATAGAAACTATGCTCGTAGACGAAGATGGACCAGAGAATGTGCAAACAGAAGCAGGTTCAAGTGCTACAGTAGTGGTTGAGAGTCAAGAAACAGTGAAAACGACTCAAGAAGATGTTATTTCTGCTACTTCAGAGAATGATGATTCTGATGATTCTCTTGAAAGAATTACAAAGATGACTATAGCAGAGACTCAGGCAGAAAAGACAAAATAGACTGATGCTGATTTCGATCCGAATCAGGAAAAAGAGACAGACGAGGAAAGGCCCAAGAAAAAAGTTAAACATGTGAAGTCTGCCACTGTTACGTCAACAAAGACTACCGGATCTTCTCAATCAAAAGGCAAGAAAAGAAAAGCAGCAAGCAGAAAGTATATTGGAAAGACGAAAAGCACAGAAGCCCCACAAGAACCTTCTGGTGCACAGGAGACAAGAGTCATACAAGAACCTCCTACACAAGCACCTCCTACACAAGAACCTCCTGTTATTGTTCATGCTGAGACTGAAAGTCAAGGAGTTACACAAGAACCTCCTGTGACTAGTTTACTCGAAGTTCCTATTACTCAGTCTCCAATTGCTGCAACAACTTTTGATCCTGAAAGCTCTACTCCAAGGAAGTTTACACCAAAGGTTGCGACTCCAAAGTCAACACCTAAAACTCTAGGAGGGCCTAATGTGTTTGGTGATATGCACAACGATCCGATAAGTCTGCAGGATCTAAATGATTTCTTTCCAAAGACTAATGTTGAACTTCTGGAAAAGCGTGTCAAGGCATTAGAAGACAAAGTGGCACAGAATGAGTTGAAAAAGCAGAGCTTGTTCAAAAGATGAATCAAAGTGCGATTGAGAAAGAGATTTTGGATGACAAGGTTAAAGTGTTAGAGAATGAAAGAGAGTATTTTAAAGCATTGATCGAGAGTTTGCAAGATGCAAATGAGAAATTGCAAACAGAGATAGCTGATCTGAAGTCTATCCAAGCCTTAAATGATCGAAGATTCTCCATGATGAATAAAGAATAAAGTGTTATCTAATGCACTGGGTATCGACTTCATCAACGAATATGATCGTCTAGATCAACAGGAAGCTAAAGAACGCTCTGAGAAAGAATTAGCTGCGAGCGGTAAAGGAAAGAATGTTGAAGGTGAAGCACCTACTTCTTCTGTAGCTGCAGAGAAGTCTATTGATGATGTGATTCTAGCTTCTGAGTCTGATATTCCAAAGGTTGACGAATCTGTCAAGCCTTCTGATCCTATCACTGCTTCTGAAAAAAAGACGACGAAGAAGCTGAGAAAGATGATAAAGAGGATGAAGAGGAAGATGGTTATGAAGATTGGAATGTTGTTGATGATGACGATGATTATGATCAAGGTAGTACTGGCATTAAAGTTACTAAAGCTAAAGTCGCTGATGACTTTGATTTTACTGATCTTATGAATGACGAGTCAAATAAGATGGAAGATAAAGTTGATGGGGAGTCAGGGAAGACAGGGCCTTCAGATGATATAGATTTGTTAGATGTTGATCGATCAGCAAAGCCAGTTGCTGCAGTTCCCACGAAACCTTTAATGTTGAGTTGGAACATAATGTTGAAGAAGGTGAGTACGTGCACAACTACTCAAAAGAAGATTTTGCGAGATTGGTTGAGGTTGAAGCTGAAAATTTAGAGTTTGATTTCGAGGAAGTGTTGAATGTAAATACTTTCGAGCCAAATGACTATCAGTATGAGAGAAAATTCGAAGCAGATGTATACAATAGAGTTATTGTTGAAGATTGATCTTCAGATGATGAAACTGATCAAACAGCAAAGTACATCGGTCCTAATACAAATAGTTTTCCTACTTTCGAGGAGATGTACAAGCAGTTCGACGAAGACATGTTGAAGGAAAGAATTGTTGAATCAGTCCGAGAGGGTAAAGTCCCTAAGCCCATGACCAAAGAAGAAATAGCTCAAGCGAAGAAGTCTTGGTTTAAAGAGATGCCTCGCGAACATAAGTTTCGACGTCCTCTAGCATTCTTTACCAGAGACAAAGATGTTTCATTGGGAGATATTTTGAGTTGGGGATGGTTCAAGGAGCTTAACGTATATGCAATCAAAAGGGAGTTTGGAGTGCAATACTTCAAATACCTTGCTGATTTCAAGACATTACCTTATTGGGATGTAGAAGAGTTGGTACAAACTGTGAATGTTACATATCACATGAAGTATATTGATCAGTTATTGTGGAAAATGATCAAGTATGAAGTGGTAAAAGGATTCAACTACTGGAAGCCTTTTATTCCTAGCCGCAGAATCAAGACAAACAAGAAAACGGGAGAAAAAGACATAACGTTGATCATGAAACGTCCAAGAGCCATGAGGAATATGCCGCTAATGCCGATTGAACAAAACTTCTATCCATTGTTCAAGTGGTGGCAAATAGATCCAGCTACGTGTGAAGTTGTTATTGTTCTGAAGTTTGAAGAACACTTGGATATAACAAAGGAAAGGGTTGAGGTGATGGGTCATCAGGGCATGAGGGGTTTATGGAGGACGATAGGGATTCTAGATCCGATGTGGCTTGTGAACTGCTCAAGAGAAGACATTAAAACCTTGTCCTATAGCAAGATTGTTTTGAAGAACGAGAAAAGGTACAAGCGATGCAGTTTCAGAGAGTTGTAAACGTTTGTTATGCACGCGAAGTCAATTCTGGAAAGATGTGGCAAACGAAGTGGAAAGATTTAGAAAGAGTTGAGTTCCTAAAGGAGGAGAAGCGTCTTGAAGCGATTCATGAAAGAACTAGGAAACCGTACAAGACGCTTCAGACGCCGGATCCGAAACAAGAACGACGAAGGAAACCGTACAAGAACTTCTTCGGTCGGGTGCGTTAACGTTTATATGAAGACAGAGTTTTGAAGACTGATACAAGACGAAGAAAATATCCAAGGGGGAGTCTGTTGGTTCATAATGTCTATGTCTTAGTCTTATATCAAGTCTGTATAGTATAGAGCTGAATAGGCTAGGTATATGAAGTATTTATGTATAGTTTAGCCAAGGTTCGCCCATGGTATGTCATATGTAGACAAGTCCGGCCGAACTTGCAGTAGCAAGTTCGGGCGAACTTGCAATAGTATAAATACCTAGCTAGCCTCATTCATTTGTAACTTTGGCATTTTGGAGGCGAAGCTCTGTCAGTTTGTAATCTCAACATTTAATCAATGAAACTGATGATTAACTGATTAATTCTTGTCTATTGGTAAAAACGACGTAATATTTCCGCTATTATGGACGTTAGATATTAAATTTAGGTTCCTTAGCATCGAGGATCGGTCCTACAGCTGCATTCAAGTCCTCCATCATTGAAAGGTTAGCAAAATGAGATTCGAAAACTACTCCCTCCAATAAATTATAAGAGACATCAAGAGAACGGAGTTTCGAGAGTTGCCCGATTGAGATCGGAATAGTCCCACTTAACTGATTGTGGCTTAGACACAACTCTGTTAAATCA
Source organism: Scalesia atractyloides (assembly GCA_947069175.1). Taxonomy (NCBI): domain Eukaryota; kingdom Viridiplantae; phylum Streptophyta; class Magnoliopsida; order Asterales; family Asteraceae; genus Scalesia; species Scalesia atractyloides. The sequence goes on along the minus strand of CAMTDV010000017.1, from coordinate 94,471,669 downwards.
GCTAATTTTCCAGTGGATTCTCGAATTGAACCGCTCAAGTAATTATCAGAAAGGTAAATTTTGGTAACTTTCCCGGGGAATGTCGGAATGGGACATGTTAACTCATTATAATCTAGATGTAATACTTCTAATGCTATTAATTTTCTAAGAGATTTTGGAATAGAACCGTTCAAGTAATTTAAAGATAGGTCAAGTGCAATAAGTTTCTCGGGGAATGTCGGAATTGGACCCGTTAACTCATTAATAGATATATCTAATATTTCTAGTATTCCTAAGCTTTCGAAAGATTCTGGAATTGAACCTGTTAAGTGATTAAAAGAAAGGTCAAGATTCTTTAAATAAGAAAGATTTCCAATATGATGAGAAATGATACCAGATAAGTTTGCGAAAGAGAGATTGAGATAAGTCAGTTGTTTCAAGGCAGGGGCGGATCTGTTGGTGAATAATGTCTATGTCTTAGTCTTATATCGAGTCTGTATAGTATAGAGCTGAATAGGCTAGGTATATGAAATATTTATGTATAGTTTAGCCAAGTTCGCCCATGGTATGTCATATGTAGACAAGTCCGGCCGAACTTGTAGTAGCAAGTTCAGGCGAACTTGAGTCCTCTAGGGTGAACTTGCAATAGTATAAATACCTAGCTAGCCTCATTCATTTGTAACTTTGGCATTTTGGAGGCGAAGCTCTGTCAGTTTGTAATCTCAACGTTTAATCAATGAAACTGATGATTAACTGACTAATTCTTGTCTATTGGTAAACACGACGTAATATTTCCGCTATTATGGACGTTAGATATCAAATTTAGGTTCCTTAGCATCGAGGATCGGTCCTACAAGTGGTATCAGAGCTCAGGTTAATTGAGACATATCACCAGTACCGCCACCGAAAATGTTGAAGTAATTGTCTCACTAGCATATACAAGTTCGCCCGAACTTGTCAGGATGCCTAAAAAAAATTATTGCTTGGTTTGATGAGACGGGTGTCCAGAAAAAATTTGGTGATAGAATTTTTTTCGAAATTTTAACGTCCGATACTGACTATTCGGGGAACACTTCGGAGGCTTTAGAGAGAGGCTGAGATGATGAGGTTAGAGATGGTTGAAGATGAGATGGTAGTCATTGATTCCAAAGCAATTTGGTGATCATTAGAGTTGAAGACTACCGATGGGCCTAAAGTTAAATTCCGCATTTGATGAAAACTGAAAATTCCGGATTTGAGGGGGAATTTCAGTAAAAATTTCAGTATGGTCAAAATTTGCAAAAATGAGGGGGAATAAAAAATTTTCAATATTTGAAGATTCCGGCATTTTTGAAATTTGTGACTATTGCAACAGTATCCGGGTGGTTACCGATAGCAGATTTTCGGGAAATGCATAGAATTGAGATTCATTGAGATTTTGTGATCATAGGAAGTTCCGATTTATCAGATCATGATACAGATTGATACTTTAGGGTTAGAGTCCTGACCTCCGGTTAAGGAACAGTTAGCTGGATTAGCAGTCGTTAGTACCGATGAAGGAACTGAGGACGTTCAAAACGTTCAGTGATGATCTTAGGATTAATGACTAGCTCCGAAGACGGATGGTTTCAAAATTACCAAGGAGATCTGAAGTTATCCCAGATACGTTAACTGATGATAGCCTTTGGTGGCCATTATTTTTAGTCTTCAAGCAGATGAATCATTCTTCTCTTTGGACTAACCGCCATTGGATGATGATGTTTGGTGATTAAGTGGCGCTGGTCTACCGGAGATAACTATATATCTGGCATTATGACTGAAGAGGAAGAATGTGATTTGATCATGGACGTATGTTTCTCAGATACGATACATTACCAGATTATTTGGTTCCGATGAAGATTTGCTGATTGAAAAAGATTACCGATTTGCTGATCTGGAGTGATTACGGAAATCAGGTTTCAGATTATTGCGGGTAAAAATTGATTTGAAGTTTACCAATGTGGTAATTCGAAGTTTCTATTAATTGCCGGTTGAGTCTTGAAGATCGGAAGATCGAGCATGGGAGATATGCGCCAAACTGAACGCGGATGTGGTTAAAGTTAAAATGGAGAAGCTACATTGATGAGCTTCAAATTGGTCTCTATTCAAGATAATATGTCGGTCAAGCAAATCAGAGGAGGTTGGAAACTGTGCAACAAATATCTGAACTGGAGATTTCAGGGGGAATTAGATGTTGATAATGCAAACCCGAATCATCAATTAAGGGGGAATTTGTTGACGCGTTACGATGACAACGGCAGATACCTTGACTGAAGTTGCAGAATATTCAAACACGGCTCACGTTTGAAGACCAAGATTCGACAGTAACGAACAACGGGGAATCTGTTGGTGCACTTTGTGTTCGTCACTTGTCGAATAGGCTAGATAGAACGTGTGTTGAGTATTGTATAGGTTAGAATTGAACACACGACCGAAATACGAAGTTTTTAGTGTAAAATGTAACAAGTTCACTCGAACTTGACCTGTGGAAGTCAAGTTCGCTCGAACTTGACCTGTGAAGGTCAAGTTCGCTCATAATGGTAATGTTGACGTCAAGTTCGGCCGAACTTGACTAGGTAAAGTTCGCCCGAACTTAGATGCTTACCAGCGAACTTCTTACCCTATAAATAGGTGGTGTGTGTTCATTTGTCATTTAAGTTTTTGGCATCCCTACGGGGAGGTGCTGTCGGATTCTCTCAAGGAACTCCGGCAGCTGGACTTATAAAGATGTATACTCTTTCGGTATGAATGAAGACTTCCGCTGCATTCTACTTTCTGTTGGTGCATAATGTCTATGTCTTAGTCTTATATCGAGTCTGTATAGTATAGAGCTGAATAGGCTAGGTATATGAAGTATTTATGTATAGTTTAGCCAAGTTCGCCCATGGTATGTCATATGTAGACAAGTACGGCCGAACTTGCAGTAGCAAGTTCGGGCGAACTTGAGTCCTCTAGGGCGAACTTGTAATAGTATAAATACCTAGCTAGCCTCATTCATTTGTAACTTTGGCATTTTGGAGGCGAAGCTCTGTCAGTTTGAAATCTCAATGTTTAATCAATGAAACTGATGATTAACTGATTAATTCTTGTCTATTGGTAAACACGACGTAATATTTCCGTTATTATGGACGTTAGATATCAAATTTAGGTTCCTTAGCATCGAGGATCGATCCTACAAGTGGTATCAGAGCTAGAACAACTTGATTTGATAGTATCAAGACAAAACACTTCTATTTCATCTCCATTCTTCTTTATTTCTTACTTTTTTTTATAAAAAATGAAGAATTCACGGTCAATATCTTTTCAAATTTGAATATATCATGTAAAATAAAACAAAGATAAACCCTTGAAAGATTGGAGACCAAATTCAACCGAAATCATGTCAAAATTTTGAAAAAACCATGTTTTCCAAAACCCTAATCATCGAACTTGATAATCAAGTTCTGCCGAACATGATCTAAAAAGTCACTTTACAAGTGATTTTTTAGCAAGTTCGCTCGAACTTGAGTAGTTTTTTTAAGAAATCTTGATCAAGTTCGCTCGAATTTACTGATTTTTCACTGATTTTATAGCAAGTTCGACCGAACTTGTGTAATCTCAAGGAAATTTTGAGTAAGTTCCCCCGAACTTGCTAGAGTTTCATCAAATTTCTGATTGCAAGTTAGCTCGAGGTTCTGGTTGTTTGTGTCTCAAGCTTGACCGAAGATCAAGTGAAAATTTTCAAATCAAAAGTCACAAGTTCGACCGAACTTGTGACAAAATCAAGAATTCTTCATTCCGAACTACAAGTTCGACCGAACTTGTAGTATTTCTAACATTTTTTAAAAGTTTTTGAGAATTTTCAGTATACACATCTCGTTATTCACGATGGATGATATTCAAAGAGCTTTTATGTCCGAAACTAGTTCGTCAAATGCCAACGTGATTCATCAAGTCAATCTTGATAACGAAACGGGAACGACTGTTAAACCGCCCAAGCTAATGAGCATGGACGAGTATAAAGCATGGAAAGAGAAATTTACATATTGGGTTCAAGCCATGCATTTCGCAGGCTGGGTATCGATTGAAAGAGGTTATACTGTTCCGGTGGATGAACATCAACAAGTTCTTGAGAAGTACAATTACTCGACGATACAGAAAGAGGAATACATTGCTGAGAAAGAGATGATCAGTCTTATCCAACAATTAGTCAAAGAAGATATTCTCGTTTTGCTACCAGAATACACAACTGCAAGAGATCTCTGGCTCTCACTTCAAAAGAAGTATCAAGGAAGCGCGGAGATGATCAAGAGCAAGAAAGCTCTCATTATGAAAGAGTTTAATATTTTCAACATGCTGAAGGGTGAGATCATAAAGCAGATGATTGAACGCTTCGGTCATCTTAAAGTCCAAATGCGAAGACACGGTCTTGAGAAGACGGAACAAGAGTACATCGACAAGCTTACAGACGCTCTACGAGATGGAGAGTGGACTACTTATCTAATGGTTCTGAAGGAAAGCGATAAATGGGAATTCTTCAAGCTGTCAATGTTTATCGATAAACTCGAAGGCCATGAAATGAAACTATTGAAGATTGCAAAGTCAAAGAACGCTAATGTAGTTCAAGACGTTGGGTTGTACTACAAAAGTGGAATGCAAGACAACATTTCAAGTCCGAAAATTGGAATAGCGTTTAGTGTGAACATGAATGCTTCTCCACAAAACCAGAGTCAATCACAACCTCATTATGATCAGAGTCCACAGAGTTCGTTCTCAAGCACTGGTTCAAATTCATCTTTCAAAGTCAAGCAAATCAGAATCAACAAACAAATTCTAATTCGAATGTATACAAGTGCAACATCGCAGTGAATTTGAAAAATGTTATTTCGGAGCAAGTCGCTAAAAAACATATGTCTCTTCTCGACACTGTTCTGGAGTCATACGAAAGTCTTGTACCCGGTAAAATTGGAAATCCTGAAATGACGGCAGAAGATTATGACCAAGTGGATGAAGAAGAACTCGAATTGATGGATATCAAGTGGTGTTTAGCATCTATCATTCGAAGGGTCACAAAGTTCGTTGCTCTCACTTGCCGAGATATCGGAAATTCTAGCAACAAGTTGGGCTTCGACAAGTCAAAGGTTACATGTTTTCGATGTCGCCAAAAGGGTCACTTCAAGAGAGAATGCAAAAATCCTGAAGCAACGGGAAATCAGAGTCCGTTCGGAGGAGGTAACGAGTATTACAAGAAGTCACTTCAGTACAAGCCTTTCCCGAAGAAGACTCAGGTTGAAATCCAAGAGAAACCAAATAGCAGCAACATTGAGAAAGCTATGGTTGCATCAAACGAAGATGATGGTTTCGATTGGAACTCATACATCGGTAAGAAGACCGGAGTTGCGTTGATGGCTAGATAGTTGAAGATACATCTGCAGAAGAAGCAGCGACTTTGGAGAATATTCTGCTGTAATAATATTTGCAACAACAACGAGAAGAAGAGGAGTATATCCACATGCAGAAGCAAGGAATTTTATCTCCGAACTCTTGTGAAAATTTTGCAGGTCATTTTGATGGAAGTTCTCAGGAGCAAGTTCCCGAGAAGAAATCAACTGGTGAAGTGGTCATTGATGTTACTAAAGAAGTGAATGCCAAAAACCTCAAGGAATTGCCGACAAAGCATTGATGGCAAATCTAACAAAGGTAGGTCCAGAGGTAAATGAAGTTGTCAAAGTACAAATTGTAGAGGTTGAGAAACCTTGTACAAAATGTACCGAACCATGTTCTGAGTGTGTCGAAAAATTAAAAATCATCGCTGAAAACAATGTGCATAATGAACTTTTGAAATACGATTATCGCACAATAAAGGAAGCGTATGATGAAATGAAAAATGATTATGGCAGGCTTGATAGAAATAACATCGAACAACATGATACCCTAAGGATGTTAAAAGGAACAGTAATGGATAAGCAAAAAGCGATAAATATCTATATTAACACCATTGCTGAAGCTAAGCAACAACTCCGGGACATGACAATTGAAACAGAGCGTGTTCAACAACTTTTGTGAAGTTACACTTGTAACGCGTATGTCATTGATCACATCCTTCCGACAATTCCATCGGAAGAGAAACCTAAAAAGAAAATTGGTAAAGAATACAGCAATGTTCCTCCACCCCTATACGAGAAGTATTGTCGCAAATCCGCTGATGGGATGGATAAGGCACTCAATATTGAGTTGTTATCTGAAAAGAAAACAGAGTTGCCAGAGAACATTGATGTAATCTATACTAAAACAGATGATGACAATGTTGTGGTTAAAAAGGTTGTTGAAAATGTTTTGAACGATTCTGATAAAGGCAGCTTTAAAAGCGCCGACTCGAGCTCAAAGAATCCTGATTCACAGTCCGAAAATGACGATACATCATCGGAGAATTCTCTATGTGGTGATCCTAATGTTGTCGTGTACAAGATTAAGGAATCTGATAGATTATACTTTGATGATAGTTTTCCGATTCAGAACATGAAGGAAGAATTGTTAGACAAATTCTTTAAACTCGTGGAAGTCATATCAGATGATCTGGAGATTAATGAAAAGAAATTCTATTCCAAACCTAAAAGAAACAACTACCGAAGGAATGGTGGTGATCATCCAGAAAACCGGAGAGCTGGGTTGGGATTAGAGGAATCAGATGTACCTAAAAAGAAAGTGTCACCATTTCATGAATACAAAAATAAAAATATGAATTTTGTATATGGGACAAACACGGTTCATGAAGAAAGTTTGATCGGGAAACAATCAAATGATGAGTTTAAGAAACAAAAAGAACTTCGAGATAAAGCCAAAATTGTAAGTGGTGCCAAAACAAGTGGTGTAAAACCCAAAAAGGACATCCACATGATTCTCGGACTTGTTTCAAGTGCAACGAAATTGGTCATATTGCACGTTACTGTCCGAAATCAAAGCCGGCTTATCTTCGAAGGAAAGAAAGTTCTAATGTTGTGAAACCGAAGCAACCAGTGTTTGTAAAACCCGTAAAGATTTTGTAAAGAAATGAATCAAAAGCTGAAGTCAAACCTAAGTTTGAAAATTCAATTTTTAAAAAAGGTGAAACTTCAAAGGCTATTGAAAACAATTTTTACATCAAGAAGGCTAACATAAAATCTCAAGCCTGGATTGCAAAGAAACGGTCAACAACATCTGAGATCACTAAGTTTGAGCTTGTTAAGACTAGTAATAGAATGAAAGAATCAAAATCTGAAATCATAATTGAAACCACATCTGCAAATATCAAAACTACAAGTGGTAACAATTCAAAAGATAAAAAGACAGTAAAGTTTTCAAACATAAATATCACAGAAAATCCAGATGATGAGTATGAATTTGATTATGCAGATGAGTGTGGATTCGATTATGCTGATGAGTGTGAATTTGATTTTGATGATGGTTATCCAATTCAACCCAAGACCAAAAAGGCTTGGGTCTCGCTTTTTAAATAGATTGTTGAAATGTGCAGGGGCTCCAGAGATCCGTACTTTCTAAGTGTATTTTGGATAGTGGAGCTTCCAGGCATATGACGGGAATGAAAGCGTTGTTGTTCGACATTAAAGCTATCAATGGTGGACATGTTGGATTTGTAGGAAATCAGGGTGGAAGGATAGTCGCCGAGGGAAAACTCTCAAACGGCGTTGTTTCATTCGATCGCGTGAATTATATCGCAGTGTTGGAAAATAATCTTCTGATGCGAGCACCACGTGAGAAAGAGTGTATTATCTTGAAGCCGGGATTCAAAATACCAGATGAGTGGATTCTGATGCGAGCACCACGTGAGAATGATTTATATGTTCTTGATATGGGTGTCGCTACCACTTCATCAAAATCAGCACAATGTTTTGTGACAAAGGCTACTGAAAAGGATTCTATTCTTTGGCATCGTAAAATGGGGCATATTCATTTGCGAAAAATGAATTTCTTGGTTCATAATGATCTCGTAGAAGACGTAAATCTTCGGAGCTTTAATATGACTGATCACTGCTTAGAGTGTAAAAAGGGAAAGCAGATCAAGAAATCTCATCCGAAGAAAATTCTAAACTCAATCAAGTTGCCATTAGAACATCTTCACATGGATTTATTTGGTCCTGTAAATGTTCGAAGCATCTCAGGAGACTTATATTGCTTGGTCGTGTCAGATGACTATTCGAGATATTCGTGGGTATTCTTTCAAGAATCAAAAGACTAAACGTTCGAGAACTTGGTTATTCTATTCAAGAAACTCGAGAATCTTTATCATCTCCCGGTCAGACGAATTAGAAGTGACAACGGCACAGAGTTTAAGAATACAAAATGAAGGAATTCTGCAATGTAAAAGGGATTCTACACGAGTTTAGTGCTCCCTATACTCCACAGCAAAACGGAGTAGCTGAACGGAAAAACAGAACTTTGATTGAAACTGCGAGAACCATGCTTGCAGATTCTAAACTTCCAATCAGCTTCTGGAGTGAAGCAGTTGCTGCGGCTTGCTACACGCTAAACAGGGTTCTCACTGTTAAACCAACAAAGAAAACATGTTTCGAGATGATAAACCAATGGAAGCCAAATCTGAAGTTCTTAGAACCATTTGGTGCGCCATGCACTGTAATCGATCAAGATGGCAAATTCGGAGCTAAATCTCTTGAAGGTTTTTTGTCGGATATGCGAGTCCGTTGAGGAGAGTATATGTTCCTTCGTTGAGAAAGGTTATTTAAGCACATCACGTGGATTGTTTTAACTATACGGATCCTATTCAAAGGAGAGGTGACGCGTGGCTGTTTAACTATCAAGACAATTGGAAGTCATTTGACTTGCCCGAAGAACCGTCTGATGAAGAAGTTGCAGCGTTATATTATCTTCACCGGTCAGCGAATCAAGAACAAATTGTTCGACCAATTGTGGTTAACCAATCCACGTTGGATCCATCTTCTTCTGGCGCAAGTTCAAGTAATAGTGGTGTTTCGGCTGAAAATGTTTCTGAAACATTAGCAACACCTACTACTCCTCCAACAAATGCCTCTCCTGAACCAGTGAATACAACAACGGAGCCCAGTATGCCTCAGAATCAGAATTCTGACTCGGATGAAGCACCAACATTTGATGCTGATGGGGAATCATCTTCTTCAGACGAGGAAGTGGAGTAGATAACGAGTCTTCTTAATCAATCTGCAGGCCCGAGCAACAGAAATGAAGCTTCATCAAGCTCTCCAAACGTTGGATTGGTTGTTGATCTCAACATCACGAATCAGCAAAACTCAGTAGATGTTCCAAGTGAAGAATTGCCGCGATCTTATTCCTATCATCCGTCAACAAATATTAACGGAGAACTTCAAACTGGTGTTAGAACTCGAAATTAGATTAACAAAGCACTCAGTTGTTTGTACACTCGCGTTTACTCCAACCCAAAACTTTTGCTTCTATTCATGTTTCATATCTCAGATAGAGCCAAAGACAGTTAATGAAGCTTTAGCTGATGAAAACTGGGTACAAGCAATGCAAGAAGAACTATTGCAGTTTGAGAAGTTGGGAGTGTGGTAGCTTGAAGACCTACCAGAAAATCAGAAAGCGATTGATACAAAATGGGTCTTTAAGTGTAAACGTGGTGATAGAGGGGTTATTGTTCGTAACAAAGCTAGGCTTGTTGTCAAGGGATTTCACCAGCAGGAAGGGATAGATTACACGGAAGTCTACGCACCAGTAGCTCGCTTGGAATCTATTCGAATATTTCTAGCATTCGCATCATGGAAAGGATTTAAGGTCTATCAATTGGATGTCAAATCGGCTTTTCTGTACGGAAAATTACGCGAGAAGGTGTACGTTGGACAACCACCGGGGTTTGTCAATCCACTCAACAAGAAGAAAGCATACTTACTGGATAAAGCTCTTTATGGTCTACACCAAGCCCTGAGAGCTTGGTACGAGACGTTATCGCAACATCTCGTCGGCAATGGCTTTATCAGAGGAACTGTGGATAGTACTCTTTTCACCAGAGAAGTTGATGGTCATCTGATTATAGTTCAAATCTACGTCGATGACATCATCTTTGGATCTACAAACGATAGTCTCTACAAGGAGTTTGAGGGAATCATGAAAAAGAAATTCGAAATGTCCTCGATGGGCGAAATGAAGTTTTTTCTTGGTTTGCAAGTAGATCAGCTTCCGGATGGTATTCATCAGACTAAGTATGTTCACGACATCTTGAAGAAGTTTGGAATGGAAAGCTTGAAGCCTCTATCTACGCCTCTTGCTCTAAATCATGGGATTTGCGTTGACGAGACTGGAGCCAAAGTTGACAAGACGTTATACAGATCGATGATTGGATCGCTGATGTATCTGACGGCATCGCGCCCAGATGTTATGTATCCAACCTGCCTATGCGCCAGATATCAGTCAAGCCCGAGGATCTTACACATGCAGATCATGAAACGAATCTTCAGATACCTGAAAGGATGCCCAAGCACCGACTTGTGGTACCCGAAGAACGATAATTTCGACCTCACAGGCTATGCTGATTCTGATTTTGGTGTAGATAAGTTGAATTCAAAATCAACTACAGCGGGATGCCAGTTCTTCGGAACAAGAATGGTAACCTGGCAGTGTAAGAAACAGACTACGGTCGCTCTCTCTACCTATGAAGCTGAGTATATCTCGGCCTCCAGCTGTTGTTCACAGATTCTGTGGATTCAACAGCAGATGAGAGACTATGGTCTGCAATTTCTAGACACTCCGTTGTTTGTTGATAACAAGGCAGCCATAGATATAACTAAAAATCCGGTTCATAACTCACGCACAAAACACATTGAAATTCGTTATCATTTCATTCGTGATTGCTAAGAAAAGAAATTGGTGCGAATAAAAAAAATCAACACCGACGAATAAAAGGCTGATTTTTATACCAAACCATTTTCTTTGTCATGGTTTAAATACTTGCTGAGAATAAATGGTATAAAAAATTTGCTGACAGGTGCGGACGCTGAGGTTGAATACGGATCGGACGACGAGTTTGCGTGATCCACATTGGTTTGTAAATATCTTTCTAGTTTAGAATTTTATTAAAAACTAAAATCTAAAAAGATATTTTTGATTTTAGGGGTAGAAATGTTAGAGAAAATGCAAAAACATTCGAAAAATTTTTAAAATAAAAAAACATGTGAAAAATTCAAAATGTACAAAAACATTTAAAAAGACAAAAAGAATTCAGTGTCATATAAGGAAATGATAGTTCATCAGTGGACTATCACAGTATGCTAAAGAAATGTAAAGTTTAAAAGTAATAAACGAGTCTTACTGTGGATGTGTCGATAGGCTTAACACGTTCAGTAAACTGTTTTCGAGATGTAAACTAAATTTAGCAACTGCTTAATCTTGTGGATTAACATATCTTGGATATATGGACTTAGTACTGAAATTAGATTGTCTGATTCTGAGATATGAGGTCTTTATAGATAGTTGATATATGGGGTATTATACAAGTTCTTCTGATTTTGTGGCCTAGAACTTCTATAATACTTTCGTCAAAAATCCCCAAACTGCATGCAAAATTTGAAAGTATCGAAAGATATAATCATTTGCAGTGCTGAAAAGATTCCTTAAGTGGAACACACCTAAAGACGAGCCTTTATCTCTTTGTCTGTACGGTAGTACTAACCTGAGCTCTCAAGGTCTTGCATTACCCAGATACATATATCAATTACGCTATATTCACCTGTAAGATGAAATCTAGGGAATCTTGATACGGGAGTATATTCAAGAAGTGGGAACCACAGATAAGTCAAGTTTCATAATTCTTACCTTAACATATCTTGAAACAGTTGAGAAACGTGGAAAAGCTTAAGTGGACAAACATATCGACAATCTAGGTAAACGAGTTTAAAACTTAAAGTCATCTTAAGGTCAACGGTACTGGTGATATGTCTCAATTAACTGATATGATCCTTTAGACATGAATTCACAAAAAATATGTCTGTAAATATGTTTGTACATAGTTTACATTGTCCTGTACATAGTTTATCAGCTTTACAGATTAAAATCAAAAAGATTTTCAGTGTGTTTTAGTATAAACTTACAAAAAATTCAAAAAGATTTTATTTCTACATTGTTTTTAGCAAACAAATGTTGGAAAACGGATCTTCGAAGTCTGGTAAGATGCTAGAACTGGTGGGAATCTCTTTGACAACAGGCTGGGAGCTAATCTGTTAAAATCTGAAAAGTAATAATAATAAAAAGTTCATTAATTTGAAACTTTGATTTTGAAAATATCAACAGTTTGTTCGTAACGGGTCAAACTGGGGTCATTAACTTGGACTCGGCAGACAAATCGGTTAACCAAGGTCATTAAGCTTGGACTTGGTCAACTGAGTGGATTTTCATAACTGGTAAAAAGTTGGAAAGTTCAGGGGTTAAAATGAAAATTTTGAAAAAGTTTTGTTTCTAGGGTTTGGCAAGTTCGGCCGAACTTGCTAAACAAATCAAGTTTAACAAATAGCAAGTTCGACCGAACTTGCAGATGGCTGGTTTTTTGATAAAGAGTAAGTCCGCTCGAACTTCTAATGGGCTTTGTTTTTTGCTTGGGCCTTATAAGTTCGCCCGAACTTGACATGGTATAAATACCATTCAAGTTCGGCCGAACTCATTTAACAGCAAACTTAGTTCTTTGAGCGAACTTGAACTTGAGAGAGATCTGAGCGAATTGACATTTTAGCGTCGTTATACTGCCCATTTGTTGATTGTTCTGGGTGATTTGCACACCATTGACAATGTCTGAGGTATAAAGTCGAAGCTTGAACCGTGGATTGAACTAGAATTGTTATGACATATCTAAAATCTCAAAATCAGATAGTTCTAGGTGTTGTTGAACAAAATTGAATTTATAATCAGAATCTACAACTAAAATCGACCGTAAAACTGATTTTTATTAGACTGAAATGGATATTGGCATGTTGAACAAGTTTGTGTTTTGGAGAAGAAGACAAGTTCGGCCGAACTTGTTATCAAGTTCGACCGAACTTGCATTAAAGTCTTGTTAATAAAATCTGATTTAAATGACATCTTCGACCGAACTTAGTTTGTATAATTCTGAAATTTTGTTTAGAGTATAAGTTCGCCCGAACTTATATAATGAACATGTTAATAAAGCATGTTCGGGCGAACTTGGGTAAAACAGATTGATATAACACATATATCAAGTTCGCCTGAACTTGATAAAAGTGTTAGAAAATTTTGTGAATTTTTTCTCGAAAAGCGTGCTAATTGTTTTGTGTCGTTTTTTAGGTTCAAGAACCAGAGCGTATAATTTCTGTTGAATTTTCAAAGACGCACAACACATGTATTACGCTCGATAAGTCGATCTGTCCATCGCTAAAGGAATACGAGAGTATATTGAAGTTTTTAGAAGAAAGCCCTATTCATCGAGCGATCACAGAGCATACAGTTTCGTATAGATCACACACCTTTCACTTCTGGATGAACGCAAGCTTAAGTGATGATCAGAAGACAATTACTTCAACCGTGCAAGTCGGCAATGAAGTCAAACCTAAAGTTAAATTCATCTTAAGGTTAACGGTACTGGTGATATGTCTCAATTAACTGATATGACCTTAAAGTCATCTTAAGGTCAACGGTACAGCCACCGAGGAGGTTCCAGGAACCCGTTCGGTTCGTAAATTATAGTGCAAAGTGGTAAAGAAAATACTGAAGGAACCTGTATATATTTTGTAGAGGAACCTCTTAAACAAATCTATGTTCTGGCAAACTGGTAAATTAGCTTGATATATTTCCTTTAGGTTCCTAGTTCGACTCTTAACAGGGACTTTTTTATCTTTCTTTTTTGTGTTTTTAATCCTTTTTTTTACACACCACTTATGCTTTTACCCAACTCCCAAACTCAAACACACTGCATTTTTTATTTTTTTTTTACGTCACTTATGCTTTTACCCAACTCTCAAAAGCAAACACACACAGACACCCAAACCCAAATGACCACCACTCCAGCCTCTTCTCTACCACCACTCCAGCCCCTTCTCTCACTCGCCTGTAAGCTCTTTTGCTCTAACCCCTAAATTTTATTTCATTCTTTTTTTTACCTAACTTTTGTAATTATATTATGTGTATGGAATTGGATTTTACTGTCTTGTTGGTAATAGGAGGTTTATGTTTTAAGTTATGTGGGTTTTGTGTTGTAAAGTTGATTTTGATATAAAGATGTGATTGTGGTTAATGGGAAGTTGTTAATTGCTTTTTTGGGGTTAGGGATTATTAGAGTAACAAGTTTGGATATTTGTTGTTTGTAAGATGATATTGATGGTTTTTAGAGGTGAAATGGTATGTTTGGGATAATGGGTTAGCTTATTTAAGATGGGTTTGGGAATGATTGAGATTATTCTTTGGATAGATATCTTGGAGGATGATACAATTGGACATCTGAGATATTTTGTTTAAATGTGGACGATTGGACATATATCACAATTGTTCCTGATGTATTAGCTGCAAAATAACCATTGGGCAGTGGTTTTAATAGTTTTTTGGTATTACTCGCTCAGATGTGGAAGGTTATTGATATACGAATTGTAGTTTTTAGCTCTTAGCTTTATGATTCGATAAACATCACATTGCTTGAACCTTTTAAGGGTTATGCTCAAATTATCAAGACGTGTGGAACAACAACGATAGGTATGCTTTTTAGATGAAAACTAGTCACTTCACGTTGCCTATAAAGTCATTTATCCTCGTATAATCTAGATGAAACCTCATAATACAACGTTTTCAAAAGATAAAATCTCGTAAGGAACAAGTATAGGTATGTATTTTTGTTTGTAAAGACCATCTTATTTATAATAAGTGTTTTTAAATTTATCATGAAGATATATTCTTCATTATTGTATCGTATTTTTGTTATGTGATGAACTTTACCCGACCTAAACCGTCAAACCGACCCGATTTTTTTATGTTCGGACATATAAAATTGGTACACTTAAAAAAGTGAACCCCTTGGAAAAATTCCTGGATCCGCCATTGTTTCAAGGACCAATGAATTCGGGGATCCGGCCTCCTAGAAAATCATTCCCACTCAAGTCCAAGTATCTTGGATGACTCAACTCTCCTAAAGAGGTGCTCAACTCAGTACTAGCTAGAAATTCATCCGAATCAGAAAGACGACATTTGAAATGATAAAGGAAAATAGTGTTTTAAACCACCAGCACCTTCCAGATGAAGACTTATAACATTTCTAGTTACACCATCACAAGAGACTCTTTCCCAGCTGCAACAATCATGGCCAACCCATGTTGAGAACATATCATACCCACCTCTAATACTATGTTTGAACTTCAGAAGAGCTAGTCGCTCTTGCTCAAAGCAAGTCAACGTGATATTTCGAGCACCCAAACACATATTTGTGGATGCAACAAAAAAATAGTTACAAAAATGAAATGGATCCCCAAACCCCTCATTATTCAACCCCACAACTAAGATTAAGCTAGTAAAAAAGTGAAGTGTGAAGATGGATTCTTGTGATGGGTTCATAACTTAAACAAAGAACTTCATTTATATATCCATAATACATTGAAACTTGCAAGTAATGAGGCGATTTGTATCCACAAAGATGGACAATGATGTGTCCCACTCTGTTTATTTTTCTTTCCGAAATTAAAACAATTTAGTAAGTTGTTGCACAAAATATGCAAAAGTCAACAATTCAAGTTGTGGGCACAGTCAAAGCTAAATGTCATTTGTCCACACAACGACTGTAATACCAATACACAAAACTACAAAACTAGTACTGACATGATGACCCATGATAATAAACACGATGCCTTACAAATCAGTCAATCATATAAATTCTAAGTTCACGAAATAGAAATGCATCAACTAATACCTTTTAAGTAAACTGACATCTATCTTTTTTCCCAATCAAATAAGATAATAAAATAGATATGTCCAAGATCAATGTTAATGATACTTGCTTTAATGTGTTTGATTGTTAGTTTCATATAATGCATTCAAGCATTTATGTTGTAAGTAGCACGATCAATCATGTTATCAGATAATGTTTACGTCTCGTACAATAATCTTTTAAATTGATAAACACATCATATGTTTTTACACAAAGGTAACGAATGTGCGTTAATCATCCAGTATTAGAAACATTTGATTGCAGCTAATCCGTCTCAAGCTATCTTGATATTGTCTCAACAACACATTCTTATGATACATACTTCTACTCGAGAGGAGAACTAACAAGTTAAGAGGCGAATGGGTCATCCTCGCTTACAAGATCATCGACCACTTTTTTTTACATAATGACAATACACATACTCAAATATGTGGTCTGGTGCGCTCTACTTCTTAATTTTCTTTCTTATTAATTAGTTAGTGCAAATTTATATCATTTTTTTTTTTAATTTTGTCTTTGTACTTTGTGTTGCCTAATAATTGGATAAAGAAATCTCATCCCTATGTTCATACTTCATGGGTGAATTGTTTTGCTGTTAAATTTCATTCTTTGTTACCTGGTGAAGTGCCGTAGTTTCTATTATTGGATGGGGTTGTTGGTGTTTTTTTTTTTTTTTTTGAATATAGTAGTTAGGTTAGTTTAGTTTATTGATTTTGGAGCTGGTGGTTAATGTATTTTTGAGGTATGTTAGCACTCATGAGCTTGATTACAGTTCTCTCTGTGTTCATAAGTTCATTCATATTATTAATATATACGTTCATTCATATTATTAATATATATAACATTAAGGTTACCCGTCCCATACCAGTATTAAACTAGTTAATACTCTCATGACTCATGATTGCCTTTTTACCTTTTTTTCTTTTTTTCTCGTTTGTGTTCAAAGACAAGCGAAGAAAAAAACTTGCCAAGTTACATTAATACAGAAGGTAGACGGGCAACAAGTTGTGCCGCCACCCCTCCTGAATTGCAAACCCTAATCTTCCAAAAACAAACCCCTGCCCCCTGCGGATGAACAATTGTTGTGGATGACCCGTTAAACCCTAGTCAAGAAGTGGATAGCTGCGGATGAACATTTGTTGTGGATGACCCGTTGAACCCTAGTCAAGAAGTGGATAGCTTCTGGTGCTAGGGAGCCAGAAGTGAATAGTTATTACTATTCCTTATAATAGTTACCATATTTATGATACGTTTGAAAATTAGTTAAAGAAAATATTATTTCAGTAACCTTGGTCTCATATAATTATATTTATAGTCATGATATATAACTAACAATTAATGTGTTTGCTCTTCATGAGCGCTCTAACAAGCTATGATTTGTCTGGAATAGAGTTAAAGTGAACGAAAGATCAGTCGTAAAATAGTTGGTTTAATATAGAAGTTGAAAAGAAGAAACTAGGTGAGAAATTCGACATGATCGCACAGAATTCATATTCTCAGTACTTTTAATGCCAATAAAAATGTTCAAGGGTGTGTACCATATGTCGATGGTTGGGTGATTCATTATCTTACATTGATACGTAACTTCTAACGACCATTGGGGAGAAGCATAGCTTTCAAGAGCACCTAAATTAGGAAGGACATGGGTTCAAGTCCCACAAGAAGTAAAAATGAATTTTTCCATTAAAAAAAAATATATTACTTCTATGGTAATCGGCAATCGGTTCAGCCAGCTGCCGTTTTGTCGGCATCGGTTTAGCATTCATAAGGATCATAAGTACCTCTTAGATTAAGGCTTTCAACATTTCCGGTGACATCATCACACATGACTATATCCCAAAGGCAAGAGTCATTACCAACCCATGATGACAACATATCATAGTCATCTCTATCTCTGACACTTTGTTTGAACTTGAGAAGAGCTAGTTGATCTTGCATTAAGCAAGCCACCGTGTTATTTCCATTTCGAGCACCCAAACAGGTATTTGTGGTGGTAACCAAAAAATGGTTACAAAAACAAAATGGAGCCCCAAACCCCATTGATTCCCCATTATAAATCCCACAACCCTGAATAAGCTGGTAGAAAGGTAAAATATAAGGATGAATTCTTGTAGTGAAGTTATCGGCTCTTGAGATTAACAAAATTAGTACATTTATAGATCTAGAAATGAATAGAAACTTAATTAGTGCAATAGAAAACTTGGAAGTCAACATGCGCCAAATTGTATAGACATCGAATATGTGGGTTCTGCTTTTTTCTTGTATCTTTAAACAAAGACTTTCAACTCAACTAAGTCTATACTGCTTTACAGATTCTATAGACATCACAACAGTGTTGAAAGCTTGATTGAGTTCGGTGGGAATGTAGGTTGGTTCGGTTGCGGTATATGCTTGTTGTGGTCGTGAGCCCAAAAGTCCTTGATGTGGGTTGGGCCGAAATGTAGGGGTTGTTGGGTAGGGGCATGGTGGGGGTGTCCAGAAGTTACTGTTGTTGGTCCAATATGGTGGCCAATTTTGGTGGGTCATGGTTGGAGTCACAAGTTGTTGAGTGGACCAAAGATAGTATGGTGGGTTTTGATGTGGTGAAGAGGTTGGAGTATATATTGGGTGGATGATTGCCTACCACGCCCACGACCGTTTCGGCCGTGACCTCGGCCTCGGTGACTTCCAGTGTAGGTGGTTTGGTTCGAAGGTGGTGTGTTATTTTGTGGGGTGGAGTGTTGGTTGTGAGAGGTGTGTAGAGAGGTTTCATTAGCAATTTGGTTTGCCTTGGTGGTTTCTTCAAGCATCAATTGAGATCGTGCTTCATAAAAGGTGGGAAAAGGATCTTTGTTTTGAATGATTGTGGCGACACTGCCACAGGCTTCATTCAAATCGGACAGTAACTGAATAACTAAAGTACGTTCATCTACCGGGGAACCAACATTCGCGAGTTGATCGGAGAGCATCTTCACTTCTTGACAATATGCGGTCATGGATGAGAAAGAATCAAGTTTGACATTTGCAAATTTCTTTTGTAGTAGAACGGCTTGAGTGACTTTATTATCGTAAAAAATACTTTTCAAAGCCGTCCAAGCATAAGAAGCGGTTGAATCGGGACGGATGATGGTGCATAATAGGTCGTTAGAAATGGTGCCATAGATCCATTGAAGGACTATGGCTTCGAGACGATTCCACACATCATCGGTGGTTGATTCCTATGTTCGTTTGTCGGTTTCTTTAGAGGCAGCGGGTTTGGTTTGTTCTTGGCATGGTGAAAGGTGTTCAAGAACTTGAATCGCTCGGCAATGTATTGTGAATAGTTCAGCCCAAGAGACATATTGGCTTGTCTCCATTTTGAGGGTGATAGGTATGATTTTTTTTATGTTAGAGACGGTAATGGCTGGGTGGTTTTTCGGATCCATGGTTGAAAAGAAAAGAAAAGAGATAGATGATGATGATGATGATGATGATGATGATGATGATGATGATGATGATAAGAGTTACTGGTGATTTTGTGTGGGAGGGAGAAGGCAGGATCGAGAAAGAATTGGAAAGATAGGTTTGATACCATGTTAGTTTTAAGAAAATGTTTTCTTTGTCCTCTCATTCACAAATTGTCACAGAATATATACAGAGGGATCCTGGTAGAATCATGTGAAATGATTGAGCAGTGATTATTCTAATTGACAACTAATACAATGAATACAATATATTTTCCATATATGCTAATACTAATGGAAACCTGGTAAGATCTGATCCCCCTTACTAATGGAAACCATCGCTGCCGCCATCGCCATTACCGTCCGACACCGACATCGCCACCACCCTTTGGTAAAGTTTTGACCCAAACCAAGTTGGTAAATTTTCAGAACGGTTTATTTTGACCCGAACTTATTTTGCTCATACCTCGTTCCGACTCAAATTCAATCCGAACCGAACATGACCAGTCCCAAAAGCTGAGTCAAACGGTGATCAATTCTTCCACAACTCACGTACAAAACATGCACTAAATGCCATTTTTTACCCCTGGTTCATTTGCACTTTTGACCCGCAACCTCCTGACCCGTAAATGAACCAATTAACCCAACACAATTGATCTGATGTTTGTAATGACATCGTTTCAAATGTGGAGCTTAAAATGTCATAAAATAAGAACCCAAAACTTATAATCAAACTATCTCAAAGACCTCGTGTTTTTTAAATAAAGTTTTGGCAATTATTAACATGTTCTCCACCTGTTTGACGTATTTCTCTTTTTGCTAAAAACATATTGACCCAATTCAGACATATATAACTAAATCGACCTATTTGTTATTTTATGGGTCAAAATTGTCACCGGAACATGGAATTTTCATGGCACAAGGTTAAATAGTGGATTAAATAAATAAAATAAAGTTACACAAGACTTTTATCAACTTCAGTAACCAACAGTTAAGGTACTAACCTACAAGGTCAGAAAACGAAAGGTTGAAATATAGCCAATGAATTAAACAAATTTAAATAGGTCTATGTTTTTCTAATTAATAATTTACAATAAAGAATAACTCAATAATTTGTTCAAACATATGAAAGAATCATATCATCACAGAACAATGATAAGGAAATTCTCTGTTTCACTTGCCACCATCATTTAGAAGAAAAAGTAACACAAAATCTACTTACTGTTAGACTTTAATTGTCTAAGTCTTGTTGATCAAGTTCGAAAGAGAAGATACGGCTCAGAAGTGTAATTAGTTAATAGATAAGTTTATGTTATGTTTAGATTGGGTAGTTATAAAGTATGACTAAATAAGACAAGTTGAAAGATTACCTACACTTAAGGAAAAGACATGTCTCCTCGAGACACACCCTTTGATTGACGGCATCAAGGAAGGAAGGAAGAGACACACCTCTTCAACAACAATCTCAGCCACATACTTAAGAGACACAAACGTTCGCGAGGAGACGCGATGGTTCAAGACACAACTGTTCAGTATGTATAAATAGGATTAGGGTTTTAGTTTGTTTTTGTACCTTGAACAATCATATTCAATTGTTCAGTTTATTAATACGATTGTGTATTAGGGTTAATCTCTCTCTTCTTGTTCTTTTGTTCTATTGTTATTTTGTTCTTGATTGATGGGTTGATTTCATGGTCTCTTGGGATCTATACTTACTTAATGGAGTCTAATTTCAAAACCAAGTGTCAAATAGGTACTTTCCAAGTACAAAATAAAACTTGATAGGTACAAAGAGGTAGCAATTATAACCCAGATAATTTGTCACACAGGTACTATGAGTAAAATTGAAACAAAAAGAAGGAAGTCAGATGTATTTTTATAGGTTTATAAAAAAATTAAGTTAGACATTTCAAAATAAAACTAAATAATAAGCCGATTTCTTGTGAGAGAGGGACTAATGTTATACTTGATAGAAAAGCCTACCTATAGGTATGTATTTTTATCTTAAAGATTTTCCGACAACAACTTCAGCATTTCAATTAGAAGGAGAGCGCAAGTTCCCGAACTTGATGAATCAGAGTCATAAAAACCTCAAGTACAACAGTTAATATTTGATTAAAATACAACAAATACACCACATAGAATGTAAATCCAGATCAATTTCTTACAAAAAGATTCAATATTTTCTACTTGATTTCATGCATTCATGGTAAGAAGCAAATTTAACAATGTCATGGAGAAATACCAAAGGAAAATACATCTGTAACATATTAATGACTAGACAACTCTACATGGCTCCTCTTCCTCTCTTCATCTTGTTAACTCTTACCATGACTGCAACATGTATTTTGTCCATGGACTCCTCAGCAAAGATGAAAAGCTTATGTCTCCACTGCTTCTTCAACATCAAAACTACAATAACACCCCAAAACCCTGTTGCAAAACCACATATTATGTCCACATAAAACCATACCTTATTGGGCTCATCAGCTGCTTCATATTTTTTCTTTGGCATTGTGGTTAGCACTTCATGATTGGAGCAATTCTTTGGCAATGGAGCCCCACATAGATCTTTGTTCCCTGCATATATTGTTGGATCGATGAGGGTTTGCAGTTGACTTCCTGTTGGAATTCGCCCAGACAAGTTGTTATTTGACAAATTTAAATGGCTCAAAAAAGTCAAAGCTGCAATGCTTGGGGGTATTAGCCCGTCCAACTCGTTTCCTGATAAATCAAGAGAATTTAATGATGCCATGTTTCCAATGCTGACTGGAATGCCTCCGCTAAGATGATTATTGGACAAATTGAGACCCACCAATCCGCGGAGTTCAGTTATCTCTACAGGTATATCTCCAACGAGTTTGTTGCTTGAAAGGTCCATGTTAGTGACAAATGACCATGTATTTGTATATTCAAGAGAAATGCCTTTCATTAACTGAATGATCCCCACCTCTATACCATGATCAATGCTATAAAATGTATGATTGTGAACCATACCGTGCAATTCTCTTAGACAATGAGGAATTGTTCCGATTAAGTTATTGTGTGAAACATCCAGAATTTGAAGCTCTAAATGTGTGCAGAGAGATTGAGGAATTTCTCCGGTGAAGTTATTGTTGTGTAACCTAAAAACCTGCAATGATTGATTTGTTTCTCCAAACGATTCTGGTATTTGTCCGCATAGTGCATTATCACCCAAATCTAAGACAAGTAACCAACTTAAATTCAAGAATTCTGCATGTAGCTCACCACTAAACCTATTATCATTCAAGCTTAACCATTCTAAGTTTGAAAGGTTCCCTATAAAACTTGGAATGACACCACTTAACCGATTTGAGTTTAGTTGCATGAATCTCAAATTTTGAAGATTCTTAAAACATTTAGGAATTTTCCCAGTTAACCAATTTTTGGACAAATTAAGAACATCTAAATCTTTCCTCTTACATAAGGACCTAGGAATGGAGTCTTTGAAAAGGTTATTTTGCAGAGATAAGACCCGAATATCATTATAATTTTGGTAAGCTCCAACTTTCCCATAATATTTAGTATTATCAGTACCCTCGCTTGGAAGGTTGGTCAAAGGTCCGCTTAGGTTGTTGTGGGAAAGATTTATAAAAGGGATGATGGGCATCTTCCTCAACCATGTTGGCAAAGGTCCTGAAATAGTTGCATTAGACAAGTCTAATATATTAAGTTTTCTCTGATTTCGAAGCCACTGCGGAAATCCATATTTAATCTTGCAAGAACCGAGATCAATTCTTATTAATTGGAATGGAGGCAGCCACTCACTTGAAACATTGAATGTCAACTTACTGTTATAAGCTGCATCCAAATACTTCAACATCGAAAGCTTAGCAAAATGGGATTCAGAAACTACTCCCTCAAAAGAATTATAAGAGATATCAAGAGAACTGAGTTCAGAGAGTTGCCCAATTGTAACCGGAATTGTCCCACTTAGCTGACTCCGAGAGACATCAAGAGAACTGAGTTCAGAGAGTTGCCCAATTGAAACCGGAATAGTCCCACTTAACTGATTCCGAGAGACATCAAGAGATTGCAGTTTAGAGAGTTGCCCAATCGAAACCGGAATAATCCCACTAAGTCGATTCCTAGAGACATCAAGAGATTGGAGTTTAGATAGTTGCCCAAACGAAACCGGAATAGTCCCACTTAATTGATTCTGAGAGACATCAAGAGACTGGAGTCTAGAGAGTTGCCCAATTGAGACCGGAATAGTCCCATTTAACTCGTTGTGTTTTAGAGACAAAGTTGTTAAAGCAACTAATCTTCCACAAGATTCTGGAATTGAACCTTTCAAGAAATTATCATAAAGGTAAAGTTCGGTAAGTTTCTCAGCGAATGTCGGAATGGGACCTGTTAACTCGTTACCTGATAGATCTAGTACTTGCAAGAATCTTAGTTTTCCCAAAGATTCTGGAATTGAACCGTTCAAGTGATTACCAGAAAGGTATAGTTCGGTAAGTTTATCGGGTAATGTCGAAATGGGACCCGTTAACTCATTGAGTGATAGATCTAATATTTGCAATAATCTGAATTTTCCAAGAGATAAAGATTCATTGAAGTAATTACCATAAAGGTAAAGTTCGGTAAGTTTCTCAAGGATCGTCGGAATTGGACCCGTTAACTCGTTATAAGATAGATGTAGATGTTGGATGTTAGAAAGGGTGGTTAAATTATCAAGAGTATGAGATAGATGTGTCTGTTTTAGGTTACAATATGACAAACGAAGCTCTAACAAAGAAGGGATCATGATTAGAAGGCTTGCAAAATTCCATGTGGGATTAGGATCAAATGACAAAGAAAGATCAAGGAATTGTAAGGATGTCATGTTTTGAAAAAAGTGAGGGAGTTGACCTTTGAAAGAATTCCGGGCAAGATCCAGATGCTTGATGTTAGAAAGTGAAGTGCTTGAATTTTGAAGAACACCGAGATTGACATTAGAAAGGCCACATCCTTGCAACCTTAACTCTTTCAACAAAGGAATAATGTAAAGCACCATGTCAAGGTTTTTTGCTCCCCTAAGATTTACCCAACTCAAGTTAAGATGCTCGAGTGACGAAAGGCCAGAAATCCAGGCCATATCATGTATGATCAGAAGATTTTCGTTGTAATCGTTTAAACTAAGATCAAGAGTTATTAGATTGGAAAGATTTCCAATGTGATGGGGTATAATACCAGAAAACTTTGCATAAGAGAGATTAAGGTAAGTCAGCTCTTTCAAGGATCCAATGAACTTGGGGATCTGGCTTTCTTGAAAATTATTCATGCTCAAATCCAAATATTTTAGATGCCTCAACTCTCCTAAAGAAGTACGCACCTCATTACTAACTAAGCACTTATGTTCATGAAACCAACCACCTCTGAGACGAAGACTTCCAACATTTCCAGTGAGAAAATTACACTCGACTCCTTCCCAACGACAACAGTCATTACCAACCCATGATGACAACATTTGAGAGACATCTTTGACACTTTGTTTGAACTTGAGAAGAGCTAGTCGCTCATGCTCAAAGCAAGCCACCGTGGTATTTCGAGTACCCAAACAGTTATTTCTAGTTGCAACCAACAAAAGAGTTACAAAAACAAAATGGAGCACCAATCCCCACCGGTTCCCCATTAGTTAATCCCACAAACCCAAGTTAGCTGGTAAAATGTAAAGATAGATTGTTATGATGAAAGTGATGGGTTCTTGAGATTAACTGATATTGTTCCTTTATAGATATAGAAATGAATAGAAACTTAACTATAGCCACGCAAGACTTGGAAGTCAATACCGCAATTTCTTCATAGAAAGACTTTGAAGTCAACATCGTCTCCTGGATATGTCCATTGTAAATAAAATATATGAATTGATAGGGAATACAATGCTTTACAAACAAGCACTAGTATATTTTGAAAATTTCACAGATAGTTTTAAAATATATCAACTAAATTCAAATTTTTCTTTCATGCTTTTTTTTAATTAAGTATTGTTTTTAAAAGCATTTTGTAAAGACCTTAACATTCTCCTAAAGACTTATTAATATATATATTTTGATATATATTAGTTGCAAATTTGATTTAGATATTAAGTTGTTTATAATGCTTAATATTTCAAAAATTATAGTATGATGTATGTTAACTCTCATTGACTAAGTATGTGTATGTGCCCAGAAGTCTTGACAGCACTTGGAAGTCAACTTCCCCAACAACTCGCACTAACAAAGTAGTGCCCTGACTCACGATTCGCCTTGACTGCAAGTCAAGCTTACATTATTGTTAGTGTTCAAAAAGTATAAACCAACAAAAAAGAATTCAGATATACTACTGTTGTGCGTGTTGTCTGGGTTCATGAATAGGTCCAGTTTTAGACATATTTCTTGGAAAAATGGTGTGATTTCGATATGTTATAGGTTGGGTGTGCTCTCCTCTGTGTTTTTTTTTTTGGGAAGTATTTCTGTGAATAAAGTTAACTTTTCAGAAAAAAATAGATACAGTAGATGAGCCAACGTGAAACACTTTCTGTTCTACTTTTTTTAGATTTTCAATAAATAATTGACATGTCAGGTGGAAAATTAGTATTATCTCATAACAATATAAGTTTCTGAATAAAAATATAAAATGATTAGGAAGTTTTACTTTAAAATACCCTTTGGGTGACTTGTTATTTATTTAGCTATAGACTATAGTTTTATTGTAATGTTTGATCCATTAGAGATAGAACATAACCTGAATCAACCCATCACGAGTAAATGGGTCGAGACTGCCACCTCTAACTTGATATAGTTGTGACAATATGGGCAAGTTGTGTAACGGACCAACACATGTACCCGTTTGCGGGTCAGTTGGATTGATCCGAAACAGGAAACACCTGTCCCAAAATATAAAATGGGACGACTGCTTTACTGATCTTACAGACATTCATCATAACAGCTGTTGATGAAATTAACCAATATACTATGTAAAGGAAAGAAAAAAAAGGATATTGTTTGGTGGTGAGTGCAAAAAAAAACCAGAAGGAATTCCTAATAGGTGCATTATGTTTTGGGTCTTTTCAGTTAATATTTGATAGCAATAGGC
The DNA here is from genome assembly GCA_947069175.1 of Scalesia atractyloides. Classification (NCBI taxonomy): domain Eukaryota; kingdom Viridiplantae; phylum Streptophyta; class Magnoliopsida; order Asterales; family Asteraceae; genus Scalesia; species Scalesia atractyloides. Next base: position 94,445,275 of record CAMTDV010000017.1, on the reverse strand, counting down.
TGCAGATTACCTATTTAATCTTGGGTGGACCAATACAGGCTGTTGATTAAGATACATTAAGAGGTATGTTTAAGGAACATTTTATCCACCACAACCACCACCCTTTCTAACTAATTTGCTAAAGCTGTTGATTCAAATCGAATACCGAGTAAGATCGTTTGATCTGATTCCTCTTTTTTTTTCTTTTCATTTTTTGTCTTACCTTTCATAAACTCTGAATATTTTGTTACAGTTTGTTGATTTCTTTCTGAAAAACTAATAATTACATTACAATAGTGTGCATGGACAGAGAACATCCGTGAATATATATAAGGTCCCAAATAAGAAGTCAAAGTTAGTGCTCGTTGAGTTTTTGTTAAAAAAAAAACTGTTTTAACCACACAATTACGACCCCATACAAAATTGTACATCAATGAAAAACAAGCAATGATAATATGTATGTGAATTACTTGCATTTGAGTGAATCTATATGGCTTCTCTTCATGTTGTTCACTCTTACCATGACTGCAACGTGTATCTTGTCCCTAGTGCCCTCAGTAAACATGAAAAACTTATGTCTCCACTGCTTCTTCAGCACCAAAACTACAGTAACACCCCAAAACCCTGTCGCAAAACCACATGTTATGTCGACATAAAACCATACCTTTTTCCGGCTGATCTGTTGCTTCATATTTGCTCTTAGACATTGTTGCTGACTCTTCATGATTGGAGCAATTTTTAGGCAATGGAGCTCCACAAAGATCTTTGTTCCCTGCATATATTGATGGATCAATGAGGGTCTGCAACTGATTTCCTGTTGGAATTTGTCCTGAGAAGTTGTTATTTGACAAATTCAAATGGCTCAAAAAAGTCAAAGCTGTAATACTTGAAGGGATTGGCCCGCCCAACTTGTTTCCTGATAAATCCAGAGAATTTAATGCTGTCATGTTTCCAATGTGATCTGGAACGCCTCTGTAGAGATGATTATTGGACAAATTAAGACCCACCAATGCAGAAAGTGCAACTAACTCTACCGACAAGTTTATTGCTTGAAAGGTCCATGTTAATGACAAGTGACCATGTTGTCGTATAATCAAGAGATATGCCTTTCATTACTTGAATAAACTCCTCCTCACTACCATCATCCAAGGACATGACACCATGATTTTTAACCTTGCCTTGCAATTCTCCTAGACAATGGGGGATTGTTCCTGTTAAGTTGTTGTGTGCAACATCCAAAACTTGAAGATCTAACATTGTGCACAGAGATCGAGGAATTCCTCCGCTGAAATTATTGTTTTGTAACCTAAAAACCTGCAAATTAATTTTTTCTCCAATGAATTCTGGAATTTTACCGCAGAATGATTTATCGCCCAAATCTAAGACCCTTAACCGAGTTAAATTCCAAAATTCTGCAGGATGCTCACCATTAAAGTTATTATCATTCAAGTGTAACAATGATAGTGATGACATGTGCCCTATAAAACTTGGAATGACGCCGAATAAATCATTTGAGCTTAATTTCATGAAATATACATTTTGGAGATTCTCAAAACATTTGGTAATTTTCCCAGTTAACCTGTTTCTGGAAAGATCAAGTACAAGTAAATCTGTCCTCTTGCACAAGGACTTTGGAATTGACTGGTCAAAAATGTTATTTTGAAGAAATAAACTTGATGGAATATCATCATCATCACTAATATTTGTAACCCCACTAGGAAGGTTGGTCAAAGGTCCGCTAAGGTTGTTGTGGGAGAGACCTATGATAGGAATGATTGGCATGTTTCGCAACCATGTGGGCAGAGGTCCTGAAATGGTTGCATTAGGCAAGTGTAGTTCCTTAAGTTTTCTTTGATTTCGAAGCCACTGTGGAAATCCGTTTTCAATCTTACAGGAACTGAGATCAATTTCTATCAATTGGAATGGAGGTAGCCACTCAGGTGAAACATTGAATGTCAACTTACTGTTAGAAGCTGCCCGAGGTACTTAAACATGGAAAGCTTAGCAAAATGGGATTCAAAACTACTCCCTCTAAAGAATTATGAGAGACATCAAGGAAACGGAGTTCAGAAAGTTGCCCAATTGAAACTGGAATAGCCCCACTCAGCTGATTGTAACTCAGATCCAAATAGATTAAAGCAGCTAATCTTCCAAAGGATTCTGGAACTGAACCGATCAAGTAATTATTGGAGAGGTATATTTCCGAAAGTGTCCCGGGGAGCGTGGGAATGGGACCCATTAACTCGTTATATGATAGATCTATTACTTGCAGTAATCTGAGTTGTCCCAGAGATTCTTGAGTTGGACCGGTCAAATGATTGTAAGAAAGATAAAGTTCGGTAAGTTTTTCAGGGAATGTTGGAATGGGATCCGTTAAAATGTTACCAGATAGATCTAGGTGCTGGATGTTAGAAAGGGTAGTTAAATTATTAAGAGTATGAGATAGATATGTCTCTTTGAGGTTACAGGATTGCAAACGGAGCCCTAATAAAGAAGGGTTCATGCTTAGAAAGTTTGCATGGTTCCATGTGGGACTAAAATCAAATGATGAAAGATAAAGGAATTGTAAAGATGTCATGTTATGAAAAAAGTGAGGAAGTTGACCTTTGAAAGAATTGTAGCTAAGATCTAGATGTCTGATGTTAGAAAGTAGAGTGCTTGAATTATGAGGAAGACTGAAATCGACATTAGAAAGACCACATTCTGACAAGCTTCTCTCTTTTAATGAAGGAATCATGTAAAGCACCATGTCAAGGCTTTTGGTTCCACTGAGATTCACATGACTCAAGTGAAGATGCTCCAGAGACGAAAGGCCAGAAATCTAAGTCATATCATGTGCGACCAACTCTTGGTAACTGAGATCAAGATTCTCTAAATTGGAAAGCTTTCCAATGTGGTGAGGAATGTTACCAGAAAAACTTGCACGAGAGAGATTGAGGTAAGTCATCTTTTTCAAGGATCCAATAAACTTAGGGATCCGACTTCCTTGAAAATCATTCCCACTCAAGTCCAAGTGTTTTAGATGCCTCAACTCTCCTAAAGATGTGCCTAACCCATTACTAATCAAGAATTCTTGATAAGAAAGACCAAAGTCACCTCTGAGATTAAGACTTTCAACATATCCAGTGACACCGTCGCATCTGACTCCTTCCCAGCAGCAACAATCATTGCCAACCCATGATGACAACATACCATAGTCGTATATGACCTTATGTTTGAACTTGAGAAGAGCTAGTCGCTCATGCTCAAAGCAAGCCACCGTGGCATTTCGAACACCCAAACAGGTATTTGTGGTTGCAACCAAAAGAATAGTTACAAAGACAAAATGGAGCCCCAAGCCCCACTGATTCCCCATTGTTTAATCCCACAACCCCATATAAGTTGGTAAAAAGGTGAAATATAAAGATGGATTCTTGTAGTGAAGTGATCGGTTCTTGGATTAACAATACCAGTGCATTTATAGTTTTAGAAATGAATAGAAACTGAATTATCGGCATGGGAGACTTGCAAGTCAATACGGCAATTCGTATCCACAAATACCTAATCTTTGGGTTCTGCTCTATTTTTCTTTTTCTTCACGAAAAGACATTGACGTCAACAACATCTCTGGATCTTTCCATTTATAAAAGAAAAAAGAAACGAATTGATAACGCAATGCTTTACAAACCAGCACTAACATTTTTTAAAAATTTCTCGGATTCTTTAAAATGCATCATATGGATTTAAATTCTTCTTCCATACCCTTCATAAATTAAGTCTATTTTTGTAAAAGCGTTTTGTTAAAAGCTTATCATTTGCCCTACGATTTATTAAATAAAGTTTGGTATTATGTACAAATTTGATTATATGCTTAAACTGTTTATAAAGCTCAATCTTAAGAGATATAATGTACAAGTTGAAATTGTAATGCAAAGCAGCTTAACATGATGTATATCAACTCTTGGTGATACACAGATTTGATATCTATGATAAGTCATAAGTGAGTTTCGGCAACATTCTTTGACTATTAAGTCAATGCCCAAACAATACGCACAAACAAAAGTGTCATGACTCATTATTTTCCCTTTTTGCAAGTTAAGCTTACGTTTTTGTTTGTGTTTAAAAGGTATAAATCGACCGAAAGGAATCACATTTTAGAAATGTCAAACATTGTTTACAATTTATTTCTAGTGAGTTATGAATACATGTTACTACTCATGATAGTTTTGATGATTTGTCACAGATAATTATATGTACGGTTATGGTTTTGTTCTCTATACGGGCTTCTTAAAATACTACGGTTTCTCCAAAATATAGTTAGTGAATGAAAGATTAGTACTAAAAGTAGCATGTTTGAGAAAGAAGTGGAAAAGAAGAAACCAGGTGAAAAGTTTGAGATAATCCCACATAATTCATATTCTCAGTACCTGTTATGCCAATCAAAATGTCCAAGAGTTGAGTTGATGGTGATTGGATTCGTTTTGGTTCAACTATTTAACTAAGGTGGTACCACTAAAACGTGAGAGGATTTATGTACTCTTAAGAACACTCATATACTCAAATTCAAGGTAAATTTTAGGTTCGCTGATTAGTTATGGCTTTTGCTATTATATCCTGGGAGACAGGCGTGTTCTTTAAGGAAAGCGAAATCTGTTTAAAGGGAACTATGTCCAATAGGTCTCCTTCTCTGTCTACCCATTCTTCGCATTTGTGTATTTGAGTTGTTATTTGACGCTATTTCCTTTCAAGTTGAATTGTTTTTTTTCATTTGTATTGTATTTTATCTATAAAATTGTGAACCGTGACCCTATGAATGGTTATATTGGCTACTTTTATGGATTTATGGTTTAAGTGGCAAACCATTGACTCGGTCCATATCTCAACTTGTGAGTTTGTGATAGGGATCCTTAGAGTGGATCAAGCTCCAAGATAGATAATCCTTAGAGGGGGTCAAGCTCCAAAGAACAAGATAAAGAGAAACACAAGACTTTGCCAACTTTCTTCTTCTTTTTCACATGAAAGTAAATTACAATTTATAAGAAAGAACTAATGTAAACGTGGGTTTCCTAAAATTTAGATAACACTAAACATGATATGAAAATGCAAACTAACTACCCATGATGCTCATGCATGCTTTACGTGAAACAAAGTAGTGGTTGTTGACAAAGTCTAGCTGGGATCCGTGAAGCTCTTGGTGGGTCGGGTCTTCCACATGGGATAGGTAATCGGCACGTATCAGTTTGCTACGCGTTTGTGAAATGTGGATTTACATCTTCTCTACAAAACAAAAGGCCTTTGAAAAAAAAATCTGGAAGCACTATGTTTTTTGGTTATAATCATGTAAAATTATAAATACTAAACAAACGTTAAATAGCCAAAATATAAATTTACAACCCTCTATAAATTTATGTGTTTGTACAAAAGGGGATAGGGTTTGGGCCGCTGAGATAACTTGGAAATTTATTTTTGTCTTTCTGTAGCAAAATAAGTGATTTTTGGCTAAATTATGTCCCAAGGCAAACGTATGGTCACAGAGTCTTTAGAGGACTTATCAGTCAACACCCTAACAACTCGCATAGGCAGAATAGTGACATGAATGGTTAGGCTACTCGGTGTAGGAGCGGGTAGTCCTCAAAGGATACTCCGTCACGTAGGATGGGTGTGAGGATGGACCTAGGGAAATGGAGGATGGGACTATATATATATATGTATATATATATATAGGATTCGGTTCAAGAGAGAACCAATCCCAATTGCGAGAACCATTAGAATTCCTATCATCCAATAACATATTTACACATCACCCATAACCAAATTAAATCAAAAGAGTATTTTAGTCTTTTAGTTCACATATCACATCTTTTCTCTCTCTTCTAGTTGAAACTCAACATGCCATATCTTTTCTCTGTCTTCTATTTAAAATTCAACATGAGACATCTATTGAGTCGTGATTTTTGGGGTGAGTTCGTTTGATAAGATCCTAAAATTTCCTAAACCCGAAATCGGGATGTCGAGGGCGTAAAAAGATGTTTGGCGTAAAAAATTTGTAAAAAAGTTTTTGAAAAAAAATTGTAAAAAACTTTTTGTAAAAATAAAATATTTTTGTTTGGCGTAAAATATTTTTTGTTTTTTGTAAAAAAGTTTAAACCCATAAAAAATTGTTTTTTGTAAAAAAACTGTTTTAAAGTATAAAACCACGTGTAAAAAAAGTTTAAACCCCGCGCGTAAAAATAGTTTTAAACCACGCGTAAAAAAACTTTCATACCGGCGCGTAAAAAATTTTAAAACCTCGCGTAAAAAGTTTAAAACCGGCGCGTAAAATTTTTTTTGTAAAAAAGTTTAAACCCGTAAAAAATTGTTTTTGTAAAAAAAAATTGTTTAAGTTTAAAACCATGTGTAAAAAAAGTTTTAAACCCGCGCGTAAAAAATGTTTTAAACCGGCGCGTAAAAAAAGTTTAAAACCGGCATGTAAAAAAGGTTTTAAACCGGCGCGTTAAAAAGTTTTAAACCATCGCGTAAAAAAAGTTTAAAACCGCGCGTAAAAAAAAGTTTAAAACCGGCGCGTAAAAAAAGTTTAAAACCGATACGTAAAGAAAGTTTAAAACCGCGCGTAAAAAAGTTTCGAAAACGGCGCGTAAAAAAAATTTTAACCCCTAAAAATTTTTGAAACCGCGCGTAAAAAAAGTTTAAAACCGGTGCACAAAAAGAATTTTAAATCGACACGTTAAAAAAGTTTAAAACCTCGCGTAAAAAAAGTTTTGTACTGGCGCATAAAAAAAGTTCTAAACCGGTTGGTAAAAAAAGTTTAAAACCGGCGCGTAAATAAAGTTTAAAACCACGCGTTAAAAAAGTTTTAAAACTGGCGCGTAAAAAGTTTAAACCCGCGCGTAAAAAAGTCTGAACCGGCGCGCAAAAATGTTTAAAACCGGGCGTAAAAAAAGTTTGAACCCACGCGTAAAAAAAGTCTGAACCCGCACGTAAAAATGTTTAAAACCGGCACGCAAAAAAAGTTTGAACCCTTACGTAAAATAATTTTCTTACTGCATGATTCAAAAATAAAATTAATTAAATCACATTAATTAATCACAAACGTTAATTAAAGCACAATGATTACAACTTTAATTACCAATCGTTAAAGAGTTTAACAAAAATACTAATTTACCTTTATCTCACTAAAAACAAAAACTTATTAATTAAAGCATAATGATTACAACTACTTTATTCTCTTTTAATCTTATCCATTAAAACACTTTTGATCAATGGCTTATATTGGTTCATACGGTTCTCACAACTCAAGGTGGTTCTCATTTTACCCATCCCCTATATATATATATGTGTGTGTGTGTTGTATGTATATGTGTGTGTGTGAGAAGGGGGAGGCCCAGCTTGAACGTCTGCAGGAGGACGGAGACGATGCCGACGTGGGTGCGGAAATGGTGTGCAGGGGCGGCGCCGGGGCTCGACGGGGCTAGGACACCCCCTTAAGTTAACCAGTGGATTACACTTGCAATCCGAGATGAATGACCCAATTTTCATAAACTTTAAATGAAAAATGTATTAGTCTTTGTATAAATTAAAAATTAATAAACTTTTTATGTGGGTACGTTCCCAGTCATATGTGTTGGGTATTCAAAATCACATAGTCACTTACTTTGTAAATTCATCTCCACCGTCGGATCATGCTAAGGTGAAATCTGAGCCGTTTAAACTCACAAAAATAACTGCTCTCATGGCGGTTCAGGGCGATTTCAGTCGGTTTCTTTAGTTGGTGGTTACCTCCACCTTTTTCTACCCATGATTTCCACCACCCAAGGCTCCTACAATCATGGGTATTGCTCCTACAAACCAGGATCATGTTGTCAATTCAGTTGAATTGTATTCTTATATAAAGCCTGCAACAAAAGTTCTTATGACGGAGCAATGTCCAAGCCAAAGATGGAGACACTTCCAAGCCAAAGAAAACATATAGTTGTCAAGTTCGATCCATTCAAATTGGCGGGTGCACGGTAGTGGAAGTGTGTGTCAATAGGCATGAACAAGAAGGTGAAGGTATTTTTTCTATCTTTTTTCTAATAAGATATTTGGCAAAATTGCATTGCATATATGTCATATATTTACATTCTCACAGGAGTGAGGATGATGAGCAAAGGGTATTTAAAAGAATTTGTTGAGCATGATAAGGATACTGGGTGGAGGATTTATAGCATCTGCAGAGTGTGAAGGTTCCATTGCTTTGGAATGTTCATGGTTTCAACTTTTCTTTTATGATGATGTTTTGAATACTTAAGCATGTTTGACAGATTCTAGGGTCTTCTAATTTACGAACCAGTGCCACTCAGGGTCTGCTGCCTCATCAAAAACATCTAAAGATAAAGAAGATGTTGGTCTACTGACTTGCACAGACGGTTTGTCAATGCCCTACAGCAACATGGAGGTTTACAAGGTTAGCCCATTGAAATTATATCATTTTCCATATTAAGCATCCAACGTTTAACTGGATTTTGCTGTTTTATAGAAAATAATATGTGGGTAAGATTCATACATGTGAAGATAGTGGTAAGTATATTTCCACTGGAATCAATATCTTTTTCCAAATTAAGCATCCAAAGTTTAACTGGATTTTGTTGCGTTATAGCAAATAATTTGTGGGTAAGATTCATACATGTGAAGATGGTGGTAAGAATATTGGAAATTTAAATGAGGTATTAAACATGGGCTTAGGCCTTGCCCACTGTCATTTCAGGTGAATTCTTCACTTAATGCTCATAGTAATTTACAGTTTTGATTTTAAAGATTTAGTGATTGTGTGAGAATCTATGTTTGGTTGATTACTTATTCTTTAGATCTTATTTTCATTTGAGGTGTTTGACTATAGACAAATGGACTAAACAACAAGCCCTCTAAGTAGTTGATGTATTTGGTAACATTGAGCTTATGTGATACATGATCATGTAGAAACACGGACACGTATGTTGGAGAGTATTTTGAGGACAAAATGCATGGTTTTGGGGTTTACCGTTTTGCAAATGATCGGTATGATGGTGCTTGGCATGAAGGAAGGAGACAAGGGTTTGGTATGCATACTTTCAAAAACGTGGAGACTCAATCGGGTCATTGGGTTAAGGGATTCTCACTGTTTCAACCTCTCAAGATTCACCGCTTTCTAAAGCGTCTTCTTTCTCTTGTCAAAGTCCTTAAGCAGTCTAGGTAAAAATGGTCATTTCCTTGCTTATGATTTGAGCTGTATTTATTTACTTTTGATGCATTTAATGTTCAAAATCGTTTTTGTAATCATATTATTGCATTTAATTATTTAAAAAAGACTAGAGAATGTACAAAAAAGTGGCTGGACCAGACTCAACATTAACTAAAATTTACTCTTTTTTACCCAAGACTGATTTGATCAGTTATTTGACATGTTTATCTTGCCACTTTAAGAAACATAAATTAGGCCTTATGAGCATTGTATTTTTTTTTTTTTCAGGAAGCAAGATATATAGCTGGAAACGAAGTATCTGCAGCTGTGTGGCAGCTTTTAAGGTGGTCCAAAACCGAATTCATCATCATGGTGACTATGATGATCTACCACGAGACATTGTCTCATTCTTTTGCATTTATACAACCAATTTTGGGACAAGTAATGTTTAAATCGTAAAAGATGGCTGGTGGTGCGAGGAGGCGTGTCACCTGTAAAAGCAATTTGCTTAGAATAAGGATGGCATTGATTGAGGAGCAAATGGTATCTCTCTTTCTTCTGGCTACAAAATTAGTATATGAGGTTTATGATCTAAAAAGGGTACCAAAGTGCCTGTTGCTTTGTAACATGAAATCGAACGAATATTCAAGGAAGGGGCTCTTTACAGCATAATACTGCTGCATAGATAGCCACCAAGCTTCATGAAAGTTAGGAGGCCTTTTTCATGTCCTTTGCTTCTTCTGTTCAAATGTAAAATGTACATGTTTGTGTCTTTACTTGAAAAAAAAATATATGAGCATAGTTGTTAGTGTTGTGTTTTCGTTGGTTTCTATGAATCTAATATAGTAATGTGTATATCTTGTCTTTCTGTGGGTCCAATAACATGCTCAAAATTCCTTTCAGCGAGCTAAAACATAGGCCTCCTCACCGAAGAAACTCTCGGTCTACTTCCTCGGCCTACGAATTGTGCTCCTCATTGTCACAGCAATTGCAAATAATTTGTGGGCAAGTTGATGGTATTACCAACGATGAAGTGAAAAGCCATCCGAAAGTGAGCAAAATGATGTTTGTTGATTATTTATGTTTATTTTTCATTTTTATTTATTTAAATTGATTTTTGTTGCTAATATAATTTGATATGGTGCTGAATTCTGATGTTCACGGGTACCACTTGCTATGTTAGAAAGAGTTACGGGAATATCTCTTCTTGTTGATGGCTTTGTTCAAGCTCGCTCCCCATGATTACATGTATATGCATTTTATAAATGACAAAGGGGGGATATGGATCGAAATTTCTCAAAGCATTCAATGCAAAAGCCCAGAATCTAGAATCTGGTATTTAGCTATGTTCTGCCACATTGTTACTCACAAATCATGTATTCTTAATTCCCTTACCTTGCTATTTTTTCAATATTTCATTTTCTGTTTAGAGTTTATCAATTTTATTTGTTGTTGTTTTCCTGTTAATATTTGGATTCACTTGATCTTTTCTAATAAACCATTTATGTTGACCTTACTAAGCTCAAAGAACATTCATCTTGCAGATTTGCATTCTTGATTGCTACTATATCTTTAAACAAATAATGTTTTTGTTTTGAATACAAAGAGTAAATACTTATGTCATTATGACATTTAAGTGCACGGCCAACAGGCGGGTATTAAACTAGTTACATTTGTCATCCTTTAGTTGTCACGTATGCTTGGTATGAAATTTATGTCTTTGTACACGATCTAACCTCTCAACTTTAATTCATTTTCATAATTGACATGGTTGACCAGTTTCATTTTAAAATACTATATTTTAAGCAGTTTAATATTCAGTTTTCACTCACTACATTTTGGCATGTACAACATTATTTTAAATTTCTATATATTGGCTTGTTTAACTTTAATTCACTTCGTGTTTGACATGGATGACCTATTTCATTTTAAATTTATTATATTTTGACTCTTTTCTTTTTATAACGCACTACATGAAACATGTATAACAAACTTGCCAATAGGTCATAAGAGCATTTACAATGAAAATCTTAAAAATATGAGAGGGACTTTAGTTATATTATAAGGAATGGTTGTTAATGTTTTTGAGTGTTTGTAAGTGGAGAAGAAAGAAAATATATAGGAACGTTACTGTTGATCTGTAAATGTATAGGAAATATTCTAGAGAGAAAACCTTATAAATTTTTTTAATATTTCTAGAAAATGGTTTTGAGTTAACGAGAGAGAAAATGTAATGATAAAGGTATAAAAAGTATTATTTAATTGAAAAAGAAAGAAAAATTAGTTGTTTTTAGTGGAAATATATAGATATGGATAAGGAATTCATTGCGAATGCTCTAAGAGGAGAGAAAAATACGCACATTCAAAAACTCAAATATGCCAAAAATAGCACCCAACTACAAACTAATATGCATGTGCAACGTTTGTATAAAGTTATGTAAACTGACAAGATACTGAAAAAATATAGAAAGCATTACTTAATTATGTTATCCGTACGTGTGGTTTGTCAAAAATCAGTATTTCAGTCTGTTAATTTAAAATTTGCCAAAACGGTCTTTGTGGTTTCACTTTTTTAACTATTACAGTCCACCCTCGCTAGCGTCGTCCAATTATTCTCTGTTAGCTTATTTAAAATGACCATAATACCTACGTTACTAAAATTAAAATAAATAAAGCGTTAGTTACCTTTTTCGTCCTTGTATTTTTTAAAAAAACAATTACAGTCCATTAGTTCTAAAAATAACAGTTACCTTATACCTACAAGTGTCTAAACAAAATCAACCAACTACACCTACACTACTAAAGTAATACAAGAACCAATTACCCGAAATGCTTGCATTTCGTAGAATTTGAAGACGAATATACTTGTTAGGCATCTATAAGACTGTGGGTGTGGGGCGTTGGTTGGGGCAGGGTTGCCAAGCAACGCTGGCTAAACTATATCGGGCCAGCGTTAGCGATGGCGTCGTCCCACTGGTGTGGGTATGAAGCCTGACGTGGGGCGGGGGAAGGTGAGTTGGCTAGCTTGGATTGGCTGGTGAGATATAACCATTTGGGCTAACCGTTGCCAAATGGCTACTTAATTTAAAAAATATATATATATATATATATTTACTTTTTAAACGTTATAAATACTCACCCATTTTTTACATTTTTACCACTTCTCTACTTCTTCTATCTCTATATTTTTTATACAATCAACCAACTTAATTCTCTACAATGCATCCTTTTAACCGCGGCTACGACCCAAACAACCCATTTGGATACCAAGAGAACCTGAACCCTAGCCCGCTACAGAACTGTCAACCACCAAACCCGACCCAAATACCGCTTACATGTGGCCATCCACAACAACCGCCACACTGTCACACCCCAACCGATGGGGGAATCAGGGTAGTGGCACTAGGCGAACCAGATTGTCTCAAGAGATTCCATAACAATTATTTAAAGATAATAAATCAACATTTAACATCCCATACTATTAAACTCATAATATCCTTAAACAATAATTACATTAACAAAATCCCTTAAACAGTAAATCTGATCTGATCTCCCCTAGATTTATTACACTTGGAACTAATCAAAATAAAACAAAACTAAACTACGCAAGCCACATCCAAGCATCCAAGCTACAAAATCCTCATCCTGTTACATACGTTAAAATACAAGTCAATACAATTAAGTAAAGGTGAGCATACGCGTTTGAATAATACTAGCATAGTTGAGAAAGCGTTTGCGAAACAATCTAATTACATATCATGATACACCAAAATACTTAACATAACATAGGCTCATTTCTCATGCTAACTATCGTGAGAAGGCTTGCGCGTCCGTCCTAACTAGACCCCGTCAGGTGCAAGCCACACTATAGTACCATACTAGCTAAGGAGGCAAGTTAACGAAAATAAGTCCTAGTCACATGTTTCTAGTATCACGTATTGAGCATATACAATCAGATTATTCGCGTGTGATAAACAGTTTGATTTGTGATGTGATTTTGATATAGGAACGTCTTAACACCCAAAAAGTGCGTTAAAGTGAAAATGGGTCAAGTATACTCACTATGGTGTGTTTTTAGTTAGCTTAGAGATTCTGAGGAGAGTTGAGAAGAGCGCCGGATCAGCCTGCATACGCGAACGAAAGTGCATCAGTCTCCGATAAGCTGAAACGGTTAAGTCTTGGTAGGGCAGTTGACAAATTCGAGCGAACTTGTAAGAGGTTTATTGAGTTGAGAGTTAAGTTCGGGCGAACTTGTAAGTTTCTTATGGAAACTTAACAAGTTCGGTCGAACTTGTGGGGTTTGATAAGAGAGGAGACAAGTTCGGCCGAACTTGTGAAGTTTCCTGAGAAACTTTGCAAGTTCGAGCGAACTTGAGGGCTTCTAAAGTAAATCTTGGGCATTTCCACTCAATTTCGGCCGAACTTGACCCTTAGAGGGCAAGTTCGAGCGAACTTGACTTCCCATGCTGTCAAAATCAGTGCAATCTCGAGAGAACTTGATGTTTTCAGGTCCAAAATCTTGGGTTTTCGCGTCGTTTGCTGAGGAAAATCGAGTGTTCATACCTCCAACCCTGTGCTACTGAGCAAACTTAGGTCGGAGTGGTCTTTTATAGCTGTTTTAGCCGTTTTACAAAAGCGTGGGTTAATCCGGGTGAACTCGGGGTTCGTTCGGATTAGTCCGACCTGTGTAAACCAACATAAACATCCTTGTGCTTTCAGATCTTGGATCTTGAATGATAGATGCTCAGTTTCATATCAGGAAATGAACAAACATCCTCAAAAGTCCGTGTTTTGTGTCAAAATCGATATTTATCAAAGGTTTTCTCAAATCTATAACTTACAAGCCGAGATCTTGCAGATCTCGTGTTTGGGAAGCCTCTGCTAACACCAAACGAACTCGTATTGTGTAGATCTAAGTTAAAAAACAGAAGTTTTGAAGAAAAAGATGAAGGTTTTCGTAAAAGAATGGGTTTTTGATGAAAACGAAGGCTATGCCTTGTGCCAAAATCATTGTAAACCTTTGTAGATCGTTGATAAACGTTGTTGTAGTCGAAATCGGGTCGTTTCTTACTTAGAACACGAGAGATTTGGAATGAGGGAGCTCTGAGCGAACTTGGTCAGCAAGTGCAAGTGAGAGGAATGAGCTAATTATTTATAAGAGAAGTCAAGATTCTCAAGATCTGGCAACAAGTTCGGCCGAACTTGTACAAGTTCGGCCGAACTTGGGGAGTTTTACAAGGGAAAATGGCTAAGTTCGGCCGAACTTGCATATACATATGCAAGTTCGCGCGAACTTGATGGCAACAAGGGATCCTTGGTTATCAGGCAAGTTCGGGCGAACTTGTGGTAGGCAAGTTCGGCCGAACTTGGCCTGGTGACCAAGTTTCGTTTGCCGATTTCACGTTAAGTGTTCGTTTGGTTATTCGATTCGCATTAGATAGTTATATTAAGCGTTATATTAAAGCGTTAAGCGTTATAATTGATAAAATTGTGCGATTTAGCGATTCGAGAGTGTGAGAGCGATGCGATAGCGAGCGTAAACATAACCACAATCACACATAACACATAAAAAACCACATAAACATTTGCGATTTGCGATGCGATGAGATTAGCGATGCGATTTAATAAGCGATTAGATGCGATAATAACGTAAAACACCATAAGTAATTAACATAAACTTTATTATTAACCGAATCTCAGATTTACAAAGGATAGATAAACAGAAAACAAAAGAAAAGATAACAATCGAATTTTCAAGTTGTTACACACACGATTTAGTATATTCACCGTATTCCGATCTAGCCAGATTCGCATCGTGTTTAGGAAACCGTGTATTCACGAACTTTCCATACGATGATTCATCTATTCCAGTTAATCTTTCCCAACCCAATTTCGTGCCCAAAACACAATCGCAAGACGTTGGTGGTTCGTTATCCAAACCGGCCATAAAAAGAAGCCACAAGAAAAAAAACGGATGAAGATAAAGCAATAGCGGCCGCTCAACGAACACAATTAAAGTGGACGGCTCAAGAAGAAACTACCGGCAGAGACCCTTTCGTAGTGGTTCTGTTGTCTGAACACTTCGAACCGAACTATCTGCCAGCCCTGCCCGAGGGCGTGTAGGAGCATCCGCCCATTATAGATATTCCAGAGCTGCCACAACCGCGAGCACCGCCCGGGCCGCGTCAGTTTCCACATCATGTTGTTCCAAGTCCTGGTCCAGGAGCAGCGTTGTATCAGATGTTACGACCCGATGTCGACATACTTACTGATACGGTCGGCACGATGTCTTATACGTTGTAGTGGTTGTTGAGGAGGCACATGAGCACAGACAGCGTGAGGGGTTACTACCCTGGCTATACCATACGCCTCCAGGATGATAGCAGCAGCAGGAGGAGCAGCAGCAGGACCCGCAGCCATAAACGTGCATGCGTTCTAGTTTTTGTATTTAGTATTCAGTTATATTTTATCTGTTGTTATGTATGTACAAACGTGTGTTGTTAATATCATATTCAGTTGTATTTATGATGTTGGTTTACGTGATGTTTGTTTGTATCATATGTGACTAATAATGTTCGAACTAGACCGAACAAATTAACGGTGTAATTTTTAAACGATTATATCGAAAACATAGTTATTAAAGGCGCTAGGCACACTCAAGGTGCATAGGCTTCGCCTGGGCCTAGGCGCAGAGGGCAAAAAAAAGCGAGGCCTGAAGAAAATAAAGCGCATAATGAAAAAAATTTAAAATTATATTATGTCTATGAAAATGGCTAAGTTCGGCCATTTTACAAGGGAGTTTTACAAGGGAAAATGGCTAAGTTCGGCCGAACTTGGGGAGTTTTACAAGGGAAAATGGCTAAGTTCGGCCGAACTTGCATATACATATACAAGTTCGCGCGAACTTGATGTCAACAAGGGATCCTTGGTTATCAGGCAAGTTCGGGCGAACTTGTGGTAGGCAAGTTCGGCTGAACTTGGCCTGGTGACCAAGTTTCGTTTGCCGATTTCGCGTGAAGTGTTCGTTTGGTTAATCTGTTCGCATTAGATAGTTATATTAAGCGTTATATTAAAGCGTTAAGCGTTATAATTGATAAGATAGTGCGATTTAGCGATTCAAGAGTGTGAGAGCGATGCGATAGCGAGCGTAAACATAACCACAATCACACATAACACATAAAAAACTACATAAACATTTGCGGTTTGCGATGCGATGAGATTAGTGATGCGATTTAATAAGCGATTAGATGCGATAATAACGTAAAACACCATAAGTAATTAACATAAACTTTATTATTAATCGAATCTCGGATTTACAAAGGATAGATAAACAGAAATCAAAAGAAAAAATAACAATCGAATTTTCGAGTTGTTACAGTCTCCCCTACTTTAGGGAATTTCGTCCTGAAATTAGGCAGTAGTTGTAACAAAGAGGTGCGGATATTTGGCCTTCATATCACTTTCGAATTCCCAAGTAAACTCGGCACCGCATTTGCCCTCCCATCGGACCTTCACGATAGGGATGCGAGAGCGTCGGAGTTTCTTGGTCTCTCGGTCCATGATTTCCACAGGCTTTTCCACGAAATCGAGAGTCTCGTTGATTTGCAGATCGTCAAGAGGGATATGCAGATTTTCTTCGGAGAGGCATTTCTTAAGGTTAGACACGTGGAAAGTCGGATGTACGTTGTTAAGTTCCTCCTGTAATTCGAGGCAATAGGCTACCTTACCGATTCTTTCCGGAATCTTAAAGGGTCCAACGTACCGAGGCGCTAGCTTTCCTTTCTTCCCGAAGCAGACCACTCCCTTCCAAGGTGCAACCTTTAGGAGAACGTGATCTCCCACTTCGAACTGCAGGGGCTTGCGGCGTTTATCGGCATAACTCTTTTGACGACTCCGAGCTTTCAAGAGATTGTCTCTGATTTGGAGGATCTTGTCTGTCGTTTCTTGAATTAGCTCGGGACCGGTGATTTGTGCTTCTCCGATCTCGTGCCATGCAATAGGCGATCAACATTTTCTTCCATACAGTGCCTCAAAAGGAGCCATTTGAATGCTGGTATGATAACTATTATTGTACGAGAATTCGATTAAAGGTAAATGCATATCCGGTTACCACCGAAATCTATGATGCACGCACGAAGCATGTCTTCGAGGGTGCGGATCGTGCGCTTATTCTGACCGTCGGTTTGAGGGTGAAAAGCGGTACTTAGATTAAGCGTAGTACCGAGAGCGGATTGAAAGGTCTCCTAGAGACGCGAGGTAAAACGACAGTCTTGGTCAGAAATGATGTCACGAGGCGTCCCGCGTCGACATATAACTTCGTCGGTATAGATTCGGGCTAACCGTTCGACCTTAAAGTCTTCTCGTATAGCAATAAAATGCGCAGATTTGGTGAGATGATCAACGATAACCCAAATGCTAGCGTGACCAGATGAAGTATGCGGGAGTTTAGTAACGAACTCCATAGCTATACTCTCCCACTTCCACATCGGGATTTCAGGTTGTTCGACTAAACCAGAGGGCCTTTGATGTTCGGATTTAACCTTCGAACAAGTTAAGCACTTTGAGACGTACAAGGCGATATCCTTTTTCATGCACGGCCACCAATACTTAGGACGAAGGTCCTGGTACATCTTGTCGGCACCGGGGTGAATGGAATATCGAGATTTATGAGCTTCGTCCATTAGCAACTTACGAAGATTATCACGAATGGGAATCCAAATGCAGTTGAGATAGTAATAAATACCAACAGATTTAGATACAAGCTGAGTTTCCCACCACATTCATTTCTTTTCCAAGGTATTCTCGTTAAAACATGCGAATTGAGCGGCACGGATGAGGGTTTCAAGTTTAGCACAAGCTTGAGAGTCACGAATACTGTACACATAGCTTCGTCGACTGAGAGCATCGGCGACGACGTTTGCTTTGCCGGGATGGTAGCGTATCTCGCAATCGTAGTCCTTGAGAAGTTCAACCCATCGACGTTGTCTCATGTTTAGTTCTTTTTTATTAAAGATATGTTGTAAGCTCTTATGGTCGGTGAAGACCGTACACTTAGTACCGTAAAGGTAGTGTCGCCATATCTTTAATGCAAAAACAACTGCACCGAGTTCGAGATCGTGGGTAGTGTAGTTCTTCTCGTGGATCTTGAGTTGTCGAGACGCATACGCGATAACCTTGTCTCGTTGTATGAGAACACAACCAAGACCAAGATTAGAGGCATCGTAGTAAACAACAAAATCGTCGTTTCCGTCGGGTAAAGCGAGAACAGGAGTGTTGCATATCATACGCTTGAGAGTTTGAAAAGCTTCCTCTTGCTTGGAATCCCAAACAAAAGGTCAATCTTTATGAGTTAATGCGGTAAGCAGAACGGCGATTTTAGAAAAGTCGGTGATGAATCGACGGTAATAACCCGCCAATCCAAGAAATGAACGGATTTCGGATGCATTATTCGGTGTAATCCAACTCTTGACGGCTTCAATCTTTGCAGGGTCGACGTGAATTCCTTGACTATTAACAATGTGGCCAAGAAATTGAACTTCTTCGAGCCAGAATTCACATTTAGAGAACGTAGCATAAAGGCGATTTCCTTGAAGAAGTTCGAGACTAAACGGAGATGACGCGCGTGTTCGTCTCTCAACTTCGAATAGATAAGGATATCATCGATGAAAACAATGACGAATGATCTAAGAAAGCTTTACACACACGGTTCATCAAATCCATGAAAACCGCAGGTGCATTGGTAAGACCAAAAGGCATGAGCACGAATTCGAAACGGCCATAGCGAGTACGAAAGGCAGTTTTCGGAATGTCTTCTTCCAACACGCGTAACTGATGATAACCAGAACAAAGATCGATCTTGGAAAAACAAGTTGCACCTTGAAGCTGATCAAATAAGTCGTCGATACGAGGAAGAGGGTAACGATTCTTTATCATGAGTTTGTTAAGTTAACGATAATCGATGCACATACGGAATGATCTGTCCTTCTTTTTTACAAAAAGGACAGGAGCGCCCCATGGCGAAGTGCTCGGGCGTATGAAACCTTTATCAAGAAGCTCTTGAAGTTGGCTTGATAGCTCGCGCATTTCGGATGGTGCGAGGCGGTAAGGAGCTTTAGCAACGGGAGTAGCTCCGGGAACTAAATCGATACGGAATTCAACATCTCGAGTAAGGGGTAAATCGTCGGGAAAGACTTTAGGAAATTCACAAACAACGGGAACATCTTTATAAGTCTTCTTTTCTTTCTCCGGGTTCACAAACAACGGTAAATCGTCGGAAAGACTTTAGGAAATTCACAAACAACACATCGCTTTTGCAAGCATTTGTGCGCTCGAGTACATGACAAAAGCATCAACTTCTTTGAGGGAGTTTCACCGTAAACATGAAGTTGATCACCGTTAGGGAGGGGAAAACGAATTAGTTTATCGAACCATACAACTTCAGCATTGTTTTCACGAAGAAAATCCATACCTACTATGATATCGAAACTACCTAACTGCATAGGTATGAGATTGATCGAGAAGATATGGTTGTTGAGATCGAGATTACAACCACGTAAAACGGAGTTAACAGTAACGGTTTTTCCGGTGGTGACTTCCACATAGAATGTCTTGGGGAGTTTAGCGCGTTTACATTTTAAAACCTTTTCGAATTCTAACGATACAAAACAATTATCGGTACCAGTATCAAATAAACATGAAGCATAAATACCATTAACGAGAAACGTATCATTGACAACATTGTTGTCATTCTGGGCCTGGCGGTGATTGAGGTTGAAGGCTCTTCCACGCGCAGCTTGTTGTTGCTGCTAAGGCTGTGGTGGTGGCTGCTGCTACTCTTGTTTCACGGTGCGGTTTGGGCAAAAATTAGCAAAGTGGTTCGGATCACCACACACGAAGCACACTCATACCTTTGGAGCTTGCTGCTGGTTGGCTTGAGGAGGAGCAGGTAAAGCTGGAGCTGTTGGAGCCTGAGGAGCTGGCTGACGAATACCACTACGGCAGTTGACTGTAAAGTGGCCGTAGATGTTGCACTTTGTGCAAAAACGGCAATTGCCTCCAACGGCATGATGGTATGTGCACTTAGGGCACATAGGGTGTGACCAGTGTACGCACGCTTTGCTAGCGGTGCGTCTGGTGCTGCTGACTGGAGTGGCTGAGGGTTCGCTAGAGCAGTAAGAGCAAAGTTCTTGCTCGGGTTTTCCCTTTTGCGACCACGGCGACTGTTCTTTGGCTCTCGGGGCTGTTCGGTAGTAGGAGCTGCTGATTCGGTGACTGCCTGATTTGCGACCTTGCTGCTTTTAAAGTAAACAGACTGAACTCATTTGTCATTAATCTCGGCGGCTAGCTGGTAGGTCTCCTCGATAGTAGCAGGGTGTGCTGCTTGAACAAAGTCAGGGACGCAATCGGGGAGAGCATTGAGGTATTTCTTGATTGCCTTCTCAGTCATATCCACTTGACTGGGACAGATGATGCTCAACTGTTTGAAGCGAGCGGTGAGACCAGCGTTATCGGGACCATCTTGCTTGATATTCCAGAATTCGTTCTCTAACTTCTGGATCTCATAGGGAGGACAGAATTCCTTGATCATAATTTCCTTAAGTTCCTCCCAAGTGAGTTCATAAGCTTCGTCGTTCCCACGCCTGTTGCGCTCGGCTGTCCACCAGTCGAGAGCCCTTGATTGAAACACACCGGTAGCATTGACAGTGTGCAAAGCCTCGGGACACCCACTTTGGCGGAATGTGACCTCGATTAAGTCAAACCAGTGGAACATGGCACTCGGTCCTTCGGTGCCTGAGAAAGTAAGCGGTCCACATGCTTTGAACTGCTTAAAGCTGAAGTGGGGTTTCGGGGCATCTCCCTTGGAGTCCACAGATGAGTTGCTGCTTACAGCATGAATTTCTGAGACAATTTGCAGTATGACTTTAGCTATCTCCTTGGCTACCATTGTAGTGATACGCTTGTCGACGTTGCTGCACTGGAGATTCCTTCGGGTGTGCGATCCCATAGAAGACATCTACACAAAGGATTTAGATTGGATGAGATTCGATTATAATAGAGTTATGTTTAAATATTTATTATTATTATAATTCATACAAGGCACAAAAACACATAAGCACATAGGCACGTAATCACGTAAGCACATAAGCACGTAAGCACATAAGCACATATTTGCACGTATTCACCTTCTAATAATAACAATGCATAGCGCGATACGAGATGCGAGATATAGCGAGGTATAAGCGATATATAATAGCGAGATAAGTGAGATAATACCGTGTATGAAGTACACGTCCTCATAGGCATAAACGAGTTAAGCGATTAGTTTGGTTGGTGTATTAATTAGCGTTTTAGATTACGAGAGTTGTGCGAGTTGTGCATACATTCGATGGAGCGTAAATGCGATAAATCGAGAAATCGATGATATGATAAATCATCAAAGCCAGAAATCGAATAAAGCGAAAATTCTCAAAATTTTAAACACATAAATAGTAATAAACTCGATGATGCGTAAATCGACGATATAGGCTTAAATCAATTGGGAGTGTCCGGGGTTTTGAGATATTTGACACGCCAAAGTGATTCGACTACCCTCTGCATTTGGACCCACGCTTTGGCCTAATAGATAAACATTCTCACCGCAAGCGGCTAACGACGTTTACCTTTCTAGTTAATACGTGTTCCAAACCATCGGCATAACCGAGACTTTGGTGAGATTGAAAATCGAATTGCGGAATTAGTTATTAAGATGCGGGTTTCACCCTAACTTAACAACTTTATTCCTAGATAGAAATGGAGATTCTCGTCGAGGTTTAGATGTCACTCCTAACTCAACGAAGATATCTCGTGCAAGAGGATGCGCGGAGTGAATGATCTCATCGAGAGTTCTCGGTTTTCACACCTATTCTCGACTTGATCACTCGTTTGGTGTGATGCGAGCGTTTCCAAGCGTGTATTATTGTATTTAGCCTTAGCAAAGGCACATTTAAGCATTTATGGCAAGTAGTTTAACATTTAAGTCATAGATATGTCAATCTGGTACTTAAACATGCTACTAGGTTCAATCATGGCAATTCTACCTACTATCCTAAAGTTATGGTGCTCTGATACCAATCTATCACACCCCAACCGATGGCGGAATCATCAGGGTAGTGGCACTAGGCGAACCAGATTGTCTCAAGAGATTCCATAACAATTATTTAAAGATAATAAATCAACATTTAACATCCCATACTATTAAACTCATAATATCCTTAAACAATCATTACATTAACAAAATCCCTTAAACAGTAAATCTGATCTGATCTCCCCTAGATTTATTACACTTGGAACTAATCAATATAAAACAAAACTAAACTACGCAAGCCACATCCAAGCATCCAAGCTAAAAAATCCTCATCCTGTTACATACGTTAAAATACAAGTCAATACAATTAAGTAAAGGTGAGCATACGAGTTTGAATAATACTATCATAGTTGAGAAAGCGTTTGTGAAACAATCTAATTACATATCATGATACACCAAAACACTTAACATAACATAGGCTCATTTCTCATGCTAACTACCGTCAGAAGGCTTGTGCGTCCGTCCTAACTAGACCCCGTCGGGTGTAAGCGACACTATAGAACCATACTAGCTAAGGAGGCAAGTTAACGAAAATAAGTCCTAGTCACATGTTTCTAGTATCACGTATTGAGCATATACAATCAGATTATTCGCGTGTGATAAACAGTTTGATTTGTGATGTGATTTTGATATAGGAACGTATGTAACACCCAAAAAGTGCGTTAAAGTGAAAATGGGTCAAGTTACTCACTGTGGATGCATTTTAGTTAGCTTAGAGATTCTGGGGAGAGTTGAGAAGAGTGTCGGATCAGCCTGCATACGCGAATGGAAGTGCATCAGTCTCCGATAAGCTGAAACGGTTAAGTCTTGGTAGGGCAGTAGACAAGTTCGGGCGAACTTGTGTGTAAACACACAAGTTCGAGCGAACTTGTATGAGGTTTATTGAGTTGAGAGTTAAGTTCGGGCGAACTTGTAAGTTTCTTATGGAAACTTGACAAGTTCGGTCGAACTTGTGGGGTTTGATAAGAGAGGAGACAAGTTCGGCCGAACTTGTGAAGTTTCCTGAGAAACTTTGCAAGTTCGAGCGAACTTGAGGGCTTCTGAAGTAAATCTTGGGCATTTCCACTCAAGTTCGGCCGAACTTGACCCTTAGAGGGAAAGTTCGAGCGAACTTGACTACCCATGCTGTCAAAATCAGTGCAATCTCGAGCGAACTTGATGTTTTCGGGTCCAAAATCTTGCGTTTTCGCGTCGTTTGCTGAGGAAAATCGAGTGTTCATCCCTCCAACCCTGTGCTACTGAGCAAACTTAGGTCGGAGAAGTCTTTTAAAACTACTTTAGCCGTTTTACAAAAGCGTGGGCTAATCCGGGCGAACTCGGGGTTCGTTCGGATTAGTCCGGCTTGTGTAAACCAACATAAACGTCCTTGTGCTTCCAGATCTGGGATCTTGAATGATAGATGCTCCGTTTCACATCAGGAAATGAACAAAACATCCTCAAAAGTCCATGTTTTATGTCAAAATCGATATTTATCAAAGGTTTTCTCAGATCTAGAACTTACAAGCCGAGATCTTGCAGATCTCGTGTTTGGGAAGCCTCTGCTAACACCAAACGAACTCGTATTGTGTAGATCTAAGTTAAAAACATAAGTTTTGAAGAAAAAGATGAAAGTTTTCGTAAAAGAATGGGTTTTTGATGAAAACGAAGGCTATGCCTTGTGCCAAAATCATTGTAAACCTTCGTAGATTGTAGTCGAAATCGGGTCGTCTCTTACTTAGAACACGAGAGATTTGGAACGAGGGAGCTCTGAGCGAACTTGGTCAGTAAGTGCAGGTGAGAGGAATGAGCTGAGTATTTATAGGAGAAGTCAAGATTCTCAAGATCTGGCAACAAGTTCGGCCGAACTTGTACAAGAATGTACAAGTTCGCGCGAACTTGGGGAGTTTTACAAGGGAAAATGGCTAAGTTCGGCCGAACTTGCATATACATATACAAGTTCGCGCGAACTTGATGTCAACAAGGGATCCTTGGTTATCAGGCAAGTTCGGGCGAACTTGTGGTAGGCAAGTTCGGCTGAACTTGGCCTGGTGACCAAGTTTCGTTTGCCGATTTCGCGTGAAGTGTTCGTTTGGTTAATCTGTTCGCATTAGATAGTTATATTAAGCGTTATATTAAAGCGTTAAGCGTTATAATTGATAAGATAGTGCGATTTAGCGATTCAAGAGTGTGAGAGCGATGCGATAGCGAGCGTAAACATAACCACAATCACACATAACACATAAAAAACCACATAAACATTTGCGATTTGCGATGCGATGAGATTAGCGATGCGATTTAATAAGCGATTAGATGCGATAATAACGTAAAACACCATAAGTAATTAACATAAACTTTATTATTAACCGAATCTCAGATTTACAAAGGATAGATAAACAGAAAACAAAAGAAAAGATAACAATCGAATTTTCAAGTTGTTACACACACGATTTAGTATATTCACCGTATTCCGATCTAGCCAGATTCGCATCGTGTTTAGGAAACCGTGTATTCACGAACTTTCCATACGATGATTCATCTATTCCAGTTAATCTTTCCCAACCCAATTTCGTGCCCAAAACACAATCGCAAGACGTTGGTGGTTCGTTATCCAAACCGGCCATAAAAAGAAGCCACAAGAAAAAAAACGGATGAAGATAAAGCAATAGCGGCCGCTCAACGAACACAATTAAAGTGGACGGCTCAAGAAGAAACTACCGGCAGAGACCCTTTCGTAGTGGTTCTGTTGTCTGAACACTTCGAACCGAACTATCTGCCAGCCCTGCCCGAGGGCGTGTAGGAGCATCCGCCCATTATAGATATTCCAGAGCTGCCACAACCGCGAGCACCGCCCGGGCCGCGTCAGTTTCCACATCATGTTGTTCCAAGTCCTGGTCCAGGAGCAGCGTTGTATCAGATGTTACGACCCGATGTCGACATACTTACTGATACGGTCGGCACGATGTCTTATACGTTGTAGTGGTTGTTGAGGAGGCACATGAGCACAGACAGCGTGAGGGGTTACTACCCTGGCTATACCATACGCCTCCAGGATGATAGCAGCAGCAGGAGGAGCAGCAGCAGGACCCGCAGCCATAAACGTGCATGCGTTCTAGTTTTTGTATTTAGTATTCAGTTATATTTTATCTGTTGTTATGTATGTACAAACGTGTGTTGTTAATATCATATTCAGTTGTATTTATGATGTTGGTTTACGTGATGTTTGTTTGTATCATATGTGACTAATAATGTTCGAACTAGACCGAACAAATTAACGGTGTAATTTTTAAACGATTATATCGAAAACATAGTTATTAAAGGCGCTAGGCACACTCAAGGTGCATAGGCTTCGCCTGGGCCTAGGCGCAGAGGGCAAAAAAAAGCGAGGCCTGAAGAAAATAAAGCGCATAATGAAAAAAATTTAAAATTATATTATGTCTATGAAAAAGAATACTATTCTTCAAATAAAATAAACAAAAACTATTATATAACACGTGCAATAATCTTATTTTCCTAGGGATTCTAGAATTCAACCATTCAAGTAATTATTATGAAGGTCAAGTTTAGTAAGTTGCCAAGGGAATGTCGGAATTGGAAAACTAGTACAAAATAGATCTAAGTGCTTGATGTTAGAAAGGAACATTACCCAAATTTAAAGGCTTTAATATCCACAAGCATTTATCAAATAGGTTTCTGAACCAGGTTGCTAATTAAGAAGCATTTTATCAAAGCAGGCTGCTGATAAAGGAACATATGCCCAACTTTTAGAGGCTTTCTCTCATACAAACATTTTATCAAACATTTTATCAAACAGGTGGTGTGCATATATTATCAGCTAATTAGGTGGTGGAAGTTCAATTAACACAATCACTTAAGCAAAAGAGTTTGTGAAGAATTGAGAGATTGAATTGCAAACTTAGTCTGACAAAGTTTTCAAAAGCCGGTTTGAATTTGTAAATTTTAATTCAAACAATGATGTAGCATATCAGATACAACTACTATAGGCTATTTCACAAAGATACAACAATAAGTAATAAATGTTAAATCATGGTACAGGATCATATAGAAGAACACAAACGGGATTCACAAATTTCTTCTATTAGATGTGAATTTTTTTTAACTAGATTACAAGGACTCAATATTTAAGACTAAACATCCTACACTAATACGGATTATATTTCTTTTTTAAATCAAATACTAAACAATACTTATCTAAACTAATACTAATAGATACTTCAAATAATAAATTAATTACAATTAATTATTATACTACTCGTTTAGTCCTTCGATTTAAGATCTTCACCAAACAACTTCCTAGTTGATTTTGTAATTTTATCACTCCCTCTCAACATCAACTTCCATAAGTCTTCCTCTCAATCATGACTCATTTTGTCTTGATCTACCACGTCATCTTCGGTAAACACATGACCTCCATTGACATCTTTGCGGTAGACATCTTTGACATCTTCGGTAGACACACTACCATTATCGTCAATGGTTCCAGCTTCATTACCTTTACTAACATTACTTCTTCCGGTAGTCACAGCTAAAGAGCTGTAACACCTCGTAAAATCCCTACCAAATTAAATCCCGACACATGTCCTGTTGATCCTCGTGCCGATTACTAACCGGGGGACCTGGTGCAATGTCATGTTAATTGATAACCTTTGAACATCAAGCATAATCGAATCAAGAATAAACCCCGAGAAAATCTTAAAATTCTCATCTCTGGAGGTTGGTTACGGACCGCAAGCCATTGTGGTTACGGTCCGTAACCGTGTTATTTTTTTTGGGCGCTGAAGGTCCTTGCGGACCGTATCCGTAATCCCATACGGTCCGCAAGGGACCTGCAGATCGCAGAATTGGGGCAGGGACGTGGCAGCTTGCATGTATGCTTATCTTTCATGAATTCCCACCATATCTCTGCTCAAGACACAACCCTAGACACTTGTGATCATCATTAGTGCATGCTTAACACCTGTATTGATCCTCACAACCCATCTAACTCCATAAATTCAAGCTTGATCTCCACCTAAAGAACTTGCACATTTTCATAACTCACTCTCCTCATCTCTGCAAAGTTTTGGAACTCAAGCAACCTTCAAACCTGTTCTAATTTCGTGCTAGGACCCTTTGTAGGTGTCCTTGATCCTCCTTGTTATTTCTATTGTGTTTTCAAGCCAAAAGACAAGCTTGTCGTAAAAACGGTTTGACTTGCGGTTAATTCCTTATCGGTCCAATCATAATCTGATCTAAACATGGTTACTTGATCATAATAAGGTAGGTAACAACACCCCATAAGGGCACCTCCTGATTACCACGTTTGCATGTCCGATTGACGAGTCAAACTTATTCATAAAAAGTCAAACTGGGCCAGATTTGGTATTAAACGCATAACTAATAACATGCATGCTATGAAATCAGTTTCGACAATCTAAACACTCGGTAATAATCATAAGAATGAGTGAGAACATGCTCGGCTCGTCAAATCCAGATCTAAAGGTCGATTCGCAACCGAAAGCCGTGAAGTTTGACTTCTACTTTGACTTCCAGTTCTGGCCTGATTTTGTATCTTTCAAGGCCGATTCTAAGTTGCATTGTGATCCTATTATAATGTAGTATAACCCTCTGAGGTCATACTACATGTTCATAATCATAATCTGAGTTTATGCGCAAGTTTCATTAATATGTCAAATTTGACTACTTTGTCCTTTTTGCTTAAATTGAGATTTAAACTAAAAATGAACATGCAACAAGTTATATACTGATATGTTAACTTGTTTGGCTCGCATGCATGTCAATAATTTGGTCATAATCTGAGTTTTTCCTAAATATCGCAAATTAAGCTTTTAAAAGGACCAAAATGCCCTTTTCGGCAAATAAAGTGTTTTAAACATAACTCCTACAATAAAATACTTTACCTACTGATGTTATGATATATTTAGAATTATTTGGGATATTAAATCAGTTTACAAACTGAGTTTATGAAAAGGTGCTTGCATGGTATCGATAAATGACGATAATACCCTTACGGTGCATAAAATGAGTTTTAAAAACATCTTCGTAACTAAACCTTTTACAAACTGACTTTGTATAATAAATAAATATTTTGGTTATATAAACCTGATTAAAACTATAATTTTCCTCAAACATCGATTAAATCGTCATTTATCGCCTTTTGACGCATAGTATGGGTTAAAACCATATCTAAGCATCAAGACTTGTTATCTACCGATTATAAAACTTACTTTAAATATTTTTACAGTAGGTACAAGTTATAAATTCAGATTCCCAAATAAGTCTCCAAATCTATGTGTGAAATGACCGAAATACCCTTTCGGGGCATAGTTTGGTCTTTAAACATAAACCACACATATATTTGAGATCCTAATGATATAACATCATAGATTAACTATTTCTACTGGATAATTATTACCATGACATCTGAATTATTGCAAACCTCTTTATAAGTCGTAGAATGACCAAATTACCCTTTTGAAACATAATTCGAATTTAAATCTACAACGGGCATACATGTTAGTATTTTACCGATATTATAACATGTCATAAGTGTAATGGCACATGAAACTTGTATATGACTCGTCCGATTACCTGGTATCGCGTATATGCATACGGTTAAGCCTACGTGACTGGTTCACGTGAATTAACCAAAAACGGGTCTAACCTTATCATTTTATATCAAAATCCAGAATGTTATATGTTTACCCGAATCATACAAGTCCTAGTACTTATCGGGTTTAAAAAACATTCTTTCCTGTCATCGTTTAATCTAGCGTATCGTTCCGTTACGTGTCTTTTAAGCTAACTGGTTAGAGTCAACGACTCCACCTAAACCTGTTAGCATTCTAATTGGTTAATAATACCATCAATCCAGACTAGAAGCCTCCCAGTAGATCGACACTTCGCATTTGTCTTCTTGATTAACGGCTGAGTTACTATTTGTTAGAAGAACTAGCTCAGGTAAATACTTTAACTTATTTTCCCTATACGGGCTTGGGATACGGTATTATATTACCGCTTGGTCGGGTATGGGATCACGTTTATCGGATTGTGATTCACTAAATCTTATAACCCGTTTTATTCTGTATTGTCTGATAACTTAAACATTGGGGGTTAACTCGACCGTGTCCTGGATATCCTTATACGGTATTATATTTTCCCTATACGGGCTTGGGATACGGTATTATATTACCGCTTGGTTGGGTATGGGATCACGTTTATCGGATTGTGATTCACTAAATCTTATAACCCGTTTTATTCTGTATTTTCTGATAACTTGAATATTGGGGGTTAACTCGACCGTGTCCTGGATATCCTTGGCTCATTTAAAGTACTAATGGCCACGACCTAAGCGCGGGGTGTAGGCATACACCTGATAGACGCTAATGCTAAACAAATTGTTTTTATTATACTCCTCCGCGGGTTTTATTAAGTGGTGTGTCGGTTAATCAGGTTATTCGGTTTTTGCACCGGACCCATATGTATTGACAGGCTAGTAAAACTGTAAACAAGATCATTTTGAATTGTCCCAAGTTATAAAAGATTTTTGTGCTCGATGCACCTAAACAAATTTTAAATATTTTTAAAATGATACCAATACCCTTCTGCATATCCTGGCTACATCATATCCTGGCTATGGATACCAATACCCTTCTGCATCCCAGTATCAACCGCAACCGCAACCCCCGCCGCCGCAAACACCGCAATCAACGCCACAAATAGAGGCCATTAATCAGGCCTTGGAAAGAGTTGAGCAGATGCAGCGCCAAACCGTGAAAAAGGAAAAGAAAACCTTTAAGGCCTTCAAGAAGTTGACAAAAATATGGAAGGGAAAGAAAAATGAGTAGAGATTGAGCTATAAGTATTTTCTTCTAGTTCCTGTGTGGACAAGTATTTTCTTTTAGTCCCTGAGTGGACAAGTATTTTCTTTTAGTCCCTTCCTGGACCAGTATTTTCGTTTCAGCCCCTGTGTGGACTAGTTACTTCTCTTAGGCCCCTACGAGGACCAATTAATCTTAATTTTGATTAAAAGACCTGTTTAAGGCCCTAATGTAATCCCTTATTTATTTTAGTGAGAAAGGATTCAAAATTTTATATGTGTGTGTATATATATATATATAAGTATTAGATTATCCTTTGTTCAAGCGATCGTCTCGACTTTACTTGAAATTTTTATTGATCCGCTAAAATTCCAAAAGATCTTCTTAAATGGTTTTCACAGCCAAATGGCAATAGACCATAATAAATTGGCAAACTATGATAAGTTAAGGACTGATAACCTTCTATCATGATAGCTAAGAAAGAATATCCCTTCTATCCAAAGGCAGTGAACTATGTTCCACCTCAAAGCCTAATGGTTAACAAGATCATAGTGTACATCAGGAATGATAAACACTTCCCGTAATCACTCAGGGATGAATGGCTTACGAGCCATGCTTAATCATCAAAAATAGGTGAGGACGATGTAACCTTTAAGGTTCCCTGTCTAAGGTAGTGAGCTACGCTCCAAACCTTACTAAAATGATCACAAATGCAACCTAGGCTTTATTATAAAAACCATTTTAAGACAATTAATCCTAGTCAACATCTAAGTATTGATGACTCTTCTGGCAGTGTGACTTGAGGAACCACACTAGTCATCGAGGTAGTTGGGCTACGCCCAAACCTCATCAAATCATAAGTGATCAATCTTATAACATCTTGTCGGAAATGCAATGACAATAAGAAAAAAGAATGAACATTCATTAGTGATGAAATGCCTTTGAGCCATAAAACCCATATCCAAACACCATACATGACTCTTGAAAAGTCTAAGCCTTTTGTGCCAAGTTTATTAAGAAACATGTACTTTAATGTACTTAAATGGTTAAGAATACCATGACACTATGCGAATCATCAATTGAAATGATAAACTAATGGACTTTTAAATCGTGTAGTACCAAGATCTACAAGATGGCTGACTCTGGAGGAGCCAATAGTCACCCCGAGAATGATGATCATGCTAACGTTAACATCAATGACGATGCCTTCCAAGCTCGCATTGACGAGGCTGTAAGTAAGGCCATGAACAAAGCCTTGGAGAAGCTAAAAGATACCAGCGCTACTAACTCCAGAACCGCATCTACTCCGCGATCATCAGCTAAGACGAGTAGCTCTGTTCATTCTTCAAATAAGAGAAGTGAATCTAGAAAGACAAATGACCAAGGGTCAGACGAGCATAGAGAAAGGGACCATCCCATCAGAGATGGTTGCACCTACAAATACTTTGTCTCCTGCAAGCCACGAGACTTTAACGGTGAAAAAGGCATGGTGGAATGCCTTAGGTGGTTAGATGAGATGGAAACTATTGTGGATATTAGTGGTTGTGCTAGGAATGACGTGGTGAAGTTTGTTTCTCAATCATTCAAGGGCGATGCCCTCCAAATTTTTTATGATTCAATTAATCTTTCGTGGGCGAAACAGAGGATATCTCGATTGGGGAGAAAATGGGGAAATCCCCATGATATGGTGGAAGGCGATGGTGCAGTCTACAAGGAATGTAGCCCTGTATAATTTGGGATGGAAGAGGTTTGTTGAATTGATCAAGGATACATACTGCCCTCCCCACGAGGTGGAGAAAATAGAGGCTGATTTCTTAACTCCCTCTATGAAGAATCTAGATTGACGCAAGTATGTTACTGATTATAACTCCCTGTCAAGGTTAGTTCCCTATTTGATCACCCCAGAGCCAAAGTGCTTTGCGCGTTTCATTAATGGTCTTGCTCTAGAAATTAAGGGGATGGTCAAGGCTTCTAAGCCTACCGGTCTGCTGTGGACCTGGCGTTGTCCCTTACACAAGACATTGTAAGGCAAAGATCAGTTAAGAATGATGATGAAGGGAAAAGGAAAAGGGAGGATGACAACTCCCACAAGTTTGACAGGAAGAAGCAGAGGTCTGGGTTCAAAGGGAACCAAGGTCGGTCCGATGATAGACCCACGTGTAAGATTTGCAAGAAGAAGCATGGAGGTCAGTGTCGATTTGATCCACAGGCTAAGCCTTGTGGAATCTGTAAGAGATTTGGGGCATAAGACCTTGGAGTGCAAGGATCTGAAGGACGCATCTTGCTTTGGATGTGGCGAAAAGGGCCACATAAAGACCAACTGCCCTAAGGTCACCAAGGATGGTGCCAAGAATGGAGGGGAAAACAAGGGAAATGCCCGAGCTTTCCAGATGACTGCTAGGGAGGCCGTCAATGACAACAATGTCATCACAGGTACTTATCTCATTAATGACATTTTTGCTAGAGTTTGTTTGATTCCAGAGCTGATAAGTCTTTCGTAAGTCATAAGTTTAGAGAATTGCTGAATTTGCCCATAAGAACTTTAGATATAACTTACGAAGTAGAACTCGCCGATGGAACCTTAGAATCTGCTTCTACCATTCTTTATGGATGTTCCATATCCATAAAGAATCAATCTATTCCAGTCTCTCTTTTGCCAATGAAGTTGGCAGGATTCGATGTAGTCTTAGGTATGGATTGGTTATCCCATAACCAAGCCCGTATCGTGTGCAATAAGAAACTCATCGAAATCGTATCCCCGTCCGGTGAAACCCTTACCATATTAGGAGATCATCATCATGGGTTACCCGAAAAGGTGTCTCTTCTGAAAGCCTCAAGATGTTTGAAGAAAGGCTGTATCATCTACATGGCACAAGTAACCATCGACAAACCCAAACCAAAGATAGAAGACTTGAAAGTCATCTCGGAATATGTGGACGTATTTCCTGAAGAATTGCCTGGTTTACCCCCTGATAGGCAAGTAGAGTTTAGGATTGACATTCTGCCTAGAGCTGCACCAATTGCGAATGCTCCTTACCGATTAGCACCCTCAGAGATGAAAGAACTAAGAACCCAACTGGATGAGCTTTTGGAGAAAGGCTTCATACAGCCTAGCTCATCGCCTTGGGGAGCTCCTATATTGTTCGTGAAAAAGAAAGATGGTTCAATGAGTCTGTGCGTTGATTATCGTGAGTTAAACAAGGTAACAATTAAGAACCGTTACTCGTTACCCAAAATCGACGACCTGTTCGACCAATTGCAAGGAGCTAGCTACTTTTCAAATATCGATTTAAGGTCTGGATACCATCAGTTGAAAGTCAGAAGTGAAGACGTCCCGAAAACTGCTTTTAGGACCAGATATGGTCATTATGAGTTCTTAGTGATGCCTTTTGGACTCACTAATGCACCAGCAGCATTCATGGATCTTATGAATAGAGTCTACAAACCATACTTAGATAAGTTTGTCATTGTCTTCATAGACGACATCCTTATCTATTCTCGTAGTCAAGCAGATCACGAGAAACATTTAAGGTGTATTCTAGAACTCCTAAGACAAGAAAAGCTTTATGCAAAGTTCTCTAAGTGCGAATTTTGGCTTAGAGAGGTCCAGTTTTTAGGACACGTGGTGAGCGAACGTGGCATTCAAGTTGACCCAGCTAAGATTGAAGCTATCATGAATTGGGAAGCACCCAAGACTCCTTATGAAATCCGTAGCTTCATAGGATTGGCCGGTTATTACAGAAGATTCATCGAGAACTTTTCAAGAATAGCCACTCCTTTAACTACCTTGACCCTTAAGAATGTCAAGTTTAATTGGGGTCCCAAGCAACAAGAATCCTTTGAGATTCTCAAGCACAAGTTGAGTAATGCTCCCGTACCCCTTTTGCATAAGCACACAGCCCATGCCAATGTGCTTGAGAATCTCCATCACTTGTTCAATCAAAAGGATCTGAACATGAGACAACGCCGTTGGATGGAGACATTAAACAATTACGACTGTGAAATCCGATATCACCCTGGCAAGGCAAACATAGTTGCCGATGCGCTTAGTCGTAAGGAGAGGGTTAAGCCGATCAGGATCAACGCCTTGAGCTCAAAAGTTGTTTGAATGAGAAACTACTTAATGCACAAAAGCAAGCTATGTTGGAAGCAAACCTCCCTAAGGAAGGGTTAGGTAAAACTATTGATCAATTGACTCCTGGTAACGATGAGATACTTGATTCAATGGGAGCATCTGGGTTTCGATTTTTGGAGAAATCAGAGATATAATCCTTCAGGAAGCTCATAACTCCATATTCGATCCATCCTGGAAGTGACAAGATGTATCAAGATCTAAAACCGAATTATTAGTGGATGGGTATGAAGAAATCCATCGCCAATCATGTAGCGAAGTGCTTGACGTGTTCACAAGTCAAGGCAGAACATCAGAGACCGTCAGGACTTCTTCAGCAATTGGAAATACCCACATGGAAGTGGGAGATGGTAACTATCGATTTCATTACCAAGTTACCCAAGACGAAGAGTGGAAATGACACGATATGGGTCATTGTCGATAGACTGACTAAGTCAGCACATTTCATGCCCATAAAGGAAACGCATAGCTCTGACAAGTTAGACAAGCTTTACGTGGATAAAATTGTGTCCCTGCACGGTGTGCCGGTATCTATTGTATCCGATAGAGAAACAAGATACACTTCTCACTTCTGGAAGAGTTTCCAGCAATCCTTAGGCACCCTATTAAACTTCAGTACGGCTTACCATCCTCAGACCGATGGTCAGAGTGAGCGTACCATCCAAACACTAGAATACATGCTTCGCGCTTGTGTGATCGATTTAATTGGAAGCTGGGATGACCACTCACCCCTAGTTGAGTTCTCCTATAACAACAGTTATCATACAAGTATAAAGGCCGCTCCTTTCGAGGCGTTATACGGGAGGAAATGTCGAACGCCTATTTGTTGGGCGGAAGTTGGGGAGGCCCAACTAACAGGACCTGAGATAGTCCTGGAGACGACAAATAAGATTGGGCTAATCCTTGAACGTCTTAAAGTTGCCCGAGATAGGCAGAAGAGCTACGCAGATAAGAGGCGTAAACCACTTCAATTCCAAGTGGCCGACAAGGTGTTGTTGAAGGTATCACCTTGGAAAGGTGTGATGCGTTTCGGGAAGAAGGGCAAGCTAAGCCCTAGGTACATAGGACCGTTCGAGATCATCGAACGTGTTGGGTCGGTAGCTTACAAGCTAAAATTACCTGAGGAGTTAAGTGGAATTCATGATGTGTTCCACATTTGCATTTTAAAGAAATGTCTAGCCGATGAGTCGCTAGCAATGTCTCATGAGGACGTACAGATTAATGAAAACCTGAGGTTCATTGAAAAACCAATCGCAATCGAAGATCGGCAGGTTAAGAAACTCCGAAGAAAGGAAATACCTATTGTAAAGGTGAAATAGGATGCCCGCCGAGGCCCCGAGTATACATGGGAAGCGAATCCCACAAGCGTCAAAAGTACCCTCATCTTTTTGAATAAAATCTCGAGGTCGAGATTTCTTTTAAGGGGGTGAGGATGTAACACCTCATAAAATCCCTACCAAATTAAATCCCTACATGTGTCCCATTGATCCTCGTGCCGATTACTGGCCGAGAGGGACCTGGTGCAATGTTATGTTAATTGATAACCTCTGAACATCAAGCATAATTGAATCAAGAATAAACCCCGAGAAAATCTTAAAATTCTCATCTCTGGAGGTTGGTTATGGACCGCAAGCCATTGCGGTTACGGTCCGTAACTGTGTTATTTTTTTGGGCGCTGAAGGTCCTTGCGGATCGTATCCGTAATCCCATACGGTCCGCAAGGGACCTGCAAATGGCAGAATTGGGGCAGGGACGTGGTAGCTTGCATGTATGCTTATCTTTCGCGGATTCCCACCATATCTCTGCTCAAGACACGACCCTAGACACTTGTGATCATCATTAGTGCATGCTTAACACCTGTATGATCCTCACAACCCATCTAACTCCATAAATTCAAGCTTGATCTCCACCTAAAGAACTTGCACATTTTCATAACTCACTCTCATCAACTCTACAAAGTTCTGGAGCCAAGCAACCTTCTAGCATGTTCTAATTTCGTGCTAGGACCCTTTGTAAGTGTCCTTGATCCTCCTTGTTATTTCTATTGTGTTTTCAAGCCAAAAGTCAAGCTTGTCGTAAAAACGGTTTGACTTGCGGTTAAATCCCTATCGGTCCAATCATTATCTGATCTAAACATGGTTACGTGATTGCAATAGGGTAGGTAACAACACCCCATAAGGGCACCTCCTGATTACCACGTTTGCATGTCCTATTGACGAGTCAAACTTATTCATAAAAAGTCAAACTGGGCCAGATTTGGTATTAAACGCATAACTAATAACATGCATGCTATGAAATCATTTTGACACTCTAAATACTCGGTAATAATCATAAGAATGTGTGAACATGTTCGGCTCGTCAAATCCAGATCTAAAGGTCGATTCGCAACCAAAGCCGTGAAGTTTGACTTCTACTTTGACTTCCAGTTCTGGCCTGATTTTGTATCTTTCAAGGCTGATTCTAAGTTGCATTATGATCCTATTATAATGTAGTATAACCCACTGAGGTCATACTACATGGTCATAATCGTAATCCGAGTTTATGCGCAAGTTTCATTAATATGTCAAATTTGACTACTTTGTCCTTTTTGCTTAAATTGAGATTTAAACTAAAAATGAACATGCAATAAGTTATCTACTGATATGTTAACTTTTTTGGCTCGCATGCATGTCAATAATTTGGTCATGATCTGAGTTTTTCCTAAATATCGCAAATCAAGCTTTTAAAAGGAGCAAAATGCCCTTTTTCGGCAAATAAAGTGTTTTAAACATAACTCCTACAATAAAATACTTTACCTACTGATGTTATGATATATTTAGAATTATTTGGGATATTAAATCAGTTTACAAACACAGTTTATGAAAAGGTGCTTGCATGGTATCGATAAATGACGATAATACCCTTACGGTGCATAAAATGAGTTTTAAAAACATCTTCGTAACCAAACCTTTTACAAACTGACTTTGTATAATAAATAAAATATTTTTGTTATATAAACCTGATCAAAACTATAATTTTCCTCAAACATCGATTAAATCGTCATTTAGTGACTTTATCGCCTTTCGACGCATAGTATGGGTTAAAACCATATCTAAGCATCAAGACTTGTTATCTACCGATTATAAAACTTATTTTAAATATTTTTACAGTAGGTACAAGTTATAAATTTAGATTCCCAAATAAGTCTCCAAATCTATGTGTGAAATGACCGAAATACCCTTTCGGGGCATAGTTTGGTCTTTAAATATAAACCACACATATATTTGAGATCCTACTGATATAACATCATAGATTAACTATTTTTACTGGATAATTATTACCATGACATCTGAATTATTGCAAACCTCTTTTATAAGTCGTAAAATGACCAAATTACCCTTTTGAAACATAATTCGAATTTAAATCTACAACAGGCATACATGTTAGTATCTTACCGATATTATAACATATCATAAGTGTAATGGAACATGAAACCTGTATTTGACTCGTCCGATTACCCGGTATCGCGTATATGCATACGGTTAAGCCTACGTGACTGGTTCACGTGAATTAACCAAAAACGGGTCTAACCTTATCATTTTATATCAAAATCCAGAATGTTATATGTTTACCCGAATCATACAAGTCCTAGTACTTATCGGGTTTAAACAACATTCTTTCCGGTCATCGTTTAATCTAGCGTATCGTTCCGTTACGTATCTTTTAAGCTAACAGGTTAGAGTCAACGACTCCACCTAAACCCGTTAGCATTCTCATTGGTTAATAATACCATCAATCCAGACTAGAAGCCTCCCAGTAGATCGACACTTTGCATTTGCCTTCTTGATTAACGGCTGAGTTACAATTCGCTAGAAGAACTAGCTCAAGTAAATACTTTAACTTATTTTCCCTATACGGGCTTGGGATACGGTATTATATTACCGTTTGGTCGAGTATGGGATCACGTTTATCGGATTGTGGTTCACTAAATCTTATAACCCGTTTTATTCTGTATTGCCTGATAACTTAAACATTGGGGGTTAACTCGACCGTGTCCTGGATATCCTTGGCTCATTTAAATTACTAATGGCCACGACCTAAGCGAGGGGTGTAGGCATCACCTGATAGACGCTAATACTAAACAAATTATTTTTATTATACTTCTCCGCGGGTTTTATTAAGTGGTGTGTCGGTTAATCAGGTTATTCGGTTTTTGCAGCGGACCCATATGTCTTGACAGGCTTGTAAAACTGTAAACAAGATCATTTTGAATTGTCCCAAGTTATAAAAGATTTTTGTGCTCAATGCACCTAAACAAATTTTAAATATTTTTAAAATGAGTCAGTTAAATGTATTTATCAGTGAAAACTGATGTATTTTCCAAAGAGGCTAAGTGACAGGTTTCAGCACGGAATAGGCTAGGAGCTGCTTGGTATGATGTAGAGAATTTTGCAAGTTCTTAGTCAAGCCTAAAGTCTGTCGGAGAATATCGTTTTAGTACCTTCGATCCGCCTGTGGATCTAATATTGCAAACCTTGTATTTGTTTTAAGACTTTTAAACTCTACGGTTTGTAATAATATTTAATATTCAAGTCTTTCGTTGTGCTGATATATGTTTGACCTTGATGATACCAATCTTACGTCATAATACTCCCCACCCGTGCCCACCGGGATTGTGTTGGAAATACGGGGTGTGACAGGTTGGTATCAGAGCCAACGTTCGAGTGAATTAAACACTAGCCTTTTGTGTTTAACCTCGAGTATACACAATAGCACATTCCTTAGTCTCCGAGTCTAGACATCGACTTAGGATTTCTCTAACCATTATTAAAAATTTTATTATTTATCTTGTTTTGCTTTGTTTCTAATTTGTATTGAAGCAGGAAAATGCCGCAAAGAAGCCATGGTAGCATTAGGAGAGGTGGAGGTTCGACAAGAGGAGGAACATCCGGGCAAGGACCATCCCGTGTACCGAGCCCAAACCCATACGAAGGATCAGGAGATTCTTCGTCTTCATGGCAACCGTTTGGGTACCCGCTTCCACGCGAGTACTCTCCCCCACATTCAGATTCCCAATACTCTCACTACTCTTTCCATTCGTTCCATTCGCATCACTCCACAACCCTCACCAAGAAGTCTCCATCCCAAATAGCTATGCACGTTCTCCATCTATAACGCCACCAGTTGACTCACCCACCCACATGGAGGAAGATCCAGAGATGCCACCCTTGGGATCGCGCGACTATCCTATTGAACTGTCAAGTGGTCCCCCTTCTCGCATGGGATCACCATTTGAAGGCCCCGATAGTTGGGATTTAAGATGGAGCCAATACCAGTTTTACTATACCCCTTCTCCTCATTCTTCTAAACCACCATCACCTCCCCAAGAAGCTGAACAAATGGAAGTGGAGGAACAACAACCCCAACAACAACAAACGCCTCCAAGAAGGAAGCTTGGAGCCCGTATGTCGGTGCGTGCTGGGCAATGGAAGGGTTCGTAACCACCTATCTCCCAAACTTACCCTGTTATCCCTGAGGACCCACAAATGGGTGGACCCTCAAACACATCACCAGAGGCGGAGTTGCCACCTCTACCACCAGCCATTGAACCCACTGTTCAACTGTCACTACCAGAACCAGGAAACCCGATTCTTTCCTATCCAGATTCGTCTGGGTACCACCATACACCTACACCTTTACACTATGACTATACGGCGCCGTCTGTTGATCCATATTTGTAAGCCGCCACATATAATGCTTATTACCCAACTCCTTTTCTCCCATACTCAGCTACATCATATCCTGGCTATGGATACCAATACCCTTCTGCATCCCAGTATCAACCGCAACCCCCGCCACCGCAAACACCGCAATCAACGCCACAAATAGAGGCCATTAATCAGGCCTTGGAAAGAGTTGAACAGATGCAGCGCCAAACCGTGAAAAGGAAAAGAAAACCTTTAAGGCCTTCAAGAAGTTGACAAAAATATGGAAGGGAAAGAAAAATGAGTAGAGATTGAGCTATAAGTATTTTCTTCTAGTCCCTGTATGGACAAGTATTTTCTTTTAGTCCCTGTGTGGACAAGTATTTTCTTTTAGTCCCTGCCTGGACCAGTATTTTCGTTTCAGCCCCTGTGTGGACTAGTTACTTCTGTTAGGCCCCTGCGAGGACCAATTAATCTTAATTTTGATTAAAAGACCTGTTTAAGGCCCTAATGTAATCCCTTATTTATTTTAATGAGAAAGGATTCAAAATTTTATATGTGTGTGTATATATATATATATATATAAGTATTAGATTATCCTTTGTTCAAGCGATCGTCTCGACTTTCTTGAAATTTTTATTGATCCGCTAAAATTCCAAAAGATCTTCTTAAATGGTTTTCACAGCCAAATGGCAATAGACCATAATAAATTGGCAAACTATGATAAGTTAAGGACTGATAACCTTCTATCATGATAGCTAAGAAAGAATATCCCTTCTATCCAAAGGCAGTGAACTATGTTCCACCTCAAAGCCTAATGGTTAACAACATCATAGTGTACATCAGGAATGATAAACACTTCCCGTAATCACTCAGGGATGAATGGCTTACGAGCCATGCTTAATCATCAAAAATAGGTGAGGACGATGTAACCTTTAAGGTTCCCTGTCTAAGGTAGTGAGCCACGCTCCAAACCTTACTAAAATGATCACAAATGCAACCTAGGCTTTATTATAAAAACCATTTTAAGACAATTAATCCTAGTCAACATCTAAGTGTTGATGACTCTTCTGGCAGTGTGACTTGAGGAACCACACTAGTCATCGAGGTAGTTGGGCTACGCCCAAACCTCATCAAATCATAAGTGATCAATCTTATAACATCTTGTCGGAAATGCAATGACAATAAGAAAAAAAAATGAACATTCATTAGTGATGAAATGCCTTTGAGCCATAAAACCCATATCCAAACACCATACATGACTCTTGAAAAGTCTAAGCCTTTTGTGCCAAGTTTATTAAGAAACGTGTACTTTAATGTACTTAAATGGTTAAGAATACCATGACACTCTGCGAATCATCAATTGCAGTGATCAACTAATGGACTTTTAAACTGTGTAGTACCAAGATCTACAAGATGGCTGACTCTGGAGGAGCCAATAGTCACCCCGAGAATGATGATCATGCTAACGTTAACATCAATGACGATGCCTTCCAAGCTCGCATTGACGAGGCTGTAAGTAAGGCCATGAACAAAGCCTTGGAGAAGCTAAAAGATACCAGCGCTACTAACTCCAGAACCGCATCTACTCCGCGATCATCAGCTAAGACGAGTAGCTCTGTTCGTTCTTCAAATAAGAGAAGTGAATCTAGAAAGACAAATGACCAAGGGTCACACGAGCATAGAGAAAGGGACCATCCCATCAGAGATGGTTGCACCTACAAATACTTTGTCTCCTGCAAGCCATGAGACTTTAAAGGTGAAAAAGGCGTGGTGGAATGCCTTAGGTGGTTAGATGAGATGGAAACTATTGTGGATATTAGTGACTGTGCTAGGAATGACGTGGTGAAGTTTGTTTCTCAATCATTCAAGGGCGATGCCCTGATATGGTGGAAGGCGATGGTGCAGTCTACAGGGAAGGTAGCCCTGTATAATTTGGGATGGAAGAGGTTTGTTGAATTGATCAAGGAGACATACTGCCCTCCCCACGAGGTGGAGAAAATAGAGGCTGATTTCTTAACTCTCTCTATGAAGTTGATCCAGAATTTGCTATAAAAGTTTGGTGCATACATTGAAGTTGATCCAAGTTTGGTGTAAGCATATTCTTCAAATAAGTTTTTGATGTTTTTCACACCAGATTTGATGTAATGTTTGGTCACTTGCTGCTTATATGGGATGTTGGTACGCCTAAAGCATATTCGCCGACTCTACACATTTTGGTCTTTGTGGGCGGTCTTACTACGCCTAAAACAGGAAAGTCTAAGCAGCTAAACATAAGCTTTTACTTCTTGAAAAATATTTGTTAAATTTTAATTTTGTTCAAGGATAGCTGCAATGTGAAATCAGTTTGTTTGCTTATTTGATAAAAAAAAATTGAGTTTAGCTATAGGTACAATGTTTATAAGCATTCATAGATGTACATAAGTACATTGTGTGGTGATGAACCTTACTTGTATAGTGTTGTCTTGTATAGGAATCCGTTCGCGTAAAATAAATAAAAACTTTTATAAATACGAATAACAATACGGAAATAAATAAAGCTGTAAATTACAATACTTTTACAACTAAAATAAATGAAATTATAAGAATAAAATTCAACGAAAATTGGAGTTCTTGGCTGAGGATCGTGTTAGACACGGGTCCCTTAAAACAAATTTCGAGTCTCCCAGGAGAACTCGTTTGTTTCCAGGATACAAAAGCCCAAGCAGTTGCACTGCCGGAGATGACTACAACCCGAAGGTGTACCTTGCTGCAAGAAAGAAGAAGAAGAAGATCGTGTAGAGAATTCGTTGGTGATTCAAGGTGTGACTTCTGTTGTTGAGGTGATGCTGTATTTATACTGCATCTGGTTTGAAAAAGTCAAAAGGAATTAACTAAACGAATTAAATTGCATTAAACGTCTTTAATGCACTTTAATTCGTCAGTTACATTCCTGGTCAAGACCCTTGACTCGCCTGTTTCAAATGCTGAAATGTAACTGATTAATCTGGAAGCTGCATGTCGCTCGCGCGCGCCCACTCTGATGCGCGCGCTATTCTTGCTCCCTCCTATACGCCAGTCAGCTGGTGCACTTCCATGCGCGCGCACGCCACGTCAGAGAACCCATCTGGTCACGCCACACAGTGGCGCCATACTAGTTCACTCCCGTGCGCCTAGCGCGCGCAACCTGGACGGCCTGCACCATGCGACATTACCCTTCGCGAGTACACTTAGTGTGTGCTTCCATGAAACAATAAGGAATGAGTGTTCCCACTTAAATACCCTTTAAGTTTCATCACTCCTCCTATGTGGGACAAGGTGCTACTTTCTCATTATTTCAGCATTTAATGTTTCAAACACCAAACTTTGAGCATAGATATCTCATTCATCTTACCTCCGTTTTGAACGTGGTTTAGTTCGTTGCGAAGCTCTTCCAACATAGAACACAAACCCACAAAGAAATATATAAATAAACCTCAGTTTATAATATTTATTTGTCGTCCAAAATCAAGAAATATCTATTTCCTATATTTGTGAAAATTGCTATTTTCACAAAATTTCCAACATCTTGTGATATTTTCATCCAATATGTTGTCTATTAATATGAGTTGTGTTTTATTTGAAGATGATTTTGAAGGACATTGGTGGAAATAAAGTTTAGAACTTGGCGTCTATGGAGGTCGCCAGTTTGAACCCGAGCCAAACCGGGTTTTACCGCAGTAGGCCTTCGGGCGGGCGGGTTTCCCCGGAACTGGTGGCTCGGGTATGCATCCAACTCTGACCGTTATGGAGGAGGGGATGCATTTGCTCGATTGAGTGCATTCCAGAATGCTTATCTAATAATTTAGTTGGCCATTAAAAAAAATCCCAATATTATTAGATGGTCGCTAGTTGGTTCGTTGAGCTATGTGGATGCCCCTTTTGTGGCACAACCTTATTGAATGGTGGTGTTGGTACGAGTGGCATGCTAAGTGAATGCCCCCTCTACTCTTATTTTAAACAAACTTGTTTCAAAACTAAGCAATGATCAATTCTAATACACAATCCCAAAGCAGTATCTATATATAGAAACTAAAATGGACAAAAGAAAGTTATTATTATGTCAAAGCGATTCGGCCCATTTTCATCCATGTTAACACTGACCAGTTTCAAGCTGAACTCAGTTTGTGACTCGCCTCACCTCACTGAACCTTCCACCTCTACTATTCATTGTTTGAAAAAAAAAACTTGTTAGTACACTTCATATTATTTTGAATTTTGTGTCACAAGATGTGTTTTC
Organism: Scalesia atractyloides; assembly: GCA_947069175.1. NCBI lineage: Eukaryota > Viridiplantae > Streptophyta > Magnoliopsida > Asterales > Asteraceae > Scalesia > Scalesia atractyloides. The sequence continues at coordinate 94,401,107 of CAMTDV010000017.1, read as the reverse complement.
AATGGAATTTTAGTCCTTTCACTTCATATTATTTTGGCTCCTTCTTTACCCCAATTACATGTAAGAAGTCAGGAATAATTTCTGATGCTTGCAATCTTTTAACTCAATGCTCATCATCACTGACTACACTTTATGTAAGAATCTTTACATTTCTCTCCTTGTAATTAGAAATCATAAACTTTGGCACTTTCTAATTTGATCTATTTGCCTTTTGGGGTGAAAATATATTTTAAATAATATGTAAAAGGTAAAAGTTTATAGTTTCATTGAGTTAAAGCATGGTCAAGAGAACCATGTTCATAGGGTATAAGTTATTATCTTAAGAAAAAAAGGAAGTGTGTTGCTAAAATTGATTAAAAAATTTTGAATTTTGCTATTATTTCTTATTATTTTAAACTTTGTTGCTATTTTGCGCACTTACATTATTATGCGTTAAGCCTTTGTTTCATTCAGAACATTGATCAAATTATAATCTTATTTTTCTCAAATTGTTAGCTTAACATTCATTACAAACAACATTCTTTATCTATCATATGCTTCGGACATGATTCGTATATATCTCGGAATTTAGGATTATTTATTGTTTCGTTTTTTCTTAGGAACTTTTAATGAACTTTAGGATGTTATTGATGCTTAACAAGGAAAGACACTAACAATTAATAGGAAAACAATAGTCTCAACACTAAACCAAATTATGAAAGAAAGAAAAAAAGAGACCCCTCATTGGGCAAAACAGAGTATGCATTGTCAATTTCAATTTGCATTGTTGTCAATCTTAAATAAGGAAGAAGGTTGTTTGATTTGGATGTGTGATGGTGTATTTATATCCTTGTTATTATAAAAAGAAGAGTATTTTGAAGTCATTTCTATAAATTGAGGGCCATTGGTCACTCCAACCCCCCAACATTTTGTTTGATATTCTTTTTATATGGCTATTATCTAAGATGATAACCCCTAATTAATATAGTAGGGTCTAATTCTTGTGATAATTTTATTTTGATTGTGATTGGGAACCAATATTATTAAAAAAATGGTATTAAATATGAAATGATGATTTGCACATCATAATTGTCGGTAGATAGACGAGTTGTGGTTTGCAGTCGTTTAAGTGAGTTATAGGTTGTTTAGCAGAAATTTCAAGTCTAAGATCTCGCTGTCAAGCACAACTTACTTGTATGCGTCGCGTTCCATCCTATAATAAATTAACAATAGGTGAAACAGTCCACAGGCGAAAATGTTACCTTCAAGATCTATCATGTTTCAATGTGCGACACTGCGACTTAGTATACATCAAACAACTTTCTAGACAATTCTAGTAGGTGGAGTAAAATCAACAGTCATTGGAGCACGGGTCCCATCTAACACAAACGGCGAAAACCAAAAAAGACGTTCTATAAAACAATAAATAAGCATGACTATATATAGATATATTGTCATAATTTCTTATAAAATCTTGCAACACTCATCTAACAATAATAGTATGATGTGACTTGGGAGGACCATATATACATAAAAGCTATATGGAACATCCACCCATCTCTCTCACAAAACCAATAGCATATGATGATGTTTTTGTGTAAACCATAAATAGGTGAGTGCTAGCAAGCTGCTAAGTGTACAAATTATGGTTGAACATGAATAGAGAGGGGGCTACAATGATGAACCTATTTCACAAATAAATTTTCAAATAAATTAGTGGTATTGGTATGGTGTTTAAAACATTTTTTTTATATTAACTAACAAATTATAGAAGAGTCTAGGTTTTGTCCCTTATATGGCACACAAAGATCACAAACACATGTAATAAAAAAGGAGATATTGAACCCTTGGGTAAACAACAAGACTAATCATGTAGTATAATAAAATAAGTACCATATTTTGGAAACTAGCAAGACATTATGATAATAGTGTTTAATGGTACACAAATAATTATGTTATAAATCATTACTAGAAGCCAAAAACCAAAAAAAATAATAAAAAAAGCCTCATCAAACTCTACCAGTCAACTCCAACACACACTCCTGCACCAAATCCTCTAGCAACTTCCTTTCAATTTCCTTTCTTGTATTAACAATTTCCATTCTCAACCCCTCCACCCACCCCCTCCCCACCACCTCTTTCACCACCACCATGCTGCCGCCACAATCCCCGTCTTCCCAATCGGACATTTCCTCCCGCCACAACCATTCCTTCATTTGACCCCACACACGGTCCTCCAGCACGGTTGATGACATCGTCATATCAACTACATTGTTACGGGCTCCACGATAAGGCCCACGACCCACGATATCTATCAAAGCCTCGTTGACACAGTCAAACACGAGTTTTGACATTGCCCTGTGATGTCTTAACTTGCTTTGACCAAGTATGGGTTCATTTTGACTTAGGTTCGTGTATTTGTCTCTCAGTGACGGGTCTAGCGGGCTTTCAGGCGAATACCATTTGCCTAAAAACGAGTTTGACTGTATTTGGCTGATACCCGCTACTGTTAATAGCATTTGAACGTAGGATAAACATTCTTGCTCTTCTTCCTCTGGGTCTAGAGGGGTCGATGAGGGTTTACTGGAGTATGGTGTGGCTGACCCCGTTGAATCATCCCACGATAAAGTTCGGGCTATGGATCCAATGGGGGGTGATTTATCAATTAGGTTGTATCTCATAGGCTCCATTCCTGTTAATACAACAATAAAAACATCAATTCTGTCTAGTAAATGTTTAACTAATGCATGTTAACTAGTTTATGAAAATTACCGTATTTATTCTGCTTAAGATTATGATGACAAATTGTTGTACGGTCATCTTCTTCAAATTGTGGTTCCAAAACCGAAATAGGGCTTGGTTGATCCTGATTCGCAATGTGGTTTACAGGATAGTCGGGTCTTGTGAAAGAAAATCCTGCCTGTAAGCAAGTTATAAACCCTTCAGACAATATACTCCAAATTCATAAAAGACACAATATTAAAATCAAAAATTATATAAAAACTAAGATCCCTAAATAAGTACATACAGGGGTGTAAACATGCCCAGATGCTCGAGAGCTACTCGGGACCGGCTCGGTTAAAAGCTCTAACGAGCTCGAGCCTGAAATACAGCTCATTTAGTTATCGAGCCTGAAATACAAAGCTCGTTTAGGCTGACGAGCCTAAATGAGCCCAAACAAAATTTTAGTCTTTTTATATATTATGATGATAATGATGATTATAACCCAACCCTAAAAGGCCCAAGACGGTGTCAACTTAGGCCCATATGATTTAAACTAACAACATTGGTGAGCCAAGCTCGAGCAGAGCTTTGGCTCGTTTAAGCAAGCTCGGGCCGAGATTTTAGCTCATTTGAGATTGTTCTCAAAATAGCTCGAGCCGAGTCGAGCTTTGGGTTTTTATCGTGGGCCAAGCTCAAGCTCAAATTAAGTAGACTTGAACCAAGCCTAGCTCAAGCTTCATAAAAACATGATGAGCCGAGCTCGAGCCTAGTCAGGCTCAGGCTCAGGCTCAGCCCGATTCGTTTACACCTGTAAATACATACAACTTAAAGAAGCAATACCTCAGGTAAAAACAGACTTTTTTTCAGACCAGAACACGATGCTTCCTCATTAACCATATCACTAACACATTGAGATCCTCCAATACCAACATTTTTAGCAGGAAATCTAGTAGATTGTGGTACGTCGGTAGACTGCTGGGACTTCTCTTTACTAGATTTCTTATTCTTCGAAAAAAACAAACTAGAAACTCGCCCCTTGAAAGACGACGATTTCACAAGCTTTTCCTTCACCTCTTTGGTATCATCTGCCTTGTCTTTCAAGGAACCCGAATCTTCTACACCAAGTCGAGCGGGAACAGACTTCGATCTCAAAAGATTTCTAGAACCTTTATCGGCATTGTTCAAATCACTAGTTCCGTGATTGTCCTCGGGTTTTACGGGTTTTTTCAAATCAGAAAGAGCGAGCATATCACCCAGCGTACTTGAGCTTCTTTGTATTTCTCTTTGTTCTAGAACATTCTTATGTGATGACATCATCGCCCATCTTTCCGAAAGTCGTTTCTTAGCTTCCCTACAAACGGATGACTCGGGAGAATAAGACGTACGGCTGGACGAAGCACAATAATGACTATCGAAACGGTTAATATAGTCCCATGAGTGTCTAGAAGCTGGTGAAACGACTTCCGAATCACTAAGATTCCCTGTTGCATAATCGATCTCCGATTTACAATACGAACTATCATCACCAATATAACCATTTGAAAATACAGAAGAAACTCGGGTTTCGGTTTCATCCCGTCTATGCCCACTTAAACTTTCCGAAATCTCGTCTACGGTCTCTTCCAGATCCCCATCAAAAACATCATCATGTGATATTTTGATATTTTGAGATTTCAGTACCACAATTCGCGTCGGCTGGTTAGGGGTATCGTCAATTTTGCAACATTCGGGAGAAAATAAAATACCGGAACCCTTTTGATTCCAAACATGCTTTTCGTCATCCGCTAACTTAGACGGTTTAAGAATCGTGATCCGTCTAGAATCTGGCAGTGGTGGTACAGACTGTAAATTGTATATATTTTGGGAGAATAACGAATTAGGCTCTTTCAAAAACTTAAGAAACATATCTTTATTGGAGCTTAAAACTTCTAAAGCATCTTGAAACTGCTTTGTTTGGCGAAGTTTTTCATCGGTCGACAACCGTTTCGCTTCCATGAATTTCTCACGAACGAGATCCATCTTTTGCTTTTCACTACATTTTCCCTTTTGCGGTGAATCGTTTTGACGTATTTCATAAACATCTTTAGATTCTCCATTTTCTCGTTGCAAAAATTCTAACGATCCTGATTGGCTCCTGCGTGAAGCCGTATCAAGTTGATGCTGATGTGGCAGGGCATCGAGCCCCATTAGTTTGGCAACTAAATTAGACGGGCTTTGTTTTAAATCCTCTTCCTTTGACATTTCTTGCGCGATAAGCATCTTTATGGGTGTTCCATTTGATTTTCTATTTGATGGAGATTTTCTTAAGTCAGATACAATCTGCATGCACCAATATTGGATCAGTATACTCGGTACACGATACAGTAGATGCTTCTAATACAAAAGTTGGTCAAATTTATCAAAATTTAAAGTGATTACCATTTTATCATCCATGTAATCATCAACTAGACTTGTTCTAACCACATCTGAGTGCCTCCCAGAGAATGAAGAACCTGTTGAATTTCATATAATGTCACAAACAACTTTCATTTAAAGAGTCCTAAATCAAATAGTAATTATAGATAGTTGACGGTTATATACTAACGACACAAGCCTCATGTTCAAAAACTATATACAGATAGTTAACGGAAATTTTAATATAATGCAGAATTTATATATATAGAAATTTAACACTAATAATTCAGTATACTTTCCTACCATTAACACATTAACCTTTTGCAACTTGCAAAACACTACGCCCCGCTAGCGGTATGCACATATAATGTATATATGTGTGGGCCCACGGGGGGCAAAAGTGAAAGTGCACTAATTTTAACGTTATTTTACTAATTTCGTGAAAATAACGTTAAAAAGCGAGGGACGGTTAATCATGCATCATGTGGTGGAGTTGATAGCCAAAAGACTAGGGGGTACATGCACTAATCGGCTTTTGTCCCAATTGCTGAGTGTTATGTGCCTTATGTCCAAGGCTGATGCAAAGCCACTATCGAGCCGGGGGTCTCACTGGAAGCAGCCTCTCTATTCCTACGGGTTAGAGGTAAGGCTGTCTACATTAAGACTGAGTATGATTATGATGATGATGATGATGAACTTGCAAAACACTAACAATTGTAGCAAGTAGGAACTCATTAAGACTTAAAACACTAATAGCAGCAATAAGAAGAAAGACAAATGGTAGAACTAAGAAGAAAGGTACTGATATCGGGAAAATCGGTGATATATCGGTTAATATCGCCGATAATATCGATACCGATCGATATTCTGAACGATATTTGACACACCGATAACCGATATATCACCGATATTAACTGCATAGGTATGTATGTGGTATTTAGATATTTCATCAATAGTTTAACTCATGAAAAGAGGATAAAATATAAGCAAAAAAGTTGAAAAGTTCACCATCGTGATGCGGTTTGTCCGTAAGGAGCTTGTTTCCTCTGACGCTAGTATTCAAATCAAACAAGTTCACCATTCTTCCCAAACATCCTGAAATTGGTTTTTCAGGGCTTTGCTTTTTTCCATTTTGAATCCAACTCATTTTTATACCTGCAAAAAATAACACATTCCACACTTATAAATATACCACAAATAAACAATGACAAGACATAATTTATAAATTATAAATTATAAATATCAAATCAATCACCAACAAGTATAGTTAAACAACAATATGATGTTAAATCAAAGGCATCCACATTGCTATCAATCATCAATTACCAAGAACTCAAAAAGAATCTTAATTTAGAAACAATACACATCCCAAATCAAGATATAAAAACAAAAAACCTTCAAAAACACATACCTTGTGATTCACTGTGTGTAGCATCAACTGATTCAATAGGACTATAACTTATAACTGATAAGGTAAGATAATCAAGACAATAATAAATTATTATTATCTACAAAATAATTCAAAACTGAAAAAGCAAGATAACAACAATGACAAGACTATTACATATTATCAAATTCCAGAATATTCACATTTTCACATCAAGCAGTCGTCACTTAAAACAACAACTTATCACAAAAAAAAAATCACAAAAATCTAAATAAATAATAATGATAATTCAGACAGCCAAACAGACAAAACAAAATCACTCCACACTTTCAAATTAACATCATTATACAATCAATTGAAGTAAAAGCAAAACAAAAAAGCCCTAATTTCATTTTACTTTAAATTCATACTATATGATTAATCAACCACAAGATCATTTACGAAAAAAGCTGCAATTACAGAAGTAAAACAAGAGAATCTGATGCTGTTTACATCTTCGAAAAGTGACTGCAGAGAGAAAAATAAGACCAAAAAGAGCTTGAAAATGTACAAAAAGCAGAGAGAGAAAGTGGTTTAGAGCGAGAAAGTATAGAAACAGTGAGATCAGTACCTTATGGTGAAATGGACGGTGATTGGTGGCCGGAGAGTGACATTCCGGTGAGGAAAACTGCCGGAGATTCGTCGGTGTTTGGTTTGATTTGGTTGTTATTCAGATCAGTAACCGGTTTTGATTACATGTAGGTGAGAGAAAAATCATAATAATAATAATGCGAATAAAACCAGATATGTTGATAATAAGAAACGCAAATTAAATAAATACATGTAGGCTTTGATTTTGCTATATAGTCCTTATGGTTTTATTGGTTTTATGGTATTAGCAAATTGGATTTAAATAATTTAATATTGTTCTATTTTTGTCTAATAATAATTTCAACTTAGTTTAATTCCAACAGTGGTCTGATTTTTTTTTATTTTGTTTGTATAATGGTCCACCGTTAAAAAACGTAACGGATTTAGGTTTTTTTCTGAATTACAAACCGATATTTTAGGGCTTTTAATCAAACGAGGCTACGAGTCAATTGATATAAAACTTACCTTGAAATAGTGCTTAAACGGCTTCATTTATTGTTAACTGGAAGTTTAAACAATCAAATTGAAGCATTATACACGGACCATTATACAAACAAAATGAAAAAGGTTAGACGACGGTCAGAAATAAACTCAGTTGGTATTATTATTGGCCAAAACTAGCGAGCTTAGATTATTTAAATCCAATTTGACTTTGTTATTTTCAAAAAGTCTCTTAACAATATTAATATTTTATTTAGGGATGTACAAATCGGTGTGGGTTTAAATTGTTTCAATTCAATTAACAATATTAATGTTTTATTTAGCACTGCTTAAAATTCAGTTAGGAACCTCGTTAAATGTTTAAAAAGCCTTTTGTCTTAAAATTATTAATATTTTTTAATTTAAAGTAACTTGAATAAGAATTAAAAATAACAATAATAATGATAAATACGAAAGCTGAAACATATATATTTTATAGAATTGAAAGTGTTCTTTGTTCTTGGAGCTCTACATTTTAACAACAATTACATTGCACCAATCTTTATCTTTAATTATGTTTATTTTTAATAAATAAATAAATAATATTAATTATTATTATTATTATTATTATTTTTATTATTATTATTATTGTTATTATTATTATTATTTATTATTATTATTATTATTATTATTATTATTATATTATTATATATTATTATTATTAGTGGAGTGTTCTTTGTAAGTTGATGTAAAAGGGTTGCAATGATTTTAATCGAAACACATGATGTATTATGGTCAATGGTTTGAACTTTGTAAATATTCAAGGGACCTTTTATGTAAATTAATTTCAACATATTATTAGAACCGTTGAGAGCGGGTGACGTTGACTCTCAAAAACTTCATTAACCAACAACTAAAACAAGTAGCCTGACCCTATAAATTTGTTCACAAAATTATAGAAAGATTTAAGTATTGGATTAAATTTTTCACTGTAAATGGATTGTTTCTTCGTTAAAATGTCAAGTAACAAATTATAAACAAGTGGCCATAATAAATACTACTAAGTCTATAATTATAAATTTTTAGAGTTAACTGTTATTTTCGTCTCTGTGGTTTGTTCACTTTTGTCATTTCAGTTCAGTTTTCAAAAATGCACCAGTTTCCTTCCTGACATACTGAAAACGTGTCACTTCAGTCCAAAAATTAAAACTCTGTTAAGTCAGACAGGTTTAATGAAGGGTATTATTGTCAATCCATATATCTTTTATTTTCACTTTATTTTATGTCTAACAAATGAAAAGACAATAATACTCTTCATTAAACTTGTCTGACTTAACTTGGTTTTAATTTTTAGACTGAAATAACACGTTTTCAGTATGTCAGGGAGGAAACTGGTGCATTTTTTTAAAATAGACTGAAATAGCAAAAGTGAACAAACCATAGAGACGAAAATGCCAATTAACTATAAATTTTAACACAGCCACAATAAACATTATATTTGATTGTTTACTATAAAGTTACATGTCAGTTCGGTCTACACTTTACATAGCTAATTCTAAGTTTCAAACTTAGCTTAAATGTTAACCGGCAAACCATTCAAACAGAACCAGTCCGATCATTGACCAGCCGACTTGCTTTAGTTTGACGATTTGATATGTTTCATCTGTTTGTGAACACAATCTATTTTACGTCTAAAATATCTTAATTATATACTTTTATTTATTAATTAACTTACCTAATACCTAATACAAATCATGAGTAACGTTAAAATTTCTGGCATCCTTTTCAATATCGACATCCTTATACGTTTTTCTGACGTTCACTGTTCATTTTTGTTGGTTTGTATCAAAAGAACAAAAGAAGATCTTCGATATGATCAAACATCAGTGTGTGATTACCACTTTTTAAAAAGTTAATTAAAATATAAGGAAAACGTGATAGTTTTTTAGTTCTTTGCACTGATAAATATTATCCACGTTGTCATCATTATTCGTATTTAAAAAACTATGTTCACTTTCTTAAGAGTGATAATAATAATAATAAATTTGATTCAAAGAATAGCATTCAAATTAGGGCATTCACAATCAATTCTTTTTCTCTATCCATATAATTACACTAAAAATTATTATTTTTTCTCTCTTATGTTTAATTAAATAATATTTTTTATATCTTTATCATTACATTTTCTCTCTCCTCCACTCACGACCACTTTCAAAAATATTAAAAATTTTATAAGGGATGAACAATGTTCCCGTATATTTACAGATGAACAGTAAAATTTTTCTCTTTTCACTCACAATCATTCAAAACCACTCACAACAATTCCTTATAAAATAACTAACACACTCACACAAAGTAAGAAATCCATTGTGAATGCTCTTAGTACTATACAAGAATGTATCACGTGCAAATTGGATATGAAATGCTAGGTTTTAGAGCATGTGAACTGGGACGGCACATCAAGGGAGAATGGACTATAGCGCCCCATAGCGCTACAGAACACCACTACAGGCGATGCTATAAGGTTCAAATTTGGGGTCGCGCCGATAGAGATAGCGGCATGTTGTTCTCTTATCCACTTGACATACATACATATGTATGTATAAATTGAAAGGGTTATATAACCCCCTTACCACTACACTCTCTTGTGATATAAAGTTTCATAAAGTCTTTATCTTACAATTTCGCCACTTGTCGCATAACGCCCCCAAAGGGCTTTATGACTACACATGGCCTAAATATCAATGGTTATTATTATGTGTAAGTTGTATATAAGATTGCTAAAACCGATTAGAACTGTTTGAACCTGGATTGAACCTGTACTAGTTGGTCCGGTTGGTTTTTGACAAGTGTCGTTAACGAGTAGGACCGGTTTTGACCAAAAAAAACGGAACCGGATATTTTTGTATCTGGGTATTTTATACATGTAACCGAATCCGACCTTACCCATAGGGTAGAGGTTTACAAATTGTTTTTTTTAAATAGTCCGTTTTTTTATCCAAAACATAAATCGGTTTTTTTATAACCGGTTTCGATTATTAACCGGTTTTTCAAACCCAAAAAGGTAACCGATTTGGATCGGGTTTTAACCGGTTTTTGCCAAAAAAACTGGTTTTTTAAAACGGGTTTTGGATTTTAAACCAGTTGCATTCCTATGTCTTTATGTCACTAATCAAGACCATGATTATGTGTGCTTAAAACAAGGTTGTAACATGTAAATCCAGAGGTTTAATCCTCATAAACTTTCTGTTTTGATAGAGTTTTAACTCACAAGGGATGAATAAGTCTTGAACTTGAAGATTGTATGATTATATGTTTAACTTGGGCTATCCTACTTGAAAATCCACACATCACTTGATGTTTTCCTATATTAGTTGTATTTACTTCCTTCCTTATTGTATGTTCATGACCCTCCTTGTTGTCTATGGCAACATGTGTAGTGGTGAATCTAAAAGAGGTCTTAAATGGATGGTTAATCCTCATATCTCATGCTTGACTTATGTAAATAATACCTACACTATATAGCCTATATAATATCTAAGTAACCAAACCCTTGATGATAGCCTAGTGGTTACTTGTCAAGTGTTAAGTTACATCATCTAAGACCATGATACTTGTTACGATTCTAATGGGCATTTTGACCCATGAAAACATTCAAACTCTTTTGAGTTTCATAGTGTCAAGAACAATTATTATGTGTGCTAGGTGATTACTTTTCTTATATGTCTATTTTCATACACTTTAAACTCCGAATCCCTAAATCCGAACTCAAACATCCCATAAACTCCAAACACTCAAGCCACTCATTCTCCTATTTTCACCAACTCGTTAATACTCGGATAATCGAAAAGCCTTGCAAACTGTGAGTACACTCGACCCATTTTCATTTTTTTTCACTTTTGGGTGCAATATGTTAACCTTATCAAAAATCACAAAAATTTATACCTTATTCAAATGCATGAAACAATCCAAATACATGAATACTATGTTACCATACTTGATGCATATACTTGGGTGATTCTTATGTGATACAAAAGTCATTAGCTTTATACGAGCCTCCATTTGACATGTATAGCGCTATAGGATTAACGCACCACCCGTGAACGAGAGGTCATGTTAAATTTCATTCTTTATTGCGTAAACCGAGGGTTGACTAGAAATATCGCATGCCATGTTATGTCGATCTTGTATAACCTAAGTTGCCATGTGGATTCGTTTTCAAACTTTTATGCTTATACTTATGCTTTTGTGCTCGCCAATGCATTTTTGTGTTGAACTATACTTTGTTAACATGTTGCAGGTTGATGAGGATTCATTATGACGAAATCTAGTAGGGATTACACTAGAAACACACTTGAAGTTACTAGATTTGTTACTTTGTTGTTAAACTTATCATTTTGTCTCTTGTTGTACTTTGTATTTCATGATGTAATCGACGATTTTGATATAATATGAAATCGGTTTTGGAAATTAATTATTGTCACATTAGCTATGTGTAATGAGCAATCTATTTCGTCTCACTCCGATATTTTCGCGATCGGTTGGGGTGTGACATTATATCCGAAAATACTTGAAACCGGTCATACCCTATACTGGAACCCGGTTATACCATATAAGTCCCAAAGTAAAAAACACTAAATCAATATATGTTCACCAAAAACGAAAAAAAAAAGACGTGTATGCTGCGAGTCTTGTCTCTCAATCCGACTACCCAACTCCATCTTCCGTGTATCAAAATTAAAACAAGTATGAATAAGTCTTGAACTTGAAGATTGTATGATTATATGTTTAACTTGGGCTATCCTACTTGAAAATCCACACATCACTTGATGTTTTCCTATATTAGTTGTATTTACTTCCTTCCTTATTGTATGTTCATGACCCTCCTTGTTGACTATGGCAACATGTGTAGTGGTGAATCTAAAAGAGGTCTTAAATGGATGGTTAATCCTCATATCTCATGCTTGACTTATGTAAATAATACCTACACTATATAGCCTATATAATATCTAAGTAACCAAACCCTTGATGATAGCCTAGTGGTTACTTGTCAAGTGTTAAGTTACATCATCTAAGACCATGATACTTGTTACGATTCTAATGGGCATTTTGACCCATGAAAACATTCAAACTCTTTTGAGTTTCATAGTGTCAAGAACAATTATTATGTGTGCTAGGTGATTACTTTTCTTATATGTCTATTTTCATACACTTTAAACTCCGAATCCCTAAATCCGAACTCAAACATCCCATAAACTCCAAACACTCAAGCCACTCATTCTCCTATTTTCACCAACTCGTTAATACTCGGATAATCGAAAAGCCTTGCAAACTGTGAGTACACTCGACCCATTTTCATTTTTTTTCACTTTTGGGTGCAATATGTTAACCTTATCAAAAATCACAAAAATTTATACCTTATTCAAATGCATGAAACAATCCAAATACATGAATACTATGTTACCATACTTGATGCATATACTTGGGTGATTCTTATGTGATACAAAAGTCATTAGCTTTATACGAGCCTCCATTTGACATGTATAGCGCTATAGGATTAACGCACCACCCGTGAACGAGAGGTCATGTTAAATTTCATTCTTTATTGCGTAAACCGAGGGTTGACTAGAAATATCGCATGCCATGTTATGTCGATCTTGTATAACCTAAGTTGCCATGTGGATTCGTTTTCAAACTTTTATGCTTATACTTATGCTTTTGTGCTCGCCAATGCATTTTTGTGTTGAACTATACTTTGTTAACATGTTGCAGGTTGATGAGGATTCATTATGACGAAATCTAGTAGGGATTACACCAGAAACACACTTGAAGTTACTAGATTTGTTACTTTGTTGTTAAACTTATCATTTTGTCTCTTGTTGTACTTTGTATTTCATGATGTAATCGACGATTTTGATATAATATGAAATCGGTTTTGGAAATTAATTATTGTCACATTAGCTATGTGTAATGAGCAATCTATTTCGTCTCACTCCGATATTTTCGCGATCGGTTGGGGTGTGACATTATATCCGAAAATACTTGAAACCGGTCATACCCTATACTGGAACCCGGTTATACCATATAAGTCCCAAAGTAAAAAACACTAAATCAATATATGTTCACCAAAAACGAAAAAAAAAAGACGTGTATGCTGCGAGTCTTGTCTCTCAATCCGACTACCCAACTCCATCTTCCGTGTATCAAAATTAAAACAAGTATGAATAAGTCTTGAACTTGAAGATTGTATGATTATATGTTTAACTTGGGCTATCCTACTTGAAAATCCACACATCACTTGATGTTTTCCTATATTAGTTGTATTTACTTCCTTCCTTATTGTATGTTCATGACCCTCCTTGTTGACTATGGCAACATGTGTAGTGGTGAATCTAAAAGAGGTCTTAAATGGATGGTTAATCCTCATATCTCATGCTTGACTTATGTAAATAATACCTACACTATATAGCCTATATAATATCTAAGTAACCAAACCCTTGATGATAGCCTAGTGGTTACTTGTCAAGTGTTAAGTTACATCATCTAAGACCATGATACTTGTTACGATTCTAATGGGCATTTTGACCCATGAAAACATTCAAACTCTTTTGAGTTTCATAGTGTCAAGAACAATTATTATGTGTGCTAGGTGATTACTTTTCTTATATGTCTATTTTCATACACTTTAAACTCCGAATCCCTAAATCCGAACTCAAACATCCCATAAACTCCAAACACTCAAGCCACTCATTCTCCTATTTTCACCAACTCGTTAATACTCGGATAATCGAAAAGCCTTGCAAACTGTGAGTACACTCGACCCATTTTCATTTTTTTTCACTTTTGGGTGCAATATGTTAACCTTATCAAAAATCACAAAACTTTATACCTTATTCAAATGCATGAAACAATCCAAATACATGAATACTATGTTACCATACTTGATGCATATACTTGGGTGATTCTTATGTGATACAAAAGTCATTAGCTTTATACGAGCCTCCATTTGACATGTATAGCGCTATAGGATTAACGCACCACCCGTGAACGAGAGGTCATGTTAAATTTCATTCTTTATTGCGTAAACCGAGGGTTGACTAGAAATATCGCATGCCATGTTATGTCGATCTTGTATAACCTAAGTTGCCATGTGGATTCGTTTTCAAACTTTTATGCTTATACTTATGCTTTTGTGCTCGCCAATGCATTTTTGTGTTGAACTATACTTTGTTAACATGTTGCAGGTTGATGAGGATTCATTATGACGAAATCTAGTAGGGATTACACTAGAAACACACTTGAAGTTACTAGATTTGTTACTTTGTTGTTAAACTTATCATTTTGTCTCTTGTTGTACTTTGTATTTCATGATGTAATCGACGATGTTGATATAATATGAAATCGGTTTTGGAAATTAATTATTGTCACATTAGCTATGTGTAATGAGCAATCTATTTCGTCTCACTCCGATATTTTCGCGATCGGTTGGGGTGTGACATTATATCCGAAAATACTTGAAACCGGTCATACCCTATACTGGAACCCGGTTATACCATATAAGTCCCAAAGTAAAAAACACTAAATCAATATATGTTCACCAAAAACGAAAAAAAAAAGACGTGTATGCTGCGAGTCTTGTCTCTCAATCCGACTACCCAACTCCATCTTCCGTGTATCAAAATTAAAACAAGTATGAATAAGTCTTGAACTTGAAGATTGTATGATTATATGTTTAACTTGGGCTATCCTACTTGAAAATCCACACATCACTTGATGTTTTCCTATATTAGTTGTATTTACTTCCTTCCTTATTGTATGTTCATGACCCTCCTTGTTGACTATGGCAACATGTGTAGTGGTGAATCTAAAAGAGGTCTTAAATGGATGGTTAATCCTCATATCTCATGCTTGACTTATGTAAATAATACCTACACTATATAGCCTATATAATATCTAAGTAACCAAACCCTTGATGATAGCCTAGTGGTTACTTGTCAAGTGTTAAGTTACATCATCTAAGACCATGATACTTGTTACGATTCTAATGGGCATTTTGACCCATGAAAACATTCAAACTCTTTTGAGTTTCATAGTGTCAAGAACAATTATTATGTGTGCTAGGTGATTACTTTTCTTATATGTCTATTTTCATACACTTTAAACTCCGAATCCCTAAATCCGAACTCAAACATCCCATAAACTCCAAACACTCAAGCCACTCATTCTCCTATTTTCACCAACTCGTTAATACTCGGATAATCGAAAAGCCTTGCAAACTGTGAGTACACTCGACCCATTTTCATTTTTTTTCACTTTTGGGTGCAATATGTTAACCTTATCAAAAATCACAAAACTTTATACCTTATTCAAATGCATGAAACAATCCAAATACATGAATACTATGTTACCATACTTGATGCATATACTTGGGTGATTCTTATGTGATACAAAAGTCATTAGCTTTATACGAGCCTCCATTTGACATGTATAGCGCTATAGGATTAACGCACCACCCGTGAACGAGAGGTCATGTTAAATTTCATTCTTTATTGCGTAAACCGAGGGTTGACTAGAAATATCGCATGCCATGTTATGTCGATCTTGTATAACCTAAGTTGCCATGTGGATTCGTTTTCAAACTTTTATGCTTATACTTATGCTTTTGTGCTCGCCAATGCATTTTTGTGTTGAACTATACTTTGTTAACATGTTGCAGGTTGATGAGGATTCATTATGACGAAATCTAGTAGGGATTACACTAGAAACACACTTGAAGTTACTAGATTTGTTACTTTGTTGTTAAACTTATCATTTTGTCTCTTGTTGTACTTTGTATTTCATGATGTAATCGACGATGTTGATATAATATGAAATCGGTTTTGGAAATTAATTATTGTCACATTAGCTATGTGTAATGAGCAATCTATTTCGTCTCACTCCGATATTTCCGCAATCGGTTGGGGTGTGACATTATATCCGAAAATACTTGAAACCGGTCATACCCTATACTGGAACCCGGTTATACCGTATAAGTCCCAAAGTAAAAAACACATAAATCAATATATGTTCACCAAAAACGAAAAAAAAAAAAGACGTGTATGCTGCGAGTCTTGTCTCTCAATCCGACTACCCAACTCCATCTTCCGTGTATCAAACCTCAAAGCATAAGCCACCCCAATGTGTGTGTCCTCCACACCATTCACTCTTTCGTTCATATACCAAATCGATTTGCTACAAACATGTTTTAAAGTTGTGTGAAAATGTCAACAAAAAGGTGGTTAGACAATTGTTTTGTTATAGAGAGTCAATTTAGGGGTGTATTTTTACTAGACGGTGGACCATAAATATGGGTGTCATTTTTACTGGATGGTGGACCAAAATAACCCTGCCACACCCACATTAACAAAAGTAAGAAATTATAAGGGTGTCATGCACCATCAAGGTATCTCTATCTTAGGGAGTATAAAACGTATCTCTAACTTACACAATAGAAGTTTTGTATCCTTTTCAAAGTTTTAAATCTGTTACTTTTTTGGAAATAGGGGTAGATAAAAATGAAAACCATATTGAGTTATGAGAACATAAGAACCAAGTCATATAAAAGGTTTTTCTAAAAAAAATTCATAAATCTTTAAAAAATCTCTTGTTTCAACAAAAAAAATTATCTTCGTACGAAAATTACATCAGCACGTAAACAAAACTTACATCAGGCAAAAACTACCGACTCGACAATTTTTTTTTCTTTTTTTACAGATATGTTTATAATATTTTCATCTACGTTTGTGCAAAAAGTTATAGCCCAACTCGCATTGGAAGTAGAAGATCTTATGGTTCTGAGAACTCGTGGTGGTTCTAATTTGCACCGAAGCCTGGTTTCCAGTATTATAAACTAATCAACTTCTTGACGCTAAATAGCATTTAATTTTCTTATTATTATTAAATTTTAGAACTTATAAAAACATATATTAAAAAGAATCATTTGAGTATTGATCTTGATTTTTTTTAAATGGTGGACTTCAAGTATAAGATTATCACACTTCCTAAATCAGAGAGCCCCATTTCGTAACACTCTAGCCAGACTATGTTATTTTAACCAGGCTCACGCTGAGTTCGGAGTCTGGCTTTTTTTGGGTGTTCCCACCGGAAACCATACCACCGGCTGCAACTTAACAGTCGTTGTGCCACCACAAGAGCAGAACTCACTGGCGTAACACATGGTGGGACGAAAACCCGGTTGGGGTCGGGAATCGACTGACAACCTCACACAAGGCCTAGTTTAACTCCTTCATTGCCTATATCCACCATAAATGACACAAGTGAGAATTGAACTTGTGTCTCCATTGAAAAACCCAAGCCTCCTACCACTAGGATAACTATACGAAATCACTATTTCAAAAGTTACTTGTACACAAGTTTGTTTAACTTTAACAAGTCAACTTAAAGTTTAGGTCCAGACACTACAAAATATATATATTGGCAAAACACAAACTAAAATTATTAACATAAATGCTAACAGCTTAGGAAAACCAGATGTCTTTAATATAACCTTTCTAATATACCATATGATGACACTTTGATTTGGTCAAGTATCGTCTACCTGTTAATATGGCTCTATAATTAAATGACAATTTTTGGTCCACAATACATTATCATCTAATGAAAATTGGTGGATGGTGGCATTTATTATGATGAAAATATTGATGATGACATTCTTACGATGAAACATAATAAAAGATGAGATGGTGTACAAAATGATATTGATACAAAAATGCTATTAAAAGGGATAGACAACTCATTACATTATAGATTAGTGGCATCTTTAGGATGGGATAAGACTTACGCACCATATGATCCTGGGTTCGATTCCGACAAAGAGAGTTTTTTCAGATTTATTGAGTTTTCCTGAATTGGTGTAGAAGCATTATTGCTTAGTAGAGATAGATACGATCGGATGGTTCCGCTGGTGACACAATAATACTCAGTGATCCAAATTTATTGTTCGAAAAATAAAAAAAGGAATAATGCTAAACATCATTGCAGACCATCTCATAAGAATGAGATGATTTGGTTTGGTTATGAGTTAAAACCAACACTATATCGATATTTATGTTTCTTAACTTTTAAAATAGATCGGTTTTGCATCAAATAAAATATTAATATCTTTTTTTTTACTTTCTAAAGCGAAATGATCAACACTAATATGTACTTTATAAAAATAAATTTTACAATTTTCAAAATAGATCGGTTTTGCATCAAATAAAATATTAATATCCTTTTTACTTTCTTAAGCAAAATTATCAACACTAATATGTATTTTATAAAAAGATATACCATACTATTTTTACTTTATAAAGCGAAATGATCAACACTAATATGTAATTTATAAGAGTATATAACTTAGGGGGTGTTTGGTGTTGCGTTTTCAAAATAGATTATGCGGTTTCAAAATAGATTTTGCGTTTTCAAAACTGCGTATGTACATGCTTCTCCAAAATTGCGTTTTGGAGACAGATAATCACTTTTTCATCCAAACACTTTTTTAGATTATTTATGTTCTACAAACGCAATAATCAAATAATCACTTCAAAACGTAATCCCAAACACCTTCTTAGTAATTAGACATATTGGAAATTGTTTATACAAAATAAAAAATTAAGGTTGGTTTTATTGGCGTTTCAATTAATTTAGTTATTTATACACATACAATCATAACAATCATTTGCTTTGTAAATTGTAATCATTCTTCTATAATCACTAGGTGTAGACTGTAAAGCTATCTCACTTGGTAAAGACACATGCTTCTCAGAGAGAGGGGGGGTCCATATTCAAACCAGTACAACAATGATAGTTTAAAATAATTTGTGTAAAATAGAGTAGGCGTACATTTGTCGTTCGAAAAAGAAAAAAATTCCACTAGAAATCTTTGCGTTCCTGTAGTAAATGGCCAGTTTATTGTTTGTTGTTAATTTCAACTGTTTTTTAATAAATATATCTATGAAAACTATAAATAATGGTTAGAAAATTAAACGTGGTTGTTAAATTATTTGTAAATACGATGTTTTAAACAGAAAGTTAAAGGCATATAATGGTGAAACTTGTATATCATACTATATGAGCTTTTTGAGATTCTTGTGGCTTTTCAAAACAAAACAAAATCAAATTAACAAATATAAACGTTGGATTTTAAGAAAAAGTCAACCAGAAAAGTAACTAACCATCCACAATTTATTATAGGACCGACCATATGGGGGCATGAGTATCTGTTTTTATTTATATAAAAGAAAGTAAACAATTGGTTTTCGAAACATGTAAGAGCATTTACGTTGGAGCCTTCATATTTATCTATATAATTTAATCAAATATATTTTTCTTTATATTTTGTTAATTTTTAAAAATCTTTCATATTCAACCCTATATTACTCATAAATACTTATTGTATTATTTTTTCTTGTTCCAACAAACTCACATTAAAAATATAGATGGTTGGATATGCGGCTCTAAATATAAAGGTGTGCTTTGTTTTCTATAAAACTATCTCTGTCATAGAGATTCCAATGTGGTGTTAGTTTTTCAATTTTCTCTATATTGTATAGAATAAATTATTATAGAGGCTTAATTATGAATGCTCTAATAGCAAAAATTTAGTTATTATTAGGGATATAAACATATATTACAAATGTAGCAAAAATTCAGTTTTATAACTAGGGATGAGCTCGGTACTGGTACCGAAAATACCGGTACTAAAATTCGTCAAATATGGATACCGGTTTTTGAAGGTAAAATTCGGTAAAATACTGGTATCTTGCTGAACCGTTACCGAAAACGCAAAAAAAATGGATATCGATTCGATACTGAAAATAATTTGGTACGGAAAATTAATACTGATCCCCGGTACCATATACACATCCCTATTCATAACCCTCAGGGATTTAAACAACACGAAACTATAGCTACTCAAAATGTAATTGTTAAAAGATTAAATAAAGACAAGTTTAAATGGGTTGAAGCCTAAATTAAAATTCATTACTAAACAAGCTCAAACTCAACTTGACTAGGCTAGCAAAATTAAACGAACCTTTTATTCATTTGAATATAACAATTTATATGTAATCTATTAAGTACATGTTAAATAACATATACAATTATATAAATAACTATAATAGAATATAAACCTTTTCAAAGTCGAGTTTGTGTTCACCGAGTTATATATTAACACCAACCTTGAAAAAAAATCTATTGTCGGCGAATCAACTAATTTAACAAAAGTCAAAACTAAAAGGAACAGCTTTATGTATTTGACTTGGTTCTATAGTGACAATGTGACATCATTAAACTAAGCATGCATGCATGCTTTACAAATAAATATATAAAAGAATCATTACATAAATATAAATAACAGTAAAATTTCGTTTTGCTCCATGTGGTTTGGTCGTTTTAACGGTTTTGCTCCAATCTTTTAAAAATAGCCATTTTACTCCCCGATATATGAAACTAATCTCTATTTTACTCTCCGTCCCTAACGCCATCCAATTCAATTGTTAAATCCTGGTCACATGGCTCTCACATGAGGGGTATTTTAGTCTTTTCCCATCCTAGATATTTTTAACATCTTTTAATTGACAAAAAAATATATGTTTAGATTATAAGTGATGGTGAACTGATGGTGGTGGATCTGAACCAGAGCAAAATATATGTTTATATTATAAGTTGAATCCTCAAAAATTATATGACGGTTACAGAGGGCTTTTTAAAGGATGGATGCCAAGAATGCTTTTTCTTGCACCAGCAGCCGCCATCTGTTGGTCAACATATGAAGCTGCGAGATCCTTTTTTCAAGAATTAAACATTGACAATGATAGAAGCTGGCAAGATAACCCAATAATCGACATTTAATTTTTCTTATTATTGTATTTGAGAAATACTACTGCTCACAATAGAAGAAAATAAACAGAGATCGAGTTCTTCGAGTCTCAGATCCTACGTGTTTCCAGTTGTCGTGTATTTTTCTGAGCTTTGAATTCTCAGATCTCACATGTTTCCAGTTGTCGTATATTATGTAGGCTAAAATTGACATATCTGAATAAAGGATTCAACTCCAATTTGTAAGTAATGGTGGTGGATCTGAACCAGAGCAACGTCTGGAAGTGATGGTGGTGGGTCTGAACCAGATCTGAACCAGCAGTGATGGTAGTTTAAGTTCCGGTACCAACGAAGTTTGGCTTGGATCTCAGAAATGATGGAACACGGCGAAACTAATGATGATTCCGGTGTTTTTTTTTGCTAGGGTGGTGATTCTTGGCGGTGGTGATAATTGCCGGCGGCGGCACTTGCAAGAGAAGAGTTGGTGGCGAGGATTGACGAGGCACTTGCAGGTGAAGAGGATGGTGAATAGAGATGATTAGACATAAGGGCTCTTGTTAGAGTTTTTTTAGAAAATGGCAAAGAAGATGGAATGGGGAAGTAGATAGATTGGCTTGTTAGGGTTTTAGAAGGTTATTCATTAATAAGGACTGGGAAAAGACATAATTGCCCATCAGGTGCTTTGCACGTGACAACATTTAACCATTAAAATGGATGACGTTTAGGGGCGGGGAGTAAAATCATGAAGGGCTTAATAGATCAGGAGTAAACCGGCTATTTTTAAAGGATTTGGGCAAAATCGTTAAAATGAACAAACCACAGGGAGCAAAACAGAAGTTTACTCTGTAAATAAATTAGTATTTGCACACGCAGTATTTAATTATATCCTTGTATAATTTTATCAGTGTGTCCCCTAAAACACAATAATATTACTAGTATACCTAAACTTTTTTTTTAATTTGTTATGATTTAGTGTAGTTATTATTATATTGATAAGATATTAAGATAGTTAAGTTTTTATCTGATCTTTTTTCAACTACACACATGAAATTTTTTAGATGAATATTTTTTTTTTGTTACAAACTAGTTGAAGATATCAAGACAACCAGTTTTGGGTTAAAATGTTTGAAATGGCCTCACTGGTGTAAATTTAAGTTCGATACGTTGTAATGTGCTTCGACTTCTTTGAGAAGTTGCTTTCGTTTTATTTATAACGTTCTCCACCGTTCAAAAAATATAAATATAATTATTTGAGAAAAAAATATTTTTCAACTGGTCCATCCCTAGAACAAACATTCAATTCTATGATCTAATTAAATGCTAGGTGATTAATATTCCATGCTTCAATCAAATCCTTGTCTTCCATTCTAAATCTACAAAATTCTTGTTTTCTAATGTATATGCACTATTATTACACATCAAAAAGTTATGATTTGAAAAGAAAAATATACAGCTCCATCGAAATGACTTTTTAGGGCTTTTTTGTTGCCAATGTTTTTAGTAGTTATAGAGTTATTTAAAAATCAGCTAATTTATCCAAACATAGATAAAACATTATTGTAAATGACTTGTATTTTAATTACATGGAAAACAATAAAAACATTATTAGTCACAAGAATATATAAATTGAAATTGATTGTTACCAAACCTTCATATATTTTTATACATTTAGCAATTTATAAATGAAATTAAAAATCGAGTATCAATTATATATAATAAACATGAAAGATATTGATTTACGTGACACAATATTAGAGCTCCTAATTTTTTGTTTTGGCTCCAAAATACCGGATCTTTTTTTGGTCAGTGAAGCCCCAGATACCCGCTTTATGACATGTTTATAAAAACATGCTAATCTGGGTGTAATGTTTCTTAGCGCTATTTTTAATTTGGGTTTGACCTGGTTACTTTAATCTATTTGCATCGTTGCTGAATTTATGCGTCCCTTTTGTTTGGTTTTGACGTTAGTGTTAAGGTTTTCATGTGGAATGCGGTGGTGGCGTTCTTGTGGCTATAGGTTCGTTACCGACGGTCAGAAAGGATTCAAATCCCGACATAAAATAGGTGAGTTCTGGCTACCATTAATTTTTTATTTTTCTTGTGTAGTCTTTTGAAATAGATTTTTCGTTCGGATTATGGTTGTTGTGGAGGTTTTCGACTAAGTACGGAGGTAACTATCCTCCTCCTCCTCTGTCATCTCGCCACTGGTAATCGAATTCTCAATGTGCAATTTTTTATTCTTTAGATTTGAGGTTCAGTCGTTTATTCCTCACCTGGATTCCTTTCATTTTAAGTTATCTTTTGCTTGGGTTTCTTCATTGTTTTGATATTTATAATTTTATATATTTTTTTACATAAAGTTGTTTTCAGTTACAGAGAAGAAAGTTACTACTGGGATGGAATCTACTAAAAAAATTGAAAGAATGGCTTTTAAGGTTAGTGATGATGAAAATGGTGGTCGGACATATAAGAAGTTTCAAGAACGGGTTATGAGTGAAAGGAAACGGAGACCAAACCTTGAAGGAAATACTTGATCGCAGCTAAAAGATGGAATTGGTTTTGTTCACGAGATTTATTTTACTCATGATTCAAAACATACCTAAATGTTTCGTACATATCGGGGGCAATCCTTGTGGATGTTGCTTTGATGAAACAAGTGAAAGGAGCATGTACACAAACATTTGTCATGAAGGATAAGCGTGCTACCCGCAAGTATTCTAATAACAATTTCCATCAATACAAATTGTCTTTTTCATACCTAATATATGTATTCTTAATGAACGTTTAATACATAACTCCGTTAATATATTTTTCTTTGTATTTTATTGTGCAGATTATGGAAAACACTCAGTACCTTTTTTTATCAGTTAAGGTTTATCACTTAGAGTACATCGGATATAAAGGTACCTGCTACAAACGTCTACAAGATGAAAAAGTGGAGACGGTGAGGGATTTGTTGACTCTACTCTACGCAGATCCAAAACGACTTGAAGATGTAACTATTAAGCTTCATTGTTGCACACATATTATTACTTACTCACTTTGTGCTTATAATAATGCTTTTTCCTTATGACGTGTGCAGATTCTTAAGCTAAAAGTTTCTTCCAATAATTGGGGAGTCATGAAAAAAATACTTAGATGTCCAATCGATTTTTTTTGTACCTTCATCCCAGGGAAAGTGGCGTTGTTCTTGATGTTAGACGACAGTTAAAAGCATGAATAGTAGAACCTCATCGATCTGCACACGCCTATTTGACCAGCAAAAGGTAAGTGTGCTCCTCAGCACACACAAACACACTCTTACATTTTATTTGATTTTCTGCTTGGTGATGTGTATTAACAAGAGGGATTTATCATTCTACTATTTGTTTACTCTAGAAAATAATTATTTTTAATTGTACTGTTATGCTTCTTAATTATGGTTTTCGTTAATTCATGTTCAATTTGATTGAGGTTGATTGGTGAGTAGTTCCACTTTTTTCTTTCTCTATATTGAGTTGAGACAAATGCCACTATAAACTATAAAGCATGAGAGAAAGTGAAGTTAAAAGTTTTTATGTATTTTAAAAAGCATGGTTATGAGTTGATCACTTTTACTTGCCGATACGCATATTTATCTTACTTATATAAATGAAACACGAAGCATACATATTGGCATGATGAATTAATGACTTGGAGTTTGGCTTTTAGCTTATGTATTGATTCCTTAGTCCTAATTTTGTCTGCTGTTAACTTAGGTTTAAGACTGTTTTGATTTAGAATCACTTAAATCACCTCAAATGCCAATGTAAAAGAAGATTAATCTATTAATTGGAGTTTTCTCTAATGGAAACAATTTTAAACGTTGAATGATTGTTTGAAGAACTAGGATGCCATATCCTGAAGTTAGATATGGAGAGGTAGCAGTCCGTTTTTTTTGTCATTCTGGTAAGTATTTAATTTACTTTTTCGTATACGACAATTGATCTTAGATTCACACCATTAATAATTAATATAATTATAATATTGCGGCATAAGAATAGTGTGGTGAATGAGGAACTTTGGAATGAGACAAGGACTTATGGAGATGTTCAGTTAATGCCATTTGTTGGCTACTATAGTCTAATCTCATGGAAGACAATTGTCGTTTGTGTGTTTGGGGTAATTTCTTTTGGTATATCTTTAAAATCACATAAACATGTTCATAATGTGTAGCGCTAAATCGATATTTGTTTATGCAAGAGAGAAGTTATCTCGGAAATATATGTCATGGAAACATATGTTGATGCATTTGTAGCGCTAAATAGATATTCGCATATGATAGTTACAATACCAATGTATGTAGCTAAGAAAATAATTAAAATCCTTGAATAGATATATTAAGTTTATCATCACAACTTTCTATGATCAAGTTATGAACCTTTCAACCCATACCTATAAGTTTGTTATGTTTAAATGCTTATTTTTTATGAGTTTTCTTGAAGCAACATGTATTGGAGCATGAAAAATCACACGAGCGCTCAATAATAATTCAAGAGTTTGTTGGGAGTATTGATATTTGTTAAAATACACATAAATTAGTCCCCCGTTTTATCCCTTTTTACACGTTTTTGGCGTTAAAGATCAATAATTAGATACTTAATCACGCATGTTTTCATTTACAGGCCTTAAACAGCGTGCCGGACAAGAAGATGCAGAAAACAAGGATTTTCCAGGCGAAACGGCGAAGTTGCGGACTTTCTGGGAAGATTTAGATAGTGCACGGCTGTGCAGAGGATTGGCACGGCCGTGCCATCCCAGATCAGAAGGGTTGCACCAAGCATGCAAACCCTGGTGCAAGCATTGTTAAAGACGCGCACGGCCGTGCGGAAGTTTGGCACGACCGTGCGTTGCTGTTTTCCTCTTGTGCACTGCCAGCGCGACTCCAATGCCAGATTATCTCGGACACGCACGGCCGTGCTAATCTTGGCATGGCCGTGCCATTTTCAAAACCTTATCCGGATAAGATGACGTCAACAAATTGCGCTAATAGTGCACGGCCGTGCGGATAAAGTGCACGGCCGTGCGGATAAAGTGCACGGCCGTGCGGGACCTGAAATGTTATAAAAACAGCGCATAACTCACTGATCGCAGACTGGACTTTTTGGTAGCGTTTTCTGGCGATTTTTGGGCTCCGGTAACTTGTTTTGCTCCAATTCAAGCCCCCATTGTGCCTAGAAGCTCCATTATCATCCGGTTCTTCAATCTTTAGCTTGTCTATGGTTTGATTCTTGAATCTTTCCATAATTTTGATTATGTTTCAAGCTTTTAGATTGTTTATGTAATATTGTAGCCTCATGGAAAAAACACTTTGAATTCCTTGCTTATTAAACAACCATTAGATGTTAATCATGTTTGTAACGACACTTAACAACTTTTTATGTTAATCCTTGATGATTGTTTTGCAACCTTCTTATTGATATTGGATTCTTGATCATAGTTAATTGTCTAGGATGATTAGTTCATGGTTAGTTAGAATATTTAAAAGAAGAAGCCTAATTAATCTTGCATTAGTGAACCTTTAGCTTAGTTAAAAATGCTCACCCCATGAGACTAGAAATGGGTATTGGGTTAATAAGGGGTAATTAATATTAATCAAGAGTACTTTCTGTAACATTTGTAAAAATCGGGTCTCCAAAACCCGCTCCGTTTTGTAATCAAGTACCAAGTTATGAAAGTACATTAATTATTTATGATTATTTTGAGTTTAAACGTTACATAATTAATAAATAAACTAAACTAAAAAATTATATTTGATAAAAAGTTAAAATAAAATAAATAAAAACACATGTGTAGCTGCCGGGACTCGAACCCGGGTCAGCTGAGTCTCAAACGACTCAACTTTCTTTCACTAAACCACTCCGCCACAATGTGTTTTCTGTTAACACTAGGCAAGCAATTGGATCTTATACGCGAACTCAAATCAACCGTTGATGCCATCTGAATAACGGAAATCGGCAAACCGATCGCCAAATCATTTCGAATTCATCTGGCCAACTTATAACCGATGTATTTCAGTTTCTAATTAAGTCAGTAATGAATGAACTTAGAAGTTTCATCATTTTCGGTATTTGAAACCGAAAATTTATCAAATTCTGATTTAATTCAAGTTTCCAATCATTTGCACGATTCAGAACTATCACAACAATATCCAATTTCATTTTCGTCGCATTTGTGAACCTTAAGATCATCTGAAACAGTTCGCCGGAATTTTTCTGCAAGTTACCGGAAAACCGGGACTCACATTCTCACGGTAATTCCTTCGACTCTTTTTTTTAAAACATGTGTTTAGTCAATCTCTAACACAACTCCATCATCATAATCAATCTTAGCCAACGTTCATCGGAAATCTTATCTTCGCCGGAAAGTTTCTGAGACTGCCGGAATCCAACTGTGAACTGGTAAGATATCCAAAACTTCTTTTAAACCTTGTTTAAGTGGCACAACGTTATGAGTAATCGATCAACGCTGTTAATTGGTTCAACAGTCGGAGTTCATTTCCAATACCGACGAACCTTCGCCGAATTTCTGTGAATATCTTCAGTCGGTAAATTCTGTTCCTTAAACTCTCTCCATTCCTTACCCTTGATTTACTGTTAATGTCTAAGAACTTTGTAAATCACAAAATCAAACTTAACCAGTCGAATTATGCTGACCGTGTAATTCGACGAAGAAGATGAAGTTATATCAGAGTATAAGAGTAATTAAAATCCGGATTATAAACGGGTTAGACACACAGTCCAGCGGTGGACTGTGTGCAAATTTCATATACACGTCCCGAGTTCGATCCTTGCTACGCGCACGCTTGTGTAATAACATTCCTTTTTATCATGAACTAACCCGGGTTGAATCGGGTAGTTGTTAAGTATAATATAATCAAGAATATAACCGGGTTAGACACACAGTCCAGCGGTGGACTGTGTGCAAAATGAACTTCACGTCGCGCGTTCGAATCCTGTCCCGAGCACCGGTCCATGGAATTAAAACGTTTTTTGCAAAATAAAGAAATTTTCGGTTAATTCAAATAAGTATATAAATATAATTAAAACCGAGTTTATAACGGGTTAGTCACGTAGCTCAGTTGGTAGAGCTACGTGCACGTGAACAGAAGGTCGCCAGTTCGAGTCCCGCCCGGCGCAGGATTTTACCGCTGACCGAACCGGTCAACGGTCAACGGTCAACGGTCAACAGTAAAAAAATAATATTTTTTTTATATATTTATTTGTTTATTTTAATTTAAAAATCAATTAAAAATACTTAAAAATAACATTTTTAAAGATAGAAAATAGCCATAAACTCACAAAAATATATCTAAAAATTTCATTAAAATCCTTAATAAAATCCATCCATTTAATATATTTTTCCATTATTATTTAGGTTAGTATTCCCCGTCGATCCACTCATCTAAATCGTGCGCATCTCACCATCTTCAATTCAACGCACCCTATGTGAGTGAACCTTTCAAATTCCCCGTTTTAATCACGTTTTTGGGGTGTATCATGTGTCTTTGTTTATTTACATATTATAACGAAACTATTGTGCATACATCATATCATGACATGTGTATTAGTTTGTTGCTGTTAAGTAGTTATTATTGGATGCAAATTATTATTTCAGTACATGCATTTGCCGAGGCCGCAGCTCCCCATCCATCGAGGTTGAGTTTGATCCCCATTTTGTTATGTGGTTGATCAGTGGCGTGCCCGCACGATCGGCTCCGTTTGATTGAGCCTTGATCGGTCATTTCATTTTACATTTCAATACATGCAATACGCTCGGCTCCGTTTGATTGAGCCTTGAGCGCACAGTTCAATTTACATTTCCAGTTCATGCAATACGTTCGGCTCCGTTTGATTGAGCCTTGAGCGCACAGTTCAATTTACATTTCCAGTTCATGCAATACGATCGGCTCCGTTTGATTGAGCCTTGATCGCACAGTTCATTTATGTTAGTTATCGTATTATATTGGTATGTTCATGTATGCTATCAAGTGTTATTGTATGTTGTAATTGTAACTGCTATTTGCCAATGCTTGATTACTTACATTTGCTCTTTTATGATTATGCACAATATTTTATTGATAAACTAACCATAAAATCATTATCAAATGTTTATCTAATAAGGTTCACTCGCCAACTTATGTTGACCCAAAACCTCCCATTTTACACATGATACAGGTGAACCAGCAGCAGCTAGGAACACATAGGACCTGGATTAGAAGAACAAAAAGATTTAGTATTTGGATTGTTATGTTTGGTTATTTTCCCTTGTATTGAATGAACATGTTTGGATGTTTGAAAATGTAACTTTAACATCATTAATTATGAAACATAATAGTAAATGTCATGTGCTTTGGTGATAACCCAATTATGCCCCGACTCTTATTTCCGTTGCGGGTCGGGGTGTGACACTTTCCGTCGCGTAAGGACCTTAGCGGGTTAAATGGTGTCGTTATGAATTCTTAACATAAATCATAAGCTTAGTTAGTAGCTTCGGCCAAAGTTGCTTTCTTAGTAAATTTATGTTTAAGATTTCTAAAATAGACTTGGTTGTGACTTAATCTAGGTTATACTTGTCTCGGTGGTTGCATTGTGTTTATCGGTGTAACTTTCCTTGATTAAGTGAGGTTAGAAAACTCTTAACGGATGACTAACTTATTTTTAAGGGATTTTCATAAACATTAATCAATAGGGCGTTAAAGAACAACTTTAGGTGGTTAAAGTGTGTTTATCGTTTTAACTTTCCGAAGAGTTGTCATGTTAGGATTCCCGAAAGGGATACTAATTGTCTTTGAAAAATGGAAAATTGACCAAGTGACTTAGTGGCATAACCGACTTAGTTAACATATTCCGGTTGTTCATAAAGCAAGGCTATACTTATATTTTTCATATTTGGAGTCCTAATGTTTACAAAAAGAAAAAGAAACAAAAATATTATGTTTTAGTCATTTTTAGTTTAAACACTTTATCAACCTATCTTTTTATACCGATAGAATATTGACAAAGGTTTAGTATTATCGTCTCCGCCCGCATCAATGGATTGATACTTGGTTCTTACCGATACTTTACTACATATATGACAGGGTACACTTGCCCTTTCGTGTGTGTAAAGGTTTAGTATTATCGTCTCCGCCCGCATCCATGGATTGATACTTGGTTTTTACCGATACTTTACTACATATATGACGGGGTACACTTGCCCTTTCGTGTGTGTTTTAATGTTGAAGTATAAATCATTTTTATAATTTAAAACCGAACCGCTGTTGAACCATCTGACGAACCCGAACGTGATCTGAGGAGGCGACTTCGAGAGAGATCTCGCGCGGTTGCGTGACAGCTTGAGGCAGACAGGGACGAGCCGGTGGTACCCTTTGAGACCGAGAGCTCAGAGGACGAAGGTAGCACAACCATGGCGGACGACGATAAGCCATTGAACGAGACGAACCAACCCGGAGGTGGAGGTTTGGAGCCGAGCATCGCCCGACCGACGATAGTAGCGCCTAATTTTGAAATAAAATCTAGTGTTATTAACATTGTGCAAAATTCTGTGCAGTTTGATGGACGAGAGCATGAGGATCCCGGTCGACATATTGCTTCATTTTTGGAAGTGTGTTCTACTTTCAAGATACTGGATGTTTCAGATGACGCGATTCGCTTGCGACTTTTTCCGTTTTCTTTGCGAGACAAAGCTAGATCTTGGCTTATGTCACTTCCAGCAGGGTCCATCAGGACTTGGGATGAATTGGCAGAGTTATTCATGCAAAAATATTTTCCGCCAGAGAAGACGACGAAGCTTAGAAATCGTATCATGACGTTTCGACAGGATGACGGGGGTCCTTACATGCGGCTTGGGAGCGATTTAGGGATCTGTTACTTGATGTTCCGCACCACGGTCTTTCCAAAAGATAGTTAGTGTTGACTTTTTACCAGGGCCTAAACTATGATACGCAGGAACGTTTAGATGTGTGTGCAGGTGGCGATCTAGGGACGAAGACGCCGAATGAAGCTTACACAATTATCGAGAAAGCTGCATTAAAATCGAGTTCACGTCATGGTGGAGAGAGGAACCGTTCATCATCATCATCCCGCCCAGGAGTCCGTGCTGTTGACGAATATACAGCTATTTCGGCACAGATCGCGGCGTTGGCGGCCAAATTCGATAAACCCCAGACGGTGGCACAGGCCAGTTCGGGATGTGACCAATGCGGAGTTTCGCACGAGCAAGGTGCATGTGATCAAGGAGCTATGTTTGCGGGCCAGGAGGACCTAGACTTCGTCAGCCATCAAGCAAGGCCGCAAAATAATCCTTACAGCAACACGTATAATTCGGGATGGAAGAATCACCCGAACTTTGGGTGGAAGGCAAACACGGGTAATCAAAACCCGCTCGGATTTAGTCAGCGAGCTCCAGCACCACAGTAGGCTCAAGGCCAATCAATTCAGCCATACAATCAATCCTACCAGCCCCGACCTTATTCATACCAAAATCAAGGATCCGGGAGTAGTTCTCAGCAACAATGCTCTTCGGATAATTCTAAGCTAGATGAGATGATGGCCCAGCTTCTGAGTAGCTCTACTAGTGCGAATCAGCTAGCTGAGAAACGTTACCAACAAAACGAAGAATGTTTCTTAGCTCATGAGGGAGAGATGCGGAGTCAGAAGGCCTCGATTCAGAATATTGAGAATCAGGTAGGGCAGTTGGCGAAGATGATGTCGGAGAGACCCCAGGGTGGTCTTCCAGGCAACACCGAGCTGAATCCACGAGGGCATGTAAATGCCGTGATGACGAGGAGTGGGAAAACCACGGGACCTGACATATCGGCATCACCACCGATCACTGAGACGGTCCAGACTGATGCTTCGGGCGAGGTGCACACTAGGCTAGACCCAGCAAGTACCGCACAACCCCGTGAGGCAGTCAAAGATTATACTACTCCAGTTCCGTACCCAGGTAGGTTAAAGAAGCAGAAGAATGAAGAACAATATCGTAAGTTTTTAGAGTTATTCAAGCAGTTACATATAAACATACCATTTGTCGAGGCTTTATCTCAGATGCCTAAGTACGCGAAGTTTTTGAAGGACATCCTCTCGAACAAGCAGAAGCTTGAGGACATGTCCTGTGTAGTGATGAATGAGAGTTGCTCAGCCATACTTCAGAATCGTCTGCCTACAAAGATGGGGGAACCAGGCAGCTTTACTCTTCCGTGCCTTATTGGCAATATGTCGGTTAGTCACACATTGGTGGATTTGGGAGCAAGCATTAACCTTATGCCGTATAAGGTTTTTGCTAAGTTAGATCTAGGTGAACCGTCACCTACTAGGATGAGCATTCGTTTAGCAGATCGTTCCATAAAGTATCCACGGGGGTTTGTCGAGAATATGCTTGTCAAGATTGACAAGTTTGTGTTTCCTATGGACTTTGTCATTTTGGATATGGATGAAGACTCTAGGGTGCCTCTGATACTCGGGCGGCCGTTCTTGAACACGGCGCGGACGATTGTAGATGTAGCTGTGGGGCAGACTACACTCCGAGTGAATGATGAGCATGTGACCTTCGATATCAAGCGGTCAATGCAGCACCCCCAGAGTCAGGATGATGCTCTGTATTATATAGACATTGTTGATACGTATGTGAGCACCCATTTCCAGGGGACGATCGAGGAGATTGATTCGGACACACCTTTGTTGTGTGGGGACCTAGATGGCATTACGCAGGAGGGCCACGATTTCGAGCAGCCAATGTATCAGATTGGTGATGATGGTTCCCATAGTCCGAATCGATTTACAGAGATTGATCGTGGGGTAGAGGAGAAGTCGAAGCCATCCGTTGAAGATCCTCCATCCTTGGAGCTTAAGGAGCTTCCGCCACATCTTGAGTATGCGTTTCTAGACGAGGATCGCCGTTTGCCGATTATCATATCAGCATCTTTGTCGAGCGAGGAAAAGAGCAAACTTCTCGAGGTTCTGCGACTTCATAAGAAAGCCTTAGCGTGGAAGATCATGGACATTAAAGGAATCAATCCTTGATTCTGCACTCATAAAATTCTTATGGAGGATGATTACAAGCCGTGTGCACAACCGCAGAGACGATTAAACCCGAACATGCAAGAAGTTGTCAAAAAGGAGGTAATCAAGTTGTTAGATGCAGTTTTAATCTATCCTATCTCTGATTTAGTTTGGGTTAGTCCCGTACAGGTAGTGCCCAAAAAGGGTGGTACGACGGTAGTTACAAATGATAGGAACGAACTTATTCCGACCCGTACGGTCACGGGATGGCGAGTTTGCATCCACTATCGCAAACTCAATGATGCCACCCGCAAGGACCACTTCGCGCTTCCATTCATCGACCAGATGTTGGAACGTCTGTCAGGGAAGTCCTATTACTGTTTTCTGGATGGGTTCTCCGGGTATTTTCAGATTCCTATCGCTCCCGAGGACCAGGAGAAGACTACTTTCACATGTCCATTCGGCACATTCGCCTACCGGCGCATGCCTTTCGGGTTGTGAAATGCACCGGCTACCTTCCAACGCTGCATGATAGCGATTTTCCATGATATGATCGAGGATTCCATGGAGGTGTTCATGGATGACTTCTCAGTGTTTGGGGATTCCTTTGATCATTGCTTGGAAAATTTGAAGAAGATGTTAAAAAGGTGTGAGGAGACGAGTCTTGTGCTTAATTGGGAAAAATGCCACTTTATGGTAAGAGAGGGCATATTACTTGGGCAAAAGATCTCGCAAGCAGGTATTGGAAGTCGACCCAGCGAAGGTTGATATCATTTCTCAACTTCCACCTCCCACCTCGGTTAAAGCGATACGGAGCTTTCTTGGTCATGCGGGGTTCTACAGGCGATTCATTAAAAATTTCTCGAAAATCGCTAGACCCATGACCCGTTTGTTGGAAAAGGATGCTCCGTTCATTTTTTGTGACGAGTGATTGAAGGCTTTTAACCTTCTTAAGCAGAAGCTCGTAGAGGCCCCTATACTGGTCGCACCGGATTGGACCTTACCATTCGAGATCATGTGCGATGCTAGTGACTACGCGATAGGGGCCGTATTAGGACATTGGAAGGATAAGCACTTCCACCCGATCTACTACGCCAGCAAAACTCTTCATGATGCGCAGGAGAATTACACCACCATGGAGAAGGAGCTTCTGGCAGTAGTTTTTGCGTTTGATAAATTTAGATCGTACCTAGTGCTGTCCAAGATGATTGTGTACACTGATCACGCAGCCATTCGATATCTGTTTAGCAAGCAGGATGCTAAACCGCGTCTTATCAGGTGGATCCTATTATTGCAGGAGTTTGATATCGAGATTCAAGACAAGAAGGGATCGTTGAATGTAGCGGCCGATCATCTTTCTAGACTTGAGCACGGAGATGTGGAGAGAGCACGGGAGGAGCCGATAAATGACAATTTCCCCCACGAGTTTCTCATGAGTGTAGAGGTGAGTGAGAGTCACCTTGGTTTGCGGATTTTGCGAACTATCTTGCGTGTGGGATCCTTGTTAAAGGACTTACACATCAGCAAAAGAGGGAATTTTTCGCAGATCTCAAGTACTACATTTGGGACGACCCTTATCTATTTCGAGTTGGTGCGAATCAGGTGATTAGGAGGTGCGTTTCTGGAGAGGAGGCGAATAGCATCCTGCGCCATTGTCACGAGGGACCTGCCGGAGGTCATCACGGTGCGAACTACATCGCGAAAAAGGTGTTGGACTCTGGGTTTTATTGGCCTACTATCTTCTGTGACGCGCAGAGATGGGTCAGTGTGTGCGATGCGTGCCAGAGAGCCGCTAATATATCCGCACGAGATGAAATGCCTCAGCAGTGGATCCAGGTTTGTGAAGTCTTTGATGTATGGGGTATAGACTTCATGGGTCCGTTTCCCCCCTCACGTGGGAATAAATACATCCTGGTTGCGGTAGACTATGTATCGAAGTGAGCAGAGGCACAAGCTTTGCCCACCAATGATGCCAGGGTAGTCGTGAGGTTTTTGAAGAGTTTGTTTGCCCGGTTCGGTGCTCCGAAAGCACTAATCAGTGACCGAGAGACCCATTTTTGCAATACGCAGCTTGATAGAGCTTTGTCCCGATATGGTTTACACCATAGGTTATCCACGCCCTACCATCCGCAAACGAGTGGGCGGGTGGAGGTCACGAACCGGGGGTTGAAAAGAATCCTTGAGCGGTCGGTTAGTAAGAACCGCAAGGATTGGTCAGACAAGTTAGATGAGGCGCTTTGGGCATTTAGGACAGCGTACAAAACACCTATAGGGACTACTCCCTTTAGGTTGGTTTACGGCAAAGCGTGCCATCTACCGATGGAGTTGGAGCATAAGGCGTTGTGGGCATTGAAAGCGGCGAACTTGGACTTGAAAAGCGGAGGTGAAGCCCGGTTTTTACAGATCCATGAGCTTGAGGAGTTGCGAATCACGCCTATGAGAACTCCGTGTTGTACAAAGAACGGACCAAGAGATTGCACGACAAGTGCTTGAAGGACCAAAAACAATTCCAAGCGGGAGATCTTGTGTTGCTTTATAACTCGCGGTTACGTTTATTTCCGGGGAAGTTACACTCTAGATGGATGGACCATACACGGTGAAGGAGGTGTTCCCATATGGAACCATCGTGATTGAGAATGCGGATGGTGTAACTTTCAAAGTCAACGGTCATAGGTTGAAGCGATACATTGGCGGACCGGTTGACTCGGAGGTGGAGATGATTGATCTCTACGCCCCAGGAGAGTCTATGCTACCGACTCGATGATAAAAAATGTAGCATGCGCATTCTGCGATCGTAGGGTGGTTTAGTCTTTATTTTCAGTTTTTACGTTTCGTAGTTTCGGTGTGTTTTTCGGTTTTTAGCTAGTTCGTACAGTTTTGATTCATGTCTTATAATGTTCAAAGTTGAAATTTTTGCGCAAACAGTTTATAACCTGCAAATTTGAGTGATTATGTGGTAAAAAATGAGTTGGAAGCATTATGTTCGAATTTGTCTGAAAAACTGCCAGATCACGCACGGTCGTGCCAAAGTCCTGCACGACCGTGCGACGCGTTGCATCTGCATAGAACTGCCGTGCCAACCTGGGTGCCGTCACGCACGCCGTCGTGACCCCGCACTCCGTGCGAGCCGAGAACCCTAGTGCACACCGGTGCACTCCATGATCCGTACGCCCGTGCCAAATTTCGCACGGCCGTGTGCTCTTTTAATGCACACCAGTTACAGGGTATAAATGTAACTTTTTCAGTCAAAGAGGTTCATAAAACCCTAAGACAGTCGTGTGCAGCCGCTCCAAACCCCTTTTTCTCAAAACCCATCACTTTTGCAGTTTCTTCAATTTCTTCGAACAAGGTATGAATCCCTTCATAATTTCTTGTTGTAATCATGTTTCTAGTCCAGATTTAGGCTCTTACCCAAGAACATTTGGGAGTTTCCTTCATAAATACAAATAAACCCTCGTTCTTGGTTTTTCTTGATAAATCGTAAGTCTAATCGCGAACCCGTGGTCCATTTGTTAAAAAGCACTTTGTTTTGAGATAAATCGGTTGAAATTGGTGAATGGACTACTTTTTAGCGATCTGCAGCTGATGCACGGCCATGCCGTTTCCTGGCACTGCCGTGCGAAGCTTGATGTAGGCTGCACCAGACTTTCGATCTCGGGCCGCACGGTCATGCCGACTGTTCGCACGGCCGTGCGCGGACTAAACAGCAAACCCTGATCTATGATTTCGGGCCGCACGGGCGTGCCAAAATCTCGCACGGCCGTGCGTGACCTGAACAGCAAAACGAACAGAATGTTCGTAACGCGCTGTTCTGGTGTCGGGACCTGAAATTTTTTCGCTTGCTCTTATTCTTCTGTGTATTTTTGTGTAGATGAATCACCCTTTTCTCCAATTCGATCCCGAAAACAACAAAGAGCGACCATGTATCAATATGTTGCAAGCTTTGTGGAGTCGGAGGACGAAGATTGAGGAACCAAGGAGGCCGAGTTGGAGTACCATACAGGCACTAAACCAAACTGATAGGCTTACCGACATGACTTCAGTGCCTATGTCGTGACTGCTTAACATCAGACGGCCAGTTTATTTGGAACTTACCTTAGAGTTCCTCGCATCATACTCCTATGCAAAACCAAAAGGAGATGCGGACCCCGACTTCCGACACACCA
The DNA here is from genome assembly GCA_947069175.1 of Scalesia atractyloides. Lineage (NCBI taxonomy): Eukaryota > Viridiplantae > Streptophyta > Magnoliopsida > Asterales > Asteraceae > Scalesia > Scalesia atractyloides. Next base: position 94,363,524 of record CAMTDV010000017.1, on the reverse strand, counting down.
AGAGAGTAAGATTTAGGCTCGGAGGTCAATGGCACATCAGCAAAAGAGGCAATTTTTCGCAGATCTCAAGTACTACATTTGGGACGACCTTTATCTATTTCGAGTTGGTGCGGATCAGGTGATTAGGAGGTGCGTTTCTGGAGAGGAGGCGAATAGCATCCTGTGCCATTGTCATGAGGGACCTGCCGGAGGTCATCAAGGTGCGAACTACACCGCGAAAAAGGTGTTGGACTCTGGGTTTTATTGGCCTACTATCTTCCGTGACGCGCAGAGATGGGTCAGTGTGTGCGATGCGTGCCAGAAAGCCGCTAATATATCCGCACGAGATGAAATGCCTCAGCAGTGGATCCAGGTTTGTGAAGTCTTTGATGTATGGGGTATAGACTTCATGGTTGTGTTTTGTGGTGATGTGTATACAGGTATTTGGAGTACGCACTGGCGAGGCACATGCTTGCCAGTTGGAGAATAACTCTTGCACCTTCTTCGTCCTCAAGGGAGTATCTTTATCCTTTTCACTTTATTGGATTTCGCATTGGGGACAATGCGAAGTTCAAGTGTGGGGAGGGGTTACTTGCGTAACTTTGTTTGTCCGCTTGTATATATGCAAAAAAAATCAGAATTAGCTATAAATTAAATAAACATGTTAGTTGTGTTTTAGAAAACATCAGATACAATAAAGAACAGACAAGCCGAATAATAATCGAAAAAGATAACAAAAAAGCGTGACAAACAAAAGAAAGTCTTGCATGTTAATTTCACACTTTTACCCATTCCTTCCGTCATGAGAGCATTGTTTGAGCCTTGTAATTCGTTATATGTTTATTCATTTCGGAATAGGAGTGAGCCGGATGTCTTGCATGATTTAGAACTTGTCATTAGCATACTTATCGAGACCATAAATATGTGGAATTGTGTAAAAAGTGATGGAGGCACTTAGGACACCCTTTTTGTGTTAGCCTTTTCCTTTGTTTATATCCTCTACCTGCCATTACCCATTAGTTCACCATGTTGAGCCTTTCCCGTGTTTTTCCGATTGCACCCACTTTAACCCACTTAGCCTAAATTAGCCTTTTTGTTTTTTAAACCCTTGTGTTAAAACTCGGTCTATATATTGTTTAACTTGCGTTTACTTTAGTTATTTGTAAAAAAAATAATAAAAAAATAAAAAAATCAGAAAATCGAACACCCTAAAAACAGGGTGAAAACGACAACATCCGAGCAATTTTAAGTGCTAAAACAGTAGAATATTGTTGATTAGCTCGACAACGAAAAATTTGTCGTTTTGTTGCATTATCTATATATGTTGTTATGTATTTACGCTCGTTAAACGCTATTGCCGAGTTTTAACCATTTAGTCACTTATAAATATCCATTCCACACCTTTCACCCTAGCCTTCCGTTAAAACCCATGAAGACCTCTTGATTTGCACATTTCCGCATGTTATTTGGTGGAGATTAGATCTTTTGACAAGCTTATGATATTGTGCGATTCATCGTCCAGGCATAGAGCGTTTACACATACACATCTTATGTATGTCTCACAAAACATAGCCGACTGTGTGTGAAAATTGAAGTCAATCAGATAGTGGACTCATGACTTTTTAGTTATCTTTACATATGTTTGCATAGGCTTGTTTGGTTCAAATTATTTGACGATGTTTTTCGAAAAACCGACTAACCTTGTTGTAAGCATATTGATTTATTAGTTTGTAAATTATTGAATCTTGTTCAAAGCTATGTTTTAATTTGGTTTGCTTGAGGACAAGCAAAGTTCAAGTTTGGGGAGGTCTGATATTTGTTAAAATACACATAAATTAGTCCCCCTTATCCCCTTTTTACATGTTTTTGCCCGTAAAGATCAATAATTAGATACTTAATCACGTATGTTTTCATTTACAGGCCTTAAACAGCGTGCCAGACAAGAAGATGCAGAAAACAAGGATTTTCCAGGCGAAACGGCGAAGTTGCGGACTTTCTGTGAAGATTCAGATAGTGCACGGCCGTGCAGAGGATTGGCACGGCCGTGCCATCCCAGATCAGAAGGGTTGCACCGAGCGTGCACACCCTGGTGCAAGCATTGTTAAAGACGCGCACGAACCATGCGAAGTTGTTTTCCTCTTGTGCCTGCTAGTGCGACTCGAATGCAAGCTTTGTTCAAGGCGCGCACGGCCGTGCGGAAGTTTGGCACAACCGTGCGTTGCTGTTTTCCTCTTGTGCACTGCCAGTGCGACTCCAATGCAAGCTTTGCTCAAGGCGCGCACGACCGTGCGGAAGTTTGGCACGACTGTGCGTTGCTGTTTTCCTCGTGTGCACTGCCAGTGCGACTCCAATGCCAGATTATCTCGGACACGCACGACCATGCTAATCTTGGCATGGCCGTGCCATTTTCAAAACCTTATCCGGATAAGATGACGTCAACAAATTGCGCTAATAGTGCACGGCCGTGCGGATAAAGTGCACGGCCAGTGCGGGACCTGAAATGTTATAAAAACAGGGCAGAACTCACTAATCGCAGACTGGACTTTTTGGGAGCGTTTTCTGGCGATTTTTGGGCTCCGGTAACAACATGTTTTGCTCCGATTCAAGCCCCCATTGTGCCTAGAAGCTCCATTATCATCCGGTTCTTCAATCTTTAGCTTGTCTATGGTTTGATTCTTGAATCTTTCCATTAATTTTGATTATGTTTCAAGCTTTTAGATTGTTGTTTATGTAATATTGTAGCCTCACGGCAAAAACACTTTGAATTCCTTGCTTGTTAAACAACCATTAGATGTTAATCATGTTTGTAACGACACTTAACAACTTTTTATGTTAATCCTTGATGATTGTTTTGCAACCTTGTTATTGATATTGGGTTCTTGATTATAGTTAATGTCTTGGATGATTAGTTCATGGTTAGTTAGGATATTTAAAAGAAGAAGCCTAATTAATCTTGCATTAGTGAACCTTTAGCTTAGTTAAAAATGTTCACCCCATGAGACTAGAAATGGGTATTGGGTTAATAAGGGGTAATTAATATTAATCAAGAGTACTTTCCGTCGCGTAAGGACCTTAGCGGTGTTAGATGGTGTCGTTATGAATTCTTAACATAAATCATAAGCTTAGTTAGTAGTTTCGGCCAAAATTGCTTTCTTAGTAAATTTATGTTTAAGATTTGTAAAATAGACTCGGTTGTGACTTAATCTAGGTTATGCTTGTCTCGGTGGTTTCATTGTGTTTATCGGTGTAACTTTCCTTGATTAAGTAAGGTTAAAAACTCTTAACGGATGAGTAACTTATTTTTAAGGGATTTTCATAAACATTAATCAATAGGGCACTAAAGAACAACTTTAGGTGGTTAAAGTGTGTTTATCGTTTTAACTTTCCGAAGAGTTGTCATGTTAGGATTCCCCGAAAGGGATACTAATTGTCTTTGAAAAATGGAAAATTGACCAAGTGACTTAGTGGCATAACCGACTTAGTTAAATATTCCGGTTGTTCATAAAGCAAGGCTTTACTTATATTTTTCATATTTGGAGTCCTTATGTTTACAAAAAGAAAAAGAAACAAAATATTATGTTTTAGTCATTTTTAGTTTAAACACTTTATCAACCTATCTTTTTATACCGATAGAATATTGACAAAGGTTTAGTATTATCGTCTCCGCCCGCATCCATGGATCGATACTTGGTTCTTACCGATACTTTACTACATATATGACGGGGTACACTTACCATTTCGTGTGTGTTTTAATGTTGAAGTATAAATCATTTTTATAAATTTAAAACTGAATGTGTGTAAAATTCATTGTAAAAAATATGTATATATACGCACACGTCAAGTATTGTATAGATGAGTCAACAGAAGTTTGCATCAAATGTGGTTGAGAAATGTTTTTACTTTTGGTGATGCTTACAAACGCCAACTTCTTGTGAATAAGTTCAACAATTAGTTTCTCAATTGCAGGGACTTTTGCTCAAGCAAAATGTAAATATACATTTCTAACTCATTGTATTTAGTATTTATTGTAGAGTAAATTACTTTTGAGTCATTTGTTTTAGTGGTTTTAATCACTTGAGTCCAAAATCAAATAGTTTATCATTTCGAGTCTTTAACCGCTCATTTTATAACGTTTTGAGTTCATGTGTTTTAGTGTTTTTAACCACTTGAGTCCAAAATCAAAAGTACAAGTGTTATAAATTGAACTCAAAACGTTATAAAATAAGCGATTAAGGACTCAGAACGTTAAACTTTTTGATTTTGGATTCAAATAGTTAAAACCACTAAAACACGGGAACTCAAAAAGTAATTTACTCTTTATTGTATATGGTTATTGTTGGTACCACATTTTCTAACTCATTGTATTTATTGTATATCTCCACATTTTAGTTATATGATATTTCAATATTTTGGGTCATGTCTTTTGTTTTTGTGTTTTCAGCATTTTAAGTATCCGTATTAGTTTTTTAAACATTGGTTTGTAACACCAATATGTCATTCAATAAACTGTATCGGTTTTTGTTTTAATTCATTTTGCATGATTTGTTCCACTGTCATTAAGAATGTCCTCACAAATTTTATAAAAATAACCCGTTTTACTAAAAAAATATACATGATTAATAACTAATAAAATAAAACAATACGTGGGTATCACAGGTGACAACCTAGTTAGCTATATTTGTTCTTTGATGACAGGGTGCATGGGCTTTTTTCATGGTGGTGTCTTTGTCACAAATTGTTTGGTTTGAGTAGTCAACCCTTGAAACAGGGTACACGGTCCTTTATGATTAAAGAAATTATGACCACTTTTAAGTGGTTTATGACTTGAGTGACCAACAATGTATTATAATATTGAATAATTATAGTTATAAGTCAGTCATATGTTCGTAATTTGTGGGTTAAGATAAGTGATGATTATTTTTTATTATTTTTTATTTTTTGAACTGCCAACTAAATCACCGGATAACCATCCTGAGATGTCCTCAATCGAGCAAATGCAGCCCTCCTCCATAACGGTTAGAGTTGGATGCATACCCGAGTCACCAAGCCACCGTTCGGGAAAACCCGCCGGCCGAAGGCCCACTGCGGTAAACCCGGTTCGGCTCGGTTTCGAACTGGCGACCTCCAAAGAGGTCTAGTTCTAAACTTCATTACCACCACCAATGTCCTTCAAAAAGATGCTAATGGGAGTTGAACTTGGGACCGCAAGTAGAGAAACCAAATGACTAACCATTAGACCAACTTGTCAGAACTGATGATTAGAGTTTTAATAAGTCATTCCGGTCATAAAGTCCTTTTAAAAATATTGTAAAGTGTTGGTAATCGATTTTTCTTCGTTAAGATTGGGTGAAGTGGAGGCGTGAAGTGTCAGAACTGATGATTAGAGTAGCAAAGCCAAGAGACTTAAATTACAAGTTAATGATATATTTTATTTTTGGGGAGGGGATGTCGATGGAAAGTCCACCGACTTTTACGATTAAGATAGATAGAATATTACTTTTAAAATTTTTATACCTAAATATTCCAACTTTTTATTCTAGTGCTTTCAACGCTTGTACCATCTTGCATAAAAGGCTAGTAAAGCACTGCGCGTGACAGTTGTTTTTTAATAATAATCTAAGTCAACTAGAATTAAGCAATGGGTTGTGACGGGGGTTTAAAATTATGCCAAATAACATCAATGCCACACCGCTGGTAGCGGCCATCAACACTAAAGTTGCGGCGTGTTAATGCGAAGAAATAAGACTGAAATATATAAATAATAACTACGTCGATTTAGGACCCACGTGTTGCGACGAATTGTTAAATGGAAAAAAAATAGACGTAAAAATGTTGAACCACACACGCACGTTGCGCCCTGTTAACTCGCAAAATAATGTAGAAAAGAATAACTAAGTCGATGTAGGATCCGCCAGTTGCGGCGAACTTGCCAAAGGGGGAAAATAGACATGTTGCAACATACCTGTCAAATGTGAAAAAATAGACCAAAAACGATGAACTACACACGCACGTTGCGACATATTAACTTGCAAAATTCAGAACGAAACGTAAAATGAAAAACTTGTGAAAAATAAAAAGTATGGGGACCAAAGTTGTAAATAAAAAGTTTTGGGTTAAATTACAAAAGGTTTTGGGTTAAAGTTAAACAAATTAAAAGTGTTAAAATACAAAAGATGAAGCTATTGGGTTAAAAGTGAAAAATCATAGTTTTTTTTTTTAAAAACCCATGCTTGGGATACAACACAATGCATGCTAATTTATATTATGAAAATGAGCTATAGCTTAGTTGGCATTCAATAAGAAGTGAAAATTTGGGTTTGAGATTAGAGGTCTTTAGTTTGAATCCAATCAAAACGGGATTTTACTGTAGTGGGTCTTTGGGAGACGGATTTTTCTGGAACTGCTGATGATGGGCTTGGGCTACCCAGTGTTGTTTGCGGTCGCGAGGATATGAGATCATTTTTTACTATTAGGTTACCCAAGTGGCTAAACATTTATTTCGTTGGCCGTTTAAAAAAATAGTAATCTAATATGTTGTTTAAATATAGAAACTCCTTCCATACCGTTTCTTCAGTCCTTTTTAATCAACGAAGATCGTTGTTTACAAAATTCCCTCTAATACGGTGGAGATCAACGTTAACTTCTTTCTAATTCGTATAGAAATTATCATTCTAATCTAAAAAAATCACCTTAGCAATATCCCTCTAATCTTGGATAAGATCATTAGGCTTAGCTCTAATTAATCAAGGTAGAGACCGCAGTTACAGGTTTTATCTTTTTTTTAACGGCAAAGTAACTTACTTCTAAATAATCATTATATACACATTGTAAAATTTGAACCATCTACCTCTAAGGAAAGTACCTATCATCACCACATCATGTCTTTTGAGGATTGGTAAATTCTTTTTATATCATTATCAACTTAAAATTATATTCACAAATGGTCTCAGAATTTTCATCATTTTTATATATTATTATCAAATTAAAATATATTCACAAAATGGTGTAAAATTTTCATCTTTCAAAACACAGGTGTAGAACCGTTTATAAAAAGCTTTCATTATTCACATCATAATACCATTCAAAAAGTGAGGTGTAAGTACTGGATTAACATTACAAGTTGTATCTAAATAAACCTCAACATAAAATTGGGTCATTTCAAAAGTGTAGTTCGATCACATCCGAGGATCGTTAACTCTTTGATCATCCAATCTGAGCGGTTTACCTTAAAAATATTTCTTTTGTAGTTTATCCTTTCCTTGTACTTTGTCGGGTTTTTACAGCTATGCTGGCCCTGTTCTATAATCATAGAATTTTGACTCGTCATCCGGTTATTGTGCGGTTCAACAAAGACGATTTTGCACATGTATCAACAAACAAACAAGTGAAAAATCATGCATTGGATGAGATTCAAGAAGTTTAAATTACCTTTGTCATCATGGAGCCATTGTTAACTATAACAAACTTGCACATTAACAATTACAGTTTCGGCACCTTTGCCCCATTTGACCCACTCTTTTTTAGCTAAATATTTTATTTGACCCGTCCGAGGTAAAAAATAGAGCAAACTGGGCGGCCTATTCACAAGCAAACGAGTCAAAATTGTGCAACTCAGTAGAGATGTGTGATAAGCTTTACAATCTCTCTCATCTCATGTGTGTTTAATCAACAAATTTACGTTTATGCAACGTAATGAAAATGATTTGTCGACGACATACGCAAATGTTCACTATCATACCAGTTACACAACTTTTTAATCTACATGTGACCCGACTTAAAATAAAAAGTATCATTGTTTGAGAATTAAACAATGTGCAGCTAAAATGTGTGAAAAAATCAAACTATTTCTTATTGATACAACACCTCTGGAGTAAAGAGTAGAATTATGCCTTTTTTGCCTCGGCTAGCAAACCTTCAAGTTCCCCTTTCCTATGTAACTTGACGGTATCTGCACCAAATCACAAAACGACATTGCAGTATTATACAACATCCTAAATCTCATTACCGAAAAGATCGGCTATTACTGTGATAATATAGTTTGTAATCATATTTTAGACCATTAATTATTATTATTATTTTTCAATTTGTTAAAATTTCTAATAAAAAACTTGTCAAGTTACATCAAAACAGAAGGTAGACGGGCAACAAGTTGCGCTGCCACCCCCTTCTGAATTGCAAACCCTAATCTTCCAAAGACAAATCCCTGCCCTCCTGGGGATGAACAATTGTTGTGGATGACCCGTTGAACCCTAGTCAAGAAGTGGATAGCTTCTGTGCTAGGGAGCCAAAGGTATCAAAAGCAAAAGGGACAAAGATATGTTGGTTCTCTGCGCAAGCTTTAGCGTGTTTAATTATTTGTAACTTTTATCTAAAAAGGGTCGAAAAAGACTTGTGGGTCAAGCCAACCCAACATGTACTATAAAGTAAATAATTTACGATCACGAAATAAAATGCTCTAACAACATCTATGGATGTTAGCAAACGGTTATATCATGTGTATACTGCCATATATGATTTTGGTTTCATGTGATATTGATTTGACACCTGTGATTACCGATCCTAACACAAACTATTACCCTGAATCTATTTACGAAAATAACATGTTTGCATAAGCATGCATAATGATAACCAGAGAGAACAAAAACGATATGAATAGTTGATAGATGAAGTAGCAAAAAGTATATGGTAAAGAAGGTACCCGTACAACCGCCAATGTGTTTGCCCCCTGTTATCACAGAACAAGATAAATGAACAAATTAGAATTAGCAATTACAGCACAAATGATATACTGATAGTTACTGTAAGTCAATTTTACTTCTATTTTCATTTCAATATTTCTTCTTTCGAGTGTTGTTAATATTGTGAAAAGGTGATGGAAGGTCAGCACTCAGCATTTACTGCATCATATTCAGCAGCAGACACATATCCTAAATTGTCTGTCGCTACGAAAAAAAAATGTTTTAGTAGTGGCAAAATGGGTGAGTCGACGGGTTGAGTCAGATTCTCATGACGCTTTGTCTATTTTTTCCTTTATACCTTAATAAGTAATTAATGTGTTTAGTATATGATCACAAAAAATACATCATTGAGAAGATATACCATTCCAATAATAATTCAATTTTTTTTATTTAGGAGTTGTATGCACTAAAAATACACTCGTGCAATTTTAACCCATTTGACTTGTTCCCTTTCACATGATCTTTTATTTGACCCGTTGAGATAAAACATAATCCAACTCAACCCATATATATTCAATGGGTCAAAATCGCCACTTCTTATACACTTTATATCATGCACATTGGGTGCACCATGCATACAACTATAAATTTAGGCAATAACTGCTATGTTTGAGATCAGTTCCGTTCAAATTAGAGCATACAGAGTTCTTAAGTGGAAAATTTATGAGATTCTTAATGCAACTCCAACATACCAATAAAAACATTTGGAACGGTATGCTGCCCAGTAAGCCGTTCAAGAACCTTCTGTAGCTGAGGTCCTTGTGCACCTGATAAAAGAAAATGATAAAACTGCATTCAGTATTTCTCAATCCCAACAGTTTATTTGCAGAATTCCGCAAAATTAAAGTTCACCTAACAGTGAAAAACTATGTACTTTGTGTAATACTTCACATAATCATAGTTAGGCACCTTTGAAGTACAGGAAATGACTTTCTTTAGTTCCCTCTCAAAGAAAAGATATATATTTATTTATTTATGATAATAAGGTTAGGCATAGTTGTTAATAGCGAATAGCGGTAAACAAGCGACAAGCTACCTATACGCTACGTAGCGATCAAATAGCGGTCGTTATCTCATCGCTACCTATACGCTACAAAGCAATAGCAAGGATATAACGAGCGCTATTTGATGTTTAGTGATAACGTATTAGAATTTTTTTTAAATAAAAAAGTTAGGGTTTTATTCACGAATTAGAGGTTTTTTTATGCAATTAGTGAAGATTGCAGCTGTTTGGTCGATTAAAAAGCCTAAAAATTTGGTTTTTAATATTAAAAAAAAGAAGAAGAAAACCGTAATTGTCACGCTATTGAGTGCGAAACATCAAATCCAGCACTACGCTATTCGCTATTAACAAGTAACAACTATGTGAGGTTATGTGATATGTAGCCAGCTCCATTTTGGATTCCTTTTAATTAGTGTTATAGTTTAGAAGTAGTGGGTCTAATTATCAGTTATTTCCATGGGATTAGTTTAGGTGTTCTCTTCTATACTTACTTGTAAGCCTAATTAATTCAAAGTTGTTCTTGTTCTTCTCTAATGTTCTTAGAAGATTAGCCATCTCAAATCAGCGTCAAACATTATGTAGACTTCATGATAACATACATATAGTATGTGTACTTTAATCAAGAATCTTAACAACATATATGTGCATAACACGATCGAATTAAACAAAACAAATATGATGTATATACCTATAGTTCAAATATCTGTAAAAAAGTATGTTTCCCTATACCAAAAATCTCCAAACTAACTTAATCCTCAAGCAATAAAGGGAAGGTCTTCAATTGAACTAATCTGCCACTGAAATGTCTTCTAAAACCAGTCCCAAACTAGGCAGTTAATGCGGTAAATATCGGATATCTGTAAAGGACCGATATTTGAGATATACATCATCTCAGTAAGATATCGGTAATTATAATATCATGCAGAATTTTATACATAGCCATTTAACACTGGTGATTCCTTGATATCTCTGATTGGGAAAGGGCTGGGAGATATATATACGATTATGTGGTTCTTTGTTTCCTTCCATGGTTTGTTTTTAATTAGTTTCTTAGTGTTATTTGATTTCACTCTTTCGGTTATTTAAAGGGCCGTTTGCGGTATGCGCGTATACTGTATATATGCGTGGGCCCTCGCGCGCTTTAACTTTATTTTACTAATTTCGTAAAAATAACGTTAAAAGCGGGGGACAGTTAATCATGCATCATGTGGTGGCATTGATAGCCGAAAGACAAGGGGGGTGCATGCACATCAGCCTTTTGTTGAGTGTTATGTGCCTTATGTCTAAGGCTTGATGCAAAACTACTATTGAGCCGGGAGTCTCACTAGAAGCAGCCTCTCTATTCTTATGTTAGGGGTATCGTATCGGATCAGAGTAGGCTCGAGTGGAAGCGGAACAAAACACACACACACACTAGCAGAAAATAAAGAACACGAGAATTTACGTGGTTCGATCAAGGTGACCTACGTCCACGGGTTGCAACTAGGGTTTCACTTTTATTAGATGCTCACAACTGTTTTCAGAATGACATAGACTACAATTACATCATAGGTATTTATAGAACAAGATTAGAGTTTACTACTTGGTTCAACAAGTTAACTAAGTGGGCTTAATAACTAGGGTCGGCTAACCCTAATTAGGGCCGGCTACCCTAAAGCCTACGAACCCAACAATCTCCCACTCGGAGGCTTTGCATAGTCCACAAAGAGCATCCGAGAAACCCATCACCAGTAACTTCAGTAATCTTTACGTTCAAGTCTTCCAAGCCTCTAGTTCCAAAAACAAGCTAAGACTCCAGTCGCATCCAAGCCCCCTAGTTGCAACCACGCCTCTCATCAAGTACCTGAGAGACCAGTTGAAGCTCCCACAAGCTCCAACCCAGCCGTGACTGAAACCGTCACCCACTTATTCTCTGTCTCAACCGGCTTGCACAATCCACCAGCTCCAGAGAAACACCGAGAATTAATACCACTCTCCACATTTTGCATACTATTTCCAGGAGAGCATTTTTCTTCAGTCGGAACCTTCGTCTTCAAAACCCAACGGTTCTTTGTGATTGTACCCGGAACACGGCCCGTGCTCCCACTATCACCAAATCCCCTGACTGGCTTAAACTTAGAACCCCGACCACATTCAACTGACATCCCCAAAGCACCAGGATTCAAGTTTGCAAATTGAACCCTCTTCCGCTTAATAGATTCAGTGAACCAAACTTTATTCTTAACAGGGACGGCTACTCCCTTAGTAGGTACCTCAACTAGATACAACGATCCCCGTCTCCTCCCACAGGCAACAACAAGATTTCCATCAATCACCTTCCACCACCAAATTTAACATCTAGTCCCTGTTTATCCAGTTGACTAACAGAAATAAGTTTCTTCGTTAAACCTGGAATTACCCTGACATTCTACAAGTTCCATGTAGTGCCTAGTGGAGTCTTCAAATTGACATCTCCCATACCCGTAACATTAAGAACATGACCGTTAGCTAATCGTACCTTTCCAAAGTCTCCTTTTTTCAGATTCACCATCGTCTTCCCGCTGTGCATGGCGTGAAATGAAGAACCAGAATCCATAGCCCAAGAGTCTGTAGACTCTTCACAGCAAACCAGTACGTTACCATCAGATTCATCTGACACAATAATGTTTACATGTTTAATATCCTCTTTCTTAGGATCAAAACACTCGTTTTTAACATGCCCCTTTTCACCACAGTTCCAACACCTCACATTCTTCCCAGTCTTAGTCAAGCTTTTCCCACGACTCCCACTGCAACTGTTATTACCTCTTCCCCTGCTAACACTGAACATACCAGAAGTAGATCCTCCTCCACTAGAGTTCTTACGGCGAACGTCTTCACCTAAAACACTATCGCGGACCCGATCAAACTTCAAATTTCCAGTTCCAGCAGTTTCGGTGACCGTTGTCACAAATCCTGACCAACTATCCGGTAAGGAAGATAACAAAACCACAGCCTGAGTGTCATCATCCAACTTCATGCCCACTGTTGCTAACCTGGACAAAATTGAATTGACTTCATTAATGTGATCAGCAACTGAACTGCCCTCGTTCATTCTCATATTAAACAGTTCCCTCATCAAGAACACCCTATTACCGGCAGACGGCTTCTCATACATATTTGACAGAGCTGTTAACATACCACGAGCAGTTGTTTCTTTCATGATATTAAATGCAACGCTCCTTGTCAAAGCCAATGTAATTTTACCTCTTGCCTTTTTGTCCTTTGAGTTCCAAATTGTTTCGGCTGCTTTATCCATTCCAGCAGGTTTTTCTTCAGGTACCACATCCAAATCGCATTCACCAAGCAATGCCTCTATTTGCATTCTCCACCATGCAAAACCAGTACCGTTGAACTTCTCGATTCGGAACTTCCCGTCTTCAGCCATAACAAACGAGAAAACCAGAAGAAAAAAAACACAAGGAACCAAGCACCCGAAACCAGAGCAACCTTCAATAAACTAAAAACCCGAAGCACCCGAACCGGCGACTTCTCCTACAAACCCGGGTGTAAACCAGCGCAAACCAGGGTTCAAAAAACCGAAACCCTAATCGCCAAACACCCCAAAACCACCAAATCTGCAACAGCAAACCCTACGACGCAAACCCTAAACCTTACAAACCGTAACCCAGAGAATAGGTACGGGCCGTAAACACGTCAGTGGCGACGGCAACAACAACAAATCAAAGATCTCTCGTCCAGCTCTCTCCCTCTCCTACGACAACCGTGTGAACTGTGTGTTTAACTGAACCTATAGCTCTAATACCACTTGTTAGGGGTATCGGATCAGAGTAGGCTCGAGCGGGAGCGGAACAAACACACACACACACACACTAGCAGAAAATAAAGAACACGAGAATTTACGTGGTTCGGTCAAGGTGACCTACGTCCACGGGTTGCAACTAGGGTTTCACTTTTATTAGATGCTCACAACTGTTTTCAGAATGACAGACTACAATTACATCATAGGTATTTATAGAACAAGATTAGGGTTTACTACTTGGTCAACAAGTTAACTAAGTGGGCTTAATAACTAGGGCCGGCTAACCCTAATTAGGGCCGGCTACCCTAAAGCCTACGAACACAACATCTTAAAGGGTAGAGGTAAGGTTGTCTACATCTTACCCTCCTCAGACCCTACCTTAGTGTTGCTATTGGTGGAATTTACTGAGTATGATGATTATTAAGTGATATATCGGTTACATCGGTCAAGTATCAGTCAATATCGCCGATAACATTGATACCAACATTTTATTAGACCATATTATTAGTGTGAGCCCACGGGCCCAACTTAGGTTTCTAGGGTTTCATATATTCTCTATATAATGTAATCCTATTGAATCAATAAAACATTCAGTCTTTCATTATCTTACATGGTATCAGAGCCAACCTAGGCTCTATATCGTTTCCGCCGCGTCACACACAAATAACCAAACCCTAGCCGTCACCACTTGAGAAAAACCCTAGACAGGGCGGTGTGCCGCCACTGCCGCCGCCGCCCTGTCCAGCTGCGGTTTTTGTTCTTTCCTAGTTTATATTTTCTTATTTTCCGTTTAAATAAAGTCTCGGCTTCGATTCAAGATTTCAGCCATCTCACACGTGAGAATTTATTATTCCAATCGCTACCACACATATGATGCTACGGCCTCATCTTGTTGATTCCGCTTCTCCGTCAAGCTGCTCCTTGCCGTCGCGTTGCCGCCGCTTAATGGACTATGGTCCCTCGCCGCGCCGCCTGCAGGACTACGGTCCGCCGCGCCGCCGCTACTTGCCGCCGCCGCCCTGCCGCATTGGATGCCTCTTTTAGGATTACAGGATCATTCTAAACTGTGGAATCTCTTGAAGATTATGGATCGCAAGATTACGGAATTTTGGCAGAAGTTTTGACCGAATCTCAAGACCACTCTTTTTTTATCCGTCATAGCTTTCGGTTTCCTTCCGCTTTGACTACGGGGGAGTATTAGACCATATTATTAGTGTGAGCCCACGGGCCCAACTTAGGTTTCTAGGGTTTCATATATTCTCTATATAATGTAATCCTATTGAATCAATAAAACATTCAGTCTTTCATTATCTTACACATTTGACACCGATATTTTACCAGGGGGACCGATATATCACCAACATTAACTGCATAGGTCCCAATTAGCAAAATAAGTTTACACAAACCCTAATTACAAGAACAAAAAGGCACCAAACCCTGATCAACCAAACTTCTAAACCTAACCAACCAGATCAATTTAACTTCCAACTCATTATTTCACTTTTTCCCCAAATACATATATAAAAACAACACAAAACTTACCCATCTGATCCAATTCAACAACAAGCGGCTCCACACCGAGCCGATTGAACAACGATTTCACCTCAGAAGAATACCTTCACAATCAAACCAAAAACAACTTCAAAGAAAAAAAAAACTAAAATAAATCAATCACAACATATGAAAAGAGAAAACCCTAAGTGAACTTACGAACACCAGGTTTTGGAATAGACGACGACTGGATTATCGGTGACGGTTTTCTTGACAGACTCCTCTAATCGAGATCCGAAAGAAGCTGACATGGCGTGGATCTTGAGCCCACCATGTTTTCTTCCGGTGGTTGTTGTTTTATATGATGGTTTTGGATGTTGAATGGTGGTGAATGAAAGGGAAGAGGGAGAGTTGGAGAAGTGAGAGAGAGAGGTGGTAGAGAGAGAAACAGAGGTGAGGGTTGTAGTAAGATGAGAAGCAGTTGCTGCCATTGATGATGCTTGTTGTTCCTTTTGGTCTCTGTGTGTGTTTCTGTCAGTGACCTTTTTGTGTGCGATCAAGGGGCTTTTTGTTGTTGGGTCACACGTGGCCTTTGCGTCTAATTTGAACCTTTTCTTTGCGTAAAGGCCAACGTAAGGGACCAAATATTATTAAAGTGTTGGTTGGTTGTATAAGTTTGGTTTTAATAATAACTAGAAGTCTAGAACTAGAATTACGGCGAGCCGCAATTTGGCGGAGAGTCTTTAGTTATAATTAAGTCGATCTAGGACCCACACGTTATGTTGAACCTATCAAACGGGAAAAAATAGACGATGTAAAAACGTTCACCGACACACGCGTGTTATGTCGTGTTAACTAGCAAAATTTAGAAAGAAACGTAAAAACATTAAACCAAAGACGCACGTAATGTTGAACCTGTCAAACGGGAAAAAAATAGACGATGTAAAAACGTTCACCCACACACGCGTGTTGTGTCGTGTTAACTCGCAAAATTTAGAACGAAACGTAAAAACATTAAACCAAAAACACACGTTGCGTTGCGATGTGTTAAGTCACAAAATTTAGAAGGAAGCATAAAGCGAAAATTTTAGCGGAAATGAAAACTATAAAGGATAAAAGTTTAATAGTAAAAATTTTAGGTTAAAAAGTAAAAAAAATAGTTTTGGGTTAAACGTAATTTATGAAATACTTTTTGGTGAAAAGTAAAAAAATCAAATGTTTTTGAAAACCCCCCAAAGCCAAGATTACAACACATATATGCATGAAGAAGATGTTACTTCTTTATGGGTTTTAATTGTGATTCTAGATGCGGTAACGCGAGCTTCACATACGTGAGACGTCAAGTGTTTATATATTATTTTAGAACGGTTAACATGCACATGTTAATCAACTTCTAAATTTGCATGTTTTGTCTATTACAAGACTTAAGTAGTTAAATGCATCACGTTTTTCCAACACCTTGGTGTTTTTTTTTTTTTTTTCAAAATGACAATTTTCGTTAGAACGCTAGTAGGGGACACTAGGGAAATACAAGGAACAAAACAAATTACACGGGCATTTAAGTTATAACTCACTCCTTCCTGTTTAAATCCCGAGATCTATTTGAAATATACAAGAAACTTATCGCTTTAACATCTTCCACTAGAAGCCTAACGTTCCTCTTCTTGTCCGAAAAAAGCCATTCGTTCCTCATCTTCCAGATTTGCAGCATGTCGTCACTTTTACGCCGGTCCAAACAAGGTCATTCAAGGAAAAGGCATAGATGGGCTTCATCTTGCACCATGCAGAAATGAGCTGCCATGTTTGGGCAGCGTGAACACATGAAATCAACAGGTGCCCACTCGTCTTGTCCACTTCTGAGAACATCTTGCACACAACCGAATCGATGCTTGCATTTCTCTTTCTAAGCTCCACCATGGTAGGGAGTCTACATAGCCCCATTTTCCATGCAAAAACATTCACTTGCTTAGGTATCCATTTATTCCAGTGATTCACATAAGCAACAGCGACATTACCAGTATTAAACATAACCAACTTTATTGAAGAAACAAAGAAAACCTTTGTTGCATCGCCCAACCAACACCATTTATCCGGTTGCAAAGAGGGTTGGGATTGGGTTAACATATGAGATTTCTCTATCCCGTTCCAGTCAGACCACTTCCATGATGCCATCCCGTCCACCCAAACAAAGGAGTCGATAATTGAACCACTTTTATTCTTTTCCAACTTATAAAGGTTGGGAAAGGAAACCTTCAAAGGGTCCGAGGACAGGCTCAATAAAATTACACGCAGTGGACGAAGCTTGAGATTTCCGACTGGAGGGTCGAAAACTATATACCCAAAGATTTCTATAAAACCGGGGGGTCAAAAACGTGTATACCCAAAAATTTCTATACGAAAACTACACTCTCTACTACTGAGAGAAAAGTTCGGGGGGTCAGCCGCCCCCACTATGCTACGCCCATGATTCCACGTGCCATTGAATTTTTTTAATACGGAAGAATGGGCGATGAACGATTAGAATAGTGTATAGAAGAGATTACCCTCCTTCGTAAAGCTTTTGGTTCGTGCTTGAACCTCCACCACCACTTTGTAAGCAATGCAACATTTGCATCTCTTAATGGGGTGAGCCCCAATCCCCCGGTCTTGATTGTTGTAGTCACATTTTTCCAACTCACCCAATTAGTCTTGTTTTTATCTTCGTTACTCTCCCCAACCCAAAAAATTCGCCTTTTAGCTTCCAATTGCGATAAAATCGCTTCGGGAGCTTTGAATAAAGCAAAAATAGTAGGGAGAGTTTCCATTACCGATTTTAGGAGAGTAAGCCTACCTTCGGAGAACAAACCTGTAGCTTCCCATTAAGAGAGATGCCTATCAAATGCTTCCAAAACCCCTCCAATTGGAAATTCTATTCATGTTGGCTTGATTGTGAAACCAAGATAGGAGCATGGCAAAGAACCCATCTCAAAACCAATGGAATTTGCACTAGATATAATCTCTTTAGGATCCACCTTTATTCCAAAAAGCTTTGATTTTGCATAGTAGATTTTAGACCCAACACAAGATGGAAGCAACTAAGTAGCCTCGCCATATTAACAACAATCTCTTTAGACCATTCCCCAATAATAATTGCATCATCCCAAAAAATGGATAAGGAAATATACGGGCCTTTATTTAGGCAACTAAAGCCGAACATCAAATACTTCCATCTTAGAAATAAAAGGAAACGGCAAGAGAGGGTCCCCTTATCGTATACCTCAAGAAAAGGAAAATGCAAATGAAGGGGAACCATTCACTAGGACCGGTGATCTCGCCAATGAAAAAATACCCTTAACCCAATTCCTCTTAACACCTTGGTACCACCAAACCAAAACGCCCTTTGGTGTCAAATGTTTATATGATAGTTATCAATTGGTTATAGATGATACCTACTATTTCATAATTCCTGAGACTCAAACCCTCAAAACTTAGATAATAAAATAACCTTTAAAGACAACCTAACAAGCTTCAAACCTCATATACAACTAAAAATCCACCATGAAACCAAAGAAATAAGAAAAAGTCCACCCTCAAAACAATCTTTTTTAACACCAAAGCAGATATATCACAAAACACCACTACTCAAAAGTAATAAAAGAAAAACAAGGCGGGCCCAGTTGAACAAGAGACAAGATGTGCGTTAAGATATATGGGTGTGCGTTAAAAAAATTGAATTGTATTTATTTAAGAACTTGAGACAAAGAAGGTAAGTTTAGCACAACCCTATTTAAATGATTTATGTTTTGTTATGCCCTTGGTTGTTGCAATGTCAGGAGAAATGTGTTTGGTCAAAGACTCGTTTTCTCTTCTATAACATAAGTTAACACTTAACAGACCATCTTAGGATTTGTACATGACTTTTTAGTTGTAATTCTTGATAAGTTATAGTTCAATCGACTTATCACCACAAATTCCAATGTTGATAAAGGGTTCTACATGCACAACATTTGATTAAACAGGGAGGGTTGGATTGATTAAAGGATAAAGAGGATTCGACATGAAGCATTAAGTAGTACACTACGATTATTTTATATGTACACTCGAACCATTAGTTTAGAACACCAAAACCAACAAATGGGATTCAAGAACTATAACAAAAAAAAACAAAAAAAAAACAAGTGAAGTTGTCATTTACATCATGATGAACCATTAGTTTAGAACACCAAAACCAACAAATGGGATTCAAGAACTATTACAAAAAAACAAGTCAAGTTGTCATTCACAGCTTGATTAGAACGTGCACATTTAACGTATTGTCTTTACTTTGACTTGATGCTTAACTGCTTAGGCTGGGTGGTGTGGAGCCCCACCTCCACATCGCTAATAACGCCTTGAACACCGCCCCGTGGGTGCCAAAGGGGCTCGTGTGAGTGTAATGGTGGGCGTTAAAGAGGAGACTCTTGTGAACCCCATTTTGCAGGTGAGGACATCAAAACCCCCCATTTGGAGCAAACCACACCAAAAGGCCTTACAAGTAACATGATAGAATAACATGATAACCTAATGTGCCTAGCTGCATGATTATATTCTTAAATGAACTACAAGCTTAAAAACATTTGGATTAAAATAATGAATTACATGATTATGCGATGATTCTAGTAGAAAAAAAGAGTTGGCCTGAACCGTTCGGAAGTTGTGGGTTGAGTTGTCTTGCCGGTTTCCGTTGTTATTAGGAGGCATGACTCATAGGAAGTGGCTTCACAACGAAATAAGCACATATGGAAGCCTCACATTGGTGTTTGGAGGCATATAATGTTATGCCTATCTAGATCAAAGAAAGGAAGGCAGATCGACAACTGCTTATGTGTTGCTATATCCAGGCAGAAAGTTTAGCTCATAACCAGGCGGGCAGGACACCTAGAAGGGTTCATCTTTGCACAGTTATCATGCTTGGGTTCTTGACAAATAGTTTGCATCCATTTGTCACACTTGGGCTGTATCATGCATACACTCTTAATATGTATCATTCTGGAGTAAACAAAATGGGTGAGATTCAAGGAGAAAGATTTGAGGCATTGCTCATCTTCCCAAGACCCGAGGGCATCCTTGTTTGTGGTAATTTAATACTTTATTGTGTTCGGGTTTTCACTGGTGGTTCAGGAACAAGTTGCCTTCGAACACTGTTTGTGGATGGTACCCCTCAATATGGGCTCTGGCCCACCAATGATGGCCATTGGGCTCCGCCACTTGTTATCCTATCACAATGGTAAGTCCCTGTTTATAGAATGTGATTGGGCCAACTTTAATGGGTCAATTATGTTGAGGCTGCCTCGTATAGCAGATAGCATGTTGTAGATGTTTCGGTTCAAGATAATTGTCCATCTAGGAAACATTAGATCTAGCATGATTTTATAGTTCCCATTGTATATGTACAACTACGAATACAGCGATGCAATTAAATTAACAATAAATTGAAATGGATGCCAGAATATTGAGCAAGAAATAACAAGGAAACAGTGAAATTGTTACTATGATAAAGGTGCTAAGCGAGGATCTGTGAGACGTGGAAGACCAGCACGAGCTCCTAAATCTCGGCACGCGATAGCTGCCTGTAATCGTTTATATAGAAAGAACACTGATGAGAACATATTTTCAAATGTAGTGAACTCCAATATGGAAATCATATCATAAAACTTTCATCATTTGGGCAGTTAAACCATAAAGATAATTGTGTATTGATTGCGTATAGCAGTGTTATATAGAGAGTTTTATATTACACATAGATACCTTCTAGAATCTAGACACAGTATGTCATTTATGAACCTGATAATGTAGCACATAACAAGTATAATTGACCATGTATGTGACTTATCACATTTAGGTTTCGGCATAACGAAGCTTGCGCTGTTTTTTATACTACTGGCACGTGTCTAACCCATAATACAGTTTGCATGCCAATTTTTTATAAATAGCTTCAAATGGAAACAAAATATAAACTAGTTTTTAATCCTTGCATAAAGAGTTTTTAGTGATCTAAGTATGACTGCAAAATGTAAATGAGTCGAGCTTAACTCGAGCAACTTGAGTTCCACTCAGGCTCAAACTTGTTCAAGTCAATGTTTTATCAAGTTCGATCATAAAAAACAAGCTTGAGTATATAACAAATAACAATCCAAGCCCCAGCTCTTATCGAGCTTTTCAAGACTTATGAAATACGAAATTGGATATTTAAAATGATTGAAATGAGTTTGTATTGTCTAATAGTTTTTATATATACTTATAAATAAGTTTGATTATCAAATATTTTATATATGTGTGTGTATTCGAGTTTTTTCTAAGCTTAAGTCGAGCTTGAGCTCCCACTTTGACACATTTGGAGCCCTGTCTAGCATGACCAACTAGGAAACTTGATTATCATTAAATGATATTTACCTTTCTTTTAAACTACCAAACAAAACTAAGATAGATTTGATGACAACTGTTAATTTTCACAATAAAAACTCGAATGTACTAACCACTTGAGCTGCAAAAGGTAACATCTGCTCTGGTGGCTTGTTGGTGCAAATGCCTACAAATAACATGAACAATAAGAGTTGTCAATTATACCTTAGCCTTCATGAGGTTAAGTTTGACATAAACTTTTCCATCTATTTTATCATAAACATCTTTATTTCTAACAAAACTAGTTTACAATAAAAATAATAATTTTAGACTGATGAAATGAATTGATTGTAAATACGCACCATACAGGACAGCTCCTATAAATGCATCGCCAGCACCTGTTGTATCCACGAGCTCTGACTGTGGTATCTTTTCGCTGTACCCAGGAACAGCTTCCCACACACGGTCCCAACTCCCTTTGCATGCAATCTTGTAACATCCTGAAGCACAAAGTAAATTGTGCACCACTATTATCGCTATAATTATTAAATTATTTCTCAAATGGAGTATGAATTTCAGTTGTACTACTTACAGCTTTTACTAAGAAAATTGTCACACAGTTATAATTAGAGTAAGTTGGGCGGGTTAGGAGACGAGTTGAAAATGTCATGTTTAGTCGGGTTGACCCACAAGCACTTCTTTGACCATTTCTGATTATGATTAATTAAACTATTAATTAATGGTCAAAATCTTGAATTAAAAGATTTAAGAGGTCGTATCCATTGAAAGTAGACGCTGGGCGACTTTCAACTGTCACATGCTCCTCTGTAGGAGTGTGAATTTCTAGCACAACCCAAAAGACGACACGAAATTTGTAGGTTTGGGTTTAGTCTAAACGGGTCAGGTCAGTTTCAGGTTGACGTTGGCCCGTTTAACCCATTTATATTATATTTTATCTTTTTACAATATGTTTTATGTCATAAATTATTGGGTGTGTATTTTATGCCATTATTATAACTTAAAAAGAGAAACTGACATAAGATTTTATAACTAAAATGCAATTGTATTATATACATTAACGTTTTTTTTAGTAAAATTATAATTTTCATATATTAATTTGCGAAAAAAAAAACCGGGTTGCTCGGGCCGTGTTTGGGTCAACCCGCGGATATTCAGGTTCATATGGGTGACACGATTTTCGGGTTCGTGTTCAAAATTTTCCAGGTTCAGGTCAGGTTGAACCCGCCAACACGACCCATTTAGCACCCCTACTGAGTCCTCTGTTAGCTAAAACTTTTTATTTGACCCGTCTGAGATAAAACACAACCCAAATCGACCACTCACAAAATAAATGGTCGCTAAAATAAGATGCATATACATCAAGAACAAATAGACATGCATAATATTTGTAGAATTAAAATGAGATCTATAATAGTTAAGGCTGTAACTACCGATGAAACGCATGATGGCGTAGCGGTGCTACTGTTGGATTGGCTCTTTAATTTCTCTACTAAATCATCTGCATCTATTTCTTCAGCTTGAACACTCTCTCCTGGAAGTGAAAAATAATATCAAAAGTTGTGTTAAACTGTAATGAATAATTGAATACTAGTTTACTACCAAATTTATAATAGTTAATATACACACCTTCCACGCTTCTCTGAAGCATTATACAACCATCTGCACCTAAAGTAACAATCACAAACTTGACCTTAGGCAGCCTTAAAAGCATCGAAACAAGTGCACTTGGAACCGTTGGTGCTCCGGTCCATGGCTGAAAAAAAGTAATAAAACTAAAAACAATTTATTTAAAGAAATACAAAGTACATTTCCGGTATCAGAACTTCAACTGATCACATAGAATTATAATAGAAATAAACCTGCACTTTTGAAAGCATCAAAAAAGTAAAAGTTAAAAGCATCAGCATCAAAAAGGTAAAAGTTAAAGGCATCAGCAGCTTGCCTGAGGAAATTTTGCAGAACACACAACATAATCTGATAAATTTAAAAGATCATCCAGTCCTTCCCTTGGTCTTTCAGCATCAATTAAAATAGGTATTTTTCTTCGAATTGCCTGCACTGGTGAAATTGAACAGGGATGGTTCATTTGATCATTTCCATTTAAACAGAAATTATTACGGAGTGTTTGGATTTGCATTTTAGGACTCGTTATTAATTAAAAATATTCTAAAGCACATCCAAACACCCCCTAAGTTAAACTTGGACTATTTATGCCATGCATATTACAAGCTATTTAAAATATCATATATCGCCTAATATTTACCTCATGTGCAAAAAGTAGAGCAGTGTCAGGCAAGCGTACATCAAAATAAACAAGCTTTACGCCAGCCAATGCAGCTAACATAGTTGAATTGGAGATGTCATCTGGAATCATTGGAGGTGAGCCTGGAGTATGAATACAAGTTCGAGTTTTCCTGGATACATATAACCATTCCAATAATGAAAACAGACTTTTACATTATGCAGATTTGGATGCAACTCCCTACAAGCGTTGAAATGGTTTATGAAAATTGTGCGGTTATTTTATTTAACACAAACTGCAAAACATCACAATATTCTATGATAGCCCATATAGGAACAAGTTCACAATGGTTTTCTGTTAGCAGAATATAGTCAAACCAAAGTTATTCTTCAAGTAACTAAGGGGCTGTTTGGCTAAGCTTATTTTGGACTGACTTATGACTTATTGACTTTTTGGAAAAGTAAATAAGTCAGAATGGAGTGACTTATTGACTTATTCTCTCACATAATAAGCTAACCCAAACACCTTTTAACTTTTCAAAAAGTCAATAAGTAAATAAGTCACTAAAATAAGCTTAGCCAAACAGCCTCTAAATGAGAAGAGATGCTTACGTTTGATTGTCCACAATCACATAGGTAAACGGTGAATTTCCCTCTTCAGAAACCTGCAAACAGAAAACTGTAAGTTAATGTATGCAAAAGGAAGAATGTTGAAAGATATGTATTTTATACACGGTCATTACCACAAAAAAAGATACATCTACACCATCAGCTTTTAATTCCTCTAATATTCCTCTTCCTTGAGCATCATTGGCCACCTGATAAGGTAATATATGAAAACATCAAAAACCTTTATAATAGCTCGGTGAAGAAACTTAAATATATGCATATTTCTATAGTCAATTTTTTAGGATACGTATGCATACCTTGGATATCAACCTTGCGTTCAATCCTAAACGTGCTGCACAAGTTAGAGCATTTCCTGCATTACCACCTCCTTGTACCTATTAATGAGCGTGTAAATTATAAGATAGTAAAAGTGTTGAAAGATATTCCAGTAACTTCAATAGTTCTACACCATTATTAATTATGGTAGCAGGACGTGCATATACACAAGGTCAGATTTTCCAATATATTTCACATCACCAAAAGTAACCCTTTCATTTTGAGTAAGGGACCACTATAGAAGACGAAAGATCACTTTTCTTACAATAACTGCTAACAAACACCTTGCTGGTGATATATAAGTGTAAATTCTCAATCAAATAGGAAAAGTAAAGAACAATATGATCATTGATCACAAGGCAATTCTCCAATCATAGTGATTAGGATAAGCTTGAGGTTTTGATATATAATATATTCTGCACCACATCATACAGTTCATTACAACACATTCTTTGCCTCTCAGTTTTACTTTTAGACATCCAAATACATAAAAATTCAGTTAACAATTTCACATAGGGCTGTAAACGAAGAACAAAGCCTTGTTCGTGTTCGTTCGTTAAGAAAATACATGTGTTCACGAACACTTACCGAACGAGATTTTATGTTCGTGTTCGTTCATTATGGAAATAACGTGTTCACGAACGGTTCATGAACACAAATAAAATCGACGAATGAGGCTAGAGGTGCCTGAGGTGGATGGGCAATGCTGGAACTTGAAGCCATTATGGTGGAACAAAGGTCAATAGTGTTTGTCGATGTGAATATTAAGAGAGGAAGGGGGAACGATGCATAAACAAGGTGGGAATAGATTTCCTATTTTAATTGTTAAGAGTAATAAAATATATAAAAGTTAAAGAATATTTCAGATAAAATAAATAAAAGTACAAAAATCTTTCATGGACAAACAAAACAAACAAACATGAACGAAGTTCACGAACACGTTACCGAATGTTCACTAACACAATTAAACGAACGGGACCTCTGTTCATGTTCGTTCATTTAACTTATCGAACGAAATTTCTTGTTCATTGAACGTAAACGAACTTCCCGCTGAACGGTTCACGGACGTTCAGTTCGTCTACAGCATGCACTCTTGACCACTGAAAACCTCACCAACTATTAATATATATGATTAACAAACTTTCAAAACATTTATCATCTACAGTGAATACCTTCAAGCTAGTGCTTCGGATCTTATCATCCGGATTAGGAAACGCCGCCACAGTAGCCAACAGATCCACTCCCACTCCACCAAATCCAAGCTGTATTTACACACATAATTACTCTGTTTTGACCTAATTTTACAATCTCAATCAAAATTCAAATTCAACAACACGATAATAAACACGTACCACGGTAGGACTCTCAACCTGCGTCACCGACGACATTTTAGCCCTAAATCTCCGCACACTGAAATATCACAATCAAACAACCACACACACACACATACATACATACAGTATAACAACTGAATAAATTAGTGATAATAGAGAGGGACCTGGTTGTGGTGGTTACAGGAGTGGAGAGGATACGTGAGGGAAGGGAGAATATAGGTCGGGAACATGGTGGCAGTGGTGTAGAATGTGGGTGACATTGACGCGTGAACACAATGATTGCGTACGGCGACTGTAAGTGATTTAGCTATGATTGATCCGGATAGGGGAAGTGGGGATGCAGGTCGTGACCGTTTATTCTGTTCAGTGGAGAGAGAAGGGGGTCCACCATGTAGATTTCGAAACTGTGACTAGTGGCTTTTAGCTTTTCACATCCTAATCGCCCATAAGATGTATCACCTGGGTTCCATTTTAACCTTCTTCATGTAATGGTTGACCTTACATCCGAAATTCGGTGTACTGCGTTATAAGCATATAATGTATATAGTGTGGATCATCGGGAGACAAAAGTGACAGTGCACTAACTTTAACGTTATTTTACTAATTCCGTGAAAATAACGTTAAAAGCAGAGAACGGTTAATCATGCATCATGTGATGGCGTTGATAGTCGAAAGACAATGGGGTATATGCACTAATCAGCCTTTGTCCGATTGATGAGTGTTATGTGTCTTTGTTCAAGGCTTGATGCAAATCTACTATTGAGCTGTGGGTCCCACTGGAAGTAGTCTTTTTGTTCCTACGAGGTATAAGTGAGGTTGTCTACATCTTACCATCCTCAGACCTTAACTTAGCTTTGCTATTGGTGGGATTTACTAAGTATGATAATGATGATGATTGACCTTGGTTGTTTGGGGTTTTTTTTTCAACCCAGTTTATATATTTATGTAAAAGTTGTCATTAAAAAATAAGATGTTTCCCCTATTTATACATGATTATACTAGGTGTAAATTATGTTTATACTCAGGATTTATGGATTCACGGGTTGGGTGGATAAAATCTAAACATGACTATTGGATAGACTAAAAATTGGGACACTCACTAGAGTGACGCAATGGCAAAGGTGTACTCCCTTCGCCCAAGAGTTGTTAGGTTCGAGTCTCTTTTGATGTGTGGAGTAGAGTAGGATTAGGTTAAAGTCATCGAGAAAGATACACTAAAAATTAAAACTAGGGGCGTGCATGGGTTGGATCGGTTTGATTTGATTATGGGCCCTAAGAAACCCACGAATTTTTGTTCACCAATTCATGACCGTATTATCCCACTTAAACATAACATTTTCAGGTGGATTTGTTTGATAAACAGACTATATTAACCTATCCAAGAGCTGATTATTTCTATGTAATGCTTTGAGTAGTGTTAATTAATACAACTAGTTTTTCATATATTCTTACAAAAGATAATGAGAAATAAAAATAAAATAAAACCATTTCTAACATAAAACGAAAACAAATGTTGGTTCAAAGAAATGGCTAATTATCTAATTTATGGAAACAAAGATGACCAAAAACTGAGCAGATATGAACATATACATCACAACTACTATACTATCCATCTTCCAATTGTAATATAATTAAATCAAGATTGTCAAAAACTACAATCCCTCATTTTACCCCAATTTATAATCATCAAACATCATACAACAAACCCTAAAATCAAACCCAATTCCAAATCACTTTCTAAACTCCATCGATCGCTTCTGTACACTTCAAAATCAACACTCATTTCCCCCGCTAGAACGAAGCTTCACTCCAGAAAGGCTTTGACAGCAGTCCGCCGTGTTCACTCATACTTCCCTTTGACCTATAAAACAACGGCTTGCTCCTTACCGTCCTAAGCGGGCCCGACCTGTTCCCGTGACTAATGGGCAACGCAACACCGACCCTGTTATCGAAACTCGAAGCTGAAAACACTCTGTTTTCCAAATCTTCAAGCGGGCCCGAGCTGTAGTCCATTGTTATGAATGATGAAGCCTGACCGAAAGTCAATCGTGGGGTGGCCCCACCACCAGCATTCCACCAGCTGCTGTCTGACGGGGCGTGGTCCCCCTTGAAGTCTGAGTCAACCACTGAAGAATCTCTTTGAGTAGAGTTGTCACCACATACTTCATCTTTGTCGTTGTATATGAGCTTTAACGCTTGAACTACTTCACCCATGAATGGTCTTTGCGTGACCTCCGGGTGTACGCACATGGAAGCTATTGCAGCTACTTTTGCCATGTCATCGAAGTCGTAGGTCCCGTATAAACTGGGGTCCACTAGCTGTTGTAGACCTTCTCTGCTTGTGAGAAGCGGGCGGGTCCATGTCACGAGGTTTTCTTCGCCGGGAGGTTGTGCCATGTCAACGGGTTTTCGTCCCGACAGAAGCTCTAATAGCACGACCCCGTAACTGTAAACGTCACTTTTCACTAGTAGGTGACCTGTCATTGCATACTCCGGGGCCACATAACTGCAAATGGAATACAGAGATTTTAAGTAATTTGTAAGATAACTGATCATTCATAATGAGGTAGAAGACTATCAGTAGTACAGGTGGCAATTCATGAATGGTCTTCTCGGTATGGTCAATGCAATAAGTTTTTCATTTTCAATGTGGACCCCATTTCGATAAATTAACATGATTAGCATTTTCCGAACATGTATTGAGTAAATCGAGTCGGCATATTTAGGCCTGTAAACGAACCGAACGTTCATTTAATAAACGAACGAACATGAAGTGAACTTGTTCGGCAGGAAGTTCGTTTATTTAATTAACGAACGAATATGAACACACATTTTGTTCGTTCATTTATGTTCATGAACGTCGGTTTATGTTCGTTCATTGTGTGTTCGTTTATGTTCTTTACATTTGTTTATGTTTGTTCGTTTATGTTCGTTTCAATTTAAATACATAAGCAATTATATTTATAAAAATATTAAACAAGAAAGCAACTTTTTAACTACTTAATACTAATTGGTAATTGGGCTTTCTAGTAATAAAAATGGTTTTTCCAATGGGATTTATCGTAATTAATCACTAATATACATATATAAAATTACTTTATGTTCGTTTATGTATAGTAAATTATGTTAATTTGTGTTTCATTAATGTTTCTTGAATTACATTTAGTTGTATTGTTTATTTATGTTCATTTACGTTTGTGAACTGTTCGTTTAAGTTTTAAACGAACATAAACAAACACGAACATGCCCATTTTCTTAATAAACGAACATGAACAAAAAAAAGTGTTTGATTATGTGTTTGTGTTCGTGTTCGGTTAAAGTTAATGAACGAACACGAACAGCATGCCTATGTTCGTCTTTGTTCGGTTCATTTACAGGCCTAGGCATATTAGAAAGAAAACATACCCGAAAGTTCCCATGACACGGGTAGAAATATGACTACTTCCTTCTGTAGCTTCTCTTGCCAACCCGAAATCTGATACCTTAGGGGTAAAATCGTCTTCTAGCAGAACATTACTGGCCTTAAAATCACGATGAATTACACGGGGATTTGAATCTTCATGAAGATAAGCCAATCCTCTTGCTGCCCCAAGCGCAATCTTTAATCGTGCATCCCAGTCAAGTGGTCCTTTTTGCTTATCCACACCTAACATGTCCACACATTGATCTTTAAATTATAGTTACAAAAGTTTCTTAACCATAGAAGGGTGTTACAGTAATTTGATAATGTTGGAGGGACAGTTTTTTTGTTGCACTGGTACATTTTAATGCACTAAACCGCCTAAACTTTTTTATTCAAAAAACATATTGTTAGTAGAATAGTGGGGTATTGGGTCAACCCAACCCGTTTTGACCCACACCAAAAAATTTACCTGCTTTTAATCATAAATCAACCCACCCGGACCAGCCAAGTTTGTCACTCCCTTATCAGATTAGATACATATGGAGTTATGGACACACACACACATATATACACATATATACACATATATAATGTATCCAAGAAACTTGTGAAATAAGAATTAGGTGGAGAATTTGGTTGCCTGTGTATTTCACTAGAGCCCATGTGAATATGAAATTTTGAAGTTCTGAGAATAAAATATAGATATATACAAGGTGATATGATTGAGTGACAGCCTAACCGGTCAAATGGATCAATGTTGAAAAAGGTCAAGGGGTTTGAGAATAAAATATAGAGATATACAACTTGTGATATAATACAAGGTGATATGATTGGGTGACAGCCTAACTGGTCAAAATGGGTCAGTGTTGAAAAAGGTCATGGGGGCTGCGTCTGGTTGTGTCGACCCACAAACACTTTATTGACTTTTTTTAAAATATATACAAATAATTAATACATGAATTATGATTACAATAACAAAACTATTACAATAATAATCTAATTACTTGAATAAACCAATTTAGGATGTAGTATGCATTAAAATCATACTTTGTCCTATTTTCAACTTAACTCACCCATTTCCCATTTAACTACCAATAATATTGTTTGATCCATTTGAGATAAAATACAAGATAAATAAACTGTTTTGGAGAATTGTCATACCATGCAAATGAGACTCAACGCTGCCATTTGGAACAAGCTCATAAACCAAGCATCGTGTCCTTCCTTCAATGCATATACCGATGAGTTTAACAAGGTTACGATGGTGTAACCGGCTTAGCATCTCGACTTCTGCGATGAACTCACGATCCCCGTTTTGGTTATTATCTCTATTAAGCAATTTCACAGCAACTTCACTTCCATTTTCAATTATCCCATGATATACACACCCGAACCCCCCTTCACCCAATATTTTTCTTGAACTGAACTTTTCAGTAGCCTTGTCCAGCTCAGCTAATGTGAATGTTTTCACTGACAGGAGGGCCGTAGGCATCGCAGAGAAAACAGATAACGTTGAGTTTGACGGATCACTTGATAAGATCGCTCCAAAGCCTGCTAAAAAAGTTATAAAAAAGTGATGTTCATACAAATTAATGGGCAAAAAGAAATAAAAAAAAACAACAATTTGACATAATATGACAAAATCATCAAGTCACGGGTTGGAGCACGAGTAAAAAGAGGTAACTTTATAAATGGGTCAAAACACTTTTTGTCTTTTCCGTTTGAGTATTACAGAAATTTAATGTGTTAATTGTCATTACAAATAGATGGGTCAAAACACTTTTTGTCTTTTCCTTTTTAAAATGCCCTTTTCGTCCCTGCAATTTGGCCAGTTTTGCGACTTTCATCCAAAGGTTTGTTTTCCGCATCTGGATCCAAAAGGTTTGAATCTTGCCATTTTCATCAGCCTCGTTCACTCCATCCATTTTTCTCCGTTCAAGGGTATTTCCTCTTTTTTGTTAACTTAAAGGACAATTCAGTCTTTTTCACTTTATGTAAAAAGACCGAATACCCCTGAAAACCTTTGGACGAAAGTCTCAAAAATGGCCAAACCTCAGGGGACGAAAATGGCGTTTTAACATTATTGCAATAATGACCTAGCTATTTGAACAAAATTACTTTAGGTGGTTATATGAATTTTACTACAATTGAGCAACTTCCGAGATGTTTCACATATCTTTAGTTTAGCTAATATTTTAAATTCGACCCACTAAGAAAAACCAAAATCAACCCATTAACCAAAAAATGTATCAAAACTGTCACATGCAGTTTGAACCACTAAATTAAACAAGAGCTGCAAAGAGAAATCCTCTATATATTCACTTCCCCAATAAAATAACGTAATTCATATTCATAATAGTTTTTAATGTTAATAGAAAGCACAAAACCAGATTTACTGGAAATCAAACTGTAAAGGTCAAAATGATTTTGAAGTGAAATCTAGCAGATTTACAAGACTTACCGCGTCTCTTGCTGGTTGGTGTTGTAAAAACAGGGCCGACTGCGTTTGATGATCTACCTAAGTTTCTGTACTTAATAAAAACAGATATAGCCGCACAGCAAACAACCAAAAGTACTACTGCAGACAAAACAATCACAAAAATGGTTCTAGGGTTCATTTTCTGACTTCTTCCGACAAAAGTTGCGGTGATCGGATTTTGTTGATTTCCAGGACTTCCATTTGGTCCCTTTCCAGGAAGATCTCCATATGGTGGTGAAGAAGGAAGTCCTGAAATTAAATTTATGTAATTAGAACCGTATATTTAAAAAATAAAAAAGAATAAATGCCATTTTCGGCCCTGAGGTTTGGCCAGTTTTGCGACTTTCATCCAAAGGTTTGTTTTTCCGCATCTGGATCCAAAAGGTTTGAAATCTCGCCATTTTCATCCGGCTCGTTAACTCCATCCATTTTCTCCGTTAAGTCAAGGGGATTTCCGTCTTTTTTGCTAACTTAAAAGGCAAGTCGGTCTTTTTCAGTTTATGTAAAAAGACCGAATTGCCCTTTAAGTTACAAAAAAGACTGAAATACCCCTGACTTAACAGAGAAAAATGGATGGAGTTTACGAGCCAAATGAAAATGGCAAGCCTAAAACCTTTTGGATCCAGATGCGGAAAAACAAACCTTTGGACGGAAGTCGCAAAACTGGCCAAACCTTAGGGACGAAATTGGCATTTTACTCAAAAAAAAAAGTTGTGGCCTTACCTGGATAAGTAATATATACCACCTCATAATCTCCAAAAAGGGTTCTGTTTAACGCAAGTTTTTTCCGCCAGAATCTATCGTAAGTGAGTAAAGCAGTTGTATTATCAAATTTCTGTCCAAGTGGAACCAAATTAATATCAACTGCTGTTTTATCCTGATCTTGACTATCAGCACTGGCACCTGTTATAACCACTTGACTTTGCGTCAAATATGTGCCTTGGGCAATCTCGATTTCTAACTCGTTAACAACGGGAAATACAGCATAGACGGATACTTGCAAAAGTAGTCTGACTTTCATAGGAAAAACACAACCGCAAGGGGAACCAATGGGAGTTGAAGCCAGTGGGTCCGTACAGGTTTGGTCACAACCTGTAAGAGATTATAGTTAAAGAAAATTAATGAAATGGGTAGAGAATGTCCGAAAAAGATACAGAGAGCATGTAAGTAATGATAGTCAAAGCTCAATTTTGAGATTAATACTACCCATTAGTCGTAATATTGCTCTATGAACGATTCCTTTTATACTTTTATTTAAAGCTAAATGATGACTAAATGTTTTAGCTTCAATATGCAATTGCTGGTATTACCTTTCTGGTTCCAATTGCTGCCATCAAAAAGAAGTAACAAACCTAATCATAAAAATACATGCACACTTACCATCTAGCCATCTACATTATTGGTCAAGATTTGTTATATAAACGGTTTCCGCTTGTGGAATTAAGTGTGAATGTATTAGTACGCGCATGAATAGGAAGGTTCCTTGTTGGTATTTGATTAAGTCATAACTAGTGTCTAATAAAAATAAGACAACATTTCTCGAATGGTACAAGCATATTGATTTATTAATCACAGTATCGCTTACTAGTTTCATTTTAGACTTATACATGTCATACAGATTTATTTTAGGAAAACGTCGAATGAGTTAACATGCTTCATGAGACTTGTGATGATGAATCTCATTTCTATTGACATATTGTCAACCATGGTGTACTAACAAACAAGAGGATAACATATACACACACACATACATATGCAGCATCTTTATAGTTTATACTGATAAATAACTAGACTTGTATACCTGGTTGAGGCGATGGAGATGGAGGGATCACATGAGTGATCTTCCCACGATGAAAACGATGGCGATGTCGCTTGCGAAAAGTGGGACCCGCAACAGGACCTAAATTTCAAAAGAAAATTTTAGTAAGCATATAATTGTAAAAATATCATAATAAACATGCCATCTGCAAGTACCTTGAATTGTTGGAGAAGGAACAGGTACAAATGAGGGCCTCATAAAGAGCTGAGGTGGAAGTGCATATGATGTTTTAGTTGGAACGACTGATGAACTCATTGACATCAACCTCACTGAAAATATAAAGAAAAAAAAAGATAATTGTTTCAGCACCGTACATGCAAACACCAAATTCATTATTAAGACACCTCAATGCCTGACGGAAAAAAAAATCTCAACACAAAATGCAATAGACCTAAAAAATGAAACTGAAATAAGCAATATATGCAACCTAATGTGCAAAGGTTGAGTAAGAGTATCTTACTTAACAAGAGGCGCATGTTGTTTAAGTAAACATTATACGTAGGCGAATAATGGTATGTGTAAAGTATGGACACCAACAAAAACTGATTTAGATTAGCAAACCAGACCTTTGATCCATTAGGGAAAGAAAATAAATACCCGAAAGATTATAATACAGCTGTATCTTAATAATTAATATTAACAAATGAAAACTTCACTTCATTCATTCTAACGTTATTCCAATTTATCTTGCATCACGTGTACTTTGCAATAAGTGGTGATTAGGCATGAAACAGCTCATTTATTTACCTTTGAGATGTTCAAACCCATTTTTCTTCACAAACATAGGTTGGCTTGGCAGCAGGGAAGGAGACAGGTTGATGTTCAGGAAAGGAATGCCTGAAAAGGAAGTAAATAGCCATTGAACATTACAAGAAATATTCATTTCATTTTTCATAGAGATTGTTCTTCGTTTGTTAAGGCAAGTAATCAAGTAATTAAAGAAGAATCCGCAATAGACAACTTCCACAAAAGAATACCATCACGAAAGCGTGTAGAGATTGAGGATGAATGAATTGTGCATACAATAAACAAGCAACACTGCACACATACATACGCTATTACATATATATCACTTTGTGGTCTACAAATGTATGGTGTGCTTTTTTAGTAAAATGCATGCTAACTTCTATTTTATGAAAGCGCTTTGGATTTCTAAGGTAGCCCACATAGCATTGACAATTAAACAGACCAAATAAGCTTACTCACTGGATTGTGGATATTGCTATGTAGAAAGGTAGATGTTAACAAGCAATGTGCATGAACTTGCCATAGCGGATTTCATGGTTTGTATAGCACCACTTTATGGGGACATTGGAAATTAAACATTCTTAAAGTAACTTTTCGTCATTATCCCAAATGAAAATCAACTTTTTCAAGTCTAAACAGAAAAAAGACACTCTTGCAAATCAAACTCTTAACTTCTTTCAGTCATCCAACTCTCCAAGAATACAACACTTCAATACAAAACCATGCTAATACACATTCAGCCTTCAAAAGTCAAATGAACTACCTCTCAATTCATAACTTATACTAAATCCCAAACTAACAGAATAAATAACTAACTAATTAGAGTAACCTTCATATAAAGTCAAGTATCAAGACTACAACAAAATTTTAGCAAACTACTCATACTCGTATACAACCGATACCAATTTCACATTCTAACGGAATCGAGTTCAGCATCAAATCTTAATATATTCTTATTCTTCAGCAACAGAATATATAACTTCCACATTACGCAGAGGCCCCCTCAAAACATACAATAAGAACACACAAAACAAGTAATCCGATATTTTCGCTATAAATAACCAATTAACGGTCAGCACGCCCAAAATTACAACCAAATCATAACTCTCTACACACAATTACACACAATTTAAACTAACATTCAGCAATTTTCCTTTACTACAATTCATCTACAAGCGAATCAAACAACAATGCCCTAAATAACTTGCAGAACAAGAAAAACAAAACACATAAACTGTAAACATTTACCGTAACAAACTGTAGCGGAACCGAGAGTAACGAAATGAAGCACAAACACAAGCATTAGAAACTTCAACATCTTGTAACAATAATCTCACACATAAACACCATCGTCAAACCAGCAAACCTCGATTCAACTCCACAGCACTGAACTCGAAGCTAGGGTTTCGCACACGAAGAACTAAACTCCACCGACACACACCTCCGTCCAATCGTTGAGCGCCACGTAAGCACACCATCACTCACACCACTTCTCGAGCAAAATCAACTGAAAACCTAGCTCATTCACCGCAATGCAGATCCATAAACAAAATAGTTGTAGATACAGAAACTGAAACAGGAACGGAAAGTGAGTGAGGTAGAGAGAGAAAAAGGAGATCTAGAGAGAGAAAACGGTTGTAGATCTTGTAGAAAATTGAAGAAAAGGTGTGTTTAGTGTGTGTGTGAGAGTTTGAGTGTGTGAGTGTGTGTGAGAGAGAGAGAAGATGAAGAAGAACTAATGACAGTATTCAGCTGAGGGAGAGGAAACAGGGGAGGGGGGTCTGCTAGTGAAGTGGGGTCGATTATTATTACACGTTCCAGGTCTAGCAGAGTACATAATGAGTGTCTGGTCTACGCGCGTTTGTAGGCGCGTGCTGAAAAGGAAAAGACTGTACGGGGATTTTATTTTATTAATTAAAGAAAAAGAATAGAAGGGTCTGTTTTTTGTTTTTGGTGATAAGTTGTTAATTCGCTTTTTAAAATCATAATGGGTTGTTTGACTTGTTTTTGTTTGTAACAGAAGCGATAATTAATATTTAATTAAGTTTAATTCATTATTATATGTTTATGTTTATAAAAATTAAAAGAGTTAAATGTCATTTTAGTTCTTTTAGTTTGAATTATTTTACCAGTTTAGTCCAAAAGTTTGAAATTTTGTCATTTTAGTCCAAATAGTTTCAAACAATGTCATTTTAGTGCACTAGGTTAATTTTATCCATTTTTTTAACTAGAAGGTAATTCGGTTATTTTTTATGTGATTATGTTAACTAGAAGGGCAATTAGCCCATATAAAATGACCGAATTACCCTTCTCGTTAACAGAAAAATGGATAAAGTTTACCCAGTGGACTAAAATGGCATCGTTTGAAATTATTTGGACTAAAAAGACAACGTTTCAAACATTTGAACTAAACTGAAAAAATCAGGCAAACCACAAGGACTAAAATGATATTTAACTCAAAAGAGTAGGTGTTTTTTATGCTCGTAATTATGCCTTTTGTGGCAAGGAAAGTGGTGGGTTGCAATATTGCATACAACCTGGCAAACTTAATAGTCTAGCCATGCTTAATTAAATTGGAAAAAGGTATATAAGGATGTATGATTTAACTTTTTACACTCGTGTTAATAATACGAGTTAATACATGGCATACGATACAAATGGAAGATACGAAGCAATGTTTGAAATCGTAGATCAACTTATTAACTTTGTAACTCGGTTATACTTGTAAACGTTAACTGGTTTACTTTTTCCTAAATATTGAAACTAACGACGTGTGTTTGTGATGGCTTCCCTATTCTCTTATGTTTGTGTACTACTAGATTTAACATATTAGTAGTATTAGTAGATACAAATATTAATAAAGATTTGTTGTATCGATAATATTTATGTTTTAACTTTAATTTCTAACTTGTATGTAGTTAACTTATAAATAGTTGATAAATATAATACATAAGATGTTAAACAATTTTTTTGTATTCTATATAGTATGTAAAAACGTAGAGGTGGTGAATTGGTTGTTTTAAACTTTAGTTATCGCTTTTTAAAAAATACTTGATTGTTTAGGAAGTATTTTTCTATAAAACTTTTGATGATTATGAAAGTTTAATATCAAAAAGTAAACAAGATGAAACAAAGATATTTAAAGTGGTTACGGTGAGTGTTATCTAACTCACCTTACATCCACGCATTGGGATACACTAAGAGTCCATCTTCACTATAAACTTCTTATTAAGCAAATTAGCATGGTAGATCGCTTTTGAAATCGTCTCACTAATTAGCTAGTGATAACCCCTTTTATGTCTCTCTAATCGAGTAATCATCGATCATTTAAAACTCATTATTAAGGTAGTGATCACCTTTTCAACATATCGTTAATCAAGTAGTAATCACCTCTACAACATCTCTTTAAGATGATAGTAGTTGCCACCATAACATTCTTTCTACTTTTTTGGTTGGGATAACATCTCTTAAATCTACATGAGCGTTGAGTATGATATTCACAAACATGGCTCATATACATGTGGGTGTTGTGGACTAAATATAATACAGTAAATCTCTCAGCCACCTTTTTCCTTGCATATATATTGATCTCTCACTCAAAAATAATTACGTTTCATTGTGTCCTAAATATATATGAACTTTGTCAAATCTTTAGAGCATAAGGGTCTTAAAAGCAAGTATGGTGAATGATTTTGTCTGTGTATTATTGATAATAACAATCCCTTTATATAGGGAGAGAATATAATCATAACCTACCTCTAATTAGGAAACATGATCACCATACAATTACATAAGATGGGAAATGATATATAGAAAACCATTTATTAGTGAGAAAACTAATGAAACCATGTTTTGAACCATTCATCGAGGTAATCTAATGGCTGAGAAAAAGAAAGACTTAAATCATTTTTTATTACACTGGAAAAGCAATAAGGAGTAGATTTGTCCATAATATTTCAACCAAAGTACAAAGTATATATTAATTTAGTATTGGGATTTGACTGTATGGCTGCATGTTCAGGCGGCAAAATCTTTCAAGATCCCATCAATAGAAAACATTTTCAAACAGTCATAATCACACAAATTGTGCTTCTTTCTCTTCCATCTTTCTCTGAAAAACCAGAGCAACCCCAAACGGAGAAGGAGAAGAGGGCGGAGAGAGACTGAGCAAAGGTAGAGAAGGTTGTATGATCGTCACCAGTGAGAGGTTTTACGACGGTAACAATCTGTTTCGAAGAAAAACCGAGATATGAGGGCAACATTCCGGTTGTTATCCTCCAGTAAAAGAAGCCGGAAGTGTATGAAATCCAGTCAAAGTAAGTGAAGTTTATATATCGACTAAATGTTATGTGCGATTCGAGTTTTTGGTGATTATTGTTTGCGATTTTGTTTTTTTTAACCTTAAAGATTAGTTGTTAGGTTTTCTGTTGGTTTGGATTTCTCTATTTTTGTGATAGATAAAATTTTGTTTTCACTATTCTTTAATTTCTGAATTTGGTTTGTGAAGGACTGTTCAAAAGTTATATTTTGTTTGTAAATGTTGTTACATATAGAAATGAGAGTGGGTTTGTAATGTCGGATTACCTGAATGGGGTTTTTTGTTGAAACGTGAAGGAGTAGGGTGAAAAGGTGTGTGCAAAAAAAACTAGAGTGGCGAGTTCATCAAAGATTGTGATCGTGTTGGATGACACAGGCGGACAGTCTCAAATGGAACAGGAGGTGGAGGGGGTTGGGACGACCGCACAAACCATAGGTAAGTTCTATGTGATACCTTTTGGAATTAGTATATTTTGATTGATATATTAAAATTATACTACAGATTTAGATAACTGGGATTCAGACACACCAATCAGTGAAATTATAAGGAGGAAGAATGGTTTGACATTTTACGAGTTGTGGTTTTATTTTATAGAATATATTCTTTGGAAAGTAACATGTTTAAGTTTTCTAATTTGTATATAGGCATTGGGCCAATTGATATAAGCAGCACAAGGACCGAGTGGAGAGGTATGCGTATTATTTTGACAGCACCACCGTTAAAACTCGAAAGCGGAGAGGTATGCGTATTATTTTGACACCTCGTACCAACCCAAAACAAAAACAGTGATACTAAAATGTGTGAACTGATCTGTAACACTTTGTAGCGAGGGTGTCAGTTGCCGAAAATAAGACACGTGTTGTGTCACACCCCGACCCGCAGCGGAAAAGGTGATCGGGGCATGATTGGGTTATCATCAAAGCTCATGACATTTATTATGACGTTTCATATTCATTAATACAATTTAATGGGAAATATACAATCATAATTACATCATGTCCTAAACATCATTCTAGACTTTATTGTTTTCTTCTAAGGCATTTCCTATGTTTTCCTTGCTTCATTCTGTTCACCTGTATCATATGTAAAAATGTTTTTTGGATCAACAAAAAGTTGGCGAGTGAATCCTATGAAAAACATTTGAACAAGTTTATTGAATTGATTATAAAATAAAGTGCACAACCACACATGAGTAAATATAGATGTAAACTTATTCACCAATCATTTAATATTAAATAATGCACACACGAACAATAATGGATTTGTTTTGAGGCACGCGTTGCTCAACTCGTCTCCCACGAGGAACTGATGGGCCTAATGAATGAATTGCATATAACTTGACAATATGAAATACATAACTACAAACAATATATACAATCTAAGTTTAGATCACAATATGGTATGGCACAAGTTTAAATAAACGAGTTAATTTTAGTGACACATGACACACCCCAAAACGTGTAATTAAAAAGGGGAGTTGTAAGATTCACTCACATTGGGTGCGTTCGGTTGATGATGTTGAATGCGCACGAAGTTGGTTTTAACCACGAGTGAAACTAACCTAGATAATGGCATAATGGTTCGGTAAGTAAACGGATTTTATTAATCAATTTTAGTAGGATTGTTGGATGTATTTTTGTGAGTTAAGGCTATTTTCTAACCTTAAAATGTTATTTTTAAGTATTTTTAATTGATTTTTAAATAAAATAAATAAATAAAAATGAAAAAAAATGTTGACTTTTTGACTGTTGACTTGTTGACCGTTGACCTGTTGACCGGTTTGATTGTGTAATTGTGTGCGCCGGGTGAGGCTCGAACCCGAGACCTCCCGTTCGCGTGCACGCAGCTCTACCAATTGAGCTACGTGTCTAACCCGAAATATTTCTGTTTTTAATTATATTTATATACTAATTGAATTAATCCGAAAATCATTTATTTCAAAAACAATTTAAATGACTCGCTCGGTGCTCTCCACGGTCTCGAACCCGGGACCTGTGGTTTAGGTTAACACACAGTCCACCGCTGGACTGTGTGTCTAACTTGTTAAATAATCTGATTTTTATTATACTTATATACAAACTAAATAATTTCGTTTCTGCTTTAAATAAAAAGTTTGATAATTGTCCGGACCGGTGCGGTAGTCTGGACTCGAACTCGTGACTTGCGGTTTAAACGTTCACACAGTCCACCACTGGACTGTGTGTCTATCTTGGTTATTATTCCGGTTTTTATTAAACTTAACATCTATTGCAGTGAATCCGGTTCGATAAAAAAAAGGAACATTTTTATTAAGGCGAGTGTGCGTGGGACAAGAATCGAACTCGGGACGTAAGCGTGTTTATTTGCACACAGTCCACCGCTGGACTGTGTGTCTAACCCGAGATATATCTTGATTTTAATTAAACATATACAATACTGAAACTTCGTCTTCTTCGTTGGACTTAACCAGAACTAATGTCCGACTGGTTCGACGATTTAATCATGTTCATTTAGTGTGTTCCGCTTAATTACAGGTGAGATTAATAAAATAATGAGAGATTAAGTGTAAGATATACCGAACAGTGGCTCCTCTGTT
Organism: Scalesia atractyloides; assembly: GCA_947069175.1. NCBI lineage: Eukaryota > Viridiplantae > Streptophyta > Magnoliopsida > Asterales > Asteraceae > Scalesia > Scalesia atractyloides. Next base: position 94,322,290 of record CAMTDV010000017.1, on the reverse strand, counting down.
TCACCGGCGAAACTCCGATGACAGCAGATGATTCCGGTGACGTGTGTCTTGCGGCAGAGGGTCTTCAACGAGCTTGAGATGAATGTGGGTGGCTTCGGTATGAGCTCTGGGGGTTCAGTAAGGCACAGAGGTGAAAGGTTCGGTTTTCCAGCGAGTTGCAGAAGTTTTCCGGCGAGTGAATTTACGTCGGGAAAGAGTGTGATTGTGAGCGAAAAAGCTAACAGAGGTTAGAGGGGGTATTTATAGGGCAGGACATCGACGAATTTAGTCCGTTTTCCGTCTTGGTTCGTCGGTCAATAAGTTTTCCGGCGGTTATGACTTGCGTCGCGGGTTCAGACGTCGGTTATAACCGATGTAGTAGTTAAGGCTTCGGTTAAAACTGAAGAAACCGTCCAATCTTGGCGAAATCGTCGGGATTTTCGACGACTGCGATTAGGCGCGTCAGTTTTGAATTCGAGACTTATGTTATGTATTAATTGTTTCCAATAATGAACAAGAAACACAAGTGGCGCAGTGGTTGGATGGTTGGAAGTTAAGTCTTTGCTGAATCCGGTTGACCCGGGTTCGAAACCCGGCTACGCCCTTTTATTTTTATTTCATTGTTTTAAATACTTTTTCAAATATGACTTATATATTCCAATATACTTATTAATTATGTATCGTTTAAAAATAATTTGGGCATTAAATATGCCACGAAATTTTTAACTGATTGTTCGGTTAATAAACGGAGCGGGTTTGGTAAATCCAGTTTTTTTGACGGATGTTACAGTATCCCCTGCTTTTTAGAAATTTCGTCCCCAAAATTTAAGTAGTGATATATTTGACTAAAATGATGGTGTTTAGTTTGACAGTTACATACTTAGAAAAAGTAAGGGTTTAAATTTTTGTTTGAGGCGGTAACGTTCCTTGTAAGGTTAAGTACCCCGCTACAGGAATCGCTTTTTGTTGCCTACGGTAAAAATATTGATAAGCAGAGTTGATTCACTAAATATGTTATCATGCGTAAGAGTTTTGATATGTTTGGGAAGATATGGTTATATCCTAAAGCAAAACTTCTAATACTACAACCTACATGGAACTTCTCATAACCGTCTAACAATGCCTCTGATCCTTTGACGAGAATACTTATATATAGGAAGTACCAACGGCGTATCCACCATATTCTTGTCAAATTTTCATTGGTTTTATCAGTAAGTTATGATTGGTTCTATAATGTGACTCTAGAACATAAATAAACGCCACAACCAATGTACCAAGAAATTACTAAATCCTACATAGAACTTCTCATAACCGCCTGACAATGCCTCTGATCCTTTGACAAGAATACTTATATATAGGAAGTACCAGCGGCGTATCCACCATATTCTTGTCAAATTTTCATTGGTTTTATCAGTGAGTTATGATTGGTTCTATGATGTAACTCTAGAACATAAATAAACACAACAACCAATATTTGAGTCCACATTCTGATAGCATACATGTTTGAATGGTGACAGTTCCTCTCTCGTTTGTTATGATGGAGAGGTTAGTTTATGTAGAAATAGAACACAATCCAATTTCTTTAAATGGCGAGATGATATGAATGTAACACAAATTTCAACCAAGACAAAACTAAATCCTACATGGAACTTCTCATAACCGCCTGATGATGCCTCTGATCCTTTGGCAAGAATACTTATATATAGGAAGTACCAGCGGCGTATCTACCATATTCTTGTCAAATTTTCGTTCGTTTTATCCGCAAGTTATGATTAGTTCTATGTGACTCTACAACAAACACAACAACCAAAACTTGAGTCTTAATTCTGATAGTATCCATGTTTGAATGATGACAACACCTCTCTCGTTTGTTGTGATGGAGAGGTTAGTCATTGTGGAAGTGAGACATAGCTCAACTTCTTTAAATGATGAAATTGAATACGCTGAAATGTATGATGAACAAACTTCGACCAAAACATACTAAATCCTACATGGAACCTCTCATAACCGCCTGATAATGCCTCCGATCCTCTGAAAAGAATACTTATATATAGGAAGTACCAGCGGCGTATCCACCATATTCTTGTCAAATTTTCATTGACTTTATCCGCAACTTATGATTAGTTCTATGTGACTCCACAACAAACACAACAACCAAAACTTGAGTCTTAATTCTGATAGTATCCATGTTTGAATGATGACAATACCTCTTTCGTTTGTTGTGATGGAGAGGTTAGTCATTGTGGAAGTGAGACATAGCTCAACTTCTTTAAATGATGAAATTGAATACGCTGAAATGTATGATGAACAAACTTCGACCAAAACATACTAAATCCTACATGGAACCTCTCATAACCGCCTGATAATGCCTCCGATCCTCTGACAAGAATACTTATATATAGGAAGTACCAGCGGCGTATCCACCATATTCTTGTCAAATTTTCATTGACTTTATCCGCAAGTTATGATTAGTTCTATGTGACTCTACAACAAACACAACAACCAAAACTTGAGTCTTAATTCTGATAGTATCCATGTTTGAATGATGACAATACCTCTCTCGTTTGTTGTGATGGAGAGGTTAGTCATTGTGGACGTGAGACATAGCTCAACTTCTTTAAATGATGAAATTGAAATACGCTGAAATGTATGATGAACAAACTTTGACCAAAACATACTAAATCCTACATGGAACCTCTCATAACCGCCTGATAATGCCTCCGATCCTCTGACAAGAATACTTATATATAGGAAGTACCAGCGGCGTATCCACCATATTCTTGTCAAAATTTCATTGACTTTATCCGGAAGTTATGATTCGTTCTATGTGACTCTACAACAAACACAACAACCAACACTTGAGTCTTAATTCTGATAGTATCCATGTTTGAATGATGACAATACCTCTCTCGTTTGTTGTGATGGAGAGGTTAGTCATTGTAGAAATGGAATACAATCCAATTTCTTTAAATGATAAGATGCCATAAATGCTAAATCAGTAAGTACAAAACAAACTTTAATCAAGACAATGCTAAATTCCACATGGAACTTCTCATAACCGCCAGATAATGCCTCTGATCCTTTGGCAAGAATACTTATATATAGGAAGTACCAGCGGCGTATCCACCATATTCTTGTCAAATTTTCATTGGCTTTATCCTTAAGTTATGATTGGTTCTATGTGATTCTAAAACATAAACAAACACAATAAACCAAAGCTTGAGATAACATAAAGAAAAACATAAAACTAAACGATTGGAGTTAAATCTTGATTTTCGGTGAAGGGGACTAGTTGGGTGGTTTCGCTTGGGCCGTCATTATCTTCAACAGGATTGGCGTTGATGTTGAAAACTCTTCCTCTTGCTGGTGGCCTAGTGATTGGGTTTTCTTGATTTACTTGGTTAACTGGGTTTGATTGAGCTTGAGCGTTTATGATTTTAACCAATCGAGGGCACGTGTTTCTAAAGTGGGTAGGGTCGCCATAATTAAAGCAAGCTCGAACATAAGGTAACATGGGGTATTGAGGTTGTTGATATGTTTGGATCATGTTTTGAGTAGGGGTGAGGTTTGGTTTTGAGAGGTGCGGCAAACCTTGCTCAAATGACCATAGCGTCCACAATTCGCACATAGTCGACAAGGTAAGGTAGATGGATGGTGATAAAAACAGGTGTTACATCGAGGGTGAGGTCCAAGGTATGGTTTCTTATTTGGGTAAGTTGAGTTGGGTGCTACTTGAGTGATTGGGATAGCTTGGATGGGTATGGCTTGTGAAATTGGTTGATTACGTGGGGTGACAGCGAAAAGTTGCCCATCTCGTTTTCTCTTAAAAGTGGTTGAGAAGGGGATTCGGTTTGGGTGGAGTTTGAAGTTTCAGTCGATGCCTTATCCTTCTTCTTCTCCTCCTTGAAGTCTTTGTTCCGGATTCGGTTTTCGGTGAGCTCTGTAGCTAACTCCATTGCTGCTTCCAAAGTTGCAGGCGTGGTACTTATTACAGAGTCTTGAATTTTTGACGGAAGACCTCGAATGTAGTGCTCGATCAAACGGTAGAGGGGAGTGAACAAGTTGGGAACCATTTGATTTAACTCGAGGAATCTTTTGTTGTATGTGGTGTGGTCGCCTTCCTTTTGCTTCAACGAATAGAACTCATCTTCTAATTTCTTGATTTCGCTCCTTGGGCAAAACCGTCTTGTCATGATTTCCTTCAACTCTTCCCAAGTCAAAGTCATAGCATCGTCAACGCCTCGTTTGGCCTTCTCTGTATTCCACCAAGTAAGTGCTATTCCATATAAACGACCGGTAGCATATCGCACTTTGCGATCATCGGGGCAATCGCAATTTAGAAAAGTGTTATCCATTTCTTCAAACCAATGGAGGAGAGCGGTGACACCTTCAGTCCCTTCGTATTTTGGAGGGTCGCAGGATTTGAAATGCTTGTAGGTGCATTTAGTGGTATTTGGGGGATGGTTGATAACGTTTTGATCTTCTTGGTTGACAGGATTAGCGGTAAGTGCTTGTTGGACTTGGATTACAATGTTGGGTATTACGGCAGCCATTTGTTGAGCTGTTAGGGCAGCCATGCGCTCGCGGGCTTTTCCTGCTCTCATCTTCCTACGGGCGAGGCTAGAAGACATCTACAAGGAATACATATCAAGAGTATGAGTTGGATGTTTTTGGGATCATGGGTCGTACTTAGGAATGAACATTCATAAAATAAATATAGAAAAATAAATCTACTACATCCATAGGATGTCTTGGGCTTTGCTCGTCATTGGGCCTTGCATGCCGCCATACTTCACCTTCGTAATCATGTGGGCCCCCATGAATACCGGTTTTTCATATGGTTCGCATGTGTTAGCCTGGTTACGTACACTAAAACCCGGAGAAAATTGAGAAATATGTATATAACGTATGATATTCGGAATGTGTCCAGGTATGGACACGGTGACACCTCAAAGTGGGGTTAGTTCGAATGACGTTTGGTGTGGCATGCTTTGGACTAATAGGTCCTTCGTACTCTCATCGTTAGTCCCCAGGTAGGCAAACTGGTCCGTTATATTGGATTTATACGAATGCCAACCTAGACAGGACGTTCCGACTACCGGTACTTGTACCCTTCCAGTTACTACATGCCCGTCGCAGAACTTACTTTGATGAGATTTGAAAATTGCGACAAAATCTTTGGATAACAAAAGTATGAAGATGATTTGAATATATGAACATTGAAATATGTATGATGAATGTGTATGTAAGTATGTATGTTTGACTGTAAGTATAAACAAATATGAAACAAATAAACATCATAAGTTTGTATGTAACCACCTAAACAATTAAAATTTAGGCAACTATAGTATAGGCTCAAAGGGTCTAATAACCTATCCTATATCCCTATAGTCATGGCTCTGATACCAATCTGTCACACCCCGACCCGCAGCGGAAAAGGTGATCGGGGCATGATTGGGTTATCATCAAAGCTCATGACATTTATTATGACGTTTCATATTCATTAATACAATTTAATGGGAAATATACAATCATAATTACATCATGTCCTAAACATCATTCTAGACTTCATTGTTTTCTTCTAAGGCATTTCCTATTGCTTCATCCTGTTCACCTGTATCATGTGTAAAAATGGTTTTTGGATCAACAAAAAGTTGGCGAGTGAATCCTATGAAAAACATTTGAACAAGTTTATTGAATTGATTATAAAATAAAGTGCACAACCACACATGAGTAAAAATAGATGTAAACTTATTCACCAATCATTTAATATTAAATAATGCACACACGAACAATAATGGATTTGTTTTGAGGCACGCGTTGCTCAACTCGTCTCCCACGAGGAACTGATGGGCCTAATGAATGAATTGCATATAACTTGACAATATGAAATACATAACTACAAACAATATATACAATCTAAGTTTAGATCACAATATGGTATGGCACAAGTTTAAATAAACGAGTTAATTTTAGTGACACATGACACACCCCAAAACGTGTAATTAAAAAGGGGAGTTGTAAGATTCACTCACATTGGGTGCGTTCGGTTGATGATGTTGAATGCGCACGAAGTTGGTTTTAACCACGAGTGAAACTAACCTAGATAATGGCATAATGGTTCGGTAAGTAAACGGATTTTATTAATCAATTTTAGTAGGATTGTTGGATGTATTTTTGTGAGTTTAAGGCTATTTTCTAACCTTAAAATGTTATTTTTAAGTATTTTTAATTGATTTTTAAATAAAATAAATAAATAAAAATGATAAAAAAATGTTGACTTTTTGACTGTTGACTTGTTGACCGTTGACCTGTTGACCGGTTTGATTGTGTAATTGTGTGCGCCGGGTGAGGCTCGAACCCGAGACCTCCCGTTCGCGTGCACGCAGCTCTACCAATTGAGCTACGTGTCTAACCCGAAATATTTCTGTTTTTAATTATATTTATATACTAATTGAATTAATCCGAAAATCATTTATTTCAAAAACAATTTAAATGACTCGCTCGGTGCTCTCCACGGTCTCGAACCCGGGACCTGTGGTTTAGGTTAACACACAGTCCACCGCTGGACTGTGTGTCTAACTTGTTAAATAATCTGATTTTTATTATACTTATATACAAACTAAATAATTTCGTTTCTGCTTTAAATAAAAAGTTTGATAATTGTCCGGACCGGTGCGGTAGTCTGGACTCGAACTCGTGACTTGTGGTTTAAACGTTCACACAGTTCACCACTGGACTGTGTGTCTATCTTGGTTATTATTCCGGTTTTTATTAAACTTAACATCTATTGCAGTGAATCCGGTTCGGTAAAAAAAAAGGAACATTTTTATTAAGGCGAGTGTGCGTGGGACAAGAATCGAACTCGGGACGTAAGCGTGTTTATTTGCACACAGTCCACCGCTGGACTGTGTGTCTAACCCGAGATATATCTTGATTTTAATTAAACATATACAATACTGAAACTTCGTCTTCTTCGTTGGACTTAACCAGAACTAATGTCCGACTGGTTCGACGATTTAATCATGTTCATTTAGTGTGTTCCGCTTAATTACAGGTGAGATTAATAAAAGAATGAGAGATTAAGTGTAAGATATACCGAACAGTGGCTCCTCTGTTTCACCGGCAAAACTCCGATGACAGCAGATGATTCCGGCGACGTGTGTCTTGCGGCAGAGGGTCTTCAACGAGCTTGAGATGAATGTGGGTGGCTTCGGTATGAGCTCTGGGGGTTCAGTAAGGCACAGAGGTGAAAGGTTCGGTTTTCCAGCGAGTTGCAGAAGTTTTCCGGCGAGTGAATTTACGTCGGGAAAGAGTGTGATTGTGAGCGAAAAAGCTAACAGAGATTAGAGGGGGTATTTATAGGGCAGGACATCGACGAATTTAGTCCGTTTTCCGTCTTGATTCGTCGGTCAATAAGTTTTCCGGCGGTTATGACTTGCGTCGCGGGTTCAGACGTCGGTTATAACCGATGTAGTAGTTAAGGCTTCGGTTAAAACTGAAGAAACCGTCCAATCTTGGCGAAATCGTCGGGATTTCCGACGACTGCGATTAGGCGCGTCAGTTTTGAATTCGAGACTTATGTTATGTATTAATTGTTTCCAATAATGAACAAGAAACACAAGTGGCGCAGTGGTTGGATGGTTGGAAGTTAAGTCTTTGCTGAATCTGGTTGACCCGGGTTCGAAACCCGGCTACGCCCTTTTATTTTTATTTCATTGTTTTAAATACTTTTTCAAATATGACTTATATATTCCAATATACTTATTAATTATGTATCGTTTAAAAATAATTTGGGCATTAAATATGCCACGAAATTTTTAACTGATTGTTCGGTTAATAAACGGAGCGGGTTTGGTAAATCCAGTTTTTTTGACGGATGTTACATGTTGACGAGTGTGCATGTTCTGTGCACAAGACAGATTCAGGTAATATGTGTTACCTATGTCTTACTTGTTTGCTGTGATGAATAAATCCAGAAATCTTAGTTGTGGTATTAACATGTGTTACCTATGGCGGTTGAAGTTGCAGGTTTGAGGAGAAACCAGAAAGATCAAGAAACAGACGAAGAATGGAAGAGGAAGATGAGGAAAGTGCAGGAGATGAAGTTGGTAGGGTCAGGAAAAGGGCCAAGAAGTAGACATTTTGAAGGTCAAAAAACACATTAACACGTGTATACTCAGGTCGTAGCTGGTCGTTACATATGTAACATAAAGGGACAAATAGATTGTATATATTTATAAAAACATTACAATCAAACTTAAACTTAACAAAAGTGTTTTTTATGAACTTGAATATATAAAAATGATCCAAAAACTATCATAAGTTAACAAAGTGTTAGACAAGAGACTGTAAACACAAGTAACACCAAGATGTAACGTGTGTAACATAGGTATACATCTCTAACCCACTGGGTGTAACACATGTAAAACATTGTATGCAACATATGTTACCCCGCAATGTAATTCAAACATAGGTCACATGTATAATCTGGCTATACATGTGTTAGCATCTAGTGTAACTCATGTAACTACCTATATGTAACCTGGCTATACACTTGTGTAACATTTCTATGTAACACATGTTACAGGTTGTATCCCTAAAACATGTTTAGCTATAAGTACTTACAAAATATAAAGCAGAGTAGGAACACAACTTTTAAGGATATTACACACGTTGTAGAGAAGGTGTTACATGTGCACACACAATGTAACATGTGTAACATGGTAGACAAGTGTCATGTATGATCTTTTTTTGTTACCCTAGGGTGCTAAACGTGTTACAACGTTCATAACACACGTAAACTTATACTAACGCCCGTCCCTATGTCCACAGATGATCGAACATACTTCGTGTTACCATCTTTACGAGTGTTCTAATGGCACTAAATTATGGACACCGATTGTCAACGAGCAGTATCATCCTGTTATTGGTAAATCATACGATACACTGGAAGAACATCTTGCCATGTATAAGACTTATGACCAACAAGCTGGGTTCAACGTAAAAAATATATGTTAATGCAGCTTTTTTTATCTACTAATAACATTGTTAATAACAACTATAGGTACATATGTAACATGAAGTGTATCTTTGTCGCTTTAATTCGTTACACTAGTCTCATATACTTCTGGTTACACATATTACTTGTTTACTAATTGATATGACATTTTGGATGATGTAATGTTGTTACATATGTAATTTTACTAAGTTTAAATTGACACCAAAGGGGCTGACATATGTAACATATGTTACATATAGTTGTTACATCAAAAAAAAATTGACTTCACAACAAGATTTGTATTCATCCAAAAATGGGCATACTAACAATGAAAATAAAAATAATTTTTATATCAATAGTTGTAATGCTTCTAAAAATGGTCTTCATAACAACACCCATCTTCACAACAAAGAGCAGCCAACAAAAAAAACACACCATCTTCACCACACGAAAACCTGATGATGCGTTGTAATCCTTCGTCGATGACATATGTAACACATGTTACATATAGTTGTTACATCCAAAAAAAATTGCCTTCACAACAAGATCCGTATTCATCCAAAAATGGGCATACTAACAATGAAAATAAAAATGAATTTTATATCAACAGTTGTAATGCTTCTAAAAATGGTCTTCATAACAACATCCATCTTCACAACACATAGCACCCAACAAAAAAACACACCATCGTCACCACGAAAACCTGATGATGCGTTGTAATCCTTCGGCGGGCTTCACTTCTTGATAACCATTTTCATCTTAAACACAAAACATCTTTTCACCTATGAACAAAACAAGTACATCAATATTAATCTTCTATAGTTAAACTTATTAATCTCCTATCTAACATGTGTAACGTGGCTATACATGTGTTACCTCTCTAGTGTAACATGTGTTACATATGTGTAACCCACTTTGTGTCCCAAAAAGGGTTGGGGTAACTATAAGTAATTTGTGTAATGTTGTTACTACATATGTAACTAATTATCCCACAAAAACACGACTTTTTATTTGTAAATCAAATGAGATAAATTCCAAATAAATTATGAAGTTTATACATTTAACATTTAACCACCCATCTAAAAACACTTCGACATTAAAACATACTATTACATTAAGTACAATTGCATAACACCTTGTATGCAACATATATTGCCCCGAAGTGTAACACATGTTACAACATATAGGACAAACAATTTAGAATATAGATGGCAGAAATGTAACACAAGTAGCTAATTATGCCAGCAAAATTTTGAAACATTTAACACTAGTTATAAAAAAAACAATTGTATTGCACCACTGACCTACGAATTAGTGCACCACTGACCTATGAATTGGTTGGAACAATATAATTAAAAACATATGTTACACATGTACAACTGCTTTGTTACCAAAGACTGCTTAGATGGGTAACATATGCAACTTAGCCCTGATGTAACACATGAAAACAAATGTAGAATGTATTCCACCATGACAAGGACTTTTGTTTTGATTAACATATTTAAATGGTGTTGATTCTAAAAAAGTGTAGCCTGTCTTAGAAGTGACTAAATAATAGCAAATATTTACCTGATAAAAAGTTGGTCAGATCATTCCTTATGTCCAGGTGTGTAACTTCGAACACAAAGATTTCACCTAGCTGGTTGTTACATACTTAACAAAGGGTTGTTGCATATGTAGCTGTCAAAAAAGTAAAATATGTATCTGTCAAAATGTAACATATGTAGTTGGAAACAAATTGTAACATACGTAGCTAATATTACCCCGAAGTGTAACACATGTTACAAGATATAGGACAACCAATTTAGAATGCAACTGGCAGAAATGTAACACATGTTACAAGAATCTGAGTTACAAAGTAGCATGGAGGTCCTTGTTGATCAACTTCATATAAAATGGGTCAATTAAACAAAAAGTGAAGCTTTTTCCCAAAAATGACTAGAAATGACATCCTTTTTAAAAGAAACAAATATATGTTTTTTCCCGCCCACCTTGTCGTAAGGGCTACATGCGTATCACCAACACAAAAAATCCAGGAAAAAGAAACGAGAAGCCTGGTAAAAATTATTTGTAACACCATCATGACTTCTTTTTGTTTTTATTTTAAACTTTTTCATTAAATGTGACACGTATATTACAATTAACGGCTGTATGGGGGTACAAGTGTAACACATGTAGATGTGTCTGGAATTAAAAATATGCAGAACTGTAACACACGTAGCACATGCTACAAATGCCTTTTTTTGGAAGTAACAATAAATATATTCTTTAACCCAACCCCTTAGAAAAAAAGGGTTACGCGTGTAACACATTTACATGTGACAATAAAAAATGTTGTTTCTTATCTCAAGCATATCATAGCAACATGTGTAACATATGTTACAATGAATTTAACTTTTTCCCAACACCTTAGCATAGGGGGACATGTGTAACACATGTACATGTGTAACAGTTGCAAGGCTAACAGTTGTAGCACATATAATGACATTTATGGTTTCGGGCTGACAAAAAAGTTAAAGAGGACGTTCGTGAACATTAGGTCCGGTTAGGGATTCCCTCTATGATTAGCTCGTGCTCGTAGCGGCGATTCCTCGTCATAATCATCACTCCACATATCTGAAAAGCGAGTTTATAGCGATAATTAAAAAACAATAACAATACAACATTTAAGGTATTTTTTAAGCGAAAAAAAGGATTTTAAATTTGCATGAAAAAACCTTCTTCATTAGGTGAAAACATCTGAAAGTGGGACTGTCGAAGATCTTCCTCTGGCTGCATGTTGTCATCTGAATGTCCTGATTATACAAAAAAAAAATACACAACTTATATAATCATGCATTTCAGACCACCCATCATAAAAGAAACCCAGTTAACACTACTTCAAACAAGACAAAAACCCACAAAAAAAAACATAAACAAAAACTATTGAATGCATATAACGACCCACAGAAAAAACATGAATGCTAAAAAAAGACAGAGCTTTATTCTTCAATGACACCACTGAACATGTAAGGCCGTATAATACCCATTTAAAAGAAATGAGCGGACAAAAAACAATATAAAACACAACATAATATACCTGAGGAAGATGAACCATGGTGAAAATGAACCGCCGGTGATTCATCGCCGGTGAAGTTGTTCCGGAATACACGGCTAGGAGAGTAGGCAATGAGATCATCCAAGAAATCATGTGGGGCGCCCATGAGAGGTACGGTTAAAATGGAAAGTTGCAGGTTTGAGTCTGAGTTGTGTGAAAAATGAAGAGAGTTTTTGGGTGAAAGAAGGTTGGAGGGGATGAGTTAGAAGATATGGATTTGTACTTGATATCTTGAAGAAAGTGGAGGTTGGTGGGGGGGGGGGGTGGGGAACGAGGACATAGGGAAGGGGGAAGTTGGTGAAAGGTGATAGGGGTGAAAGGTGATGTGTTAGGAGTGTGTAAAATGACAAATATGCCCTTCTAACATGTGCAATTATTATATTAAATGGATTAATCTAGACCACATATTCGTAGTTTCCCAAATTTTCTCAATTATATGGGTTTTCTCCATATACTTAGACTACTAAGATAATGACTATCTATACAAATAATATATATCCTTTAAATATATCGGCTAAGACTCCCCTCAGTTTGAGCGGGCGTTGGAAAAACGCTCAAGCTGGACCAAAAAGACTGATATAACTGACGAGACAATCCTTTGGTAAAAATATCGGCATATTGCAAAGCAGAAGGCACATGTAGAACACGAATATCCCCAACACAAACTTTTTCGCAAACAAAATGAATGTCAATTTCAATGTGTTTTGTTAGTTGGTGTTGGACTGGGTTATTCGACATATATATCGCTGAGACGTTGTCCGCAGTAGACCACTGTAGCTCGACGAAGCGGGAGATATAACTCAAGTAATAAATTGCGTAGCCAAGTAGCCTCTGCCACAGCATTTGCGACACCCCTATACTCTGCCTCCGCATTAGAACGTGAGATGGTGGGTTGACGCTTAGAGGACCATGAGACCAAATTATCCCCGAGAAAAACAAAGTAGCCACTAGTAGAGCGGCGAGAGTCGGGACAACCACCCCAATCAGCATCTGAGTAAGCAACTAAAGAATAGGTTGTCGATCTGCGAAGCCGAATGTCGTAGTCCATAGTGCCTTGTAAATACCGTAAGATGCGCTTCAAAAATGCAAAATGCGGGTCACGCGGTTCATGCATAAACAAAAAAACCTGCTGAATCGCATAAGAAATGCCGGGACGAGTGAACGTCAAATATTGCAAGGCACCTGTAACATTTGTAAAAATCGGGTCTCCAAAACCCGCTCCGTTTTGTAATCAAGTACCAAGTTATAAAAGTTGTATTAAATATTTATGATTAATTTTGAGTTAAAACGATACATAATTAATAAACAAACTAAACTATAAAAATTATATTTGATAAAAAGTTAAAATAAAATAAATAAAAAATATTTGAAGCTGCCGGGACTCGAACCCGGGTCAGCCAAGAAATACTTCAAACAACTTAACACTCACTTCCAAGACCACTCCGCCACAATGTGTTTTCTGTTAACTCTAGGAACACAAATGAAATTTATACACAATTCAGTTAAACCGATGGCGCCATCTGAGAAACGGTAATCGGCAAACCAATCGTCAAATCGTTGTTTAATTCACATGTTCAGCTTATAACCGATGTATGACGGTTTCTAATCAAGTTAGAATTGATTGAACTTAAAGTTCCATCATTTTCGGTTTTTGAAACCGAAAGTTCATCAAAGTCCTGAATAACTCAAGCTTCAGACCATTCTCGCGATTCAGAGCTATCATATCAATACTCAATTTCAATTTCGTCGCATTTTTGGACCACCAGATCATCTGAATCAGTTCGCCGGAAAATTTCTGCAAGTCACCGGAAAACCGGGACTCACATCCTCACGGTATTTCCTCCGACTCTTTCTGTTTAAATCATGTGATTAATCAGTCTCTAACACAACTCCACCATCAGAATCGATCCTAGTCAACGTTTATCGAAAATCTTATCTTCGCAGGAAAACTTCTGAAACTGCCGGAATCACACTGTGAACTGGTATGATATCCTAAACTTCTTTTAAACCTTGTTTAAGTGACTCAACTTCATAAATAATCGATCAACGCTGTTAATTGGTTTCAACAGCCGGAGTTCACTTTCAGTACCGACGAACCTCCGCCGGAATTCTGTGAACAACATCAATCGGTATATCCTCTTCCTTAAACTCTCTCCATTCTCTACTTTTAAATTACTGTTAATGTCTGAAAATTGTATAAGTCATAAATCAATCATAACAAGTCGGAATATGCTGTCTGTGTAAATCGACGAAGAAGATGAAGACACAACATAACATAAGATTAATTGAAAACGGTATTTTAAACGGGTTAGACACACAGTCCAGCGGTGGACTGTGTGCAAATTTCACACACATGTCCCGAGTTCGATTCTTGCTATACGCACACCTTATATTATAACGCGCCTTTTTGTTTAAAAACTAAACCGGGATAACCCAGTTAGTTGTTAAGTATAATAAAAACCAAGATATTAACCGGGTTAGACACACAGTCCAGCGGTGGACTGTGTGCAACATGAACTACACGTCGCGCGTTCGAAACCCGTCACGAGCACCGGTCCGAATGAATTAAAATGTTTTTGCAAATAAAGGAAATTCGGTTAAATCGAACAAGGTTTAAATATAAATAAAAACAAGAATATTTCGGGTTAGACACGTAGCTCAGTTGGTAGAGCTGCGTGCACGCGAACGGGAGGTCGCCGGTTCGAATCTCACCCGGCGCAGATCAATTCGCTGACCGAACCGGTCAACGGTCAACGGTCAACGCTAAAAAAAAATATAATATTTTTTTTATATTTTTATTTATTTAATTTAATTTAAAAATCAATTAAAAATACTTAAAAATAACATTTTTAAAGATAGAAAATAGCTATAAACTCACAAAAATATATCTAAAAATTTCATTAAAATCCTTAATAAAATCCATCCATTTATTATATTTTTCCATTATTATTTAGGTTAGTATTCCTCGTTGATCCGCTCATCTAAATCGTGCGCATCTCACCATCTCCAATCCAACGCACCCAAGGTGAGTGAATCTTACAAATTGCCCGTTTTAATCACGTTTTGGGGTGTATCATGTGTCTTTGTATATATATATTATTACTAAACCATTGTGCATACATCATATCATGAACTTGTGTATTCTATTTGTTGCTGTTAAGTAGTTATTATTGGATGCAATTTATTATTCAGTACATGCAAATTCATTGGCCGCCGCTCCCCATTTATGAGCGTTGAGCATGTTCCCCATTTTATTATGCGGTTGAACCTGCGTGCCCACATACGATCGGCTCCGTTTGATTGAGCCTTGATCGCACAGTTCATTTTACATTTTCAGTACATGCAATACGATCGGCTCCGTTTGATTGAGCCTTGATCGCACAGTTCATTTTACATTTTCAGTACATGCAATACGATCGGCTCCGTTTGATTGAGCCTTGATCGCACAGTTCATTTATGTTATTTATCGTATGATATTGGTATGTTCATGTATGCTATCAAGTGTTATTGTATGTTATAATTGTAACTGCTTTTTGCCATTGCTTGATTACTTACATTTGCTCATTTATGATTATGCACAATTTTTCATTGATAAACTAACCATTAATTCATTAATAAATGTTTATCTAATAAGGTTCACTCGCCAACTTATGTTGACCCAAAAACTCCCATTTTACACATGATACAGGTGAACCTGCAGCAGCTAGGAACACATAGGACCTGGATTAGAAGAATAAAACAATTTAGTATTGGGATTGTTATGTTTGGTTTATTTCCTTTGTATTGAATGAACATGTTTGGATATTTGAAAATGTAATTTTGACTGTATTTAATATGAAACATAATAGTTAATGTCATGTGCTTTGGTGATAACCCAATTATGCCCCGACTCTTATTTCCGCTGCGGGTCGGGGTGTGACAGATTGGTATCAGAGCCATGACTATAGGGATATAGGATAGGTTATTAGACCCTTAGAGCCTATACTATAGTCGATTAGAAACTTATAAGATTTTTGTGTGTTACATGCCAAATTTCATGATGTTTATATGTTTTATGTTAAATGTTACATTTAATATTATGCAAGCATGTTCATAAGTATGTATTATCATATAATGTCTATCATGAATCGTATGCTCATAACATATCACATCCATGAAAGTACACACCACAGCATGATTTCTTTGCAATGATTTTTGTGTTTTCAAATCTCATCAAAGTGAGTTCTCATGACGGGCATGTAGTAACTGTAAGGGTACCAGTACCGGTAGTCGGAACGTCCTGTCTAGGCTGGCATTCGTATAAATCCAAAATAAAGGACCAGTTTGCCTACCTGGGGACCAACGACGAGAGTACGAAGTACCTATTAGGCCAAAGCATGCTATACCAAACGTCGTGTGAGCTAATCCCACTTTGAGTTGTCATTGTGTCTACACCTGGACACGTTCCGACCAAACATCTCATGAGCATATTTTGTGGTTTGCATTCGGGGGATGCGAGTGTTAAATTGCCAATACCAATGTGAATCCTACCAAGCCAATAGCCATGGGGGCCCACATAACTATATAGGTGAAGGTATGGGGGACATTTGAGGCCCAACATGAGCGAACCCAAGACATCCTATGGATGTAGTTGCATTATTGAATTTTATGTTATTTTCATTTTCTTAAAGACACATGACACCTAAAAAGACACCATAAACTCACGATCTTCTCATTTTATGATCCTGTAGATGTCGTCTAGACAGCAACGAAGGGGTAAAAGATCGGGAAGGTCTCAAGAACGTTTGGCCACTCATA
The DNA here is from genome assembly GCA_947069175.1 of Scalesia atractyloides. Lineage (NCBI taxonomy): Eukaryota > Viridiplantae > Streptophyta > Magnoliopsida > Asterales > Asteraceae > Scalesia > Scalesia atractyloides. Next base: position 94,305,416 of record CAMTDV010000017.1, on the reverse strand, counting down.
TCGCGAAACAAATGGCCACGATACTTCCTGACATTGTGGTCCAAGTACAACAAGCCCTTGCAACGAATCCTACTAACCCTCCCCAACAACAGGATCAGAACATCAACAACCCTCCTACCAACAAGTGCTCTTTCAAACATTTTAAGTCCTGTGATCCTCCTAAATTTGAAGGGACCGAGGGTGTCACTGCTCTCCTACATTGGTTCGAGGAGATAGAGAACACCTTCCTAAACTGCGATTGTCTTGAGGATCGCAAGGTTCGTTACGCCACCGGGAGACTACTTGGTGTAGCTCTCACTTGGTGGAATACTGAGAAAGGGAAGAGGGGAACTGAAGATGCGATGGCCTTAACTTGGGAGGAGTTAAGGGAAATCATGACTAGGCGTTTCTGTCCTAGAAGTGAAATTAAGAAATTGGAGGATGAATTTCATGCCTTAAAGCAAAAGGAGGGTGATCACACTACCCACAACAAGAGGTTCTTGGAATTGAACCAAATGGTTCCAAATTTATTCACTCCAACCTATCGTCTGATCGAGCATTATATTCGAGGACTCCCCTCGAAAATCCAAGATTCAGTTCTCAGCGTTTCACCGGTAACACTTGAAGCTGCCATGGAGTTGGCAACTGAACTGACCGAAAACCGAATTCGCAACGGGAAGTTCAAAGAAGAGAAGAAGAAAGCCCCTGTTGAGGGACAAACTTCAAACCACCCCATTCCTTCCTCTAAGTTTGCTAACAAGAGGAAGCGTAACACCAGAAATTTTGCTGTTACCCAAACCAACACCCCTATTCCTGCTGCACCCATAACCCAAGTCACTCCTCCACCCGCACCATACAGAAGACCCTACACAGGCCCGTTACCAAAATGTAACCGTTGTCAGTATCACCATTCCCCTGATCATCCTTGCCAATACTGCACCGGCTGCGGTCGCGCAGGACATACTGTTCAAAACTGCCGCATGCCTCAACGAACAAACCGCCACCAACCATTAACCCAAACCCACCAACAGTTAATGGGTTAAGCACAACAACCCCTACCATTTCCACCCACCCAACATTTAGCCCAAACATACTATCAACCCAATTATCCTATGGGCCAACCTATGCGGGCTTGCTTCAATTGCGGCGACCCAAGTCATTTCAGAAACACATGTCCAAGGCTGGTTAATATTGTTCATGCTCAGGCCCAAGCCAACCCAGTGAATCAAGCGAACCAAGCTCCTCCACCTGCAAGAGGAAGAGCTTTCAATATTAACGCGAACCAGGCCAGAGCTGACGGCAATGTGGTCAACGGTACGTTCCTTATAAATGGTAGATATGCCTCTATGTTATTTGATACTGGTGCGGATAGAAGTTTTGTGTCATTAGAATTTGAACCTATCTTAAGCAAAAATCGGGATAAGCTCGCGGAATCCATAACGGTAGAAGTTGCGGACGGGAAACCAGTTTCATTAGACTCTATATTACGCAACTGTACACTCACCTTAAACGACCACGATTTCTCAGTCGACCTTATTCCTATGAAGCTGGGAAGTTGCGACATCATAATCGGTATGGATTGGCTCAATCAACATCAGGCGGAAGTTGTATGTCGTGAAAAATTTATTCGTATTCCTCTTTCAAACGGTCAGACTCTTCGAATCATTGGAGAAACCTCGTCGAAAGGGCTCAGCTTAATGTCTTGTCTTCAAGCTCAAAAATATCTTCACAAGAATTATGTCGCGTTTTTAGCCCATATCATCAAGAAGGGGACCACAGAGAAGAAACTTGAAGATATTCCTGTAGTTAAAGACTTTCCACAAGTTTTTCCTGACGACATTTCAGGACTTCCTCCAATCAGAGATGTCGAATTCCGTATTGATCTTATACCTGGTGCTACACCAGTTGCAAAGTCTCCATATAGGTTAGCCCCCTCTGAAATGCAAGAGTTAGCCAGTCAATTGCAAGAGTTGACTGACAAGGGATTCATACGTCCTAGCTCGTCGCCTTGGGGTGCACCTGTTCTTTTTGTAAAGAAGAAAGATGGATCTTTTCGTATGTGCATCGACTACAGAGAGCTCAACAAGTTAACCATCAAAAATCGCTATCCTTTACCTCGCATTGATGATCTTCTTGACCAACTACAAGGTGCCAGCTGCTTTTCGAAAATCGATCTTCGATCTGGCTATCATCAGCTTAGAGTGCATGAAGAAGACGTTCCTAAGACTGCTTTTCGAACTCGTTATGGCCACTATGAATTCATGGTTATGCCATTTGGATTAACCAACGCACCAGCTGTCTTCATGGACCTAATGAACAGAGTTTGCAAACCTTATCTTGATCGATTTGTTATAGTCTTCATCGACGATATTCTTATCTATTCAAAATCTAAAGCTGATCATGAGCGTCATCTTCGACTCGTTCTTGCACTTCTAGAAAAGGAAAAGCTTTATGCCAAGTTCTCTAAATGTGAATTCTGGTTAAAAGAGGTGCAATTCCTCGGGCATGTAGTCAATGACAAAGGAATACATGTTGACCTTTCAAAGATCAAAGCAGTTCAAGAATGGCAAGCTCCACGTACACCAACTGAAGTAAGGTCTTTTCTTGGACTAGCTGGCTATTTATCGTCGGTTCATTTCAAACTTCTCTCGCATTGCTGTGCCACTCACGGCTTTAACCCATAAGGGAAAACCTTTCGTATGGGGACCCAAGCAAGAAGAAGCTTTTCAAACTCTTAAACAAAAACTTTGTGATGCACCAATCCTCACTCTTACTGAAGGTTGTGATGATTTTGTAGTCTATTGCGATGCGTCAGGGCAAGGATTAGGCTGCGTTCTCTTGCAAAGAGGAAAAGTCATAGCTTATGCCTCGAGACAACTCAAGACACATGAAAAGAACTACACCACTCATGACCTAGAACTTGGAGCCGTTGTATTCGCTCTTAAGATATGGAGACATTATCTCTATGGTACTAGGTGTGAAATATACACTGACCACAAGAGTCTTCAACATATCTTCAATAAAAAAGAGTTAAATATGAGGCAACGAAGATGGGTCGAACTCCTGAATGATTACGACTGTGAAATTAGATACCACCCTGGTAAAGCAAATGTGGTGGCTGATGCACTTAGTCGAAAGGGTTATGCGAACTCCATTCATCTTCTATGTTCGCAAATTATAACGGACATTAAAGATCAAATTCGTGAAGCTCAACACGTTTCAATAACAGAAGAAGACGTACGAAAGGAGATGTCCGGTGGAGCCGAGCTAAAATTTGAAACTAAATCAGACGGTATCCTGTATTACCTAGATCGAATCTGGATTCCTAACCACAACAATCTTCGTGAAACTCTTATGAATGAAGCTCACAAAACGCGATATTCTATACACCCAGGAGCTGATAAGATGTATCAAGACCTACGATACACCTATTGGTGGCCTGGAATGAAGAAGGATATTGCCGTTTTTGTTTCCAAGTGTCTCACATGTTCCAAGGTGAAGGCTGAACACCAAAGACCCTCAGGACTTCTAGTCCAACCAGAAATACCTGTATGGAAGTGGGAAAATATAACCATGGATTTCATTACCGGGTTACCTCGCACTTCTGGTGGGTATGACACTATATGGGTGATTATATGTCACACCCCGACCCGCAGCGGAAAAGGTGATCGGGGCATGATTGGGTTATCATCAAAGCTCATGACATTTATTATGCGTTTCATATTCATTAAATACAATTTAATGGAAATTTACAATAAATGTTACAACATGTTCTAACTATCAATCTAAGCTTCTTGTTCTCTTCTAAGGCATTTCCTATGTTTTCTTTGCTTCAACATGTTCACATGTATCATGTGTAAAAAGGTTTTGGATCAACATAAAGTTGGCGAGTGAATCCTATGGAAAATCATTTGAACAAGTTTATTAAATTGATTATGAATAATGTGCATAACCACATATGAGTAAATGTAGATGTAAATTTATTCACACAACACATAATATTAAAAATTGCAAACACATACATCACATGGTTGTTTTGAGGCACGCGTTGTTCGACTCGTCTCCCACGAGGAACTGAGGGGCCTAATGTATGAGTTTTGAGGCACGCGTTGTTCTACGAATTGATGGGCCTAATGAATGAGTTTTAAGGCACGCGTTGTTCAACTCGTCTCCCACGAGGAACTGATGGGCCTAAATGAATGAGTTTTGAGGCACGCGTTGTTCTACGAACTGATGGGCCTAATGAATGAGTTTTAAGGCAAGCGTTGTTCAACTCGTCTCCCACGAGGAACTGATGGGCCTAAATAATTTGCATACAACTTGACAATATGTAATACATCACAACCAACAATATTTACATTCTAGTTTAAATCATATAATGGTATAGCACGAGTTTGCATAAGAGAATTAGTTTAAGCGACACATGATACACCCCAAAACATGAATAAAAAGGGGAATTTGTAAGAATTCACTCACAGTGGGTGCGTTCGGTTGATGATGTTGAATGCACGCGAAGTGGTTTTAACCACGAGTGAGATTAACCTAGATAAATCGCATTATGGTTTGGTAAGTAAACGGATTTTATTAATCTATTTTAGTAGGATTGTTGGGTGTATTTTTGTGAGTTTAAGGCTATTTTCTAACCTTAAAAATGTCATTTTTAAGTATTTTTAATTGATTTTTAATTAAAATAAATAAATAAAAATTATAAAAAAATTGACTTTTTTTTACCATTGACCGTTGACTTTGACCGTTGACTTTGACTGACTGTTGACCGGTTCGAATGCATATTGTTGTGCGCTGAGTGAGGCTCGAACCCGAGACCTCTCTTGCAGCAGAGAATCTTCAGAAAGCTTACAAAGGGTGTGGGTGACTTCGGTATAAGTTTAGGGGGTTCAGTAAAGCTCAGAGATTAAGGACTCGGTTTTCCGGCGACGTACAGAATATTTCCGGCGAGTGAGTTTTCGCCGAGAAAGGGTGCGATTTGAGAGTGAAAGGTTTCTGGTGAGTTGTGGGTGAATTTATAGGGTAGTATCGAGATGTATGGGGTCTGAATTCGGTCTCAATTCGAAGTCAGCCGTTCTCCGACGGTTACGACTGATGTCGCGGGTTCAGACGTCGGTTATAACCGTCGTGGGAGTTAATTCTTCGGTTAACTTGAGCGGAAACGTAAATTATCGGCGAAGTCGTCGGGATTTCCGACGACTGCTATTTGGGCGCAAATTGACTGAATTTTGACTTCCGCACTTTATTATTTGAATTAATTGATTCCTTTTATTATCAGAAAATCAAAGTGGCGGAGCGGTTTAAATGTTGGGTGATAAGTTGTTGTTGAACCGGTACAGACCCGGGTTCGAAACCCGGCAGAAACAAAACATTTTTATTTTGCGATTTTTAACAGTTTTTCAAAAACTAATTATATAACCCCGTATAATAATTGATTATGTATCGTTTAAAATTATTTTGGGCATTTAATTCACAACGAAAATTTTAACTGACTGTTCGGTTGATAAAACGAGCGGGTTTGGTAAATCCGTTTTTGACGGATGTTACAGTATCCCCTGCTTTTTAGAAATTTCGTCCCGAAATTTAAATAGTGATATATTTGACTAAAAGAATGATGGTGTTTAGTTTGACAGTTATATGCTTAGAAGAAATAAGGGTTTAAGTTTTTGTGCGAGGCGGTAACGTTCCTTGTAAGGGTTAAGTACCCTATTACAGGAATCGCTTTTTGTTGCCTACTGTAAAAGTATTGATAAGCAGAATTGATTTGCTAACTTTGATTTCATGCATAAAAGTTTGAATATGCTTAGAAGGTTAGGGTTATATCCTAAGGCAAAACTTCTAATACTACAATCTACACAAATAAACACAACAACTAATAATTGAATCCACATTTTGATAGCATATTTGTTTGTATGGTGACAGTTCCTCTCTCGTTTGTTATGATGGAGAAGTTAGTTTATGTAGAAATGGAACACAATCCAATTTCTTTAAATAGCGAGATGATATAGATGTAACACAAATTTCAACCTAGGTAATACTAAATCCTACATGGAACTTCTCATATTCGCCTGATAACGCCTCTGATCCTTTGGCAAGAATACTTATATATAGGAAGTACCAGCGGCGTATCCACCATATTCTTGTCAAATTTTCATTGGTTTTATCAGTGAATTATGATTAGTCCTATATAACTCTACAACCAATACAACAAACATAAAATATTGAAATAAAATATATTTGTGCGATCAAGGCTCAATCAAACGGAGCCGATCGTACTGCATGTACTGAAAATGAAATTGTCTGTGTGCTCAAGGCTCAATCAAATGGAGCCGAACGTATTGCATGTACTGAAAATGAAATTGTCTGTGTGCTCAAGGCTCAATCAAACGGAGCCGAACGTATTGCATGTACTGAAAATGAATAACTTAATCTAAACATCAATCACACAAACAGCCTATGCATGGAACCTCTCATAACCGCCTGATAATGCCTCCGATCATTTGACAAGAATACTTATATATAGGAAGTACCAGCGGCGTATCCACCATATTCTTGTCAAATTCTCATTGACTTTATCCGCAAGTTATGATTAGTTCTATGCGACTCTACAACATAAACAAACACAACAACCAGCGCTTGAGTCTTAATTCTGATAGTATACATGTTTGAATGGTGACAATACCTCTCTCGTTTAATATGATAGAGAGGTTAGTCTATGTAGAAGTGAGACACAACTCAACTTCTTTAAATGATGAAACTGAGATACGTCGTGAGGTATGATGATATGAATATTAAATCAATGAGTATAAAATAAACTGAACTAGTAATTTGCATTAAAATTCTTGGATAAATTTCCAATTGAGATACGTGAAAATTGAGATAACATAAAGAAAAACATAAAAAAAACTAAGTGGTTGGAGTTGAATCTTGATTCTTGGTGAGAGAAGGCTAGTTAAGTGGTTGGTTTGGACCGTTAATATCTTCAACAGGATTGGCGTTGATGTTATAAACCCTTCCTCTTGCTAGCGGTGGAGCTGGGTTTGTTTGATTTGCTTGGTTAACTCGGTTTGCTTGAGCTTGGGCGTTTATGATGTTAACCAAACGAGGGCACGTGTTTCTAAAATGGGTAGGGTCGCCACAATTGAAACAAGCTCGAACATATGGGAACATGGGGTATTGAGGTTGTTGATATGTTTGGATCATGGGTTGAGTAGGGGTTGAGGTTTGGTTTTGAGAGGTGCGGCAAACTTTGCTCAAATGACCGTAGCGTCCACAATTCGCACATAGTCGACAGGGTAAGGTAGATGGATGGTGATAGAAACAGGTGTTGCATTGAGGGTGAGGTCCAATGTAAGGTTTCTTATTTGGGTAAGTTGAGTTGGGTGTTACTTGAGTGATTGGGATAGTTTGGGGAGGTACAACTTGCGAAGCTGGTTGGTTGCGTTGGGTGACGGCGAAGATTTGCCCATCTCGTTTTCTCTTAGAAATAGGTGGTGTAGAGGATTCGGTTCGGGTGGAGTTTGAGGTTTCGGTTGATGCTTTATCCTTCTTCTTCTCCTCCTTGAAATCCTTGTTCCGGATCGGTTCTCGGTGAGTGTTGTTGCTAGCTCCATTGCTGCTTCCAAAGTTGCAGGCGAGGTACTTATTACAGAGTCTTGAATCTTTGATGGAAGACCACGAATGTAGTGCTCGATCAAACGGTAGAGGGGAGTGAACAAGTTGGGAACCATTTGATTTAACTCAAGGAATCTTTTGTTGTATGTGGTGTGGTCGCCTTCCTTTTGTCTCAAAGAATGGAACTCATCCTCCAATTTCTTGATTTCGCTTCTTGGGCAAAACCGCCTTGTCATGATTCCCTTCAACTCTTCCCAAGTCAAAGTCATAGTATCTTCAACACCTCGTTTGGTCTTCTCTGTATTCCACCATGTGAGTGCTGTTCCAAGTAAACGACCGGTAGCATAACGCACTTTGCGATCATCAGGGCAATCGCAATTTAGAAAAGTGTTCTCCATTTCTTCGAACCAATGGAGGAGAGCGGTGACACCTTCAGTACCTTCGTATTTTGGAGGATCGCAGGATTTGAAATGTTTGTAGGTGCATTTAGTGACTTTTGGGGAAAGATTGTCAGTGTTTTGATCTTCTTGTTGGGTTGGGTTAACGAAATTAGCGGTAAGGGCTTGTTGAACTTGAACTACGATGTTGGGTATTACGGTCGCCATTTGCTGAGCGATTTGGGCAGCCATGCGTTCACGGGCTTTTCCTGCTCTCATCTTCCTACGGGCGAGGTTAGAAGACATCTACAAGGAATACATGTCAAGAGTATGAGTTGGATGCTTTTGGGATCGTGGGTCGTGTTTGGGAATGAACATTCATAAAATAAATATAGAAAAATAATTCTACTACATCCATAGGATGTCTTGGGCTTTGCTCGTAATTGGGCCTTGCATGCCGCCATACTTCACCTTCGTAATCACGTGGGCCCCCATGATTACCGGGTTTTTCATATGGTTCGCATGTGTTAGCCTGGTTACGTACACTAAAACCCGGAGAAAACGAGAAATATGTAACGTATGATATTCGGAATGTGCCCAGGCATGGACACGGTGACATCTCAAAGTGGGGTTAGTTCGAACGACGTTTGGTGTGGCATGCTTTGGCCTAATAGGTCCGTCGTACTCTCAGCGTTAGTCCCCAGGTAGGCAAACTGGTCCGTTATTTTGGATTTATACGAATGCCAACCTAGACAGGACGTTCCGACTACCGGTACTTGTACCCTTCCGGTTACTACATGCCTGTCGCAGAACTTACTTTGATGAGATTTGAAAATTGCAACAAAATCCTTGAATAATGAGAGTATGAAAATGAATTGAATAATGATCATTGATATATGTATAATGAATATGTATATAAGCATGTATCTTTGGCTGTAAATATAAACAAATATGAAACAGATAAATATCACAAGTTTGTATGTAACCACCTAATCAATTAAAATTTAGGCAGACTATAGTATAGGCTCTAAGGGTCTAATAACCTATCCTATATCCCTATAGTCATGGCTCTGATACCAATCTGTCACACCCCGACCCGCAGCGGATAAGGTGATCGGGGCATGATTGGGTTATCATCAAAGCTCATGACATTTATTAAGCGTTTCATATTCATTAATACAAATTAAATGGAAATTTACAATGATTGCTACAACATGATCTAACTAACAATCTAAACTTCTTTGTTCTCTTCTAAGGCATATCCTATGTTTTCCTTGCTTCAACCTGTTCACCTGTATCATGTGTAAAAAGGTTTTTGGATCAACATAATGTTGGCGAGTGAATCCTATGGAAAACATTTGAACAAATTTATTTAAATTGATTATGAAATATGTGCACAACCAAACATGAGTAAAAATAGATGTAACTTAATCGACAATCATAAGATGTTAAATGAAACACTCATGAATAATAATGGAACAATTAAAGGCACGCGATGCTCAACTCGTCTCTCACGAGGAACTGAGGGGCCTGATGAATGAATTGCATAAACATGGTAATATGAATGACACAACTACAAACAATATAAACTCAATGATACACACATGAACAATAATGAATTTGAATTGAAGCACGCGATGTTCTACTCGTCTCCCACGAGGAACTGATGGGCTTAATGTATGAGTTTCATATAATTTGACAAAAGGAATATAAGTAAATCACAACAATAAAAACAATCTAAGTTTAAGTCATGATGTGGTATGGCACAAGTTTAAATAAATAAATTAGTTATTTTCATAACACATGACACACCCCAAAACGTGTAATTTAAAAGGGGGAATTGTAAGATTCACTCACAGTGGGTGCGTTCGGTTGATGACGTTGAATGCACGCGAAGTGGTTTTAACCACGAGTGAGATTTAACCTAGATAAATCGCATTATGGTTTGGTAAGTAAACGGATTGTATTAAACTATTTTAGTAGGATTGTTGGGTGTATTTTTGTGAGTTTGCGGCTATTTTCTAACCTTAAAAAAATGTTATTTTTAAGTATTTATAATTGATTTTTAATTAAAATAATTAAATAAAAATAATAAAATTTTTTTTTTTTTTCTGACCGTTGACCGGCCGGTTGACCGTTGACCTGACCGTTGACCGGTTCGATGGCATATTATTGTGCGCTGAGTGAGGCTCGAACCCGAGACCTCTCGTACGCGTGCACGCAGCTCCACCAACTGAGCTACGTGTCTAACCCGTTATATATCTGATTTTAATTATATATATATATATTAATTAGATTAAACCGAAATTCATTTTATTTTAAAAACATTTTAAGCGAAACGGTCATGCACCCCACAGGTCTCGAACCCGGGACCTGTGGTTTAATCCAACACACAGTCCACCGCTGGACTGTGTGTTCAACATGTTATATCATTCGATTTTTATTATACTTAAATACTAATTAGTTATTTCCTTTTCTGCCTTAATTAAATAGAAGAGATAATTGTCCGAGTCGGTGCTGAAGACCGGACTCGAACTCGTGACCTGTGATATAAACAAACACACAGTCCACCGCTGGACTGTGTGTCTAACTTGGTTATTATTCCGATTATTAATATACTTAACATATAACTGTGGCGACCCGGTTCAGTTTAACAAAAATGATTTTTATTAAGGCAGCGTGTGTGAGACGGGAATCGAACTTGCGACGTTTTGCGTTTTATATGTGCACACAGTCCACCGCTGGACTGTGTGTCTAACCCGATTAATTTCATGATTTATATTATACTTATATGATACAGAATTACGTCGTCTTCTTCATCCAGTTTGAACCAGAAATCGGAAATCGACTGGTTCAAGATTTTTATCAGTTTATTAGTGTTTTACAGTCCATTAAGGTAAGATAAAGGTGAAAAGATAAAGAAAATAAGCGAAAGAGGTATACCGACTGGACCCTCTGTTTTCCGGCAGAAACTCCGGCGACAGAATTCAACTCCGGCGTCAGGTGTCTTGCAGCAGCAAGTCTCCGGAAAGCTTGGAAAGAGTATGGGTATCTCCGGTATAAGCTTCAGAGGTTCAGAAAAGCTCGGCAATGGGGAAACCGGTTTTCCGGCGACGAACAGATTTATTCCGGCGAGTGGAATTACGCCGAGAAAAGGTGTGATTTTGAGCGAAAGTGTTTGTCGTGGGTGGATTTATAGTGCAAATCGTCAAAGCACTTGGTCTGAATTCCGACTGTATTCGTTGTTTTAAAATTTCCGGCGGTTATAGAAAGGTGTCGCGGACTTCAAACATCGGTTATAACCGATGTATTGTTAATGGTTTACGTTATAACTGAAAGTGGTGTTAAAACTCGCGAGATTTCCGGGATTCCGACGACTGAACCGTTTGGGCGCCGGTTTTGAATTCGTAAAGTCACTTTATGAATTAAATGATTCTATTAATTAACAAACGGAACAAGTGGCGCAGTGGTTTGTGTTATGTGCGATAAGTCATTTCCGGATCGGTACAGACCCGGGTTCGAAACCCGGCAGAAGCAATTCATTTTTATTTTGCGGTTTTCAACAGTTTTTCAAAAACTAAATATATATTCCCGTATAATAATTGATTACGGATCGTTTAAAAATATTTTGGGCATTTAATTCGCAACGAAAATTTTGACTGACTGTTCGGTTGCTAAACGGAGCGGGTTTGGTAAATCCGTTTTTGACGGATGTTACATACATCACATGGTTGTTTTGAGGCACGCGTTGTTCGACTCGTCTCCCACGAGGAACTGATGGGCCTAATGTATGAGTTTTGAGGCACGCGTTGTTCTACGAACTGATGGGCCTAATGAATGAGTTTTAAGGCACGCGTTGTTCAACTCGTCTCCCACGAGGAACTGATGGGCCTAAATGAATGAGTTTTGAGGCACGCGTTGTTCTACGAACTGATGGGCCTAATGAATGAGTTTTAAGGCACGCGTTGTTCAACTCGTCTCCCACGAGGAACTAATGGGCCTAAATAATTTGCATACAACTTGACAATATGTAATACATCACAACCAACAATATTTACATTCTAGTTTAAATCATATAATGGTATAGCACGAGTTTGCATAAGAGAATTAGTTTAAGCGACACATGATACACCCCAAAACATGAATAAAAAGGGGAATTTGTAAGAATTCACTCACAGTGGGTGCGTTCGGTTGATGATGTTGAATGCACGCGAAGTGGTTTTAACCACGAGTGAGATTAACCTAGATAAATCGCATTATGGTTTGGTAAGTAAACGGATTTTTTAATCTATTTTAGTAGGATTGTTGGGTGTATTTTTGTGAGTTTAAGGCTATTTTCTAACCATAAAAATGTCATTTTTAAGTATTTTTAATTGATTTTTAATTAAAATAAATAAATAAAAATTATAAAAAAATTGACTTTTTTTGACCATTGACCGTTGACTTTGACCGTTGACTTTGACTGACTGTTGACCGGTTCGAATGCATATTGTTGTGCGCTGAGTGAGGCTCGAACCCGAGACCTCCCGTACGCGTGCACGCAGCTCTACCAACTGAGCTACGTGTCTAACCCGTCATATATCTGATTTTAATTATATATATATATATTAATTAGATTTAAACAGAAATCCTTTATTTTAAAACGATTTTTAATCCAGAGAACCGGTGCGCTCCGCAGGTCTCGAACCCGGGACCTGTGGGTTGTGTAACACACAGTCCACCACTGGACTGTGTGTTTAACATGTTATTAATCCAATTTTTATTATACTTAAATACAAACTATTTGTTTTCATTTCTGACTTATTTAAAAAGGTAAAATAATTGTCCGGGTCGATGCAGAAGACCGGACTCGAACTCGTGACCTGAGATATAAACATACACACAGTCCACCACTGGACTGTGTGTCTAACTTGGTTATTATTCCGGTTATTAATATACTTAACATATACATAAAATCAATCCGGTTCAGTTAACAAAAAAAGGAATTTTTATTAAGGCAGCGTGTGTGGAAACAATATTCGAACTCGAGACCTTTGCGTTAAATGTGCACACAGTCCACCGCTGGACTGTGTGTCTAACCCGATAAATAACTTGATTTTAATTATACTTATATGTTTACCGAACTTCATCTTCTTCGTTGTGTTATAACCAGAAGTGACGACTGACTGGTTCGAAGTGTTGATTCAGGTTCCTTTAGCGTTTTATGATTAATTACAGATGAGATAAAAATAAAAAGAAAGGAAATTAGGCGTGAAAAGTACCGACTGGCTTTCCTCTGTTTTCCGGCAGAACTCCGGCGACAGCAATCTCTTCCGGCGACGAGTGTCTTGCAGCAGAGAATCTTCAGAAAGCTTACAAAGGGTGTGGGTGACTTCGGTATAAGTTTAGGGGGTTCAGTAAAGCTCAGAGATTAAGGACTCGGTTTTCCGGCGACGTACAGAATATTTCCGGCGAGTGAGTTTTCGCCGAGAAAGGGTGCGATTTGAGAGTGAAAGGTTTCTGGTGAGTTGTGGGTGAATTTATAGGGTAGTATCGAGATGTATGGGGTCTGAATTCGGTCTCAATTCGAAGTCAGCCGTTCTCCGACGGTTACGACTGATGTCGCGGGTTCAGACGTCGGTTATAACCGTCGTGGGAGTTAATTCTTCGGTTAACTTGAGTGGAAACGTAAATTATCGGCGAAGTCGTCGGGATTTCCGACGACTGCTATTTGGGCGCAAATTGACTGAATTTTGACTTCCGCACTTTATTATTTGAATTAATTGATTCCTTTTATTATCAGAAAATCAAAGTGGCGGAGCGGTTTAAATGTTGGGTGATAAGTTGTTGTTGAACCGGTACAGACCCGGGTTCGAAACCCGGCAGAAACAAAACATTTTTATTTTGCGATTTTTAACAGTTTTTCAAAAACTAATTATATAACCCCGTATAATAATTGATTATGTATCGTTTAAAATTATTTTGGGCATTTAATTCGCAACGAAAATTTTAACTGACTGTTCGGTTGATAAACGGAGCGGGTTTGGTAAATCCGTTTTTGACGGATGTTACATTATAGACCGACTTACAAAATCAGCTCACTTTATTCCTATCCGCGAAGATTTCAAGAACGAAAAGCTTGCACGTATTTATATTAATGAAATCGTGAGCCGGCATGGGGTACCATTAAGTATTATTTCTGATCGTGATGGTCGTTTCACCTCACGTACATGGCAAGCAGTACAATCCGCTATGGGCACACGATTAGATCTCAGTACCGCCTATCATCCTCAAACTGATGGACAGTCTGAGCGCACCATTCAAACTCTTGAGGATATGCTTAGAGCATGTGTCATAGACTTCAAGGGAAATTGGGACGCCCACCTACCATTAGTTGAATTCTCGTACAACAACAGCTATCATTCGAGCATCGGCATGGCACCTTTTGAAGCCTTATATGGTCGTAAGTGCCGATCTCCTGTATGTTGGCACGAAATTGGGGAAGCACAAATTACTGGTCCAGAATTGATCCAAGAAACCACAGATAAGATCCATCAAATTCAAAACAATCTTCTAGCGGCTCAAAGTCGTCAAAGAGTTATGCAGATAAACGACGGAAGCCCTTAGAGTTTAACATTGGTGATCATGTGCTTTTAAAAGTATCACCGTGGAAGGGAGTAGTTCGTTTTGGTCAAAAGGGGAAGCTAGCATCACGTTACGTAGGACCTTTCAAGATACTCGAAAGAGTAGGTCCTGTAGCATACAAGCTTGACTTACCAGAAGAACTCAACAGGATTCATCCCACATTCCACGTGTCGAACTTGAAGAAGTGCCTCGCTGATGAGAATCTCCATATTCCTCTGGAAGATATTCAGATTGATGAATCCATGCATTTTATTGAAAGACCAGTGGAGATCATGGACTACGGGGAGAAACGTCTTCGTCGAAGTCGCATTCCAATTGTTAGGGTACGCTGGGAGGCGAAACGGGGACCTGAGTTTACTTGGGAACGTGAGGACTCAATGCGTGAAAAATACCCGCATCTTTTTCCTACTACTTCAACTACTTAAATTTCGGGACGAAATTCCTAAAAGTAGGGGATACTGTAACATTTGTAAAAATCGGGTCTCCAAAACCCGCTCCGTTTTGTAATCAAGTACCAAGTTATAAAAGTTGTATTAAATATTTATGATTAATTTTGAGTTAAAACGATACATAATTAATAAACAAACTAAACTATAAAAATTATATTTGATAAAAAGTTAAAATAAAATAAATAAAAAATATTTGAAGCTGCCGAGACTCGAACCCGGGTCAGCCAAGAAATACTTCAAACAACTTAACACTCACTTCCAAGATCACTCCGCCACAATGTGTTTTCTGTTAACTCTAGGAACACAAATGAAATTTATACACAATTCAGTTAAACCGATGGCGCCATCTGAGAAACGGTAATCGGCAAACCAATCGTCAAATCGTTGTTTAATTCACATATTCAGCTTATAACCGATGTATGACGGTTTCTAATCAAGTTAGAATTGATTGAACTTAAAGTTCCATCATTTTCGGTTTTTGAAACCGAAAGTTCATCAAAGTCCTGAATAACTCAAGCTTCAGACCATTCTCGCGATTCAGAGCTATCATATCAATACTCAATTTCAATTTCGTCGCATTTTTGGACCACCAGATCATCTGAATCAGTTCGCCGGAAAATTTCTGCAAGTCACCGGAAAACCGGGACTCACATCCTCACGGTATTTCCTCCGACTCTTTCTGTTTAAATCATGTGATTAATCAGTCTCTAACACAACTCCACCATCAGAATCGATCCTAGTCAACGTTTTATCGAAAATCTTATCTTCGCAGGAAAACTTCTGAAACTGCCGGAATCACACTGTGAACTGGTATGATATCCTAAACTTCTTTTAAACCTTGTTTAAGTGACTCAACTTCATAAATAATCGATCAACGCTGTTAATTGGTTTCAACAGCCGGAGTTCACTTTCAGTACCGACGAACCTCCGCCGGAATTCTGTGAACAACATCAATCGGTATATCCTCTTCCTTAAACTCTCTCCATTCTCTACTTTTAAATTACTGTTAATGTCTGAAAATTGTATAAGTCATAAATCAATCATAACAAGTCGGAATATGCTGTCTGTGTAAATCGACGAAGAAGATGAAGACACAACATAACATAAGATTAATTGAAAACGGTATTTTAAACGGGTTAGACACACAGTCCAGCGGTGGACTGTGTGCAAATTTCACACACACGTCCCGAGTTCGATTCTTGCTATACGCACACCTTATATTATAACGCGCCTTTTTGTTTAAAAACTAAACCGGGATAACCCAGTTAGTTGTTAAGTATAATAAAAACCAAGATATTAACCGGGTTAGACACACAGTCCAGCGGTGGACTGTGTGCAACATGAACTACACGTCGCGCGTTCGAAACCCGTCACGAGCACCGGTCCGAATGAATTAAAATGTTTTTGCAAATAAAGGAAATTCGGTTAAATCGAACAAGTGTTTAAATATAAATAAAAACAAGAATATTTCGGGTTAGACACGTAGCTCAGTTGGTAGAGCTGCGTGCACGCGAACGGGAGGTCGCCGGTTCGAATCTCACCCGGCGCAGATCAATTCGCTGACCGAACCGGTCAACGGTCAACGGTCAACGGTCAACGCTAAAAAAAATATAATATTTTTTTATATTTTTATTTATTTAATTTAATTTAAAAATCAATTAAAAATACTTAAAAATAACATTTTTAAAGATAGAAAATAGCTATAAACTCACAAAAATATATCTAAAAATTTCATTAAAATCCTTAATAAAATCCATCCATTTATTATATTTTTCCATTATTATTTAGGTTAGTATTCCTCGTTGATCCGCTCATCTAAATCGTGCGCATCTCACCATCTCCAATCCAACGCACCCAAGGTGAGTGAATCTTACAAATTGCCCGTTTTAATCACGTTTTGGGGTGTATCATGTGTCTTTGTATATATATATTATTACTAAACCATTGGTTTAACGACGTATTAGCGACTTTTACGCATTCTTGGCACATAGTATGGTTTAAAACTATAACTATGAACCGAGACTTTTTACCTACTGATTTATAAACTTATTTTCATCATAAAAACAGTAAGCACAAGTCCCAAACTCAGAATCCCAAATTTGGCTTCAAAGTTATGTGTGAAATGACTAAAATGCCCCTACGGGACATAGTATGTTTCAAAATCATCAAACACACATATATTTGATATCTTACCGTTAACATGATAAAATATATGTTTTTACAGAATATTTAAGGTCATATCATCAGATTCACTTTAAACATCTTTTATAAGCCTAAAAATGACCAAAATGCCCTTGTAGGGCATAAATCGGTTTTAAATATAACTCGGGCCTGTCCTTACAAATGCTACTGATTTTATAGCATATTTTAAACATATATCATTATGGAACTTATATACGACTCCTACGGTTACCCGATTTCGCTTATACGCGTTCGGTTAAACATACATAGCTAGTTTACGTATTTAAACCAAGACGGGTTTAACTTTGTCCATTCCTTATCAAAATCCAGAATGTTATTGGTCTTCCCATATTATACAAGTCTATGTACTTGCCGGGTCCAATTAACATTTATTCCGGTCACCGCTTAATCTAGCGTATCGTACCTTATCACAGTTTAGCGTAAAACTAACCGGTCTAAGTCTAGGACTTAACTAAGGACCCGTTAGCATTCTAATATTGGTTATAAATTACCATCACTCCAGACTGAACGCCTCCCGGTAGATTGCTCCTGTACTTGCTTTGGAATACGGCTGAATTTGGATTACTTGCGAACTTCAATTCAGGTAAATACTCTTAACTTATTTTCCCTATATGGGCTTGGGGTACGGTAGACTACTACCGCTTGGTCGGGTATGGGATAATGTTTTATCCAGTTGTGATAATTAACTGAAATCTTACATAACCCGGTTTTGATCTGTTTTGACTGAAACTAAAACATTGAGGGTGGGCTTGACCGTGTCTGGGATATCCCTGGCTCACTAAATTGGTAGTGACCACGACAATATAGCATGGCGTGTAGGCATACACTGGGTAATTGCTATCCTGCTTTCTGTGTGAAAGTTCAGAGTGGTGTGTCAGTCGATCATGTCTCGGTTTTTGTACCGGGCCTCATATGTAAAAGCCAGCATGTAAATCTGTATACAAGGTCTTTTGTACTATCCCAAGTTATTTAAGAAATGCACTACGTGCGCCAAAAACCATTTTCGAAAAGGTTTTCAAAATGAGTCTGTTGAGCGTATTTACCAGTGTAAACTGACGTATTTTCAAAAGCTTAAGTTACAGGTTGCAAGTACGGAATAGGCCGGGAGCTGCGGGGCGAATAACCAAGGAGTTGCGACCTTAGGGAATTGCCTGTTTGTAGTTTGTTATAATTTTATATGTATTTTGATCCGCCTGTGGATCTAGTTACAACCATGTCTGTATATATTTATTTTGGACATTAGACATTATCGGTTGTAATAGTTTAATTATTCTAAGCCTTCCGCTGTGTTATGCTTATTTGGTAATGATGATATCAACTGTACGTCACGATATTCCCCACCGGGCCCACCGGTAGGCACGTGGATGTCGGGGTGTGACAGGTTGGTATCAGAGCCAACGTTTGAGGGACTTTGACATTTGCTATTAGTGTTTGATCTCAAACGATAAAAAAACTCATTCCTTAGACTATCGAGTCTAGGCTTTGACCTAGGATTATTCGTTTCCCTATTTTGCTATTTTGCTTGCTTTGGTTTTTAATTTGTTTTGTAACAGGAATTGTCGAAGATGCCTCCAAAATTTTCTAGAGGAGCGAAGGGAAAAGGCCTCATGAGAGGTGGAGCTGCGGGTCAAGGACCTTCGAACCCGCATAACTACAACCCTTACGTGGGGTCAGGAGACTCCTCATCACCATGGGAACCGTACCCTCATCATCACTCTATATCCCATGAGTATTCTTCACCGCCAGATTCGTTGCCACCACAACCTACCCAATCCCATCACTCACACTCCAATTCTTTCCATGGAAATTATAACCTTGATACAATTTCACTCACCTTCAGTAACCCACCGGAAGATTCCCCGGAGCCCATGGAAGAAGACTCCGACCCAGAAATGCCGGCAACGGGATCGATGGGTCATCCCATTTACTTATCCAGCGGATCCAACTCGTACGCTGGAACGCCACAACACTATCCTGATGAATTTCAGGAAAAGTTTTCACAATATATTTTCTACGACACCCCATCTTACCATAGTACACCATCCCATCACACTCCATCCTACCATACACCTATACACCATACCCCTCCACCTGAAGACCAACAGGTGGAACAGCCACAACTACCACCTTGTCCACCTAGGAAGAGGAACGCACGTATGTCCGTGCGAATGGGACCCAGGGTTGAGTCACTATCTCCCCAGCCTTCATCCTACCTCACTATCCCAGAAGATCCGCAAATGGGTGGACCTTATTATGCCTAGCCTTTCAACGAGCAACCGCCTTCTACTATTGAGCCTGAGCCTCAACCACCTCTACCGTTTGGCAAACCTTTTCAACCACCTCCGCCACCGGGTTTTGATAACCCCATACCTACCTACCAACAATTGCCAGAATATAATTCTTTAAATCCTTCTACCTGGCCAGAGCATAGCCATAGCCATCACATATCTCATCCTGACCGTTACCTAGAAATGGACATGAATGCACATTACCGATATCCCTACCAACCAGGCGGATATCCTTACTTGAGTACCAACATCTGATTCGCCTCAACCCCAAACTCAACCGCAAACCAACTATAAACGTTCTGAACGAAGCAATAGAACGAGTAAAAGAGCTACAAGAGAAATCAGCCAAGGATGCTAAGAAGAACCAAAAATTATTAAAAAGACTAATGAAGAAATTGACGGGGAAAAAGGACTAAGTTCCTTACTATCTTTATGTATTACGCTTAATTTAAAATAAGTCCTTGCATGGACAAATGTTTAATTTTTAAGACCCCTGCCAGGGTATGTTTCTTATTTTAGTCCATGCGAGGACAATCTATCTTATTTATTTGTAAAAGACCCGTTTAGGGAAGTTGTAATTTAAATTTTAATATTAATGAAATTCCTTTTGGATTAATGATTGTATATACTATTATTATATCCGTTGTTCAAGCCAACGTCTCGATAATAATTTGAAATTTGTGATCTGCGAAACATTTCCAAGAAATCTCCTTGATGGTTTGCACCTGCCAAGTGACTAGGTCACATATATTGGCAAAACGGTTGTTAATTATATGGTGTTCTACCATGATAGTTAAGGTTGAGAAATCCTATAAGTGCCCTTCTATCCAGTAGTGGTGAACTACGTTCTAAACTTCACTAGTACGCCTGATCTGGACTAGCTACTTAAACCATTTCAAGAAATTGCTATTCTAAAAGGTTAACATATTCAAGGTATTAATCTCCTGGAAGTGTGACATGAGGAACCACACAAGCCGTCAAGGCAAAGGACTACGTCCAAGCCTAGATAATATATTTTGATCTTGATCGGAAATCATCAGTGCGATGATTACTTTAATTAAACACCCATTAGTGGTGTAGTTCCTACGGCCATATTAATACATCCATTAGTGATGTAATGCACTCGGGCTATGTTATGTCCATTAGTGACAATGACAGTTGCAGTCTACGACTCTCTGTCTCGAGATAGTAAAATTACGATCGAACCTCGAAGCTTTGTGATCCATTTGTGATCTTGATTTTATAATTCAAGCCCTTAGTGTTGCTTTAAATTGTCCTTGTGACAGGCTTTTTGTGCCACGTTCTAACACCCCCCTTATTAAGGCCGTTTGTGCCATTATCAATCAATCAAACAAGTGTAGCTAATTAAATTCTACGTGATTGCTCAACGTCAAAGTACGAGGATGGCTAATTCGGATGAAGCGGATAGCCATCGAGGGGATACAGGTGCCAACGAACAGATTGTAACTACTAGAGGTGAACTGGAGGCATTAATTTCCACCGAATTAGAAAAGCAATTAAAGATCGTGACGAGAAGAACGGTGAATCCAGTGCTTCACATACCAAGCATACTTCTAAGCACATATCCAAGCATACCACCACACAACCCTCGAAACCTTCTTCGGAAAAGAAGGAACACTCAGAGCACTCCTCGAATATCAAGAGAGAGAGAGAATTATCAGAAAAGACCAAGTTTTCAAGGGATGGTTGTTCCTATAAATACTTCGTGTCTTGTTGTAAAAACTCGAAAATTCGTTGTTATATTTTTACTTGTTTCTATCACCGTACTCCTTTTGTAATTCCGAGATTCGGTTAATAATAAAGTTTATGTTAATTAATTATGGTATTTTACGTTATTATCGCATCTAATCGCTTATAAAATCGCATCGCTAATCTCATCGCATCGCAAATCGCAGTTATTTATGTGGTTTTATGTTATTTATGTGTTATGTGTGTTTGTGGTTTTAGTTACGCTCGCTATCGCATCGCTCTCACACTCTTGAATCGCTAAATCGCACTATTATATCAACTATAACGCTTAACGCTTTAATTTAACGCTTAATATAACTATCTAGTGCGAACCGAATAACCAAACGAACCCTTAACGCAAAATCGGCAAACGAAACTTGGTCAACAGGCCAAGTTAACTTGCCTGATAACCAGGACTCCCTTGTTTCCCTCAAGTTCGCGCGAACTTGTACAGAAATGTACAAGTTCGGCCGAACCTAGCTATATTTTCCCTTGAAATCTATCATGTTCACGCGAACTTGGATGGAAATCATGCAAGTTCGGCCGAACTTGTTGTCAGCTCTTGAGAATCTTGACTTTTCCTATAAATACTCAGCTCATCCCACTCATTTGCACTTGCTGACCAAGTTCGCTCAGAGCTCCCTCATTCCAAATCACTCGTGTTCTAAGTAAGAAACGACCCGATTTCGACTACAACAACGTTTATAAACAACCAACAAAGGTTTACAACGATTTTGCACAAGGATCTACCTTCGTTTTCATCAAAAACCCATTCTTTTACGAAAATCTTCATCTTTTTCTTCAAAACTTCTATTTTTAACTTAGATCTATACAATACGAGTTTGTTTGGTGTTAGCAGAGCCTTCCCAAACACGAGATCTGCAAGATCTCGGCTTGTAAGTTCTAGATCTGAGAAAAACTTTGATAAATATCGATTTTGACACAAAATACGGACTTTTGAGGATGTTTTGTTCATTTTCTGATATGAAACGAAGCATCTATCATTCAAGATCCCAGATCTGGAAGCACAAGGACATTTATGTTGGTTTACACAAGCCAGACTAACCCGAACGAACCCCGAGTTCGCCCGGATTAGCCCACGCTTTTGTAAAACGGCTAAAACTGCTCTAAAAGACCTCTCCGACCCAAGTTTGCTCAGTAGCACAGGGTTGGAGGGATGAACACTCGATTTTCCTCAGCAAACCACGCGAAAACGCAAGATTTTGGACCCGAAAACATCAAGTTCGCTCGAGAATCACCAGTTCCCCAAGTCAAATTCAACAGAACTTGGGTACTTTTCACAAAGTTTTCTTGCAAGTTTGCCCGAACTTGCATAGTTTCTTAGGAAACTATACAAGTTCGCCCGAACTTATCTCCTCAGTAAGGATTCTCCACAAGTTCGCCCGAACTTGACAAGATTCTTAAGAATCTCCTCAAGTTCGACCGAACTTGGCTCATAACTCACCAGAATTACACAAGTTCGCTCGAACATGTGTGTTTACACACAAGTTCGCCCGAACTTGGCCACTACTCACCTCAAAGTTCACCGTTTCGGCTTTTCGGAAGACTGATGCACTTCTGTTCGTTTATAGGCTGATCAGGCACACTCCGCAACCTCTCCGCAGAATCTCCTACTTACCTAAATCGCACCCACAGTGAGTATACTTGACCCATTTTCGCTTTAACGCACTTTTTGGGTGTGACATACGTTCCTATATCAAAAATCACATCAGAAATCAAAACTGTTTATCACACGCGAAAAATCTGATTGTATATGCTCAATACGTGATACTAGAAACATGTGCCTATGACTTATTTTCGTTAACTTGCCTCCTTAGCTAGTATGGTACTATAGTGTGGCTTACACCCGACGGGGTCTAGTTAGGATGGGCGCGCAAGCCTTCTCACGGTAGTTAGCATGCGAAATGAGCCTATGTTATGTTAAGTGTTTTGGTGTATCATGATATGTAATTAGATTGTTTCGCAAGCGCTTTCTCGACTATGCTAGTATTATTCAAACTCGTATGCTCACCTTTACTTAATTGTATTGACTTGTATTTTAACGTATGTAACAGGTTGAGGATTTATAGCTTGGATGCCTTGGATGTTGCATGCGTAGTTTAGTTTGTTTGTTTGTTTTAGAATGGTTGTAATAAAATCTAGGGGAGATCGAATTGGATTGTGTTTAGGAGAATTTGTTGGTATATAATGGCTATTTTGAAGGTTTATGAGTTTGATAGTATGGGATATTAAATGTTGATGTTTATCTTTGAAATGGCTGTTATGGAATTCTCTTAATCAATCTGATTCGCCTAGTTCCACTACCCCAATGATTCCGCCATCGGTTGGGGTGTGACACTTGTAAACCACGTGATTTCACTGGTGAAAAAGGAGCTGTGGAAACACTCTGATGGTTAGACGAGATCGAAACTATTGTGGAAATCAGTGGGTGCGCTGAGAAAGACGTAGTACAATATGTATCGCAATCGTTCAAGGGCGATGCCGTTACTTGGTGGAAATCGATGATTCAATCTTCTGGGAAGGTCCATCTTTATAATTTGAGCTGGGAAAAGTTTGTTGAGCTGGTAAAGGATGTCTATTGTCCACCTCATGAGATAGAAAGGATAGAAACAGAATTTATTGGGCTAACCATGAAGAGCCTTGAATGTGGGAAGTATGTATTGGAGTTTAACTCTATGTCGAGATTGGTGCCATATTTGATCATTCCCGAATCCAAATGCATCTCACGTTTTATTAGCGGATTAGAGCCGGAGATTAAGGGTGATGTCAGCGCATCTAGGCCCATGACATTTAGATCTGCTGTAGACCTTTCTATGGTCTTGACTCAGGATTTGAAGAGAAAGAGGTCTCTTAGGTTGAAGGTGGCGAGAAAAGAAAGAGAGAAGATGACAGGTTTCACCGCTTTGGTAAGAATAGGAAGTTCGGGTCAAACAAGAACCATCAAAGGTCTAATAATAGGCCTAAATGCAGAAAGTGCAACAAGCGACACTTTGGTGTGTGTTGGGACGAGCTTCAGAAAAAGCCTTGTGGGATTTGTAAGAGGCATGGGCACAAGGCTCTGGAATGTAAGGATTTAAAGGAGGCCACCTGTTTTAATTGCGGCAAAAAAAGGACATATCAGACCCAACTGTCCTAAGTTCAAGAAGGATGACAGTGCTAAGGACGATGGGGCGAGGAAAGGAAAAGCTCGTGCCTTCCAGATGAAAGCCAAGGAGGCTGTGAACGATGACAATGTGATAACAGGTACGTTCCTTATTAATGATGTCTATGCTAGAGTTCTTTTCGATTCAGGGGCCGATGAATCATTTGTAGATCATAAGTTTAGTGCCTTATTAAACTTGCCCATGAGAACTCTAGACATAACATACGATGTAGAACTTGCTGATGGAACGATAGAAACCGCTTCTACAATTCTTGATGGATGTTTCATTTCCATTAAGGATCTCTATTCCCGTTTCGCTATTGCCAATGAAGTTGGCAGGTTTCGATGTAGTTCGTGGTATGGACTGGTTGTCTAGTAACCATGCCCATATAGCCTTTAACAAGAAGCTCATCGAAATCAAAACTTCGACCAGTGAATTACTGCCTATCCAAGGTGATATACGTTATGGTTTGTCCGAAAAGGATATGTTACTTAAAACTTCGAAATGCCTGAAGAAGAATTTTGTCATTTACATGGCACAAGTAACCATTGGTGAAGCTAAGCCAAGGATCGAAGACCTACCCGTTATCTCAGAATTTGCTGATGTGTTTCCTGAAGACTTGCCTGGCCTACCTCCAGATAGGCAAGTAGAATTTAGAATTGATATCATACCTGGTGCAGCTCCAGTTGCTAGAGCCTCGTACAGACTTGCACCTACAAAAATGAAAGAGTTGAAGACACAACTTGAGGAATTAATGGAAAGAGGATTTATTCAGCCAAGCTCTTCACCTTGGGGAGCTCCAATACTGTTTGTGAAAAAGAAAGATGGTTCAATGCGAATGTGCATTGACTACCGCGAGCTAAATAAGTTAACAATTAAGAATCACTATCCATTGCCCAGGATCGACGATTTATTTGACCAGCTTCAGGGAGCAAGCTACTTCTCGAAGATTGATTTGAGGTCAGGATCATCAACTCAAAGTTCATACTGAAGACGTTCCAAAGACGGCATTTAGAACAAGATATGGTCATTATGAATTCTTAGTGATGCCTTTTGGACTCACAAATGCACTTGCAGCTTTTATGGACTTGATGAATAGAGTCTGCAAGCCTTATCTGGATAAGTTTTTTATCGTATTCATAGATGACATACTTATATACTCTCGTAGTCAGGCGGACCACGAGAAACATCTGAGGTGTATTTTGGAGTTGTTGAGACAAGAGAAACTTTATGCAAAGTTTTCTAAGTGTGAATTTTGGTTGCGTAAAGTACAATTCTTAGGCCACGTGGTTAGTGAACGTGGGATACAAGTTGACCCTGCCAAAGTCGAGGCAGTAATGAACTGGTAAGCCCCTAAGACACCATCCGAAATCCGAATTTTCTGGGTTTGGCCGGTTATTATAGAAGATTTATAGAAAACTTTTCAAGGATAGCTACTCCATTGACGACCCTGGCCCGTAAAGATGTTAAATTTGTTTGGGGTCCGAAACAGCAGGAAGCCTTTGATGTATTGAAGCAGAAATTGAGTAACGCTCCTATGTTAACTCTACCAGAAGGAATTATAGATTTTGTAGTATATTGTGATGCTTCACACACCGGCATGGGGTGTGTACTCATGCAAAGAGGAAAGGTAATTGCCTACGCTTTAAGGCAATTGAAGATACACGAAAGAAACTACACCACACATGATTTGGAACTAGGTGCCATGGTGTTTGCGCTCAAACTGTGGAGACATTATTTATATGGAACAAAGTGCGTTATATACACCGACCACAAAAGTCTCCAACATTTATTCAATCAAAAGGATTTAAATATGCGACAGCGTCGGTGGATGGAGACGTTGAACGACTATGATTGCGAGATCCGTTATCATCCAGGCAAGGCAAATGTGGTTGCCGATGCCTTGAGACGCAAGGAAAGGGTTAAGCCCATAAGGATCAATGCCAAGAGCATTCAGGTTAAGAATGATCTGAAAGATAAGATTTTGGAAGCTCAGAAGCAAGCTTTGTTAGAAGCGAATCTACCTAAGGAATAACTGGGAAAGTTGGTAGAACAACTTACCCCGGGAAATGATGGAATCCTAAGATTTTGCAAACGAATTTGGATTCCAGTCTTCGGAGGACTTAGAGATTTGATTCTTCAAGAAGCACATAATTCCCGATATTCAATTCACCCGGGCGGTGACAAAATGTATAAAGATTTGAGACCCGACTAATGGTGGTCCGGATTGAAGAAGTCTATAGCTGCTTATGTAGCTAAGTGCCTGACATGTTCGCAAGTGAAAGCAGAGCATCAGAAACCGTCAGGATTGCTACAGCCGTTAGAAATTACCCATGTGGAAGTTGGAATGTGTAACCATGGATTTTATTACCAAGTTACCGAAGACAAAGCGAGGGAATGATGCGAGTATGGGACAGGCTGACTAAGTCGGCACACTTCTTACCCATTAATGAGACTTATAATCAGATAAGCTTGCTAAGCTTTATGTAGACAAGATTGTTTCTTTACACGGAGTACCAGTGTCCATTGTGTCGAATAGAGACACAAGATATACTTCGCACTTTTGGAAGAGATTTCAATAGGCTTTGGGCACTCGGTTAAATTTCAGCACAGCCTATCATCCTCAAACGGATGGACAAAGTGAGCGCACTATACAAACTATGGAAGATATGCTCCGCGCTTGTGTGATTGATCTAGGTGGAAGTTGGGATAGCCACTTGCCACTTGTTGAGTTCGCCTACAACAACAGCTACCATGTAAGTATTCAAGCTGCCCTGTTTGAAGCTTTATATGGGAGAAAGTGTAGGACGCCCGTTTGTTGGGCAGAAGTTGGAGAAGCTCAACTGACAGGACCAGATTAGTCCTGGAGAGACAGATAAGATCTTGCAAATTTAGGATCGTCTCAAAGCTGCTAAAGATTGGCAGAAAAGTTATACTGATCGAAGACGCAAACCCCTCGAGTTTCAGGTAGGGGAAAAGGTCTTATTAAAAGTATCGCCTTGGAAAGGCGTTATGCGCTTCGGGAAGAAAGGCAAGCTAAGTCCAAGGTATGTTGGACCATTCGAGATTATCGAACAAGTTGGGCTGTTGCGTACAAGCTTAAATTGCCCGAGAAGTTTAGTGGAATCCATGATGTATTCCACATCTCCAACATGAAGAAGTGCTTAGCGGACAAGTCATTGGCTATGCCACACGACGAGGTTCAGATTGATAAGAACCTGTGCTTTATTGAACAACCAGTGGCGATCGAGGATCGTCAGGTTAAGAAGCTTCGTAGGAAGCACGTGCCAATTGTAAAAGTTAAATGGGACGCTCGTAGAGGTCCTCAATACACATGGGAAGTGGAGTCTGTCATGCAACAGAAGTATCCACATTTGTTTGATTGAAATCTCGGGTCGAGATTTATTTTAAGGGGGTGAGGATGTAACACTACGTGTTTTCACGTCCTATAATGATCTTACACGTGTCCCGGGAATCCTAAATATGACGTATGTCAAATCAGGAGGGACCTAAGTCTTAAGTCGCTTAATTATATCCTTATTTATGCTATGGTTCGAAATTGAGGGACCAAAAGGTGAAACATGAAAATTTTCATGCTCTGGAGACCCCTTGCGGACCGCGAGGCAATATCCATACGGTCCGCAAGGCCACTTGTTACTGTGGGCGCCTGAGGTCCTTACGGACCGCAAGGCTTGACTCATACGGTCCGTAAGGTAGTGCCAGCGAACAAAAATGTGGCAGAACCTAGTTCTGCCACCTCTGCTGTTTTGTCGCAGTTCTTGCATGTTATCCACGTATGGGGACACCCATCCTCGACCTATAACACCTGGTATTCATCTGGGATCATCCCTTGGTCATTTATGTTGGTGAAAATCTAGTTGCAACACACTTTCATCATCTTGCACCAAGTTCATGTTAAGGAGCTTTTGATCAGTTCAGGCATTCCAAATCGTTCCTAACATTCCCTTGGACTTATTATAAGTCTACAATCCCTGCTAAGCTGATTATTTATAGCTTTTTGCTCCAAACAAAGTCTCGTCGTAAAAACGGCTTGACTTTGTTATAAATCCGTATATACTCCGCCATTGTGCGTAACGAAAGATCCTACATGCTCATAATGATGGAGGTGATAATCCCTTAAGAGAGCATTTTCAGATTTTCACGGATTCATGGCCAATTGACGAGTCAACCGAAAAGTCAATAAAAGTCAAACTGAGCAGTTTTTGTAAAATTCATAACTAACGATCCGGATGTTATAAAATATGTTTTAAATCACTAATAACCTTAAAATAAGTATTTGAACATATGTCAACAGGTTCGGTTTGTCAATTTTTGGTCTAGGCTCGGTTTGTAACCGAAAGTCTCAAACAGTTGACTTTCTGTTGACTTTCAGTTCTGACCCGTTTTGAGCCATTCTTGAATATTGGCATTTTATAACTATGATTATGTTTAGAATATTGTCCTAAAGTTTCGTGACTCGATTCCTAAGAAATCCGAGTTTTTACATAAGTTCCATAAAAGTCTTTAAAACCTTGCAAAAATGTCCTTTTGTGCAAGATTAAGATTTTAAACACTTATAAACCTACAATTGAAATTGTTACTGATTTGTAATTTTAAAATAATTTTGTTAATGTTTATAATCTGATCAAAACTTAATTTTTTATAAAGAAATGTGTTTACGACACATAAAGGACTAAAATGCCCTTTTCGGCATTTAGAAAGATTAAACTTGATGTTATGAAAAAGATAAAATATTTTCTGATGTAATATGGTAAGTAGGACCAATTGGGATATTTATTCAGTTTAATGCCTGGATAAAAGCCTAAAGATCGCTAAACGCCGCAAAATGATGAAACTACCCATCCTACGGAAAATCACTTAAATCCATTCTTTTGTAATCAAAATTTGAACTTACTAATATAATAAGTTATATGGCATGATTTCGATATATATAAAACAGGTCCTAACTTCTGTTTAATTCAAATTATCGGTTTAACGACGTATTAGCGACTTTTACGCCTTTTTGGCACATAGTATGGTTTAAAACCATAACTATGAATCGAGACTTGTTACCTACTGATTTATAAACTTTTTCATCATAAAAACAGTAAGCACAGGTCCCAAACTCAGAATCCCAAATTTGGCTTCAAGCTATGTGTGAAATGACTAAAATGCCCCCACGGGACATAGTTGTTTCAAAATCATCAAACACACATATATTTGATATCCTACTGTTATAACATGATAAAATATATGTTTTTACAGAATATTTAAGGTCATATCATCAGATTCACTTTAAACATCTTTTATAAGCCTAAAAATGACCAAAATGCCCTTGTAGGGCATAAATCGGTTTTAAATATAACTCGGGCCTATCCTTACAATGCTACTGATTTTGTAGAATGTTTTAAACATATCTCATTATGGAACTTATATACTACTCCTACGGTTACCCGGTTTCGCTTATACGCGTTCGGTTAAACATACGTAGCTAGTTTACGTATTTAAACCAAGACGGGTTTAACTTTGTCCATTCCTTATCAAAATCTAGAATGTTATTGGTCTTCCCATATTATACAAGTCTATGTACTTTTTGGGTCCAATTAACATTCTATTCCGGTCACCGCTTAATCTAGCGTATCGTACCTTATCACAGTTTTAGCAACTAACCGGTCCAAGTCTAGGACTTAACTAAGGACCCGTTAGCATTCTAATATTGGTTATAAATTACCATCATTCCAGACTGAACGCCTCCCGGTAGATTGCTCCTGTACTTGCTTTGGAATACGGCTGAATTTGGATTACTTGCAAACTTCAATTCAGGTAAATACTCTTAACTTATTTTCCCTATACGGGCTTGGGGTACGGTAGACTACTACCGCTTGGTCGGGTATGGGATAATGTTTTATCCAGTTGTGATAATTAACTGAAATCTTACATAACCCGTTTTGATCTGTTTTGACTGAAACTAAAACATTGAGGGTGGGCTTGACCGTGTCTGGGATATCCCTGGCTCACTAAATTGATAGTGAACACGACAATATAGCATGGGGTGTTGGCATACACTGGGTAATTGCTATCCTGCTTTCTGTGTGAAAGTTCAGAGTGGTGTGTCAGTCGATCATGTCTCGGTTTTTGTACCAGGCCTCATATGTAAAAGCCAACATGTAAATCTGTATACAAGGTCTTTTGTACTATCCCAAGTTATTTAAGAAATGCACTACGTGCGCCAAAAACCATTTTCGAAAAGGTTTTCAAAATGAGTCGGTTGAGCGTATTTACCAGTGTAAACTGACGTATTTTCAAAAACTTAAGTTACAGATTGCAAGTACGGAATAGGCCGGGAGCTGCGGGGCGAATAACCAAGGAGTTGCGACCTTAGGGAATTGCCTGTTATCATTTTGTATGTATTTTGATCCGCCTGTGGATCTAGTTACAACCATGTCTGTATATATTTAGTTTGGACATTAGACATTATCGGTTGTAATAGTTTAATTATTCCAAGCCTTCCGCTGTGTTTATGCTTATTTGGTAATGATGATATCAACTGTACGTCAGATATTCCCCACCGGGCCCACCGATAGGCACGTGGATGTCGGGGTGTGACAGTGGACCATCCGAAGCACTTAGTTTTGAGGATAAATCAACTAGGGTGGTGCAGGGTTTGCAAGATGACATAGATGCACGGAAAGGATATCTTTCGCATACTGCGATTGGTCCAAGAATAAACCGTCGGACTGTTTGGTTACCTTAATGCCCAAAAAATTGATGCAACTGCCCCAATCTGTCATAGCAAACTCTCGTGAGAGCATTCGAATACTGTAAAAGATCAGTGGTCGAAGCGGTCAACATGATATCATCAACATATAAAAGAAGATAAGCCGTTTGAGATCCCCATGAAAAAGTGAACAAAGAATTGTCACAAGTTCTGCTGCGAAAACCCTGTGATAATATAAATGTTGCAAATCTGGTGTACCATACACGCGGAGCCTGCTTAAGGCCGTAAAGAGACTTCTTTAACCTACAAACAAAGTTGAGAAAACGTCTGTCCACAAACCCTGTGGTTGATGCATAAATACAGTCTCATTTAATGTGCCATGCAAAAAAGGTTCTTGACATCTAACTGATGAATCAGCCAAGAACGGGAGACGGCAATGGAGAGAAGGTGCGTATAGTTGCCGGTTTTACTACCAGACAAACGTGTCTTGACAGTCAATTCCCACAGTTTAAGAGTTACCATTAACCACTAGTCGAGCCTTACTAACGCTCAAGTGACCCATAGATTTAAATTTGTGTCGAAAAAGCCACATGCACCTGATGACCGGCCGATCTGACAGTCTTGGAACAACTTCGCATGTCTCATTTTCCTGTAAAGCGCTAAACTCAGCCTCATGGGCAGACATCCAATGAGGGTCGGCAAAGGCTTTGACATACGAAGTGGGGACCGGGGAGATGGTTTGGCTCACAAAGGTGCGGTGAGCTTTGGAGCGGGTGGTCATGGGGTGTGTGTTTGTGGGTTGGGGTGGTACGACCGGTTGTGGGCGGGATGGCTGAGGTGAGGGCCGCGATGTTGTGGTGGCGGCCGAGGAAGTAGTAGGGACGGCGGCAGGTGGCTGTGGTGGTTTAGGTCAACGCGTGTAGGTATGTTGGAATGGAGAGGTTGAGTGTGAACGGGCAGGTGGGTTAGCTGAGGTTGGTATGGTTGGGGCGAAGGTGAAGCCGGGTGGTATAGACTCATCAAGGAATGAGTATCGGGATGTTGGTGTAGGGATAGTATATGGGAATGTGTTTTCGTCAAACATGACGTAACGGGAGATAGAGACCTTCCCGGTGGTAGGGTCAAAGCACCTATACCCACGGAAATTGGGTGGGTACCCGAGAAAGATGCACCTCACGGCCTGGGGGTGAAGTTTATGGGGTTGGGTGGCCGGAGTGTTAGGATAACAAGCACATCCGAACACTCTTAAGTGGTCGTATGTGGGGTGGCGAAGGTATAAGGCGAATGTGGGGGTGTAAAAGTTAAGGCGTTTAGTAGGAAGTATATTATGTAAATAGGCGGCGGTATGAAGGGCTTCGACCCAAAATAGAGGTGGGAGATGGGCATGGATGAGTAAGGAGCGTATGCTGTCATTAATTCGACGAATCATTCGCTCCGTCGGCCGTTTTGTGAAGAGGTTTGAGGGTATGAAAAACGGAATAGGAGTCCATGTTGGTGGGCAAAGTTTTTGAAGGCATGGTTATCCTCTAAATATACGGCTAAGAAAGAGGTGATGACAAATTATCGTCAAATCTTTAGAGCGTAAGGGTCAAGAGCAGTGGCAAAGCTTGAGATTTCCTGACGCGGGGGGGGGGGGGGTCGAAAACGTAATACCCAAAAATTCATATAGAACCGGGGGGTCGAAAACGTATAAACCCAAAAATGTATATACGAAAACTACATATATAACACTACTGAGTGAAAAGTTCGGGGGCGGGCGCGGCCCCTTCTATACTTCGCCCGTGGTCAAGAGGTCATGACCATTTAACGTGACTTTGTCTTGGTTACGGAAGAGATGGACTAGTGCTTAGTATGAGTATCATTTTCTTTACACAAAGTAATTTTGTATATGTATCTTACCTTCTTTAAAATAATGTCATATCCTATATAGTTCGGTTCAGGTGTATTGACTTCACTGATTTGTCATCCTTTGAGCACCTCGTCAATTTTTAATTTGCTCAGACTTGATACGGTCGTTATGCGAATGAGATTGAGCATGCTCTTGTTTTCATCTATGAATCACATAGTTAACATAAGATCAACAACATGAGTTAGGATTTATTGTGTATGTAGATATTTTTTAATGTCTTAACCATAGCTAGAAGAGTTTGTTAGGTTTAACTTTGCTTTTATAATTATCATCAGTGTAATTGTATTAGTAAGCAATAAATAATACACAACGCCTACAATGGTCTCCACGTTCTATATAGTGTGGCTCTAATAGTTTTTTCATACTTACCATCTCTTGGAAACTCGTTCATAATCGAGGGTGTCATAACCACAAACATGCGCAGGGATATATGTACCATGACATCGTAAGTATGATAATATTTTTTTGTGAAAAAAAAATGTTTTTATATTTATAAAATCATAGGTGACAATATTCACAATGACAATTTTGTGCTCGGGGTTTCAACTTAGCTTGTGGATATCAACCTAGAAATGGAAAATACATTTTTATCCGCTTTTTTTACACTTAGCAACCAACTAATTGTCAAGATACTTTAGGTTAGTGTGTGTTCGCCATTAAAAAATTTGGTCAAAAATATCACAAATACAACCACCCGACATTTTCACACTAAATACATGTTTAAGTTCCAAAACGAGCAGATTAAGAATAAGAACATTGTTTGATTTAGTTTTGTTTAGAGCTCGAAGTTCAATTTTTTACTTCCAGGGATATGTTTGGCCATAAGCAATGTATATGTATATGAAAAATACAAAAAATATAAATAAAAACTAACATTGAAAAACTCTAAACTATTTGAAATGTCAATGAAATCTAAAAGGCATCGTCAACTAAACAAAACTTTTTTAAAATCAAAATTTTGCTTTTTAAACAGGACGATAATTTATCATAAAGTTCTAGTGTTTATAAATACGCATATACTATATCTATATAATACAAATTAAATATAAAAGTAAAAACAAGCTTATGTTCACTTTGTACACCTTGCATTCCCTTGTAATTTTGGCTCTCTAACTAAATATAATCATACTTGAATTAGTTATTAATCACAGTTAAATTAGATATTAAATGTGAAAAAGGGTAACACAATGTTTATTTTGAATAATAGTTGACAAAATACCAGATTGTTTAATCAATTAGTGGTATTTTTAATGAAAACAAAATAAAAAAAATTATCAAGCAAATCTCAATATTTTTGTTCAACCCACTAAGATTTTCCTATGTGTAGTAATGATAAACAAAATTAAAATAGTTAAATATAAAATTTAAGCGGGACCCATTTATTTTAGTGTTAGTTTTGGCCTTCTGGTCGGGATAGTTTTGACTTTTGACCTCATGTCCAAAGATTCCTGAATTATTAGTTTAAAGATATATTAAAAGGGTTCTCAAATTAAAAATTGAAGTGTTTAATAAACACATTTTTATTTCTAAAAGGTAGTTGAAGCTGATGTTAATATAGAGTTGGTAAATTACACTTTTGGTTATGTATGTAACGAATTGTAATGGATAACCTTTAGTTTCAATAATTTTTTATAATAATACTAGGTTAGAACCCGTGTATTATACGGGGCTGAATAAATATAATTTTATATACTAAATACTAAAAAGTTACAGGTTTAAAAACCCTTGCATTGCAAGAACTAAACATATACGTGTATTACACGGTTTGAATACATATAATGTAATCGGTTAACACAGATAATCGCTAATATATGTTTTTGAAAAAATAAAGTTTGATGTATTATATATACTTTTTATAACATTTTACTCTATTTATTTTTATTTATGATGTATTATATATACTTTTTATAACATTTTACTCTGTTTATTTTTATTTGTTTATCATTAGGTTAGAAACTTTTGTATTACATAAGTTATTTAACATTTTACTCTGTTTATTTTATTTATCATTAGGTTAGAAATTTGTGTATTACATAAATTATAACATTTTATTTTTTTATTTATTACCGTTATATGAATATGTTATATACCAACTAATATCTAATCGAATTTAATATGTATAAATAAAAAAAGATGCATGATCATTTATATGTTTCTTAGCTAAAAGAACACACAAAAAATGTATGAATATATTTGTAATGTAATAATTGTAGAAAAATATATGTCATGTAAATAATATTTTATTTAATATATGTAGGGAATAATGAAAAATTGAATGTATTTAATATTTTATTTATTTATATAAATTTCGTGTAAAAAAAGCTCTTTGACATCACTATAATATTAGTACGTTAAAATTGGAATGTGTGTTCATTAAGTATAGTTACTCATATAACAAAGATTAAGTAAATGATATCATATAAAAGAAAGACAAGAAGATAAGCTTAAATAATAAATATATTTAATTATAAATAAATCGGTATTTATAATTTAATAAGAGATAATTAAGTATGAGAAAGAAGCGGGAAAACATAAGAATAGATAGCTCAAATGAATGACATGTGTCCACCGTAGGTTTACTTTATTATATAGTGCTAGGGTGGACACCGTCCGATGGACGTGTTGTTGTTAGTGTTATAACTATAATGATATAAGTTTTTGTCTACGTGTTGCTTTTACTGCAATATCAATATCCTCAGTGGTAGCTGCTGATATATCCCCTGCTACCATTTTTTACATACCACATTTTATTAGACAACGAACCACTATACATAGTACGATTAGTATGTATGACCGTATCGCCTATGTAACATATCGAAACTAAAATACCAAAACTATATAACATATCGAAACTAAAATTAAGATTTGGATGTCCTCAACCTGTCCGTATCGCCTATGTAACACACCGAAACTAAAAATTAAGATTCAAAACAAATGGTCTAAGTAAAACAAAACAGCAAATTACTACATTGCATTACTTGTATTTTTGTGATAGCTTCCACAGCACCAGCGGCTCCCAACTAAATCAAATTTTGTATTAGTGTAAGTAGTCAAGTTTCACGTCTTCCCTCGCCACACCCGACTGAGATAATGCCTTCTCAATGCGTAATATGACACCAGTACCTAATAACGGCACATACAACCCGATGGTCAATTACACGCGCTCATACATCAAACATCGTACATAAGAGGGTTGTTTGATCTACCCTTAGGGTGAGACATTGTCATATGATAAGCATCAAAACTGAAGCTTCCACCCAACACTTCTGCATAAATATTAGCATTTATTTTATGCGTATCAGTTTGATCTATAACCAGAGAGCGTAATAAAACCACATAGAGCATCAATATTAATCCACTCTAAATAGTTTTAGGAGACCAAACAATTACACTACAAAGTAGTTACGGAAATAGTTTGAGGAGATTACCTAAGTCCCGAGTCCCAAAACGTGTAAATTTCGTTATAGATGAGAGATTCAACTCATTTATGTGTAAAATAAAAAATTTGAACTTTTTATTACAAGTCAAAAAATTAATTCATTACCTTCTAGTCACACAACTCCTCTTTGATCTTCTTCAATGGTGAAAAGTGTGGCCTTTGAGAGTGTGATAGTTATGATTCATTGGTCACTCATAGTGGAGACTGTCTCATAAAAAGCCAATCTTCTTGTTAGCGCCTATATCATTTTGTATTTTTGAGTATATCGATTTGTTAGAAAAAGAAAAAAAAAATTGGTTGCACATACTTGCGTTTTCCTGATTCTTTGATTCAAACAACATTCCAAACCTCATGCCTGCTGAAAGTTGTCCTATAAACTGATTTTCAATACCCTGCAAATGAAATGACGAATGTCGATACTTTAAATGAATTCAAAGATTAGCTAAATGACAAAGTAGTTACTAACTCAGTCACAACACACACTGTTTGATCTGCAAATGAGTAAAAAGGTGAGAAAGGAAGGAATTCAGGTGTGAGATCCTATCTGATCACATTTGTTCCCATGCTCGATAATAGCAACGACGGATGCTTTCTCAGTATCGCCTAAAAATAAAAACTTTAGAGTACACAAACGCATGGTCACAGTTACCTGTGATTTCGATTTTGATTTGAAGACAGTGGTGTAACGCGGACTCTCCTTCCCTTCTCTTTCTCATCGTTAACTTTCTCACTTTCTCTATTTTAAAATTTATTGTCGGAAAGTTGGTGTTACGACGGTTGCCGAAAAGTTGCTCACGTTCAGAGACTGAATCTCTGGTCTCTCTCTTCTCTGCAGCAATGAGGAAAACAGTATATTGAATCGTATAAGCATTTGTTCTTAAAAACATTTGTTATTAAAAACAGTTGTCTTTTACCTGTTGATCCTATCGTCGGGCTCCTTGATGGAGTTGCAACAATCTTTGAAGATGCTGGAGAGGAGAATTGTTGCTCAAAAAAGCCGCCACGGCAGACCTGAAATCATCATCATCATCGTCATCATCCTAGATGTACATCAAAGCAATAAATTGAATATAAAGGAAAAAAAAAGGGACGATAAAATTTAACATCTGGTTTCAACCATATGGCAACAGCAACCGCAGCAGCGGCAGGTAGCACATGAAACCAAGAAGCGAAAATGATTCTTACAGCAGACATGTCATCCATAAAGTAGGCGTCGTGGTTTCCTTCAAGGTACGGAAATGGATCCGCTAACCAGACCATATCAACATCATTGTACATCACATTATATCCAAGCTCTAGTATCTGAAGTAAATGGTGCGGCCTTCTGGAAGTGAAGTTGAAGAATCCCTGCAAACATAACAAAAATTATTAATTTCTGTCATTCATATTC